>JASDDO010000022.1:460016583-461216583 GCA_030015575.1 Agapanthus africanus
CAACCTCCTTAGACATCGCATGCCTAAACCAAATGAATTCCTTAGACATCACATGCCTAACAATTATAAACCCCGCATTTTAGTCTCATCATCGAAAACTCTTTTCAATATCAAGTCGGGCATATTCAACAAGATTCCCGATGTCCTGATCGAATGCTCGTCGCAAACATTAGTAGACGGCCGCACCCCCAGATGCCGTCGACGAAGTGCACTAAGGAGGAACACCGCTGCCGCGAGCACCCGAACGGATGCTTTCGGCGACGGGGTTCTCCTACAGTCACTTGGTCGAGGCTATGGGGCGTAGCTGTCTATTAAGTTTTACCCGGCGGAGTATCTGTGTACGCTACGTGATTGCGACGGACTCTTGATCGCATCAAAATTCCGTGGCAACCGATCATCTGAGACTAAACTGCTATGTTTATAATATTCAAATTAGTTATCTCATAACTACCTGTGGATTCCAAATATTGTATCGCATTCCAGATAAATAGAAAAAATTAAACTTTTTCGATCGAATCATCAAACACCCAAGATTTCCCCAATATATCTCAACACTTGAAATCAGTTTTAAAAAACATCCATCACATGCCACAGTACCAATGGTCCAGCCGTAGAAGGGTCAAGCCAACCGCCTCACATGTGGCACGCCGTACTGCCCCAAAACCCTAAGGTTCAAAAAGGCAGTTCAAGACGGTCACATAATCGAGTTAAGGTTTGTTGTCTTCTAGAGGGTCCACCGAGTTACTTGCATGACTTAGAACATTCTTAAACACGAGAAAAAAATCCAACTTTTGAAAAATTTTCCGACAGGGGAAAAAGTGAGTTATTGATATCCGTTCGAACTTTTTAACAGTTTCTAAAAGTTATCCGGAAAAACCACCATAGACAAAATCTGATACTCCGATCGAAACACCGAATCCCCAAAAACAACCCCAGAAAAACTCAACTGTAGAATAAATATTAAAAATTCCCAGAGAACACAGCACTGAATAAAAGAAGTTACTGTGCGTTACTGTGCAAAATTGGGTTGGTGACGTCATCATTTAGCCGCGGAACCGCCGCAGAAGGCATGCTTCTGCCGCGGTTCCGCCGCTCTTTGCACTGTTCATCAAAAAAATTTTGCACCGTAATTCTTATAATTCCCTGCTGAATTTTTTAAGTATTTTTAATTTACAAAAATCGAAATTTTCAGAAAATTTCCAGAGAGCATTTTGGAGTCGGGGTTTCGGGTTCGATCGGACTTCAAACTTCGTCTAGACTTCGCCTAAAGCTCTAGCTTGGCTCTGATACCACTGTAGTGTTGCTATGCACGCGCTCAAGGGTCTACGAGGCATCAACCATGCCCGATTTAAATTTAGCCGTGCCGAACAACCCGATACAAGATCTTTAAACTAGAGATTAGGCGAAAACAAGCATGCTAAGCACTTTAACACTAAGTGAGAGGGATTACAACCTTTGTAGATCCGGTCCTTCACTTCATATGCTCCGTGTTGTGTTCCCTTCACTGCGATCATCGGGATCCAGACTCTCGAGAGGTTCCACGAAGAGAAAGATGCAACCTTTGCTTCCGATCTTCGATACTAAGATGATCTACCTTGAAGTTTCTTTAACACAAGCTAACACTCATGAAATGTTGTGAACACCCTCATCTAAATGGAAAGGGAAGATGAGGATGATGAAGTAGGATTTTTGCTCTCTTTATTTATCTTTTTCTCATATTTATTCATCACTAAAATCAAAGCAAGAAAGCATTTCAAGCAAAAAAGAAGAAGGAAGAAGATGAACAATATTAAGAATCCTTTTGTGATGAATAGGAAAAGAAATGATATGATGAATAATGTAACCATGGTCAAACTAACCCTTGTAGAGATTTGACTAAGGTTAAAGGTTTGGTTAGGTTAAGGAAATATCTAGCATAATATCTTAACAAAGACAAAGAAAGAAAGCTTCTAGAAACTTCTAGAAAACCTTAACCCTAATCAAACCCTAACCATGTTTAATCTCTACTAAACAAGTTGCATTATTTATCATATCATGTTACAATATTATATATCACATATATAATATTTATCGTAACAAAATAAAACAATACAATTAACATATATCGCATATATATCAATGTATTATCCGAGTGAGAAAAAGAATCTTTTAGTGAGCAAATATTAGTTAATGCAATTTAATATATCATATATATTATTATACATTAAATTATCGAATCAACACTTGATCCGACAATCCGGCTATATCACATACAACCGACTAATATTTATCCGTACCGATTCATCGAATCAACACTTGATCCGATGACCCGGCTGATATCAAATATCGCGAGAATATAATACGGTATCACATATCGCATTATCCTCGGTCCCGCACATATTACATATGTGCTCCTACTCCGTTTTGCCTGAGCCAAGAAACCTCTGTGTAGGACTCTAAAGAATCGTCAATACGCCGGCAGTAGGTGATGATCATATCAAACACCCACAAGCTGCAAGCGGTCAGCTAAACGTAACAGCTACCCAGGTATTGAGCGCTCAGAAGATCAACAAGCAAGCCTGTACATTCTCCTGTGAATCCAAACAGTAACACTCCCGTACAGTCCGGTCTCGTCGTCTGATATGTTGCATATCTCGCCTAGGGGTGGTAAACGTCAGACCCCAGTAGCTCGATAAGTCGTGTCGATATGAGGTCTATAACAGTTCGAGAAACTACTGATAACACTTACCAGTAAATCTCAACAACCTTGGCCAGGGATTTCCGGTTATAGCCAATCGAACACAGCACAACATCAACTCCTAATACCGGGAGAGACGAATCCCCTCCTATCGCTCGTTGCCTCCATGTGATTCGGGACTGTACCCAAAAGACACCTTTTGCACGCCCTCTTGGACGTGGTATGATGGAAATCAAAGCACAGTGGGAATCACACAAGACTCTATGACGATCTCGGGTCGACAGACTACTCTGTACCAGTGTCACCGGAGAACTGCCATCTGACGTATGGTATAATACCATCTGGGAGTTCTCGGCGAGTCCGTCCAGTGTACCCAGTCTCCACTGAGCACCCATACACCATCCTTGATGTCAAACACCGATGGATATGGGATCATCCATCGCCCATCATATGGGTCAAGATGCGCATACGCTAGTCTACTCTGGTGTATCGATGCCCTGTCTCGATACACCCTCGACTAGGAATAGTTATAGGATGTACTCGTCGACTACCGTGGCCCCACTAGTATGATCTCATCATAGTCGCAGTAGTCGAGTACATATCCTAAGGGCTTTATCAACATGTAATATAGAGACAATCAGAGTACATGTTAAGATAAAGTACAACCAGATAGCATACTATCATGTCGAGCAAGAAAGTCCTCCTTATATATGTCCTAGCATCCACTACAATATACATCGTATGTACAGTAATGGCCTCTAGGGCATACATATAACTAACATATGTATATATATGTATATTTTAGTATTATTGTTTACTATTCATTTTCTTTCTTGGCTATTCGTACTTTTATAGGAATACGCGTATATGTATTTCGATATGTGTACCGGGAAGTATTCCATATTTATACGGAATAGCTTCTAGAAGTGGACACCTCATTTATATGATTTTCTATTATGGAAATTCATTTGTTTTATAAATGAGGTGGAAAGGATGAGGTGGCATGAGCATGGTCTTGGACATGTAGAGAGGCATGGGTCTTATTTGTTTATTGGAAAAAGAAAAGAGATATGTTTGTATGTGGTTTTTGTGCATGAGAGAAAGAGAGAGAGGGGGCAGCCACAAGTCTTGAAAAAGACTTGGTCATTTTCTTCACTTGTTAAATCATCACTCCCTCACTCTCACTCTCAAAACACTTAGCCATTCTTGAGTTGCTCATGCCATTGTTTCCTCACCTCCTTAATCTTCTATGGTTGCTCCCTTGAGCATAAGAGATGAGAGAAAAATATAGTGACACACCCCTACACCTCTACTCTCCATTGCTAGCAACTTTGGAGCATCGGTTGCCTCGTTTGTCGAGGCTGAAGCTTGCGCCGTTTCTCTCAGGTGGATCATCGGAGATGGAGGAAGACCGGCAACCAAACTTCATCAAGGAACCACTAGGAGCTTGGAATGAAGACCAAAGGACACGGATCAACTCGGTATAACCATTCTAACTTCTTTATTAGCTTGCTAGTTTAGGGTTTAAGGTCGATCCGGGAATCGGGCAATGGTAGCGCCAGTTTAAGTAAATTTTTGTTCCGCATTTGGCCACGGTTTGATGGCCGGGGCGCTGCCGTAACCCAGCATGGTATCAGAGCCAGCCTTTAAACCCCTTACTATAGCTTGTTTAGACGTGCTTAAAAGATCGATCGACGAAAGTTTCCGAAATCACGATTTCGTTTTTCAAGTTTCTGCCGATTTTCAAATGTAGTCAAAAATTATTTTCCAGAGGCTTAAAAATCCGTGCAGGCTTTTTTAGGAGCACACAAAAAATTTAGGCTCATGATGCTTCTAAAGAGCCGCGGAACCGCCGCATTTGACTCTTGCTGCGGTTCCGCGGTCATTTAGTACCAACGGAGCACCAATTTTTTTTCTGTAGCTCAGTTATATGGAATTGTGATTTTTGACATATATGGTTATGGCCCAGATTTCTGTTTGAGTGCTGGATTTGCATTTGGGGTCAATTTAGGAAATTTAGTCGATCGATATTTTAATTGTGCGTTTAACAGTACATGCATTACTGTCTGCGACCGTGAATGTCATTTGATCGGTAAACCCGTCTAACTGCTATATATTCTTTTAGACGGGTTTGCGAACGTGACATTCACATTGATATTCTGTGTTGTGCTGTGATGTTGGTTGGATCATCGTGGTGGATAGCTTGGGTGCAATGTTAGTACAGTTTAATTTCATTTGTACATTTGATATTGTGGGGAGAGCATCCGACATGTGGACAACTGTCACTGCCAGTTTGTATATTATTTATTTAGGCCACGACCGGGTTGGGGTCGATGTCATCGTTATACATATTATTTTCTTTTCTGTACTAGGTTTACACCGCGGTGGAGTGCACGAATAACCAGATTCTAGAGGGCAACAGGTCCGCATCTCATGGCGTTGAGACGGAGGGGACCTTACTCTAGAATTGACGGGCTATTCGCCGCACTCGTAGGGGATGTAGGATGAGGTGGTGGTCAATTTTAATGAAGATGGGATGAGTTTTTGATGATGATTTGAGGTGTTTGTGGAGGAGATAGAGGAGGTGGAGGAAGGAGGAGATGGAGAAAGATGAAGGATGAGGGAAGAAATGAAGTGAAGAAAATGAATGAAGAAGTCAAGGTTGGAGCCATCCTCTTCTCTCTCTCTCTTTCTCACTCTCACTCTCTCTCATAGCCCATGCCCCTTATCATCATTATGTCCCCCCTCTCTCTCATCAATAATCATATCTTTTCCTTTTCCCTCTCTTATTTAAAACCAAATATCAACAAACACAAATGAAACAATATGCAACAAAATATAACATGTCATGGTGCACTAGCCATGGTTAATTAAAAAGACGGATTTGGCATAAACGTGATTAGTAGTGCACTAATTAAGTTTAATTTAAACTTGCATATAAATAATTTCATAATTAATTATAAAATACCCAAATCCAATAAATACATTTTTAATAAATAATACATATTAATCTCCAATTATTTTCCAAATATTGGTATATAATTATACCGTTTTACGAAAACCCAATTTGCAAATCGAATAGTTTTCGTGAAATATATTATTTTAATATTTAAATTCAAAAATATTATTTTTTATTTCTGAAATGTTGCAATCTTCTCCCCTTAAATAAATTTGGTCCCTGAATTTAAATTTAAACCCCCAAATACTAAAACATTTTAATAATCAGATCAAAATCACAGGGCTCCGAAATCATGGAATACTTATACATAATACAGTGCATCGAGTGCGCATGAAAACGAGTGCGAAACTCAAAATCAAAACCCCGTCAAGCGTTACGCAATCACTGGAGTTATAAAGAAAATGCAAATCTAGAAATCCACTGCTAAAATCCGATATACTATAGTCAACATCGTAATACGTATATAGTATGCATCTTTATAAAACTATTTTAAAAGCTGAATAAAACACATGCAAAATCTTTTCCGAATCACCGTGCGATGCGTAACTCACGGCACAGGTGGCGGGCGCTTATTTATAAAGTAGTAAATATACGTTCGTATATGTTTTGCTCAAAATATACGTTCCGCCTCTTTGATATATCCCAAAAGGTTTTCTTTTGTAAAAGTTCGTGTCAAACATGGGCACGTAAGAACTGTCAAGGCTATAACTCCTTTTTGAAAACCTCTTGGTAAACTTTTATGGATGCAAAAGTACTCAGGTACTGTCCTGCTCGGCTACTATATAATATGGTACCTATCATGAAAATATGATGCTCATGAGTAAAATCAACCTTAAAAGGCGTTTTCAACATCACGTGCATCTGGTGCGCACGGAAATCAAAGCTAAACACAAGTGCATGAATGTGCAAAAAAGCAAAACTAAGTGCAACGGTGTGCACGAAATCATCTGTCAAGTGCAATGGGCATGCACGATAACAACAACAAGTGCATCTAGAGTGCATGAAAATCCCAACCAAGTGCAACTAACATACACGGATAAAAATCTCAATCAAGTGCATCCGGTGTGCACAAAATCTCAACCCATGTGCCCAGTAAGCGCGAAAATCTTAACCAAGTGCGTCAGGTCCACACAAAAACATCTAGTGCAGTAGTGTGCACAATAACGAATGTCAAGTGTGCATAGTGTTAGTTATATGTATGCCCTAGAGGCCATTACAATACATAGTATGTATATTGTAGTGGATGCTTGGACATATATAGGGAGGACTTTCTTGCTCGACATGATAGTATGCTATCTGGTTGCTCTTTACCTTAATGTGTACACTGATTGTCTCTCTGTTACATGTTGGTAAAGCCCTTAGGATGTGTACTTGACTACCTGGACTATGATGCGGATCATACTAGTGGGGACATGGTAGTCCATAAGTACATCCTTCAAGGTCCCTAGTCGTGGGTGTATCGAGATGGGGCATCGATATACCAGAGTAGACTAGCGTATACCTTCTCGACCCATACAGATGGGCGATGGATGATCCCATATCCATTGGTGTTTGACATCAGAGATGATATACGGGTGCTCAGTGGAGACTGGGTACACTGGACGGACTCGCCGAGAACTCCCAGATGGTATTATACCTTACGTCAGATGGCAGTTCTCTGGTGACACTGGTACAAGTTAGTCTGTAGACCCGAGATCGTCATAGAGTCTTGTGTGATTCCCACTGTGCTTTGATTTCCACCTTACCACGTCCAAGAGGGCGTGCAAAATGGTGGTTTTTGGGTACAGTCCCGAATCACATGGTGGCAATGAGCGATAGGAGGGGATTCGTCTCTCCCGGTATAGGGAGTTGATGTTGCGCTGTGTTCGATTGGCTATAACCGGAAATCCCTGGCTAGGGTTGCTGAGATTTACTGGTAAGTGTTACCAGTAGTTTCTCGAACTGTTATAGACCTCATATCGACACGACTTATCGAGCTATTGGGGTCTGACGTTTACCACCCGTAGGCGAGATATGCGACATATCAGACGAACAGACCGGACTGCACGGTAAGTGTTACTGGTTGGATTCACAGGAGTGTGAGCGGGCTTGCTCGTTGATCTTCTGATCGCTCAATACCCGGGTGGCCGTTACGTTTGCCAGACCGCTTGCGGCTTTTAGGTGTTTGATATGATCATCACCTACTGCCGGCGTATTGACGAGTCTTTAGAGTCCTATACAGAGGTTTCCTGACTCAAGCGAAACGAAATAGGAGCGCATATGAGATATGTGCGGGACCGAGAATAATACCAGTATGTGATACTGAATTCTATTCTCGCGATTTGTATCATCGGACGGTTATATAAGATATAGCCGGGTTACCGAATCAAATGTTGATTCGATAGATTGATACACTTGATATTAGTCGGTTATATGCAGTATGACCGGATCATTAAATCAAGTGTTGATTTAATGATTTAATGTATAATTATATATTTGATATATTACTTTACATTAACTAGTATTGGTTCACTTAAGATTATTTTCTCACTAGATTGTGCACATTGTATATATGATATATTTTTGTGCACTTGTTTGTATCATGTTTGATGATACATGCAAACTTGGGTGTGTGTATGCTTTAAACTATGATTAGGTTAATGGTTAGGGTTTGATTTGCTTATTTATTTATTTTATTCATTTTTGGCAAAAATTAAAATGGTAGTGGCTTTCTTTGTTTTATGAAAGAAGCTTCATGATGCTTCATGCAAAAGTCTACCATTTTGTTTTTTCCTTTAACCTAACCATTACACCTAAACCCTAGTTTAATCTCTACATGAGTATACTTACCCATGGTTGCATTATGATAAGTATTCACTTGAATTATTATTTTGAAAATTAATTCATTTTCTTTCTTCTTCTTCTTCATCTTCTTCATGAAGTGAAGAAAACTTTCTTGAAAAATTTCAAGTGATGAAATCAAGTGAGAAATCCAAATCCAAAGTGAACCCACTTCCTATTTCTTCATCCTCTACCACTTACCATGTTGTATAGGGTGTTTTCTTCACAAGGTTCATGACCGAGTGAAGATGGAGCTTGAGTTTGAGTCGCCTCGACGTAGATCATCTTCGGCATCGAAGTCAACGACCTAGCCCGATCATTTCTCCGACGAAACCAACGCTAGAGTCCGGGATCCGGTTGATCGCAGCGGAGGGACGTCATCACGGAGCTAAAGAAGTGGTGGACTGGATCTACAAAGGTTGTATTTCCATTCACTTAGTAGCAAAGTAGTTTGCTTGCTTTTTCTTACGCCTATCCTCTAGTAATCGATCTAGTATTAGGGTTTCTCGGCACAAGAAAATTTTTATTTTGGCATGGTTGATGCCTTGTAGAACCTCATGGGTGCGCCTAGGAACCCTACAGTGGTATCAGAGCCTAGCTAGAGCATTAGGCGATTTGTTTACGAAGTTAAAACCCCGATCGAACCCGTAATCGCAAAGTTAACCCACTCTCTGGAAATTTTTTCAAATCTGGGATTTTTCTATATTAAAAATACCTTAAAAATTCGGCAGGGTTTTCTAAGAATTACCCTGAAAAACGAGCCTCCAATACCTCCACGTGGCCGCGGAACCGCGCCAACTAGCCACCTTTGGCGGCGGTTCCGCGACAGGGTAAGGGTATTAGGGACGGTTTTTTGCACAGTAATTCTTAGCTCTGTTGTTACTATTTTATGGGTATTTTTAATCTGACTCAAGGGTTGTGTGTTTTGGGGTTTATTTTGTGTTCGTCGATTCGATCGGGAATTTTAAATTCGTTATGTGTTTTTTCGGGTAATTTTAGAACATGTTAAAAAGTTCGACCGGATATAAATACCCAATTTTTCCCCTGCCGGGAAATTTCCAACTGTTGGATTTTTCCGTAGTTTGAGAACGTTCTGAGTAGTGCAAGTAACGCGATGGACCCTCTAGAAGACAAAAAACCTTAACTCGATTATGTGACCGTCTTGAACTGCCCTTTGAACCTTAGGGTTTGGGGCAGTACGGCGTGCCACATGTGAGGCGTTGGCTTGACCCTTCTACGGCTGGACCGTTGGTGCTGTGGCATGAAGTGAATGTTTTTAAACTTATTTCAAGTGTTGAGCTGTTTCGGGAAAACTTGGGTGTTTGATTGTTCGATCGGAAAGTTTAACATTTTCTATTTATCTGGAATGTGATACAATATTTGGAATCCACATGTAGTTATGAGATAACTGATTTGGATGTTATAAACATAGCAGTTTGGTCTCACTTGATCGGTTGCCACGGAATTTTGATGTGATCAAAAGTCTGTCGCAATCACGTAGCGTACGCGGATACTCGCCGGTAAACTTAATAGACAGCTACACCCCATAGCCCCGACCAAGTGACTGTAGGAGAACCCCGTCGCCAAAAAGCATCGGTTCGGGTGCTCGCGGCAGCTCCTTAGTGACTTCGTCGACGGTATCGGGGGTGCGGCCGTCCACTAAAGTTTGCGAAGAGCATTCGTTCTGGATGTCGGGAATCTTGTTGAATTGCCCGACTTGATATTGAAAAGTGTTTTCGATAATGAGACTAAAATGCGGGGTTTATAATTGTTAGGCATGTGATGTCTAAAGAATTCATATGGTTAGGCATGCGATGTCTAAAGAGTTTGCGGATTCCAACTGTTGTAGTTTTACGCTTTCTTTTCTGCGACCGTAAGTGTAATATGTGATATCGCCGGTTTCGTTGCTATATGTCAACGACAATTGGGATACGCATGTTTACTTACGTTAATGACATGTGATGTTATGTGTTGCTGGATATATTACATTGGATCGTCAAGTTTGAATAGCCGGGGTTTTTATGTGAGATGAGTGTTTTTCATTTTCATTCATGTAAAAACTTGTATGTAATATTCTTTTATTGGGGCACTTCCAGGTTGCGGAAGATGTCACCATTGTATATTATTTACTTTTCCGCGCTAGGATAGACCCAAGGAGGAGGGCACAAGTAACCGGATTCTGGAGTTCAGTGGGAGAGCAACTCGAGAAGTCGAGTCCGGGTCTCCTAACTCTAGAATTGGTAGGGTTGCTTGCCGCTCTCGTAGGGGTCTAGGGGTGTGGGTTTGGCTATTCATCGCAACCGTGGAATCCGTGTTTTATACTGGCTCATATTGAAAACATGGATGTCCTAGTATATCCAATATTTCATATATGTTTCTTCTCCTGCGATATCTGTGATGTGATCATTTGATATGTTGTGATAGATACTGTATATAGTATATATGATATATTATATAGACATTACTTATGTTTTACACCCGCGCTAGTCCTGCCCCGCTCTGCCGTTAGTTACCTAACCTAACGGTGCACGAGGGGACATCGAGGCGAATGCGGATGGCATAAGTGTACGTCGTATTTATCTGTGAAGTTTAGGTGACTTAAATGATGGGATATTCATTAATGAGATTAATGAAAGAAAAGAAAGCTAAAGATGTTGTGGAATCGAATTTTCAAAAACAGGTAGCTACAGTCCTTGCTTTGCATCGCGGTGTTCCTTGTAGAACATCCTGCACCTTATTCGATAAGGAAAGGGCCGAGATCCCTTCACCGGGAGTGACCCCTTTAGCAATAACTGGCAGATGCTACAACCCTCGGTTTGTATTTTGATTGCTTCTATAGTTTTTGCTTTGCACAGCAGTATATATGATATATCCTGCACCTTATTCGATGAGGAAAGGGCCGACGATCCCTTCACCGGGCGTGACCCCTTTAGCAAAACTAGAAAAGCCTAAAAAACACTCCATTTCAAAATTCATTCGATCCTACAACGATATCAAGTTCATTACGCAATAGGTTTTCAAAAAAACCTGTCGTAGCCTTCCGTCATTTCAGATAAGTACTACTTAGTATTCGTGCTGCGGTAGTTTGGCATTCGTCAAGGCGTAGTTTACGGTAGCTAACTAGTATTTATCTGCTTATGCATATGATGCAGATTGGATTAGGGTATTCGTATGGCGTTGTTTGGCATTCGTCAAGGGTCGTGCGGGTGGGTTTAATTCAATCAAGAAATGTACGGGTTGAACTTGACTAGTGGACTATGGGTTGTTTGGCATTCGTCAAGGTCATAGAACGCTAGGGGTAAAATATTATTGGGAATTTCAAGTGTTGAAATTTGCAATGAGATTGCATACCTTCTATGAGATAGTTGGATCCCGATACCCGCTGCGAGTAAGAGTTACTCCTGGGAGAGTTTTACACATTACAATTAGCCGATCAAGTAGGTGTCTAGAAAGGTGTTAACGGGGTTACGCCTCTGGGAAAATGAGGTTTACTCTAATTAGGTCCGTGCGAAAGCACGGGGAACCTCTCTCAAAGTACCGACACTGGCCTGGATGAAAGATTGGCGAACTTGTAGCGTGTAATTAATCCCGGCTAGTCTTTCCTTTTAGGGTTTGAAGGAAGATTTGATAAAAACAGTGGGAGACATCCTGATTAGATAAAATAATAACCAATCTGATCTTGCAAGAGCGCACGCAGAGTGTTTTCTTCTCTCTCTCTCCTGGTAGCGACCATATCACGCCTTAATCAAGATAATAATACGGATGTATTGACCGAACCCGCTTGTTATACTGAGCTGGGGAACGTTGGTCCCGCTCCAACTTATAATTGTTATAAGACAGAGTAGGAAATAGGGGAATACCAGGATTCCCATACCGCCCAAATGAAGAAAGTGCATATTATGCATCTCCTTCGGGTGTGTTCATTATAAAGAACTGTTTCTCTGTATCCCTTACGTCCTGAGTATGTGATACCGGATCAGGATCCCGCATATTTAAGCTGTTACATGGGCTACAGATAGGTAAAGAACTGAGAACGGGTGATAGGTTTTATGAGACAGAAAACGGTGCAAGTGTTGCAGCCAAGTCTGTTGGTCACTGTCACCCTATATGACCAGTACATTGATTCTGAACGAATGTTATTAGATACCGAGCCTGATATACAAAATCATATCAATCTCTTTATTAGTAAAGAAATGATAAAATTTTGTATTATTGGATAATGTTTTAAACATTTCCTATATCATAAGTTGATCGGTTCAGGCACGTTATCTAAAAGCATTGATGTTCTAAATCAAACTACAGTTCTTAGTATACGGAACACACACAAGAGGAAGAGTTCAGAAATGAACAGATCCTTCTTGAGTTATTGTAGACTAGGTCATATCAATGCGACCCGACTAGCTAAGTTGCACATAGATGCATATTTAAATCTGTTTGAATTTACATCTTGTGAAAACTTGCCGGTCATGTCACAAAGATAAGATGACCACATCTCTGTTTATTAGAAGCAGAGAAAGAGTTAGTGTACTCTTGGAATGATACATGTTGATGTATGAAGGTCCCCTGTCTACACATGCCAGGACCGGTTCTTTGTACTTCCTTACATTCTCTGATGATCTCTCAAGATTCAGCCATATGTTCCTGTTGAAACATAAGTCCGAACCTTTTGAGATATTCACAGAATATAAGTTAGAAATAGAGAACCAAAAACCGGGTATAAGTATTATGTCCTATGATAAGATTAGGGAGGAGAATACTTGTGCATAGAATTCCTGGACTATTCTAAAGGAGAATGAGATTCTCTCTCCGTATTACTACTCTGAATATACCACAGCACAACGGTGTATCGGGGCGGAGCAATCGCACCATATTAGATATGGTGTGCTCTATGATGAGTATTACTGAGTTACCTGTTTACTTGAGAAGCTGCATACCTATTGAATTAGGTTCGAATCAAATCAGTGCCTACCACTCCATATAAGATATGGTATGGGAAGAGCCTATCTCTTAAGTAAGTTAAGATTTGGGATTGTCCAGCCTATGTCGAAAGCAAAATCCGGACAAGATCGAGGCAAGGTCAGTTCTGTAGAACTGGAAAAGTTCCAGCTATACAAACTACAGCTAATGATTTGACAGAACCAGTGGATTCAATAGTCCCCGACGAACCTGAGCCTCTCCGCCGATCTGGTAGGGTTCCTCATCCGCCAGAGAGATACTTCGGTTTCTCGATGACAGTGGGAGCGAGGATTGCATCATGAGATGATGACCCAACTAGTTTCGGGCTGGCCATCAGGAGTGGGACTCTGTAAGAATGGCTGGATGCTTATCGATCTGAGATGGAATCCTTATACACCAACAAAGTATGGACTTTGGTTGCTATATCTGAAGGGTTAAATCCCCATCAGGAGCAAGTATATCTTGGGAAGATTACTAGGTGTAGATGGAAAAGTTGAGACTTTCAAAGCAAGACTTGTTAAAGGTTTTCTTCATCGACCAGGCGTGGATAATGATGAAACCTTTTCAAGTAGCTATGCTTAAGTCCATCCAGATCCTACTTACTACGGCTACATACCATAACTACGATATCTGGCGGTTGGGTGTCATGACAGCTTTTCTAAAATGATATTTTAGAAGAGAACGTCTATAAGTACACAGCCAGAGGGCTTCGTGGACAGTGGGGGCAGCGGAAACGTGTGCAAGATGTTTTATGTGATAAAACAGGCATCGCGGAGTTGGAACATCTGTTTTGATGTGGTAGTCAAAGAGTTTGACTTCATCAAAATGGTAGATGAACCTTGTATATACAAAAAGGTAGTAGGGAGTATGGCGGTGATCCTCGTAGAGTACGTGGACGGCATACTCTAGATGGGGAAGGAGTTTCCTATGCTACGCTCAGTCAATCCCCGCTTATCACAAGGATTCTCCATATAGGATCAAGATGATACCTCCTAAATCCTGGGTTTTGGATCTATGAGATAGATCTAATTGGATGTTAGGATACTCACTAGTTGTAGTGAGATGGTATCAATTGATCCTGGGGAGAATCACTGGAATAGTTCCAGGATGATAAGGACGACTGAAAGTCAGTCGCAGGCATTGTCTTTACCCTCAGTGGAGGGATGGTATGTTGGAAGAGTTCCAAGCTAGATACCGTGGCTTACTAGACGATAAAGGCTGGATACATCGCTACTTAAGATACTACCAAAGAGGCTGTCTGGGTGTATATTAGTTCATGAGATGAACTTAGTTCCTCCCATTGTGTTATAATGGAGTTGTGGCTTATGCCAAGGAACGTCCGTCCCATCAGTGATCCAGACATATTCTAAGGCAGTGTCACCTGATCATGGAGATGGTTGATCTCCAGGGGATCGAGGTTAGGAGAGTAGACTCAGAGGACAACACGGAGGATCCACTCACGAAGGCCTTTTCCCAGAGAGAGACTACTATGGGATGGTTGAGTATGGGATACTACAACCACTCCTACAGATGGCCCTAGTGCAAGTGGAAGATTGTTAGTTATATGTATGCCCTAGAGGCCATTACTATACATAAGATGTATATTGTAGTGGATGCTTGGACATATATAGGGAGGACTTTCTTGCTCGACATGATAGTATGCTATCTGGTTGCTCTTTATCTTAACGTGTACACTGATTGTCTCTCTGTTACATATTGGTAAAGCCCTTAGGATGTGTACTTGACTGCCTGGACTATGATGCGGATCATACTAGTGGGGACATGGTAGTCCATAAGTACATCCTTCAAGGTCCCTAGTCGTGGGTGTATCGAGACGGGGCATCGATATACCAGAGTAGACTAGCGTATACCTTCTCGACCCATACAGATGGGCGATGGATGATCCTATATCCATTGGTGTTTGACATCAGAGATGATATACGGGTGCTCAGTGGAGACTGGGTACACTGGACAGACTCGCCGAGAACTCCCAGATGGTATTATACCTTATGTCAAATGGCAGTTCTCTGGTGTGGTACAGGTTAGTCTGTAGACCCGAGATCGTCATAGAGTCTTGTGTGATTCCCACTGTGCTTTGATTTCCACCTTACCACGTCCAAGAGGGCATGCAAAATGGTGGTTTTTGGGTACAGTCCCGAATCACATGGAGGCAATGAGCGATAGGAGGGGATTCGTCTCTCCCGGTATAGGGAGTTGATGTTGCGCTGTGTTCGATTGGCTATAACCGGAAATCCCTGGCCAGGGTTGCTGAGATTTACTGGTAAGTGTTACCAGTAGTTTCTCGAACTGTTATAGACCTCATATCGACACGACTTATCGAGCTATTGGGGTCTGACGTTTACCATCCCTAGGCGAGATATGCGACATATCAGACGAACAGACCGGATTGCACGGTAAGTGTTACTGGTTGGATTCACAGGAGTGTGAGCGGGCTTGCTCGTTGATCTTCTGATCGCTCAATAGCCGGGTGGCCGTTATGTTTGGCAGACCGCTTGCGGCTTGTGGGTGTTTGATATGATCATCACCTACTGCCGGCGTATTGACGAGTCTTTAGAGTCCTACACAGAGGTTTCCTGACTCAGGCGAAACGAAATAGGAGCGCATATGAGATATGTGCGGGACCGAGAATAATACCAGTATGTGATACTGAATTCTATTCTGGCGATTTGTATCATCGGACGGTTATATAAGATATAGCCGGATTACCGAATCAAATGTTGATTCGATAGATTGATACACTTGATATTAGTCGGTTATATGCAGTATGACCGGATCATTAAATCAAGTGTTGATTTAATGATTTAATGTATAATTATATATTTGATATATTAATTTACATTAACTAGTATTGGTTCACTTAAGATTATTTTCTCACTAGATTGTGCACATTGTATATATGATATATTTTTGTGCACTTGTTTGTATCATATTTGATGATACATGCAAACTTGGGTATGTGTATGCTTTAAACTATGATTAGGTTAATGGTTAGGGTTTGATTTGCTTATTTATTTATTTTATTCATTTTTGGCAAAAAATAAAATGGTAGTGGATTTCTTTGTTTTATGCAAGAATCTTCATGATGCTTCATGCAAAATTCTACCATTTTGTTTTTTCCTTTAACCTAACCATTACACCTAAACCCTAGTTTAATCTCTACATGAGTTTACTTACCCATGGTTGCATTATGATAAGTATTCACTTGAATTATTATTTTGAAAATTAATTCATTTTCTTTCTTCTTCTTCTTCATCTTCTTCGTGAAGAGAAGAAAACTTTCTTGAAAAATTTCAAGTGATGAAATCAAGTGAGAAATCCAAATCCAAAGTGAACCCACTTCCTATTTCTTCATCCTCTACCACTTAACATGTTGTATATGGTGTTTTCTTCATAAGGTTCATAACCAAGTGAAGATGGAGCTTGAGTTTGAGTCGCCTCGACGTAGATCATCTTCGGCATCGAAGTCAACGACCTAGCCCGATCATTTCTCCGACGAAACCAACGCTAGAGTCTGGGATCCGGTTGATCGCAGCGGAAGGACGTCATCACGGAGCTAAAGAAGTGGTGGACCGGATCTACAAAGGTTGTATTTCCATTCACTTAGTAGCAAAGTAGTTTGCTTGCTTTTTCTTTCGCCTATCCTCTAGTAATCGATCTAGCATTAGGGTTTCTCGGCACAAGAAAAATTTGATTTTGGCATGGTTGATGCCTTGTGGAACTTCATGGGTGTGCCTAGGAACCCTACACATAGTGCACGAAAACATCAATCTAGTGGAATAAATGCACGAAAATAAATATCAGGTGCGCTTGGTGCCCGACCACTCGTCAATGTACCAAAAGCGCATAAAACAACACCGAGTGTACCGAGATGTATAAAACCATAAACGTGTGCAACTGTGTGCACAAAACACGTATCAATGTACTGCAAGCACATGGGAGCTATACTGAGTGCATAAATCAAGTCAAGTGCATACAACATGCATGAAATCAAATCGACTGTATGAAATACATAGAATCATAAATACGTGCAATCAAATGCACAAAATTGATATTAAGTGCAACAACTGTGCATAAATCATAAACCAATGTAACGGTGTATAAAACATAAATCGAGTGCAATGACTGTGCACAAATGAGAAATATTTAGTAGGTGCAGCCATGGTGCACGAAAAAAAATACCATGAAATCCAATCATCGAAACTCAAGGTCCAAGCGATAAAAGTGTGATACTTGGATCACAAAACGCAAATCGCAATAAATGACATTGAGATACACCTCCTTCAATGTCGAAAAAAATGCCGGTGTGCCCAAGGCTGGCAGAGCAAGAACATCCGCTTGCCTCCTGCTCACGGTCTGGCGTCCTCTGTCTCTGAATCCTTGTTTTCTCTGTGGATTACCAATCGCACAATCCTTCCTCTCATCGGCCCGGTTAGGTGTAATAATGGAACAATTCTGCTCTGGTACTCCTCTGATCATCTCTTGGCCAATTAACACGACCACTCAAAAAACAGCACGTTACTGATGGCGGCATCTGGCCTTCTGAATACGCGTGATATAAATGATCCTGGGGGCAAATCCTTATCGCTATGGCATCCTAGAAGAACCTACTTACGGTCTCTTCCAATCTCACCTATGCCGAACTATACGGAAGTTGGCACTCTTTACTGAAATCTTTTTCTCATATCCGGACGACTGCGTCCTCAGCACAGATTTCCTCCAGAAATTTGGTCGTATCCAACACCTCTGCATACATGTAAATCCTCTGGCATCAACAGGGAGTAACGATAGCTCGTTAATACCTCACACGAACCTTTTGTTCCACCCGTCATCTTTATCATCCACTTTGACGTTATATCTTGCTAGCAAGTACTACAATTCGTCCTCGGCTACAGTCAATCCGGAGTCTCTCACATGAACTCGAAGTTATAAACTCGGGTATCTTCACCACTCTATGGAATATATCTAGCTGATTACATCCTTGGGAACTCGTCCAAATTATCGGAGGAATACGCTTCATTCATCCATTCTTGATCAACTCACAACGCATCTGGGTGAGGTTCTTCTATCCGAAGCTGGTCAACTTACTGATCTCACATCGGAGTATCAAACAAACAATGTCTTCTCGTAATCGATTTACTCTAGATCTGAGTAAAATCCTCCAAACCGGAATTCTTCAACTCAACTGAGCCCGTGTCGGCGCATCAGATCAGACGAATCATCTCAGTCATTATATTCAAGATGGACTAGTGGTCTTTTGTCACATCTCTGTCTGAAATCTTTTGTGGTTTCAGCTTATCAACTCTGGAGGTGACAACCCATCAATCACAACAACAGCCGGGCCACCAGTCTGCACTGTAGACAACATCGTGATCTTCTGGGGTAGGCTGTGCATCAATAGTCCTCACAACCTGAAGACCTCTATCAATGGCCAGATCACCCTGTACAGATCAGAACACTCGCCTCTAACGAGAGATCTCAACACAAACAATATATCGATACATTCCTATGTCACCAGAAAACATCATGGTCAGCCCTCGTCCATGACGAGCTTGCTCTGACTGCATTTCTAGCAGCAGCTCTATCTGCGCTCAAGCCATGGTGACAGGAACCTCAAGCAAGCATCGAGGAAGATAGATCACAGAAACGAAAGGAATCGATAGGTCCAAAATGGATATATGATCATAGGAAAGAATGAAACCAACAGGAGTATGATCATAGGAACAAATAGAATCAAGAATCTCAAGAAATGTACATCCTAATGTCACTTAAGCGGAGCAGCATATCATAAGTATTCCACAGAACATACACACGGTATGTCGCTCTACTCTAGCTACCAACTCCATCAACCAAGTTCAACCTACGAGACGAAAGTTCGGGTCTAATACCCCCTCAGTCAAGTCTAAGTTCCGTAAGGTCAAGCCTAAACTTGAACCAAGGTTAAACTTAAGGCTCTGATACCAATTTTGTCACGACCCGGAATTTGGCACATGACCGGCACTTGAATCACACAACGTCTAAAGGCGTAACGCAATTCAAGTAAGCCGAAGCCTAGAAATCTAAACCTTTTTGCCGAAAATAGTGGAGGTGCAGTTTTGAAATAAAGGTATAATGAAATCAAGTTCTTCTTTAATGCATAATAATGTTATATGGAAAAGCAAGTGAAGTATATTACTATAGTTGAAAATATTTTTTGTCCTTTAAAATTTGGGCAGCACCCCCCTTGTATATTTTGAACCAAAACCACATACATGCAATAAATGGCATCCCCAAGCAGGAGCCAGCTCTTCGCCAATTAGCGGAATCACAACCACACAAAGAATAGACACACACACACACACACACACACACACACCCTACGGCGAAGATCAAAACACAGCAAGAAAGAGTAAAGCAAGACATCAACAGCTCAAAAGAAGCGAACATACACCCATCGCTCTAAGTCTCGCAATACACAAGTTTGTCTAGGTCTACCAAGTCTAGTTTTTGATTTGATGAAATTTATCTAGATATAATAGAATATAAAAGGTACAAGAGTGATCACGATCCAAAGTGTGTCCCACCTACCAAAGAAAAACACTCTGAAGGAAACTATGTGCCAGCGATACCGCTACTGATCCAAGCAGTCAAATCTGCAAGAAAACCATGGCACAACGGGGGTGAGTTGCCAACTCATGAGTTGAAAATATCAGCAGGTAGAAATCGAATAAACAGAGATCCCTAGATCCTACTGTAGCATGAAAGTAATACTATGGTATCTAGGGTGACTATGTATGCATATGCATCAACAATAGTGTAGTGCCAATATCAACATGTAAAAATCCAATCATCTGAATCATATGCCCGTATGTATATGAATATCAACAACGTGTGTCCATCAATGACACATCAATATCATGGAACCTGAGTGTCCAACATCGACATTCGAAATATCATGAAACCCGTGTCTAACATCGACACATAAATCCTCATATTTTCATGGGCCGCATCCTCAGATCGGCCCTCATATCCATCTCACGACTCCGGCCGGTATCCTCCGGATAATCGCCGGGTCCAAACTATCACCGGTAAGTAGTACATCCCCTGCCAGGTTCATCGCTTAACTCTACGATCTTCTTACCCCGGGATACCTCACCGGGTCCACCATGTACCCGTAGACGGTTCCTCCTCACTCTTCGAATCAGGTATCACATAGCTCAAAACCGAGAAAACTCATAGTGGACACGAAATATCATATCATGAGAAACCGCGTTTTTAAAACAATACATAATTTTCTTTGAAATATAACCATGGTTATCGAATCCAGAGATATCATGAAAACAGCATCTCAATGCATAAAACCATAAAGTATGATGTATGCATACATGGAACAGTAATGTGTGCATATCAAGTATATCATGAAAGCATGTCATGTGATAGTACTGAACAATGAATATACTTTACAGTTAAGAATAATATCATGATATAGCAATCCTACTGAGTAAGTAGCATTGCAATTACCGATGGTGAATGTGTGAGCCAGCAAATCTGTGTAAGTGTAACATGCGCATCATCGGTAATAATGCAGGTGTACTAGCAGATGATATTATATAACAGTATATACCAGGGACATAGCACATAAGTCGCGAGGGATAAGCCAACATAAACATAAAAAATAATAAGGTATGTAACTACACATGAACTATACGGTCAGTTTAAATGATACGAATAGTAGTTTTGAAAGTAGGGGCTACGGTGTTTTTGAGGAAAAGACACCATTTAAAAATCCGTAAAATCCCTTGAGGTTTCCATTTAAAAGTGCATACGATTCGTCAGTTTTGGAAATAAGTATGGTTCAGGTGAAATCTTACGTCGGCGATCTAGCCTTATAGTATCAGATGCGGCAATATCCTCGAAATATCATCCTCAAATCACGAGCGCAAATCAATCATCCGATACATCTCATCGCGTATGGTAATCCATCGTACGGTATCATCAAACAGAATAGGGATTCTATCGTCCTATACATCGATAAGGGTACAGATCTATGGACTCGTACGGCATATCATCTTTTATTCTCATCCATATATAAATACATATATATCTCATGTCATGTCCTTATCGATCTCATATCATATCATTATCAATCATATCCGCTCATATCCTCTTATAATATCATATTGACATCTCAATTCACATCATCTTGTATTAAGCATATCATCTCATGCTAACTCTTTGATCATATCCGTAATTTTGTTGCATAGGTTTCTCCAACTATATCCTATATATCGGTTTCCATTATGAAGGTTGTGGGGGTGCTATACGCCATCCACCCGACTTTCCCCGTAGATATAAATCTACTCACCTGCTAATCTTCTTACTTATCCGAAGTCGATGTGCTTCGCCGCAATCACATCACAATTTGTCAAAAACCAAGGTCGGGCAAATTCTAAGTTCATGTTTTTGGGGTTCTAGTCTCTGGTCATGGCTAGAAAATCATCACTAATGTCTTGTAAACACTTACTAAAGCTCAATTTCCACTTCACATGTCAAATCACCTACTAAACATCAACCTAGAAATTTCCAAAGTCGCTAATCTAACTAAATCGAACGCTAAACTTAACTAGGAGGTAAAGAAACTAATTACAAGATGAGAAGTGAGAGTTATACCTCTTAGGAGCAACTCAAAAAAAATCCTAGATGGTAGCAAATCTTCAAAATCAAAAATTAAGCTTGCAAGGGGGTGTAGGATGAGGTGGTGGGCAATTTTAATGAAGGTGAGATGAGGTTTTGATGATGATTTGGGGTGTTTGTGGAGGAGGTGGAGGAGGTGGAGGAAGGAGGTGATGGAGAAAGATGAAGGATGAGGGAAGAAATGAAGTGAAGAAAATGAATGAAGAAGTCAAGATTGGAGCCATCCTCTTCTCTCTCTCTCTCTCTCTCTCTTTCTCACTCTCGCTCTCTCTCATAGCCTATTCCCCTTGTCATCATTATGTTTCATCTCCTCTCTCTCATCAATAATCATATCTTTTCTTTTTCCCTATCTCATTTAAAACCAAATATCAACAAACACAAATGAAAGAACATGCAATAAAATGTAACGTGGTGCATTAGCCATGGTTAATTAAAAAGACGGATTTGGCCTAAACGTGATTAGTTGTACACTAATTAAGTTTAATTTAAACTTGCATATAAATAATTGCATAATTAATTATAAAATGCCCAAATCCATTAAATACCTTTTTAATAAATAATACATATTAATCTCCAATTATTTTCCAAATATTGGTATATAATTATACCATTTTACGAAATCCCCAATTCGCAAATCGTATAATTTTCGTGAAATATATTATTTTAATATTTAAATTCCAAAAATAATATTTTATATTTCTGAAATGTTACAGTTTCGTTGCATTAAGTGAGATTAATGTGATCCCATCAATTAACCTTATCACACCAGAAAAGAACGAAAATAGAATGTACGTATATGTCACCCGCATTCGCCACGGGGCCCCATCATGCACCGTTAGGTTACTTAACTAACGGCAGAGCGGAGGCTGGACTTGCACGGATGCAAAACTTATACAAAATTTATACATATATATATATATATATATAATCATTCGTCACAAGTATGCTAAGCATCACAAACAGATATAAACATCATAGAGAATGGAAAAATAGATCAACTAGGAACATTTGCATTTCATTGAGCCACCTATGAAACACAATCCTCCACGGTCATGTGAATAGCCGAGTGTGAATTATCCTAGACCCCTAAGAGTATGGCAAGCTACCCGCTAATCCTAAAATTGGGTGACCCAGGTATCGACTCCTCAAGATGGCCACTCTTTGAATTCTAGAACCCGGTAGTTTGTGCACTCCTCTGTGAGTCAATCCTAGATGTAGAAATGAAAATATAATATACAGCCGGTGACTACATCCTCAACCCAGATGTGCTCCAATAAAAGAATATATAATAATTATTACAAGAATTACATAATCCACTCGCATCTCACATCTAAATTCACACGGGGTTATTCACATGACGATCCATCAAACCATTATCATCAGAACATCATAAGATATGCTGGGTTACCCAGCACAACAGCAAGGTTTCGGGATGCATCATCCATGCCATTTTCAAAAAATTTCCATGCTAAACAACCCTTACCCTAGAATCTTAACTAGAGAATTAGACGATACAAGAATGTAAATACCTTTACATCAAGTGAACTAGGAATACAATCTTTGTAGACCAGTCCTTCACTTTACATGCTCCGTGTAGTAGTCCCGCGACTCCACTTGAGGCTTTGGACGAGCTTCCTCCGATGACCTTCATGCCGAAGATGATCCACGCGAAGTCCCTTCAACTCAAGCTACCTCTACACTAAACTCTTTAGCATAGGAAACACGTTACACTCGATCGCTAGTCAAGTGTAGGATGGTGAAGTAGAGGATGTTAAAAGCTCACAAGTTTGTGTTCAAGTTTCATGGTTCACATCATATATGAAGGTTGAAGCTTGAACCATGACATGAGGAGGAAGAAGAAGCTAGAGAGCAACCATGGGAGCAACTCAAGAAAATGACTAAGTGTTGAGAATGAAGCTAGAATGAATGGCAACTCTTGACCCCTCACTCCTTCAAGCATGGAATTGTACAATATAAAATTGCAACCATGCTTGAATAGTGAGTCAAGATGAATAAACAAAAGTAAATCCCATGCTTGCAACCATGCTCTCATTTTCCACCTCATTTCTATTTTCACAAAATAGAAATTCATATGTCATGCTTCATTATTTTATATATATATATATATATATATATATATATCATACATATTAATATATATATAATGAAGAATAATTAGTGAGCTAATGATATTAGTTAAGATATAATTATATCACATATAATATATATCACATTATTAAATCAACACTTAATTTAATAATCCGGTTATATCACATATGACTGACTAATATGATTTATCTGTATATCACATTATCAAATCAACAATTGATTCGACAATCTGGTTATATCACATATAACCGAACTGATAACAGATAATTGCTAGATTACAATATGATATCACATACTCGTATTTAATCAGGCCCACACACATATCACATATATGTCCTACTTCGTTTCACTTGAATCAGGGAACTTCTGTGTGGGACTCTAAAGACTCATCAATACGCCAGTAGTAGGTGATGATCATATTAGTCACCTACAAGCCGTCAGCGGTACTAACTGGACGTAACGGCTATCCAGGTATTGAGCGATACGAAGATCAACAAGCAAGCTTATCCATAGCCTCCATGAAGCTTATCAGTAACACTACCGTAAAATCCGGTCTCTTCTTCTGATATATCGCATATCAGGTCTAGGGGTGGAAATCGTCAGACCCTAGCAACGTGATAAGTCATGCCGATGTCTGGCCTATAACGGTTTGAGAAACTACTGATAACACTTATCAGTAAATCTCATAAGCAGCCCTGGCCAGGGACTTCCAGTTATAACCAATCGAGCATAGCGCAATATCAACCCCCAATACCGGGAGAAACGAAACCCCTCCTATCGCTCATTGCCTCCATGCGATACGGGACTGTATCCAAAATCCACCTGTTTGTACGTATCCTTTGAGCATGGTAGGGAGGAATCAAAGTACAATGGGAGCCGCACAAGACTCTATGACGATCTCGGGTCTATAGACTAACTTGTATCAGTGTCACCAGAGAACTGTTATCTGACGATAGGTATACTACCACATAGGAGTCTTCGGCGAGTCCTGTTTAGTGTACCCAGTTTGCACTGAGCACCTGTATACCATCTTTGATGTCAAACACCAATGGATGTGGGATCATCCATCGTCCATCATATGGGTCAAGAAGCATATACGCTAGTCTACTCTGGAATATCGATGCCCTGTCTCGATATACCCTCGACTATGAACAATTAAAGGATGTACTTGTGGACTACCTTGGCCCCACTAGTATGATCTTCATCATAGTCCTGGTAATCAAGTACGCATCCTAAGGGCTTTATCAACATGTGAGAGTAAGACAGTATCACAATACAAGTCTACATATTAAGACAAAGAGAAACAAAATAGCATACTATCATGTCGAGCAAGAAAGTCCTCTCTATATATGTCCAAGCATCCACTATAATATACATCATATATACAATAATGGTCTCTAGGGCATACATATAACCAACAAGATATGTACAACCCCTTCTAATTGACGCATAGCGATTAGAAGACGTTTAAGAACACATATAAGCATCACAAAAACATGTAACAAAAATTACGACATTGGAATTCCGCGCACAATTAGCAAACACTTTCAATTTTCCAAAAACTGAAAATCTAGTTTTCTAAAGTCCCCAAAAAATTTCGTTTTAAACCAATCTGGGAGTCGAAATGAACTCGGGACCCACCCTCTCTCTTGTGTGTGTGACACACACATGAGAGAGAAAGAGTGTGTATGAGAGAGAGTGACTCATGTCATATTAGTATGACATGGGTGGAAAAAAAGGAATTAACTTAATTCATTATTTTTCAAGCCATCAAAAATACTTCATCTTCTTCCTCTTCACTAGAGCTTTTGCTCTCTAGGTTAATGGAAAATATAGTCATGGTGAGGGAGTGACAAAAGAAGAGAGTACCCATCATTCACATCGTCTTCCTCAACACCTAGCTAGCCTCTGGAGGAAGTTTCTCTGCTCGGTGACGGAGTTGGAGCTCGGGCAGCTTGCTTTCAACGCGGATCATCTACGGTGAGGCGGTCGGCGTTCAGACGGGTCTGGGAGTTCACAAAGTCAAGACGGGGTCTTCCGGGATCAGCTGGACATGCTACAAAGGTTTTAGCGTGTTTCTACTCTTTTTTAGTTTGTATATTGTATTGTATTTGATGATCTTGCTGATGGATTGGGGTTATGCTTTGTACAATTGTTGTTTTTCAAATTTTGCCGCGGTCATGATTGTCACGACCCTAACCCCCGTCCACTTACAGGGTATCAAAGCTAAATCAAATACTAGCAATTGGTTTATGGTCATTTGAATTTCCAAAACCTTTTTACAAAACAAACAGTTTCTGTTTGAAAAACTGTTCCAAACTAGTAACTAATTTTTCAAATAACTCACATTCTGGAGCTCTCAATTCGGAGTGAGAGCCACGTAGCGGTTCGGGAGCGACCCCATGGATGTCCTCAGGGGATTACGTAGGCTCTCACACCCGATACCATCATGAAATGGTCTCGGGTCTGGCGCTAGGACACCAAGCACACAGCTACGTGCTTGCTGTCCCAGCAGCCAACCCATGGCCACAATTTTGTGGCCATGGGTTGGAGCCCCCACCCAATGCCCCCCGAGGCCTCATGGGTCGTTCTCGAGCTCCCCCTGGTGTCTTGGATAGATTTTGGGTTATTTTGGTTTCGATTCATGAAAGAAATGGCGGTGTTTTGGGGCTGGGGCTGATCTTGAATTTCAGATTTTGGAAATTCGATTTCGGCTTCACGGGTTTTGGAATTCGTTGGCTTTGGGTTCCGTATTGAAGCGGTTAAAGCGTTTAACCTTGTTAATATGATGGCATATGTGATATGCGGTGTTTAACGTTGCCGAATTGATGTGATCAATTTGATGGGGTTGCACAAGTGAGTTTGAGATGTTGGTTTGCTTGGTTTGGTTTGGTTTGGATTGTTGCGAAATGAATAGACCCGTGCGTATTGTGTAATGTGTTTATCATTTCATTCATGCTGTAGCCAAATTTATATTCTTTTATTCGGGACGAGCAATCGACATGTGGCCATCGTTTCCACTGTTTGTATTATTATTTGTCAGGACTCGGTCAAGTTGCGATCGATGTTACCGTTGTCTTAATATAAGTATTAAGAATACCCCACGGAGAAGCGCACGGGTAGCTGGGTTCTAAATTACAGCGGGGGACCATCTCAAGGAGTTGAGACCGGATCACTCGATTCTAGGATTGGTGGGCTGCTTGTCGTGCTTGTAGGGGGTTAGGATAGACCTGCGAAAAGTGCTCAAGTCATCGGATTTGAGAAAGTGCTGGGTGACCCCATCATGGTGATGATACAGGATTGCCTCGTTTCTTAAATTGGTGAATGACTTGCCGCACTCGTAGGGGTATCCTTTTGGCTACGCATGGGCTATTCACGTGACCGGGGAATTTCGTGTATCGTTTGTTGGCTCGAACGAGACGTGGATTCTTAGGTGATCCAACCATTCCAACTCTGTGATGTTGTTTTTTCACATGTTGTAATGTGATTAATTGCGTATGATATATATATATATATATGGGGGGTGCGCGCGCGCGTGATATATAGTATATACAATAAATTCTATATACATTTTGCACCCGCGTTAGCCCTAACCCCGCTCCGCCGTTAGTTAAGTAACCTAACGGTGGATGACGGGGTCCCGTGGTGAATGCGGATGGCGTATATGTGCATTCTATTTTTCCTGTTCATACTGCATTTTCTGTAAATGTTAGTGTGAGAAGGATAATTTTAGATAATGTGATTATCTAAATGATGGGATTGTATTAATCGAATTAATACAAAATAAAATAAACCTATATGTTATAGGAACCAATTTTGTTCGCTTATAAAAAAGAGGGAGAAAAGAAAGAGGAAAAGAATTCAATGGTGCCGAGTGAGATAATTATCTCTCTGTTTAATAGAGAGAATTATCTCTCTGTTTAATAGATCAAAGAGATAATTTTTAATCACCATTTGATAATTTTTAATCACCATTGAATTTTTAATCACCATTGAATTTTTTATCCAATGACTTCCCCCGATCTTTCTAAAATGAGAAAGATTCTCTATTAAACAGAGAGTCACTGGATAAAAAATTCAATGGTGATTAAAAATTACCAAATGATAGAATTAAATTCTATTAGGAGAAAATATCTCTTTGATCTTTCTAAAATGAGAAAGATCTTCTTTGTTAAATAGAGAGCTGTTGGATTAAAAATCCAATAACTGAATTAAATTCTAATATGGGAAAATATTCTTTCTAAACAAAGAAATATATGTTCTGTTAAATAGAGAACCCTTAGATTAAAAATCCAATGGTGTTTAAAAATTACCGTTCAATAGAATTAAATTCTATATATAGGAAAATATTTCCCCAATCTTGTTAAAAACAAGAAAATGAATTCTGTAAAACAAAAATCACTGGATCAAAAATCTAATGGTGGATAAAATTCCCCAAATAATCTTTCAGACCAATTAAATCAATTGATATCTCTCAAATGAGTGATTTTCTCAAAACTGATCAACAGTTTGCCTTACCTATATAAAAGGCCTGAGACTTCAAGTCTCAAATAGAGAGAACCCTGCCATATGCTTCTAAAGACAAAAGGTTGGAAGTTGCAACTGAGAATTTAATTCTCTCGCTGAAGAAAACCTCGTTCTCCTTGCAAGCCCTAGGTAAAAAAAGCAGAGATAAAAATATATCTCATTTGCTTACTACAAATAAAAAAAACAAGGGTTTAACCCTTCATAAAAAGAATTTAGCTCTTTCTATGGATCCGGGATCCATAAGACAAATCTCCCATAATTTGAGAATTTAATTCTCATCGGGAAGGTTCTGTTCTTCAGACTCAAAATCTAAGCGAAAAACTAGATAAAAAGGAAAAGAGAGAAAAGAAACATATTTCAGGAATTTAATTCCTCTGATCAACAGGGTTTAACCCTATAAAGAACATAGTTCTTATAATAAAGAACATAAGAACTTATTTCTCAAAAACTTGTTCTCAGATCTTCAAAACAAAGATTTTGATGATCATCAATGGTCAAAACTCCATCAACAGAAGTTTAACTTCTTTTCAAAAGATAAACAGAGAGTAAATTTCAAAAAAAACCCAGCACCTCACGTGTTTCCCTCGTGAGCACCCAAAAATATAAACCCAACACATCACGTGTTTCCCACATGAGCACCCAAAAATATAAACTCAGCGCCTCACGTGCTTCCCACGTGAGCGCCCAGAGGTGACGACTCAGAGCCTCACGTGAAACACACATGAGTGTTGTATGAAAGTTCTTAGCACTATATAATCAAACTGACTAAGTGTTTAGCACTGATTGGGCAACGCCCATATCTGAGCGCCTCACGTGATACACACGTGAGCGCTAGAGCAGCAATTAAGTGCTTAACACTTCTGCATAAAGGGAAAAAAGCCCAAAACCGAGCCTAAATTGGCTAAGTCTCTGAAGTTTTCTTGCAGTTGAGCCAAAATGCTCTGTTGTTGGATATTAACTAAATTTAATGATCCTGAAAATATTTCTAAGTTGGTCTTAGTCTCAAATAAGACTAACGTATGTTTAGTTAAAATAAATTGAGCCCAAATGCTCATATATTAAGTTGATCGTAATATAAAAATAGGTTAACGGTTCTTAAATAAAATAAAATATTCTTTGAACTAATAAAACATACAAGCTAAGTTCAAAACCAAAATCTAAAATATACGGATTTGGACTAATCCGCGCCCTACGGACGACGACATAAACCAGTCTCCATATACAATCCACGGGCAACCTTAATAAACAAAATAACACATGACACAAAGTGAATTACCGGAGCAGGAGAAAATGGTTATCACAACGAGATAAAGTAATTAACTACATAGGCTTTCGTCTGTAGGGAAGAGCGTCCCCACAATAAAAAAAAACCCTCACAAAAAAGGGGGATAAAATCTGCTACATCTGTCGCATCTATCCAAACCTCCGATATATGGTGCCATAAATCAACTTGGTATTTTCAAAAAGGTGGATGGATATGTTCCAAATAGTATCTGCCCCCAAATTCAGGCTAGATATCCCAACGTCTCAGTCCGGTCTTCGGCAGTAAACATATTCTTGCACGCCCGGTGGGACCTCTTCCTATTTCCACTCCACATTTCGTGTGTCGTGATCGCGAACAAAATCGCGGTACACTATGGTTGCCCTTGGATTCAAGATACTAAAACTTGGCGTCTGGCTCCTGTGCAGAATTAATGGCTTCTCACTGCACTACTTGTGACAACTCCACCCAGCTAGAGGAGTGACATACAGGCCTAACACGGCCTCCATTTTCTCAATGCCGGTGAGGCAGGTCACAAAGACCACTACCGGGCTCTTCTTCGGGATCATGCTTCTACTCGCGTTCTTTAGTGCCTCAACGCCATAAGGAGAAGCTCCTAGAAAGTCGGTCTTTGATTGTCTGGCAACCGTCACGGCTCCTATCAGTAAGCCGTCAAATTCTGACGTCTCAGTCTTCAACAGGCTGAACAAGAACTCAAACAATCTTGTAAAGAAGCCTGTGATTCTAGAAAGGGTTACCCTTAAATGGCTAACCCTCCCTACTCCTGCTGCTAGAGCCGATAAAAGTGCTTCCCCTCCAAGACGGTCGGTCTTCGAAAGATTGGCCAACTCCGCTCCAACTCCAATAAGGAAGTCGGTCTTTAACAGGCTGACGCCAATCGAAACTCTCCAGTAACGTAGGGGGAATGAGGAAGACACCTTCAAAAATGAGGAAATTTCCACTCCATGAATTGCTCGACGTCGCCACTGGTGCCGAGTGAGAGAAGCTGGGGAAAACCCCCTTTTGGGCTCACCCTACCGGTCCCTATGATGGAGGTTGATGCTGCTGTCCCAACTAGAAACAGCGTTGACCCACTCAGGAGGGTGCACAAAAACTCCCCGACAGCGGTACTGAAGAAATCACCTCCGTCTATAAAAACTGCAGTGCAGGCAAAGATGGAGAAGCCATATCAGCGGCTCTCCTCGCAAATCCATAGAGTTTGGAAAAAAGTCCAAGATTCTGTGCTTGAAAAAAATTATTCTCGTCGACCGACGTCATCTAAGGGCCGACAAGAAAAAGACAGCCCCTCCGCCATACAACGGGGGACTTCTCCTAAACGGGCACCTATCACAATGGCTCTTTCAGCTCCAACCTCTAATAAAAGAACGAGGACGGAGAAAAATCTACCGCCAGTGGCAAAATCTAATGGAGACGGATCTAAACGCCCCAAGTCTGAGGGCATAACTGTACATATGGTCTATATGGCTAGCGGTAAAGAAGAAAGCCACGCTTCACCGAGTCACCGACCACATACTCGGTCTCTCACAAAAGCTCAGGAGAAACAAAAAAAGCTCCAAGAAATGCTGACCAAAATGGCAGCGATCACCGGACCAAAAGAAAGTCCAGACAAAGAAGCCGAATAACGCCAGGAGCAAGAGTCCGATACAGAGTTCTTGTGAAGAGTGCTGGAGAGAAAAGACAAAGAAGCTATGGAGTAAGCTGCTAACATCAAGCAGATGGCTCTTTTATTCCAAGACATGGTTGGAATGATGATCCGACCAGAACCATCGGGTGAAGATCCACAAGTAATTATCGAGTATGACAGACGAAAAACATCAAATCCTCCCCCAGCCTTATCAGTGGCAAAGGAGGAAACAATCTCTAAAGCGGGCCTAAATGATTACATTGCTCAGCAAATCAGAGCTCACCAGGCCAATGAAGCTGCTAACTAACTTATCAAAACCGGGCGACCATATCCGGCCTGGTATGACCAAATCAAGTACCCCCGAGATATACGATCCCGAAGTTCCATATTTACAAAGGAACGGGTAATCCCCACCAGCACGACGCACAATTCAAAGCACTATGCGGTAATACTGGAGGCAACAATAAACTGTTGCTTCGCCAATTAGTCAGGAGTTTGTCTAAGGCAGCTTTTGAATGGTACTCGGAGCTCCCAAATGACTCCATGAAAACCTTCTCCGAAATGGAACTGCTGTTCATGCAACGGTTCACTAGCGCAAGTGAACGCTCTCCGATCACGGCACTGATTAATACCAGGGTAAAGCCAGGAGAAACGTGGGTCCAATACGCGATCCGATGGTGGAACCTGTGGTCTAAGTGCGAACAACGCATTGAAGAGTCTCCAGCTATGGGCATGTTCATCGGGACCCTCGATCCTCAATCGACTTTGTCACAGTTCATGAATTTCTTCAAACCCATAACCATCCAGGTGCTGATAGACAAGTTGGCCCAAATGGATCAGATAGGCCATGGACTTTCCACCACAAATAAGGACCCTCGAAATAACAAGGGTAAAAGGAAAGTGTCCTTCGTTGCCAATACGCAACAACAACCGAGCAGTCCAAAACCAGTTTCTCGCCAAAACAACGCACGTACACGACCGTTCTTGGAAGAAAGGATGGGATGTGCATACTCATTTCCTCGCGATAAAACGCAGAGGTTGTTTGAGCTGGCGATGCGAAATAATCTCATCACATTGCCAGATCCACAGCGACACGCCTAACCCGGTGATGTCAACAACCCCAACTACTGCTCCTATCAAAGGATAATGGGCCACCCAATTGAAGATTGCTATATCTTCAAAAATTGGGTCGAGGACCAGTATTGGCAGGGAAAATTTGTGTTGTTTGATAACTGGAGGGTAAACACGCCCCCAAAAAAATGGACGTGCAGGGGGCAACATGCTCACTTGTGGAACAAGCTCCATGGGAAGTAGTCCTTTGAGCGAAAACAAAAAGAATGCTGAAGAATCTACAGGCATAACAGACGGTCAGGTGGAACAGCCTGCTTGAAACTGAAATTATTGAAAGGATGTTGAAACCACGTCCAACACCGAAAATTGTTGACAAGGGAAAAATCCCCCAAGTAAAGCCATCCAAGTCTTCTAAGAAAAAGAAGAAGACCAAGAAACCCGTGCAGCCTGCCGAGTATGACGACAAGCGCACAAAGCTTTAGAAATACATAGACATGCTAGAAGAATATAACCAGAAGGCGCGGACACCGGTCACTCTCGAAGAATTCTTCAACCATATTCTTGAGGACGGAGATAGTGCCAATGATGAGGAAAACGACTCATCAGAAGAAACGGAAGACCGTGTAGCAAACTGCTACATGGTCACTCATTCATCGCTATAAGATAAAGAAGCTCCGCCGGCGTCAGAAAGAGACGTAGAGGAAATGGCGGCAGAATTGGCGCTAAAATCCCCGAAACTGGCAGAAGAAGATCCAATTGAGAAACTTTTAAACGAAACCTTTCAAAAAAGCAAAGACGGCCGAGAACACGAGACAACTATATATGAAAAGGATAAGCGTCAGCGTCTGAATTAAGAAGTTGCGGTGAGAACGAGTTAGAAAGCGCTCCGAATAAACCAAAGCACGCCTGCAAAAAATAAGAGCAGGATCAAAGCTAAAAAGCGGTTCACTAAAGCCTTGTCCATGGGGATGAAACTGCCACCGCTCCTGATGTACACTTCCGGAGTCCCATACTTCGACAGAGGAGAGTCACATCCAAAATACTGCCTATATCACAAAAGGGTCGACCACCTTATCGAGGAGTGCAATACCTTCAAGAAGTGGTGGTAAGGATATGTTGCCCATCGAAAACACTTCAAGAAGGAGAAGCGCGAAGCTCGCGCTCGTTGACATGAGAATGGAAAGATGAACACACATAAAGAAACAACTGGCAACTGTCATATGATTGGTATCAGTTCAGAAAGGGAAAAGCCCTAAGTTCCTGATTGATCTGTATTTAAAGAAGTGTGTGTAGTAACCGCAATCAATAACGGTGTCGCGTGTAGCTAGACCGAGATGAGTACGGGTCGTCCTCAGGGATATGTGGAATCTTTTAATCTTTCTTTAGACGTGTTGATTAGGAAAAGGAAGAAGAATAGATAATAGTGAAGAATAGTTATAGAATCTAGATCTACGTTAAACACGGATGTAGAATATAGATTTAGTTTAAAGACAGATGTAGATTTTATATCAGAAGAGGGCTTGTAGGGTTCGTTAAGATTTAGTATTCATGGATGATTAATTAAAGATTACTCCTTTTATCCTTTAATAGATTTAAAACTAGATCGACAGAGATGCGTGTAGATTAGGGTTTTTGGTGGGAATAGGGTTCCCACTCTTAACCCTTATCTTTACATGGATCTCCGTTCATGTCTAGCTTTTACCAAAACAATTGTTAATCTAATCTCAAATCGTGGTCGTGACTATCAATGAATTGATAGCGCGCCCGATTAGTATGTTAACTATTCTTTTGATAAAGTTTATAAATTTTATAGGACGTAAAAGGAGTTAAAGGATTTTTTCATTTATTGATCTACCCTAATCCTACGAACCCTATCAAGCGGAGAATTACTCGTGCATGATGGAGATAAAAGAACGGATAGAGATCATAATGTAAATAAAGAAAATAAAATGCAATAAGAATAAAACAACTATCTTTATTAATCAACTTGATCAATTATACTTTGTTCCATTAGAGAGAGATTACAAAACCCTAGTTTGCTTCTCGATCTTTTCTTAAGGAGGTAGATGAACAGCTGATGATCAACCTGAATTCTTGAGTCGTCTTGGACTTCGTAATCTCGTCGGTTTGATGATTTCTAGGTTTAGCCCTCGGTCCTTTATATATCCCCAAAGCCAGAAACTAAAGATCCCCAGAATAAGGGTTAGTTGTAGCAAATCCAACCTGAAAATCCCAACTCCTGACTCGGTGAATTCGCCACGGATCCACCGCATATTTCATGGTTTGGCCGCGGATCTGCGGCTGTTTGGTGATATCCTGGCTGCAAATTTTCGGAGCTTTATCTTGTGACATATGGAGATTTAGCTGTCAACGCCCCACTTCCCTGTATACGGCGAAGGGGACGCGGCCGGTCCGCTACGTATATACTCAGAAGTATATACGCTAAGCGTATCTAAGCAATATAAAATAAATGCACAAGAGACAAGATATAATAAAAACAACAACTTTTATTTATTAACATTCTTTTGTACAATGCATGAAAACGAAATACAACTGAAATAAAAACGATGCCTAAACAGTGGCATAACAGGAAATGAAAATTACTGAATGGAAAAGTGTACAAAGAAGCTAAAGTGCTGGATCTTCAGAAAACTGCTCCGAGTCTTCTGCAGATGGCTCGATCTCTGCAGGGTCCAAACCACCTGACGACATTCAAAGAAGAAAGAAATAGAATGTCGTCAGCGAACAGGTCGCTCGGTAAGTCCCAAAGGTAGGAGAAAAGTATAGTAGACGGAATAAGAAGGTATCTTTTTAAAATTGTATTATAGTGTTGTATTGTTGTGTTAACGCTGTTGTTTATAGCTTGGTACAGAAAATATCAGTGTATACGAGAGGGGTCTCTATATGCTAGAGACCAGGGCAAACGGAATGTACAAGGAACCGTTAAGCCACGGTACAACAGCAACAGAATATAGGTTAGGTGTCTTAATCTTACCACCTCGTGCCACTTTTAACACCTTCCGTACCAATCTACCCCTTAAACCCCGTAGTGTTTTATTTGTATTGTTTTGTACTGTAAATTGAATTGAGTGTATAATTGAAAGACTGACCGAAACCATGATATCAGTAACGGATGTAACCGTAGAATCATGTAAGTGGAATAACTAGAGAACTATGTAAATGGAATATATATATATATATATATCCATGGTTCGGTTCAGCCGAATTGTATAGATTGATAATTGGATTCATGAATTCATGTGTTCATATTGAATTGGAATATTATAAATTGTAGATTGACTTGAATCATATTCAAGTCAGATTAATCAGACTCAAATCCGAGTCAGACAATTAGAAATGTAGATTGAAGTCTTGATTATTTCTTAAACCTATAATTGCTAGGGTCCTTAGGGTAATTTATAAACTTGAGAGGGTTTTATATAAAATATTTTATATACTTTTCAAAATACTCTCCAAGCATTTATTATTCGTCTTTAGAGTTGTAATGAGTGTGCATTTTATATTGTGATATTTCTAGTGAAAATATCCTAGTTTCATAAATTAAGGTATTTATCTATAATATTGATTTATTTAAAATTCATGGTATTTTAGTGTAAATTTATTCTTGGGATTTTTAGAAAAGGTGGAATATTTATATCATAACAAATAGGTATTTTAATAATAAATATACATATATTTATAATAAAAATAATTTTAATATATATATTTTATATTCTAAAAATCTCATTTTCTTAAGATGTCGTATTTTAAATCTTTCGAGACCGAATGCTCTTTGCGGAGGTCTGAATCTCGCACTACTAAGCCCGAGGGTGCGCGATAAACCGCACCATCCCGAACGGGTTCCCCAAAGTGGGTTGTAGCGGCGCTTTGCAAAGATTGTAAAATACTAAATCCTTTAGAAAACAGTTTTATGAAATAAGTGGTATTTATTTGTAAAAATATCAATTTTCCGTATTCTATGTTCTAGGGTCTTCTAAGTCAACTAGACTATTTCTAAATGGTCTAAACGACAAGTTGTGAGATGCCTCAAATCGCCTCTTCACCGCCAATTGTGGCCAGGTAAGTACAAGTGAGGAAAGGAGGGATCCGCTCACGAATCACCGTGAGACGGGCCTTTTAAAGTTACCTTTCTCACTTGCCTAGCCTAGACACCACAAAGTCAGGTTTAGATAAACGACCGATGTCCACAACTTATCGTATTTTCATAATAAGTGGTACTTCTTTAAAAATGTATCAAAACTAAATCTTTTTAGAAATGGTTTTATTAAGTATATGGTATTTAAATGCAAATGTTTGTTTTCTCATATTCTAAGTTCTCGGGGGTATTGCATATGAGTGTGTGAGGAGGTAGGTCGTTACCTCGTGATTTACTTTAAATGTGTAGCAAGTTTGATGGAGTTAAATGATGGAATGAAACAATGTGGTATTTAAGTGAAAAATACGATAAATTGAAATAGCTATCATTTCATGTGACGAAACTTGATTAAATTGTTTGATTAGTGTTTAATAGTCAACATGAGAAAGTTTAAGAATGATTGTATTAGTGAGAAGTGGAATTTTATAGAAAACCGAATCGGAAATCGTATTTGTTCCGATTCCATCGGGTTTTGTAATTTCGTATTCTTTTTCTTAAATAGGGAAGAGAGATAGAAAGGGACTTACGGGTTTTCGATTACACTAGAGAGTGAGAAGGAACTAGAGGGATCGCCGATGTTGCGTCGTCGCCGGTAGTTCCTAAGACGTTCGCCGGAAGTTCCGCCGGAATTTCGTCGGAGCTTCGCCTCGAGCTTGTTTTCAAAGTACACGTCTCTTGGAAAATTTTTGAGAGAGTGGGCTCAGGATTTTGGGGTGAGAGGGTAGAGGGTAGGGGGTATATTTATAGGGTAGGCTAGGGTTAGGGTAGATGAAAGATTAAAATGAAAAATGCGATAAAATGTATAAAAAAATGTATTAAAAGTGGAGTAATTGGGGTTTTAAAAGAGCTCTGGAAGTGGTCTGAGGCTGAAATTTTGCAGGTGCATAGAGAATATGAAAAGACACAACTTTCATGTTGGGGCCGTCGCCGGAATCGGCCGAATTGGCCGCGACTCGGCTGTGACTCAGTCTGAGGACGGAGTCAGACCGAGTCAAGGCCGATTTGGCCGATTCCCGGTCGAGTCAGGCAGCCGGGATCCCCCCGACGGTTCATCTAACTCCTCGAAATGTTACATATTTAGGTGTAATAGGGTTTTTGTGAGATATGCACGTGTAAACTCTTAGTATTCTAAAGGTTTTAAAAATAATAAATATTAAAAATAATGCGGGGTATGGGATTTGAACTCTGGTGGCTTGGTTCAGCATTGCAAGGTATTACCAATGGGCTACAAGTTCCTTCTTATAATTATGGTGTGAAATAAATACTTAATGAGATATCAGCAACATTAAATACTCCAAGTATATTTTGAATTTAAATCAATTCTTTGTACATTAAAAATGGAGTTGTTACAGTCTACCCTCCTTACAAAAATTTCTTCCTCGAAATTTACAACTTTTATTTGAGGACTAGTTTACAAAGAGGTGAGGATATCTTGCACGCATATCATCTTCCCTTTCCCAACTGGAGTCTCCTGGAGTGTCTTTCCTTCACATTACCCGTACTAAGTTAACTTCTTTGTTCCGAAGTGTCTTCACTTTTCTGTCCAGGATCTCCACAGGTTGTTGCTCACAAGACAAGTCGGGCTGTATAGTGAGCTCGGAATGATCGAGAACATGGCTGGGGTCACTCACATACTTTCTGAGTTGGGATATATGAAACACATTATGCACTCCTTCCAATGAGGTTGGAAGCGCTAAGCGGTATGCCACTTCACCGACTCGTTCGAGTATGTCGAACGGTCCAATATATCTCGGACTTAATTTACCCCGTCTTCCAAATCGGATCACTCCGCGGTTCGGAGATATCTTCAAGAATACGTGATCTCCTGGCTGGAAATCTAAGTGTCGTCTCTTCGCATCAGCCCAGTGTTTCTGTATCTTGGGCTATATGCATTCTTTCCCTGATAGTACGAACCACAACAACGGTCGCTACTATCATCTCTGGTCGAAGCAGTTCCCTATCCCCGATGTCGTCCCAACTTAATGGTGATCGACACTTCCTTCCATACAATGCTGCAAAAGGTGCCATTCCTATGCTTGCTTGGTAGCTGTTATTGTATGCGAACTCCACAAGATACAGGTGATCTTCCCACGATCCTTTGAAGTCTAGCATACATGCTCTGAGCATATCCTCCAAGATCTGAATAGTTCGTTCCGACTGACTATCTGTTTGTGCATGATAAGCCGTGCTGAAGTTCAGACTTGTTCCCAAGCTTGCTTGCAGACTCTGCCAAAATTGTGATAGGAACCTGGTGTCACGATCGGAGACAATGCAGACCGGTACTCCATGAAGTCTCACAATTTCCTGTATGAGTTCATGGGTATCAGAGATAGTACATTATGAAGAGTTTAAATCTTAAATAGATTATTACCTCCATGTACTTCTTTGCTAGTGGCTCAGTTGATTTGCCAACCCGAAATAGGATGAAGTGAGCCGACTTCGTGAGTCGATCCACAATGACCCATATAGCATCGTTACCCTTTGTACTGCGAGGGAGAGCAGTCACAATATCCATCGTGATGTGTTGCCACTTCCATTCTGGGATTGGTAACGGTTGAAGTAGTCCAGCTGTCCTGTGATGTTCAGCCTTTACTTGCTGACACACCAAACATTTTGCGACGCTTCTGGCTACTTCACGCTTCATTTCATGCCACCAATAATTCCGACGTAGATCTTTGTACATTTTGGTACCTTCAGGATGTACTGAGTAGGGAGAGTTGTGAGCTTCCTTCATTAACTCTTCCCGTACAGGACCTTTTGGTACACACAATCTGCTGCCGTATCTCAAAGATCCGTCTTCATGGATGATAAAATCTGTTCTGAGTCCATTCTCCACTTGTTCTCTGATCCTTTGCAATTTAGCATGACTTGCTTGAGCTGCCTTGATCTGATTGACAATGGTTGATTGAACTTGTAAATTCATCAAACTTGAAGCGTTACCTGGCATGACTACTTCAATCTCCATCTGATTCAAGTCTTGTTAAAGCTTCCACTGAGCGGTGAGATTCATTGCTAATGGTTGGCGACTAAGAGCATCAGGTACTACATTCACCTTACCTGGGTGATATTGCAAGTTGATGTCAAAGTCCGCCATGAGTTCTAACCATCTTCTCTGCCGCATATTCAACTCCTTCTGAGTAAACACGTACTTCAGACTTTTATGATCTGTGTAGATGTTCACTCATTCACCAAGTAGTTAATGGCGCCAAATCTTGAGAGCAAAGATGACGGCTGCCAACTCCAGATCATGCGTCGGATAATCGCGCTCATGAGTCTTCAGTTGTCTTGAAGCATAAGCCACAACCTTACCGTACTGATGTAGAACACATCCTAATCCCTTACCGGATGCATCACAATGTACTTCGAATCCTCCAGATTGATCCGGTATTACGAGAATAGGTGTTGATGTCAATCTTGACTTGAGTTCTACAAAAGCTTGTTCGCATGCTTCTGACCACACAAATTCCTCATCTTTACGTGTAAGCTTGGTCAGGGGTGTTGCTATCTTTGAAAATCCCTCAATGAACCTTCTGTAATATCCAGCTAAACCCAAGAAGCTCCGAATGTCCTTCACTGACTTTGGTGTAGGCCATTCGCTCACTGCTGCAACTTTTGCTGGATCCACAGAAATTCCTTCTCCTGATACGATGTGTCCAAGAAAACCAACTTGCTTTAGCCAAAACTCGCACTTGCTGTACTTAGCATAGAGCTTATGTTGTCGAAGAGTTTCCAGGACAATTCATAGGTGCTCTGCATGCTCTTTCCAACTCTTAGAATACACCAGGATGTCGTTGATGAAGATGACAACAAACCTGTCTATGTACTCCCGGAAAACTTGATTCATTAGGTTCATGAATATTGCTGGTGCATTGGTCACTCCAAATGGCATCACTAGAAATTCGTAATGTCCATAGCGAGTTCTGAAAGCTGTTTTGTGAATATTAGCTTCCTTGACCTTCACTTGATGATAACCTGAATGAGGATCCAATTTAGAGAAAACACAAGATCCACTTAGCTGATCGAATAAATCATCGATGCGCGGGAGTGGATACTTGTTCTTTATAGTGACTTCGTTCAAGGCTCTAATATCGATGCACAATCTGTATGAACCTTCCTTCTTCTTCACAAGTAGTACAGGTGCTCCCCAAGTTGAAGTGCTGGGACGAATCCATCCTTTCGCCAATAATTCGTCCAACTGGGTTCGGACTTCCTTCAAACCTTCCGGACTTAATCTATAAGGTGCTTTGATCACCGGTTGTGCTCCTGGTACTAAATCAATACTGAATTCAAGAGCTCGATCAGGAGGCAAACCTGATATATCGTCAGGAAATACATCGTCGAACTCTCGAACTACCTCTGGTCTTAATACTTCTTCCGCTTGAGCTGCTGTAACTACTGCTTCTCTTGGCTTCGCTTTGTAGGTACTTGGCTCCAGGGTACGGTCTCCACTTTTGAAATAGAAGACCAGATGGTCTGGAATCTCGAATGCTACCCTCCTTTGACAACAGTCGATAGTGGCATAAAAAGTTCCAAGCCAATCCATACCTAGAACCACATCGAAGTTCGGTATGTCCAGTACATTGAAGTCAGCATAAAACTCTCTGCTGCAGATGACGACTGGACACAAGCTGTATCCCATGGTTGCCTTTAGAACGCTATTTCCTGAACTGACATTCCAGCTGGATACAAGCGGTGAGACTGGAATCGCATGGGTTCGGACGAACCGTTGCGACATGAAGCAGTGGGATGCCCCGGTATCAAACAGTGCTAATGCAGGTAGTGAAGCTACTAAGATTGTACCTAAGGTATGTGGGATATGTTTTAGTATAGGGAAAGTGTGTAGATAAACAAGACTAAAAGAAAAGTTTGAGATGAAAAGTTTACTAGTGATGACTTGGCCAGTGGCCTCAGCTTCTTCCACGGACATCGTGAAAGCCTGGCGCTTTGGTACATTCCTCCTGGCCTGAGGAGCATTCCTCGGAACGTTCCTTTGAGCTTGATGGAACTGACGAGGAGGTGGTGCAGCTTGTGGTCCTCTAGGTGGTGCAGGTAGTGCAGGTCTTGGAGCAGGGGCTTGGATGGCTGGGCACTGTGGGTAATTGTTTGCTGGCCTGGGTGCAGTAACTAGATTTTACCTTTGGGGACAAGACCTAATATCTTGAGTAGCTGAGCCGCAGACCAAGCAAAGACAGTTGGCTCGCCGGCAGTCTTACATCATATGTCCGGCTCTCTTGCAGTAGGTACAAAAGGCTGGGCTGGGACGATGGTTCGGTACTCCGGGTCGCCTTGGCACAAAAGGTGGCCTAGACGAGGCTCCTCCTGCTATCTGGTTGGCAGGGCGCTTAAATCCTGCAGACGGAGGTCTGCCCTTTGCTTTTATCACTGCCTCATAATTGCGGGCAGCTTCCAGAACATCCTCATGTGTCAGAAATTTCCCTGTGGCTAGTGCAGCCTGAATTTCTGTGTCCAAACCTTGTTGAAAACGACGGGCTCTGATCTCGTCCATCGGTATCATGTTTGCCGCGAATCTGTTTAAGGGTTGTGTTAGTTGTGTATTATGTGATATTTTAGAAATTTGAAATACTGTGACATATCTTACCGACTTAGCATGGTGAATTCAGCGTCATATTCATCCACTGACTTGTCCCACATCGACCTTGTTGTAGATGAATGAACTGCTACTCCATGGCAAACCTAGCAGTCACAGGGAAGTATTTCGCGTCGAATATCCCGCGAAAAGTCTTCCATTCAATAGGCTGTACAAGACGGCTTTCTTCCGCCTTCCACCAGTTGCGAGCATTGTCCGTGAGCTGCAGTTTCGCCACACGGACCCAAGCTATGTCTGGCACTTGTGCTGCCGCCAGATCATCCTCTATGCTTTGTGCCCATTCCTCAGATTCAAGAGGACTTCCCTTTCCGGAGAACTGCTTGGGATATAAAGCCCTGAATTGCTTTACCCCAGGAGCTTCAGTCTCGGGACGGTTCAGGAGTTGTTGTTGTCCCTCAAGAAGGCCGCGGATCGCCTCAAGTAGTACTGTTTGCTCGTTGGGTGGCATAGGAACAGCATGAACGATTGGTAGTGGAGGTGGAGGTGTGTTGTTGACGTTGGTGTTGGTGTTGTTCGGGGAATCCATAACCCTGAAGAAAAATTTGGGTTAGGACAGATTCAAATGAAATGATAAGATTCAAGGAATATGAAATTGTAAGATTCAAGGGACATGAATTGTAAAGAATGTTTTAGTTGCTGGTTCTTGTGTTATATTGCTTAGGTTGTTCACGCAGAACAGAATTGCATGGCAGTGTTCCATACAACTCTGACCTGCATGGGCCACCAACAAAACCTGTCACGCCCCGTTTCCCAGTATACGGCGAAGGGGATGCGATTGGTCCGCTACGTATATACTCAGAAGTACATACGCTAAGCGTATCTAAGCAATATAAAATAAATGCACAAGAGAAAAGATATAATAAAAACAACAACTTTTATTTATTAACATTCTTTTGTATAATGCATAAAAAGGAAATACAACTAAAATAAAAACGATGCCTAAACAGTGGCATAACAGGAAATGAAAAGTATTGAATGGAAAAGAGTACAATGAAGCTAGAGTGCTGGATCTTCGGCAAACTGCTCCAAGTCTTCTGCAGATGACTCGATCTCTGTCGGGTCTAAACCACCTGACGACATTCAAAGAAGAAAGAAATAGAATGTCGTCAGCGAATAGGTCGCTCGGTTAGTCCTAAAAGTAAGAGAAAAGTATAGTAGACGGAATAAGAAGGTATCTTTTTAAAATTATATTATAATGTTGTAATGTTGTGTTAACGCTGTTGTTTATAGCTTGGTACAGAAGATACCAGTGTATATGAGAGGGGTCTCTATATGCTAGAGACCAGGGCAAACGGAATGTACAAGGAACCGTTAAGCCACGGTACAACAGCAACGGAATATAGGTTAGGTTTCTTAATCTTACTGCCTTGTGCCACTTTTAACACCTTCCGAACCAATCTACCCCTTAAACTCCGTAGTGTTTTATTTGTATTGTTTTGTACTGTAAATTGAATTGAGTGTATATATGAAAGACTGACCGAAACCATGATATCAGTAACGGATGTAACCGTAGAATCATGTAAGTGGAATAACTGGAGAACCATGTAAATGGAATATATATATATATATATATCCATGGTTCGGTTCAGCCGAATTGTATAGATTGATAATTGGATTCATGAATTCATGTGTTCATATTGAATTGGAATATTGTAGATTGTAAATTGACTTGAATCATATTCAAGTCAGATTAATCAGACTCAAACCCGAGTCGGACAATTAGAAATGTAAATTGAAGTCTTGATTATTTCTTAGACCTATAATTGCTAGGGTCCTTAGGGTAATTTATAAACTTGAGGGGGTTTTATGTAAAATGTACTTTTATATACTTTTCAAAATACTCCCCAAGCATTTATTATTCGTCTTTAGAGTTGTAACGAGTATGGATTTTATATTGTGATATTTCTAGTGAAAATATCCTAGTTTTATAAATAAAGGTATTTATTTGTAATATCGATTTATTTGAAATTCATGGTATTTTAGTGTAAATTTATTCTTGGGATTTTTAGAAAAGGTGGAATATTTATATCATAACAAAATAGGTATTTTAATGATAAATATACATATATTTATAATAAAAATAATTTTAATATATATTTTATATTCTAAAAATCTCATTTTCTTAAGATGTCGTATTTTAAATCTTTCGAGACCGAATGCTCCTTGCGGAGGTCTAAATCTCACACTACTAAGCCCGAGGGTGCGCGATAAAGCGCACCATCCCGCACGGGTTTCCCAAAGTGGGTTGTAGCGGCGCTTTGCAAAGATTATAAAATACTAAATCGTTTAGAAAACGGTTTTATGAAGTAAGTGTATTTATTTGTAAAAATGTCAATTTTCTGTATTCTATATTCTAGGGTCTCCTAAGTCAACTAGACTATTTCTAAATGGTCTAAACGACAAGTTGTGAGATATCTCAAATCGCCTCTTCACCGCCAATTGTGGCCAGGTAAGTACAAGTGAGAAAAGGAGGGATCCGCTCACGAATCACCGTGAGACGGGCCTTATAAAGTTACCTTTCTCACTTGCCTAGCCTAGACACCACAAAATCTGGTTTAGATAAACGACCGATGTCCACAACTTAGCGTATTTTCATAATAAGTGGTACTTCTTTAAAAATGTATCAAAACTAAATCTTTTTAGAAATGGTTTTATTAAGTATATGGTATTTAAATGCAAATGTTTGTTTTCTCGTATTCTAGGTTCTCGGGGGTGTTGCATATGAGTGTGTGAGGAGGTAGGTCATTATCTCGTGATCTACTTTAAATGTGTAGCAAGTTTGATGGAGTTAAATGAAGGAATGAAACAATGTGGTATTTAAGTGAAAAATACGATAAATTGAAATAGCTATCATTTCATGTGACGAAACTTGATTAAATTATTTGATTAGTGTTTAATAGTCAACATGAGAAAGTTTAAGAATGATTGTATTAGTGAGAAGTGGAATTTTATAGAAAACCGAATCGGAAATCGGATTTGTTCCGATTCCGTCGGGTTTTGTAATTTCGTATTTTTTTTCTTGAATAGGGAAGAGAGATAGAAAGGGATTTATGGGTTTTCGATTACACTAGAGAGTGAGAGGGAACTAGAGGGATCGCCGATGTTGTGTCGTCGCCGGTAGTTCCTAAGACGTTCGCCGGAAGTTCCGCCGGAATTTCGTCGGAGCTTCGCCTCGATCTTGTTTTCAAAGTACACGACTCTTGGAAAAATTTTGAGAGAGTGGGCTCAGGATTTTGGGGTGAGAGGGTAGAGGGTAGGGGGTGTATTTATAGGGTAGGCTAGGGTTAGGGTAGATGAAAGGTTAAAATGAAAAATGTGATAAAATGTATTAAAAGTGGAGTAATTGGGGTTTTAAAAGAGCTCTGGATGTGGTCTGAGGCTGAAATTTTGTAGGTGCATAGGGAATATGAAAAGACACAACTTTCATGTTGGGGCCGTCGCCGGAATCGGTCGACTCGGCCGTGACTCGGTCTGAGGACTGAGTCAGACCGAGTCAAGGCCGATTTGGCCGATTCCCGGCCGAGTCAGGCGGCCGGGATCCCCCCCGACGGTTCATCTAACTCCTGGAAATGTTACATTTTTGGGTGTAGTGGGGTTTTTGTGAGATATACACGTGTAAACTCTTGGTATTCTAAAGGTTTTAAAAATAATAAATATTAAAAATAATGTGGGGTATGGGATTTGAACTCTTTTGGCTTGGTTCAGCATTGCAAGGCATTACCAATGAGCTATAAGCTCCTTCTTGTAATTATGGCGTGAAATAAATATCTAAAGAGATATCAGCAACATTAAATACTCCAAGTATAATTTGAATTTAAATCAATTCTTTGTACGTTAAAAATGGAGTTGTTACATTAGCTGATGTCTGGAACTTGAAAATATTTCATGAGTCTCTACTAGTATTGATTTTTCGATTTTATCTAGCATCATCAGCAGATTTCTGATTCCCGATATCTCAACATCTCGATCTCCTAACCTGAACTATACCTTGCACAATATCTCAAAGAATAATGTTAGTAATATTTGATATTTTTGAGATATCCTAACCATTTGATACGATATTATATTTTAAGAATATTGGTTAAGATACTTGATATGATATGCATATTTAAAATATCAAAATATTATATAAATATTATATGCATACATTTTCCTTCATATTGTTAATTATAATATATAAACATATGAAAATAGTATTTTTATAGATAAACCTTCTTATGTGTCATATTTATAATAAATACCCTTAAATATTTAAGAAAAACAAGGAAAATGTCATATCAAAAATACAGTTTTATCGACTGAACAAATACCCCCAAACTTAACTTTGATCGTCCCAATCAAACTATTTATTCAAGAGAGGGAGAAAAATAAAAAGAAAAATCTAAGTAGCACACTTTCGTAGGCAACATATTTGCACTGAGCACGTGCAACAAGCCGTTTAACCTCTAGGTGTCCCTAGTAAGAGAAGCGTTGTCTCCTGAGGGTTTTCAGCGGATTATATCCATAAAATCCTATAGTAAAAGAAAGTGGTGAAAGTTACATATAAAAATAAGAACTATAAAAGAAATAACTTGAAAAGAAGAGTTTCTAACTATACCAGCTTTTCAGCTGCTATGAGCCCTATTTTAATGGTCGTGAAAAAATGTTAGAAATCACATCATCCCTCAATAAAACATCTCCTTTAGTTTTCCTACCTATCTATCTTCCAAACATCAATCATATATCCCTACGTGTGTGTAAAAAACATCTCTACACTTAGAGAATTCGATTCAAGCTATTATACTCTTGTCCATCTTCCTTAGTACTTTTTAGTTGGTGAATATTTTCGATAAAATTGCTCACACGTTCTTCATGCGGCCGTTAGTACTTCTTGAGGTACTAACCGACCGATTACAAAATATGCTCGCGCATTTAAGCGTAATTTTCTCGTCTTGCAACACCTAAGGCTTAGCAGTGGCTCCCAAACCAGTTGGTCTAAGGCACTAGGTGATAAAGCACCCTTGCTATATTTTTTTTATGCTGCCTTGGTAATTACAAAACCAGTGTTCATTTTTTTTTCTTTTTCTTCATCATTTTTTTTATTTTACCAAGGTTTTTAGACAAGAGTATTTCAAGGTATTCTCTACTATCCCAAGTTTTAAGACGTGTGTTAGTGCGTATAGTAGAGTATCAACGTTCAGATATTTAGACTTAAGAATAAGGACTATTTTTTAGACTTATTTTTATCCTCAGATTGGTAATTTCCTTCATCTTACTAACCCTTGGAACAACGGCTCATAACTACTTATTACTAGTTTTGTTTAAGAAAACATCTAATTTTCTTGCTTTTCTCAAACTATTTCTATTTTTCATATGTAATTCTTCATTTTCAAACTTTCATTATCAATTTTTTTTATAGTGCCTAGTGACAAAAGATAGTTCAGTTAATACAAACCTCCCCCCCCAAACCTGTTTTCAGCAGTGTCCACATTGATGCCATCTTTGAATGGATAGACCTGTAGACTTGGGGAGAGAAATTAAGAGGGGTAAAATAATAGTCAAATGAAAACTACCCCAAACTTGTATTTTGGCATGCACATATATTCAGTTAAGTCCTTTTTTCACTCACCTCCATTCTTAAAATGAGAAAATGTTACTAAAACATGGAGCTGAGGCGGAGGAAATTTAGTTATGATAAAGCGGCTCGTGTAAAAACAGAAGCTCCTCCGCTGGGTCAGCAGAAAAATACGGTTTCAATCCATGCCCATTTATTTTAAAAATTGAACCGTTTTTAATATTTTTAGCTTCTACTACGCCGTGCGGATATATATACCGCACCACAAAATATCCCTTCCAATGAGATTTTAGCTTACCCGGATGAACATGAAGACGGGAATCGTAAATACGGACTTGTTGTCCCAATGTGAAGGTTTTCTAAAAATGTTTTTTATCATGGAACACTATAGTCCGGTTCTTTACTATAACCGCATTATCGTAAGCTTCATCACGGAGTTCGCTTAGCCCATTTAATTGCAGCTTCCGATAGCTGCAGGCTTGATCAAAATTGAAGTTAAGCTCTTTAATAGCCCACATTGCTTTATGTTCGATCTCGACAGGAAGGTGGAAAGCCTTTCCAAACACTAGGCGGTATGGAGACATACCAAGATCGGTCTTAAAAGCGGTACGAAATGCCCAAAGAGCATCCGTCAATTTGGTTGACTAATCCTTACGGTGTTTAGAAACCGTCTTCTCCAAAATTTGCTTGATTTACCTATTGGAAATCTCAGCTTGTCCGCTTGTTTGGAGATGACAGGGCGTAGAAAGTTTGTGGTTGATTGAATATTTCCGCATCAAAGTTTTGAAAGACCGATTATAGAAATGTGTCCCGTTGTCACTAATTATAGCGCGAGGGTGCCCGAATCGCGAAAATATATTTTCTTTAAGGATCTTAATAACAACCTTGTTTTCATTAGTGCGGCATAGTATTTCTTCCACCCATTTTGAGATATAATCAACCGCTAACAAGATATATAAATTCCCAAAAGGGTTGGGAAAATGGCCCATAAAATCAATACCCTAAATATCGAATATCTCCACAACCAATATAGGTTGGAGCGATATCTCATTTCTTCGTGAAATCCGACCCATGTGTTGACACCGTGAACAAATTTTGCAATGATCATATGCGTCTTTAAATAATGTTGTCAATAAAAGTCACATTGCAAAACTTTCTCCTCTGTTTTACGTGGACTGAAGTGACCGCCACATGCCTGATCATGATAAAAAGACAATACACTCTTAAATTTATCGTTAGGGACACATCTGCGAATGATTTGATCGGAACAATACTTAAACAAATAAGGTTCATCCCAGTAAAAGTGTTTTACTTGGGATAGAAATCGAAGATTGTCTTGTTTCGACCAATCGCTAGGAATAAGTCCCTTCGTTAGATTATTCATAATATCCATGAACCAAGGTTCGCAGGATACGATCAAGAGCTGTTCGTCACGGAAGGGGTCGTTTATTGGCATGGTCAATGTTGGTGAAGAATTGATGCGTGAAAGATGATCGGTAACAACGTTTTCACATCCACTCTTGTCTCGTATGACAAGATCAAATTCTTGTAACAACATAATCCAACGTATTAGCCTGACCTTAGCATCCTTCTTCGATAAAAGGTGTCGGAGGGCGAAGTGATTGGTGTAAACTACTATTGGCGAGCCAATCAAGTAGGGCTTGAATTTTTCTAATGCAAATACAACTGCCAAGAGTTCTTTCTCGGTAGTTGTGTAATTAATTTGTGCATCGTTCAAGGTTCTATTTGCATAGTAAATTACATGTGGCATCTTATCAATGTGCTGTCCTAAGACTGCACCAATAGCAAAATCTGATGCATTACACATAAGGTCGAACGGGTGGTTCCAATCCGGAGATGATAGAACGGGGGGTGTAGTGAGAGATCTTTTAAGCGATTCAAAAGCAGCCTCACAATCCGAATCGAAGTGAAATGTTGTATCCTTGGCCAAGAAAAGAGTTAAGGGTCTAGCATTTTTTCTAAAGTTCTTAATGAATCTCCTATAAAATCCTGCATGACCAAGGAAAGATCGTATATCTTTGACGCATTTGGGATGAGGAAGGTTATGAATGACATTAATTTTAGCTCTGTCTACCTCAATGCCTTTTCGTGAAATAATATGTCCAAGGACAATACCTTCTTGGACCATGAAATGACATTTTTCCTAATTCAAAGTTAAGTTCTTATCCTTACATCGGGTAAGAACCGCGTTAAGATGACGTAGGCATTCCTCAAAGGAGTCCCAAAATATGGAGAAATCGTCCATAAATATCTCCAGAAAATACTCAATCATGTCTGAGAATATCCCCATCATACAACGCTGAAATATAGCGGGAGCGTTGCATAACCCAAAGGGCATGCGTCTATAAGCAAAAGTACCGAAAGGATAAGTAAATGTTGTTTTATCTTGATCCTTTTCAGCGATGGAGACCTGGTTATAGCCAGAGTATCCATCCAAGAAACAATAGTATTCATGTCCAGCTAATCATTCTAGCATCTGGTCAATGAAAGGTAGAGAGAAGTGATCTTTTCTCGTTGCGGCATTGAGTTTTCTGTAATCATTACATACGCGCCATCCAGTTTGGGTGCGTGTTTGGATCAACTCATTAGCCTCATTAGTTATGACCATAATGCCAGACTTTTTAGGGACCACATGAATATGACTTACCCATTGGCTATCAGATATTGGGTAAATTATACCACTATCTAGACACTTGACGATTTCTTTCTTTACCGCCTCCTTTGTAACGGGATTTAACCGTATTTGTGGGTCTCGGGTTGGTTTGGCTTCATCCATCAGATGTATATAACGTTCAACAATTAAGGGACTAACCCCTTTGATGTCAGCCATTGTCCAACCAAATACTTGCCGATTTGATCTCAATACCGTCAAAAGTGTGTTCTCTTTCTCTAAAGCTAGAGAAGCGGATATGATCACGGGCAAAAACTCATTCTATCCTAAATATGCATATTTAGGATGAGAAGGTAGCGGTTTGAGATCTAGTGTCGGTGGAGAGATGATAGAAGGTGGGGTGAGGGAATGATACTCGGACTCCCTAAGTGGTTCATAATTTGCGTAGGATATTGACTCGGAAAGCGCTACTGACTTTTCTGACGAGTCAACAAATTCAAACTCAGGGATGGACTCATCGAAGATATTCTCACTATAATAATTTGCCAGATCAAACAATATCGCACTAGTGTTGTCAAGATCACAGCTTCGCAGCTGTCGGAATCTATCTCGTTGATGGAACAGACATCGATTAAATGAGCAGAAAGTTCAGATGGTTGACTTCCTAACTTTTAAATATTAAGCTCAATTATCATCTTTCCGAAAGATAAGTTCATAGAACTGTTATGACAATTAATGACAGCGTTGGAAGTTGCTAGGAAAGGTCGACCAAGTATCACCGGGATTTGATTACGTGAGTTCGCCACAGGCTGTGTATATAAAATAATAAAGTCCACAGGGAATATAAATTCCCCGACTTTGATTAACACATCCTCAAGCTCACCCCTAGGTTGGGCAATAGATCGGTCTGCCGTCTGGAGAGTGCAGTGGGCAGGTTTCAACTCTCTTATACCAAGCTGCTCATAGACGGAATATGGAAGCAAGTTAACACTAGCGCCAAGATCAAGTAGAGCACGATTGATGCTTTTACCCCCAATAGTTATAGATATTGTAGGACAACCGGAGTCCTTACGTTTCTTAGGCAATTGATTGGTAAAAGCTGTGCTCACGTTACTTGTCATGAATACATTTTTCGGCACTTGAGTTTTTCTCTTCCTAGTGCACAAGTCCTTAAGGATTTTTGCATAAGACGGAACTTGTTGAATAGTATCTAGAAGAGGGATATTTATGTTAACTTGCTTAAACATTTCCACAATCTTCTCCATTTATGCGTTAGGTTTGTTGGCCCTCAACCTGTTTGGAAACAGAGCTTTATCAATAAGTTTTGGGTCCAACATTTGTGGAGATGGATTCGATCCCAGAATTGGAGTATGGACCGTTTTAAGTCAACTCGAGGAAGTGGGCGAAGTGTTCGAGCCTTGGGGAAAACGAAGAATTGGCTCGGAAGAAGGTGGGAGACTAGACGAAATAGGGTAAGAAGTGAAAGCCGGGGTTTCAATTGATTCCTCATCATCAATATATTCACCCATTTGATTGTTCAACACTCTTCCCGACCTCAACGTGGTAATGGCACTCACATTATGACTTTGTGAGTGGCCAGGATTCGGTAGGGGTTGAGTTGGAAGTTTCCCTTTTTATCTCGCACTCATCGCAGCATTTATTTATGCAAGTTTTACTTCTATCGATTTTATACTTTCACCGTGGGAGGTGGTGGTCTGTGTTAATGATCGGATAGAAGACTTTATTTCATCCGTCGATTGCATAGAATGTTTAATAAACATATCCACGCTTCGTTCGAGTGCAGATGAGTTTTCGTTCCCGGCCGTTTGGAAAGAATTGTTATAAGGTGTAGAATTGTTGGCCGGCTTTTGAAAAGGTTGCGATTGAAAGGGGTGCTGACTCTATGGGTGTGGTTGCTGCTGCTGTAGAGGAGGTCTTTGATAATTGCTTTGGAACTGGTTTTGAATTTGGGTTTGGTTTTGGTTCCAAGCAAAATTAGGATGATTCCTCCATCCCTGATTGTACGTGGAAGAATAAGGATCATTTCTAGTTCGCTGCTTGTTCAGTCGAAAATATTGCAATCTTTAACATAACAATTTCCTCACTTTTCTATCATCTAATGATGGTTGTTATAAATATAACACGTATTAAAAGTTTGTCTGGAAAATATCAATTACCACGTGTTATACATTATAATCAACATTTTGAAAAGAAATTGTATGTCTATATTTCACGCATGTATATCTCCAACATTCTTTATTGAGATTTTTGTACAGAAAATTATTTCAGGACAGATATCGGAATTGCAAATTCGCCGACAAAATACAGGAAATAAAAGAGTTAAAATCTGGCAGAGATTCAGAAGATATAAGAAGATTTCAGATATCATCTAAACACCAATTGGCCAACACTAGAATACACAGAGAAAATGAGGCAACAAGCTCACTAAATGGCCGCGGATCCACGGTCGAGTCAGGCCGATCCACCGTGGATCCGCGGCCGAGTTGGGGGAACCGGTGATATTACTTTTCTAGAAGCTTCATCTCAACTTCCTAACTTGCTGAGGACGCTCCATTGTAACAATCTGGTTCTGGAAACTTCCCTACAACAACCTAGCTTCTTGAGGAAGCTTGATAACTACCTTATTCTAGAAGTTTCCCTATAACTACCTAACTTCTTAGGGAAGATTGACCTAGCTTCTAGTGGAAGATTGGTGAAGAGCTATATAAAGGACCTAAGCCTTCATTTTGGGGGTTACTAAATTTTTAGTTGAACAATTCATTACACAAGTTGAGTGACACAACTTGTAACTCCAATTCAAGATCAAGATCCAAAATCAAGAATCGTTGAGAACAATATCGAGTGACGACATTCAAAATCCTTTACGCAAAGCCGATCATCATCAAGAGCATGAGATCCTCGACAGGTCCAAGTCTCACGGAGATCGAGCAAAACGAAATTCGACGGAATAGTTACCTCTTCAAGGGAGCGATCGAGAGCAAATCTTGTAATCTCGGATTGAAGGAAAATGTAATTAGAAGTTGATTGATAAAGGTGATCATTTGTTAATTCTCGCTTTCTTTAAATTTTCGCATTATGAAATTTCTAATTGTTGATTCTTTTATTTTCATAATGCGTGAGTAAATCTCCGCTTGCTAAACATTCGAAGGAATTCAGTAGATCAAATGGTGATGAAATCCTATACGCATTTTAAGTCTTATGAGAATTATAAACTTTAGGAAAAAGAATCGTCAAAGACCAAATTTGGAGCGAGATCACCGTTCTTGATAATTTCATTGCAATTTGGGATTAAATGATTGGTGATTTTCTTTGCTAAAGGCTAGATTTGAATGGAGATTAATGAAAATGCAAGGGATGGTGAATGAGAAACCCTAGTTTCTTCAATAGATCCCTAATCTTCATTCATCGCAATCGTTCTAGCTATAATTCATCAATAGATAAGATGAGTCATTATTAGTATTCATCATTGCTACTAATTCCTATCGAATTATACAAGCTATTCTTCAATTTTCTTGATAACTAAAATTGATCTTGGACACTTTCTTGATTACTAAATCTTAAACTCTTTCTTGATTTTTCTTGAAAATATTTCATCTAATAAATCTTTATTCATTTTCTTGAATTTTCTTTACTATTTTCTTTCGACTCAATTAAAGCAAGAACGAATAAATACACGAATCTCAATGGACGACCCGTACTCATTAACGAACTACATCGACACCGTTATTGATTGCAGTTATAAATTTTTATGATTGTGATTATACTTTTCATATAAAACGACGGAACAATCTTTCCAATCAAATGGCGCCGTTGCCTGGGATCCGTGCGTAATTTGTTCATTCTTGCTATTTGAGTTGAAATATTATTATTCCATCAAAAATTTGAATCAAAATCGCATCGTATGCTTAACGATTAGTGTGTGAATTTTGCAAGGAAATCTGGAACCACTGCAGCAGGGAGAAAATTATTCAGATCATGTCATCTAGGACAGGGAGCAAAGGGAGCAGCAGTACAAAATTTCGTTCAAAGAACGGTTCATACAACCGTGGAACAGCGGCAGTTTGTAGGTATTGGCAGTGGAACCGCGGCTGTTTTGACTATTTAGGGCTCCAGATTTCTCTGGTGTATTCTCTACTTTCTTATCTCTCCTCTGATCTGTCCAATAACAACTTTTCTGCAGGATTCTTTGCAAAAATTCGCTGCGCTTAAAAAATCTTGTTGCGCGTTTTCATATTGGTTGTTTGTGCCTATTTTAATACGGAAATTAAGGGGCAAAGACCAAATTCAGATTAGGTGGGGATTTCATTACCCTTCCTAAGCCCCAAAAATCACAAAACTAGCATCCGCATCACCCTCATTAACAAAAAAATATCTAGACAAGACTTTAAGGACCGTCGCGCTCAATTCGGACAGAAGAAGGTTGTGGGTAATCTATTGTTTATCTGAATTTCTTTTATGGTGTCTAAGGCAAGTGTGTCTAAGGCAAGTGGTTACTTAATTAGGCCCGCTACTTACGTAGCGGATACCTCCCACTTACGTAGCCAAAGGAGGGATAAAGAGGTAGTAGAGGATTTATCCTGTGATTTGTCTTCTGGAAGTCTAGGAGCGGTCTAGTGACTTGACCCAGGTGACCGTAGATTAAGGGTTGATTGTGCATTTTTGTTGTGATTTTTTCTCAATCAGTCTTTTTCAAAACAAACCAAAAACAAACCAAACTTTTCTCTAATTAATTAACGCTGCCACTTGTGCTAAACCGCTTAGTGCATGCTCGGCTGGACACCGGATTCTAGTGCTCGTCCTATCCGCGTTCCTCCTATCGACTCCGAAGTCGGTAATTCTACATCTTCTTTTTTCTCACCACTCACCACATCTACCGAGATGGACGGATCTCCATCAAATTTTAACACCACTTTTCCACCGCCCGCAGGTGCGCGGAATCTACCGCGTATGTCTCTCCAAGAGAGATGCTACCCTATACGTGGTTCTCTTTCTACTTGTCTTTCCATTCCACCAGCCAATGGGGATAATTTCGAAATCAAACCACACTATATCAATATTTTAGCTAAATTTCACGGTCTCGAGTCTGAAGACGCATATGTTTTTATTACCAAATTTGAAAACGTATGTGCTATGATGGGCACTTCACAACTTTCTGTGGATGCTATGCGTTTACGTCTTCTCCCGTTCACTTTACGTGATTTAGCCGAAAATGGCTTTATAACACAGCTGCACACTCTATTTCAAATTGGGATGAATTCGTCATAGCATTCCTTAAGAAATTTTATCCCAATCATAAGACTGCTCGTGTCCGTACCGAAATCAATCAATTTACCCAGCTTCCCAATGAACAATTTTGGAAGTGATTTGAACGATTCAAGGATCTGCTAGTCCAATGTCCTCATCACGGAATCCATAGATGGGATCTCTGTCGAATTATATATGAGGGCATTAATCAAACAATAAAGCAGATGCTTGAATCCATGTGTCAAGGCAATTTCATGTCTAAAGACGATGGCGAAGTTTGGAAATTTTTAGAAGATTTTGCTGAGAAAACTTTGCAATGGGAGAGTGTTAGTCAACTATCATCTAGGGGTGGTATTCATCAACTTGATGTTTCCATAGCAGTCAAAGCTAAAATGGCAGCAATGCAAAAGAAACTTGAAGTTATGGAACACAAATTTTTATTAGTCTCCCTAAACCAGGTCACACTCCCTAAAACCGTGTGTGGATGCTGTTCCGATCTATCACATTTGACGGAAGAATGTCCTTTGAATTCTTCGTTTCAAGGTCAAGAATACACTAATGCTGCTTTTCAGCAGCAACCTAGAAACGATCTTTATTCTTCCACGTACAATCAGGGATGGAGGAATCATCCTAATTTTGGTTGGAATCAACACCAAACTCAAAATACGGTTCCAAACCAAAATAACTTTCGAAGGGTCCCTCCACAACAACAACAACCACTACAACTGAGTCAGCACCCCTTTCAATCACAAAATTTTCAAAATCCGGCCAACACTTCTGCACCGTATTATAATTCTTTTCAATTGACCGGTACTGATAATTCCTTTTCACTCGAACAAACCATGAATTTGTTTATGAAAAATTTCATGCAAGTTTCGGCTAAGATAAAGTCTTCTGTCAATAATATAAAGAAAGACTCCGCCTCCCATGGTGAGAGTATTAAATCGATAGAAGCACAAATTGCATGATTAAATGCCGAAATGAGTGCTAGAGAGAAAGAGAAACTACCATCTCAACCCCTACCGAATCCTGGGCATTCGCAACACTACAATGTGAGTGCCATTACAACGTTGAAATCCGGAAGAGTGCTGAATAATCAAGTCGGTGAATAGATTGATAATGATGAAATGATCAATGACATCCTGGATTCCACTTCCACTTCTGATCCTACTTTGTCTTGCCAACCATCTTCTTCCAAACCTATTCTCCGTTTTCCTCCAGGCTCGAACCCTCAGCCCACTTCTTATAGTCAACCAAATACGATCCCCACTCCAATTCTGGGATCTGTTCTACCCACACGAACTTCTCCAATGTTGGACCCAGCTCTTATTTCTAAAGCTCCTTATCCAAATAGGTTAAGGTGAAACAGACCAAGTCCACAAATGGAGAAGATTGTGGAAATTTTTAAGCAGGTTAATATCAATATCTCTCTCCTATATGCTATACAACAAGTTCCATCCTATGCAAAAATACATAAGGACTTGTGCACTAAAAAGAGGAAAACTCAAGTGCCGAAAAAGGTGTTCATGTCGAGTAATGTAAACACAGCTTTTACCCAACAATTACCTAAGTAACGTAAGGACCCCGGCTGTCCTACAATTTCTATTTCTATTGGGGGTAAAAATATCAACCGCGCTCTACTCGATCTTGGCGCTAGTGTTAACCTACTTCCATATTCTGTGTATGAGCAATTGGGTATCGGAGAGTTAAAACCGTCGTACTGCACTCTCCGGATGGTCGATAGATTTATCACCAAGCCTAGGGGAGAGCTTGAGGATGTGTTGATAAAAGTCAGGGAATTTATATTCCCTGTGGACTTCATTGTTCTAGATAGACAACCGGTAGCGAACCCACGGAACCAAATTCCGGTGATTTTAGGTCGACCCTTTTTGGCCACTTCCAACGCTATAATCAACTGTCGAAATGGCTCTATGAACCTATCCTTCGGGAAGATATCAATTGAGCTTAACATTTACAAGTTGGGAAGTGAACCCTCTGAACCTTCTGCTCAAATATGTTCTCTCGAATTAATGGATGTCGACAGCAGCGAATTTGAACAGCTTCACGATACTGATCTAGACTCTCTTAATACGTTATTGTTTGACCCAGTTATTTTTTATACACATACAGACTCATCTATCGAGCTGTCCGGGTCAACATCTAACGCTGATTATGAACCTTTTATGGATTCTAAGTATCATTCTATTCTTTTTGATGAGATTATTCTTCGGGGTATCGATGAAAGCTTTGAAGAAATTTTCGCTGATGAACTCGCATTTTTAGAAAACACGGGAGTTGTGATGAATAAACTCCAAAACAAAGAAGTTGAACCACCGCCCCTTCTTCTTAACAATTATGAGAATGCGAGTAATCCATCATCATCATCATTGTGTCGTCTCTCCAAATCGAGACGTAAACCCGTTCTATTACACCACTTATCTCTTCCCTACTTCTTCTGGGCTGTAGACAACATGTATTTCCACCAACCGGGTCGTTACATTGATAAAATCTTCGAATGGTTGGTGTTGACTTTTGATCTTTGTAAGAATTTGCATAGACCAACAACTTTACTCCCCCTCTTAAAAAAATTGCTTAATATTGTTTAACTCAAGTTTGGGGGGGGGTATAATTTTGGCTCTTGAAAATAAAATTTGTACACAAAATTGTGAGCCAAAAATAAGTTAGGGGGAAGATTTTCAGTTTCATTTATTCCTGTCCCCGTTAATAACTTTTCCTCCCAAGCCTACAGGTTATGAGATTTAAAAGAGACAACAGTAAGGACACTGCTGTAAACAGGTTTGGGGGAGGTTTGTGCTTATTTACGCATCACTTTGCATTACACTTTGCATAAGCACAAAATTTTTTAATAAATCTCTTTTATAATGAAAGATTAGAAAGCGAAAAATTACATTTAAAAGATTGGAAGAATTTAAGGAAACAAAGAAAGTTAGATGTTTTCTTAAACGAAACTAGTAATAAGTAGTTATGAGCCGTTGTCCCAAGAGTTAGTAAGATGAAGGAAGTCACTAATCTGAGAATAAAAATAAGTCTGAAAAATAGTTTCTATTCTGGAAGCCAAATATCTGAACGTTAATACCCTACTATAGGCACTTACACACGTCTTAAAACCCGGGATAGTAGAGGATACCTTGAAATGCTCTTGTCTAAAATCCAAAGTACGAAGAAAATAATAAATGAAGCATAAAAGTGAAGAAAAATGAACACTGGTTTTTTAATCACCAAGGCAGCATAAAAAAAAATATAGCAAGAGTGCTTCATCACCTAGTGCCTTCGACCAACTGGTTTGGGAGTCACTGCTAAGCCTTAGGTGTTGCAAGACGAGAAAATTGCTAATTACGCCTAATATATGAACACATTTAGTAATCGGTCGGTTAGTACCTCAAAAAGTATTAATGGTCGCATGAAGAATGTGTGAGCAATTCCTTCCAAAATATTCACCGACTAAAAAAAGTACTGAGGTAGATGGACAAGATTATGATAGCTTGAATTGAATTCTCCGAGTGTAGGGATGTCTTTTATACACACGTAGGGGTATATGATCGATGTTTGGAAGAAAGGTAGGGATGAAGAATAAAGGCGATGTTTTATTGAAAGATGATGTGATTTCTAACATTTTTTCATGACTATTAAGATATGGCTCATGAAAACTGAAAAGCTAGTGTAGTTGAAAACTCTGATTTTCAAGTTCTTTCTTTTATAATTCTTATTTTTATATGTAACTTTCACAGTCTTCCTCTTATTATAGGATTTTGTGGGTGCAATCCGCTGAAAACCCTCAGGAGACAACACTCCTCCTACTAGGGGTACCTAGAGGTTTAAAGGCTTGTTGCACGTGCTCAGTGCAATCGTGTTGCCTATGAAAGTGTGCTAGTTAGTTTTTCTTTTTCTTTCTATTTTCTCCTTCTCTTGAATAAAAAAAGTTTGCTCGAGACGATCAAAATCATGTTTGGGGGAATTTGTTCAGTCGAAAATATTGCAATCTTTAACATAATAATTTCCTCACTTTTCTATCATCTAATGATGGTTATTATAAATATAACATGTATTACAAGTTTGTTTGGAAAATATCAATTACCACATGTTATATATTATAATCAACATTTTGAAAGGAAATTGTATGTCTATTATTTCACTCATGATATTGTATATCTCCAACATTCTTCATTGAGATTTTTGTGCAGAAAATTATTTCAGGACAGATATCGGAATCGTAAAAATACAGAAAATCAAAGAGTCAAAATCTGGCAGAAATTCAGAAGAGATAAGAAGATTCCAGATATTACCTGAACACCAATTCACCAACACTAGAATACACAGAGAAAATGAGGCAACAAGCTCACCAAACGGCCACGGATCCGCGGTCGAGTCAGGCCGATCGGCCGTGGATCCGCGGCCGAGTTGGGGCCACTGGCGATATTACTTTTCCAGAAGCTTCATCACAACTTCCTAACTTGCTGAGGACGCTCCATTGTAACAACCTTGTTCTGTAAACTTCCCTACAACAACCTAGCTTCTTGAGGAAGCTTGATAACTACCTTATTCTAGAAGTTTTCCTACAACTACCTAACTTCTTGGGGAAGATTGACCTAGCTTCTAGTGGAAGATTGGTGAAGAGCTATATAAAGGACCTAAGCCTTCATTTTGGGGGTTACTCAATTATTAGTTGAACAATTCATTACACAAGTTGAGTGACACAACTTGTAACTCCAATTCAAGATCAAGATCCAAAATCAAGAATCGTTGAGAACAATATCGAGCGACGACATTCAATATCCTTTACGCAAAGCCGATCATCATCAAAAGCACGAGATCCTCGACAGCTCCAAGTCTCACGGAGATCGAGCAAAGCGAAATTCGACGGAATAGTTACCTCTTCAAGGGAGCGATCGAGAGCAATTCTTGTAACCTCGGATTGAAGGAAAGTGTAATTAGAAGTTGATTGATAAAGGTGATCATTTGTTAATTCTCGCTTTCTTTAAATTTTCGCATTATGAAATTTCTAATTGTTGATTCTTTTATTTTCATGATGCGTGAGTAAATCTCCGCTTGCTAAAGATTCGAAGGAATTTGGTAGATCAAATGGTGATGAAATCCTATACGCATTTTAAGTCTTATGAGAATTATGAACTTTAGGAAAAAGAATCATCAACGACCAAATTTGGAGCGAGATCACCATTCTTAATAATTTCGTTGCAATTTGGGCTTAAGTGAATTATGATTTTCTTTGCTAAATGCAAGATTTGAATGGCGATCAATGAAAAGACAAGGAATAGTGAAGGAGAAATCCTAGTTTCTTCAATAGATCCCTAATCTTCATTCATCGCAATCGTTCTAGTTATAATTCATCAATAGATAAGATGAGTCATTATTAGTATTCATCATTGCTACTAATTCCTATCGAATCTTACAAGCTATTCTTCAATTTTCTTGATAACTAAAATTGATCTTGGACACTTTCTTGATTACTAAATCTTAAACTCTTTCTTGGTTTTTCATGAAAATATTTCATCTAATAAATCTTGATTCATTTTTTTGAATTTTCTTTAATATTTTCTTTCGACTCAACTAAAGTAAGAACGAATAAATACACGAATCTCAGTGGACGACCCGTACTCATTAACGAACTACATTGACACCGTTATTGATCGCGGTTATAAATTCTTTGATTGTGATTATACTTTTCATATAAAACGACGGAAAAATCTTACCAATCACTGCTGAAAAGTAGCATTAGTGTGTTCTTGACCTTGAAACGATGTATTCAAAGGACATTCTTCCATCAGATGTGATAGATCGGAACAGCAACCACATACGGTCTTGGGAAGCGTAACCTGGTTTAAGGAGATTGATGAGAATTTGTTCTCCGTAGCGTCGAGTTTATTTTGCATTGCTGCCATTTCGGCTTTTACTGCGATGGATATATCGAGCTGATAGATACCTTCCCTAGATGATGGTCTAACTCTTTCCCACTGCAAAGTGTGTTCAGCGAGATCTTCCAGAAATTTCCTAGCTTCACCATCGTCTTTGGACATGAAATTGCATTGATACATGGTTTCAAGCATCTGCTTTGTCGCTGGAGTAATGCCCTCATATATAATTTGGCATAGATCCCATCTATGTATTCCATGATGAGGACATTGGACAAGCAGATCCTTAAACCATTCAAAGCACTTCCAAAATGGTTCATTGGAAAGCTGGGTAAATTGGTTGATTTCGCTCCGAACACGGGCGGTCTTATGATTGGAGTAAAATTTCTTAGGGAATGCTATCACGAATTCATCCCAATTGGTAATAGAGTGTGCGGCAGTGTTATAAAGCCATTTTTCTGCTAAATCGCATAAAGTGAATGGGAGAAGATGCAAGCGCATAGCATCCACTGAAAGTTGTGATGTACCCATCATTGCGCGTACTTTTTCGAATTTAGTGATAAAAACATATGCGTCTTCAGACTCAAATCCATGAAATTTGGGCAACAGGTTGATGAAGTGGGGTTTAATTTCAAAATTATCCCCATTGGCTGGTGGAATAGATAAATTGGTGGTGTTAGTTATATATATGCCCTAGAGGCCATTACTGTACATACGATGTATATTGTAGTGGATGCTTGGACATATATATGGAGGACTTTCTTGCTCGACATGATAGTATGCTATCTGGTTGCTCTTTATCTTAACATGTACACTGATTGTCTCTATGTTACATGTTGATAAAGCCCTTAGGATGAGTACTTGACTACGAGGATTATGATGCAGATAATACTAGTGGGGACAGTGTAGTAGATAAGTACATCCTTCAAATGTTCCTAATTGAGGGTGTATCGAGACAGGGCATCGATATACCAGAGTAGACTAGCGTATAGCTTCTCAACCCATGTAGATGGGCGATGGATGATCCCATATCCATTGGTGTTTGACATCAGAGACAGTATACGGGTGCTCAGTAGAGACTGGGTACACTGGACGGACTCGCCGAGAACTACCAGATGGTATTATACCTAACGTCAGATGGCAGTTCTCTGGTGACACTGGTACAGGTTAGTCTGTAGACCCGAGATCGTCATAGAGTCTTGTGTGATTCTCACTGTACTTTGATTTCCACCTTACCACGTTCAAGAGAATGTGCAAAATGGTGGCTTTTGGGTACAGTCCCGAATCACATGGAGGCAATGAGCGATAGGAGGGGTTTCTTCTCTCCCGGTATTGGGGGTTGATGTTGTGCTGTGCTCGATTGGCTATAACAGGAAGTCTCTGGCCAGGGATGCTTCAGAGATATACAGGTAAGTGTTATCGGTAGTTTCTCGACCTATTATGAGCCTCATATCGACACGACTTATCGAGTTACTGGGGTCAGACGTTTACCACCCCTAGACGAGATATGCGACATATCAGACGAAGAGACCGGACTGTACGATAGTGTTACTGATTGGATTCGCAGGAGTGTGAGCAGGCTTGCTTGTTGATCTTCTGATCGCTCAATACCCGGGTGGCCGTTACGTTTAGCCGACCGCTTGCGGCTTCTGGGTGTTTGATATGATCATCACCTACTGCCGGCGTATTGACGAGTGTTTAGAGTCCTACACAGGGGTTTCCTGGCTCAAGCGAAACGGAGTAGGAGCACATATGTGATATGTGTGGGACTGAGATTAATACAATATGAGATACCGTATTCTATTCTCGTGATTTGTGACATTGGTCGGTTATATGCGATATAGCCGGGTTATCGGATCAAGTGTTGATTCGATAAGTTGTTACATATGATATTAGTCAGTTATATGTAATATAGCCGGATTATTAAATCAAGAGTTGATTTAATAATTTAATGTATAATTATAAATTTGATATATTACATTACATTAACTAATATTAAGCTCACTTATAATTTCTTTTTCTCATTTTGTGCACATTGAATATATGTGATATATTTTTGTGTACATGTATTGTGTCATGCTTGATGATATATGCAACAAAGGTGTGTGTATGACTTACACCATGCTTGGTTTAATTGCTAGGGTTTTATTTATTTTGGAAATTACAAAAGGTGGCATTTTGTCATGGATGAATGCTTGTAGAAGCTTGTAGTCTTCATTGACCAAGTCCACTCTTTTGTTTTGGCTAAGATATTTGTTAACCCAACCAATTAAACCTAACCATGGTTAACTCTCTACAAAGGTTAATATATGATATTAACTCACCATGGTTGCTATTCTCACTTGGATAATTATCATATGAGATATTTCTTCTTCTTCTTCCTCAAAGCTTTCTAGCTTCAATGGAGATGTGAGAACATGAGTGAGAAAATCAAATCTAAAGTGAGCCCACTTCCTACTTCATCGTCCTCAACTACTTGCCATTTAGTATAGGATGTTTGCTTCACTAATTCCATAATTAGTGAAGAGATAGCTTGGGTTAGTGTCTCCTTGACATAGATCATCTTCGGCCTCGAAGACTTCGAAGCAAGCATGTTCGTTTCTTCATGAGAGCCTCTCTAGAGTCCGGAGTTCATGATCGCAGCGAAGGGACTACTACACGGAGCTATTGAAATGAAGGACAGGTCTACAAAGGTTGTATTCCTTGCTCACTTTTCATATGCGAAGTTGTTTGCATAATATTCCGTCGATTTCTAGTTAACGATTCTTACTTAGGGTTAGCTAGAATCTCAAAAATTTGAATTTGGTATGGGCGAGCCTCCCGAAACCTTGCTGCCGTCCTAGGTAACCCTGCAGGTAGGAAGGGGACCGCATATAGGATAGCAACTCTCTTGGAGAAAAATACGCGGTGGATTCTGTACACCGACGAGTGGAGGCAGGGTGGTGTTATAATCTGATGGAGAACCGTCCATCTCGGTCGATGTGGTGGGTGGAGGGGAAAAAGAAAATGAAGAAGTACCGACTTTGGAGTCGATAGTAAGAACGTGCACAAGACGGGCACTAGAATCCCGTGTCTAGCTGAGCATGCACTAAGCGGGTTTAGCGCAAGTGGCAGCGTGTGTGTGATTTAAAATTGGTTTGCTTTGAAAAGTGTCGGACGTGAGACAAATCACACAAAAATGCACAATCAACCCTAGAACTAAGGTTACCTTGGTCAAGTCTCTAGACCACTCCTAGACTTCCAAAGGACAAGCCGCAGGATCAATCCTCTACCACCTCTTTATCTCTCTTATGGCCAGGTAACTGCCAGGTAAGTGGGAGGTATCCGCTAGACGAATCACCGAAAATAGCGGGCCTAATTAAGTAACCACTTGCCTTAGACACACTTGCCTAGACACCATAAAAGAAATTGTAATATTTCAGAAATATAAAATATTATTTTTTGGGAATTTAATATTAAAATAATATATTTCGCGAAAACTATTCGATTGGCGAATAGGGGTTTTTTGTAAAATGGTATAAGTATATACCAATATTTGGAAAATAATCGGAGATTAAAATAATTTATTCATTAAAAAGATATTTATTGGATTTTGGCATTTTTATATAATTAAATATATGCAAGTTTAAAATAAAATTGATTAGTGCACTACTAATCACGATTAAGCCAAATCCGTATTTTTACATTTTTTCCCATGGCTAGTGTACAATGTCATATGCATTTTGTTACATGTTTGTGTGTTTGGTTTTATTTTGAAAAGAAAAGAAAAGAAAAAGCAAAGAGAGAAAAGAGTTTGAGTGTGAAAAGAATGAATTAGATGCCATGCTTAAAAGCGAGAAGAAACAAAATAGATATTTTGATAGAGAGTAAGGATAAGAGAGAGAGTGTGTGAGACTTGGCTGCCCTTATTCTTCCCCATTGTTTTCATCATGTATTTCTTCATCTCCTTCATTCTCCCACTACCTCCATTCATCACCTCCAATCCCTTCTCAAAACCTCATACCACCTTCATTAAAAACATGCACAAACCTACTCTAAACCCTTAGAACCATTCAAGTTTGGATTTTGAAGACTTTGGGCAACTCAAGAATTTTCTTTAGTTGCCAAATGAGGTAATCCCTTCACTTTTAAATTAGTGTTTATGTTTAAATATCCTAGTTTAGTTTAGAATTTGATTTAATTAGGTTATGTGATCTTAGAAAATTCCAAGATGATATTATGTGATAATTTGAGGTGTAGTGAGTGTTTCAAGACTTGAGTGATGATTTCTGGACCAAGACCTGAGACTAGAAACCAAAACACGAAGTTAGAATTTCCCCGATATCGTATTTTTTGGATTTTGTGAAGGGATACTGAGATATTCTATAACCCGGAAACCGTAAAACTTATTTAGCAAACACAGAGTGACGAGCAGGCAACCTAGAAGCTACACTAGAAACACGAGCCCGTCACCTTCACTTATGGCCGCAGATTTAATCTTTGTGGCCACAATTTGCGGCCACATTAGGGTGGAAAGTGGTGATTTTTGGTTAGTGGCATTGTTATCTGATATCTAGAGCAACCCTATATGCGAAATGTCTTGGTTTGACCCAGGGTAAAATCTGGAGGTGTTTTCCCTTGTTGCTGAATTAGTGTTATGCGTTTTCTAAAACTTGGTTTTGTATTTGAGTTAGGATTCCATCGTTGGACGTTTGTATGTCAACGGACGAGGGTTATTTGGTTGATTTTGCATGCGAAACTATAGGTTCTAACTTATAAGCAATCCGTGTGCCGTATCGGTTTTTGGGTATTGGTTTTAATAGTATTACGATTGTGTACTGATTGTAGGTACCTTCACATGGACTTCCGAGACGACAAAGCACATCGACTCCGGCTAAGAGAGGAGTTTAGCAGGTTAGTAGATTATATCTACGGGGGAAGTCGGGTAGATGGCGTATATCACCCCCGCAACCATTAATATGGAAGATTATGTTATAAATTATAATCAAATAAAGGATATGCTACGAACTTATGAACATGATTATAGGATTTAGTAAATAGATGATATGATAAAAGTTGACGTTAATGAATATGAATTGAAAGAGGACAAGTATGAGTTGTTAATAGTATGATATGAAATCGAGATCGATAAGCACGACACGAGATTGAGATAGAGGTATTGTGAAATTAATAAGATATGATGTTTATACAAATGTGATTTGAGATGTGTGTGTGTGTGTGTGTGTGTGTGTGTGTGTATTAATGAGTAATATGTCGTACGAGACTTTAGATTCATACCTTCATTATTGTATAGGTCGATAGATTCTCTATTTGATGGCCTCGTACGATGGATTTCCATACGTGATGAGATGTACCGGATGATTGATCCGAGCTAGTGATTTAAGGATGATGATCGATGATTATTGTCATATCGAATGTTATGAGGCAGGATCGCCGATATAAAGATTGCCATCTGAACTATACCTATTTTCAAAACGACAATGCGTATCGTTTAAAAGTGACCGTATGATTCTTGTGTAGATAGATAAATCCATTTATTGTTCATGTTATGTAGGATATTACCCTTTGTGATGTACATACCACGTGCCGGTATTTAATGCTATATGATGTCATTTGCTAGTACACCTACACAATTATTGTTGATGCGCATGTTACACATATACAGATTTGTCGGCTCACACACATTCTTCATCGGTAATTGCCATGTCACTTACACAGTAGAATTGCCATGTCACTTACACAGTAGAATTGCCATGCCATTTATATAGGAGAACTGCCCTATCATGATATTAATCTTAAAAGTAAAAGTACATTCATTGTTCAGTACTATCACTTGACATGCTTGCATGATATACCCGATATGCTCATATTACTACTCTATATTGCATACATCGTACCTTATAGTTATATGCTTGCATGATATACCCGATATGCTCATATTACTTCTCTATGTTGCATACATTGTACTTTAAGGTTATATGCATTGAGATGCTATTTTTAGGAGATCTCTGGATTTAAGAACCGCAGTTTAATTTCAAAGGAAATTGTGTATTGTTTTAAAAACGCAGTTTCTCTTGATATGATATTTCAAGGTGTCCACCATGAGTTTTCTCGGTACTGGGCAGTGAGTATACCCGATTCGAGGAGCGGGAGTCACCGTCAGCGGGTACATGGTAGACCCGGGAGGTACCCTGGGGCAAGAAACTTGAGATGTAGACGATGAGCCTGGCAGGGGAGCACTATCTACCGGTGATAGTTTTTGGCTCGGCGGTTATCTGGAGGATACCGACCGGAGTCATGAGATGATATGGGCCGATCTGGACTAACGGAGCCCGAGATAGTTTGACGCGGCGGATATCTGGAGGATACCGACCTTAGTCGTAATATGGGCTGATCCGGACTAACGAAGCCCGAGATATGAGGATTTACGTGTCGATGTTGGACACGGGTTTCATGATGTTTCGAGTGTCGGTGTTGGACACTCAGGTTCCATGATTTTGATGTGTCGTTGATGGACACGTGGTTGATATCCTCATATTTATATACAGGCTTATGTTTTCATGATGTTCGAGTGTCGGTGTGGGACACTCAGGTTCCATGATGTTGTTTGTGTCATTGATGGACACGTGGATGATATCCACATGCATACAGGCATATGATGTTGGATGTTTATTTATATATATCATTGCATTGATCGGTTGTTGACATATATGCGTACTTGGTCACCCAAGATATCATAGTATTACTTTCAGGATATAGTGACCTAGGAAATCGTTGTATTATTCGATTTCTACTTGCTGATGTTTTCTACTCACGAGTTGGCAACTCACCCCCATTGTGCCATAGTTCTTGCAGGTTTGACCGCTTGGGATCAGTTGCGGTATCGCTGGCACACAACTTCATCCAGGGTGTTTTGCTTTGGTAGGTGGGACACATGTTTGATCGTTCCCACTCTCGTACTGTTATATTCCATTGTATCTAGATAAACTCCATCAGATCAGAAACTATGTTAGTGTATATGCCCTAGAGGCCATTACTGTATCATACTAGTATATATATTACTTGATGGAAGCTTGAGATATTCACAGTTGTATAGACAATTTTGCTCGATATAGTAGTATGCTACTTGGTTTGTCTCTGCTTTAATGTGTATATGTGTGTTTCTTTATTATATCACCTATACGCATTAGTAGAGCCCTTAGGATCTTTGCTTGATTATCGGCATTGTGATGGCGATCACACTCGTGGGGGCTGGGTAATCCACAAGCACATCCTTATTCACGTCCCTAGTCGTGGGATTATCGAGACAGGGCATCGATACTCCGGAGTAGACTAGCGTATGCGCTTCTCATCCCAGCATGGGAGACGGTCTGTCCCACAGCCGTCAGTACGTCGTAACTTGAGATAGTATGCGGGTGCTCGTTAGGTTACGAGTACACTGGACAGGACTCGTCGGGAACTGATGGTTGGTATTATACCCATCGTCAGTTATCAGTTCCTAGGTGACATGAGTACAGCTTAGTCTGCTGACTTGACACTGTCACTTCGCCTCGAGTGTGTTCCCACTGTTCTTTGATTACTACCCTACCACGGCTCTACTGAGTCGTGCAAACAGGTAGTAGTTGGGAGCAGTCCCGAAGCACTTGGAGGCAGTGACGGTTAGACAGGATTCGTCTCTCCCGGTATTGGGGGTTAACATCGCGTTGTGTCTAGGAGAGCCATTACACGAGTAGTCCCTGGCCAGGGCAAGTGAGATATACTGGTATGTTTCTAGTGTTATCTCAGGGTGTTCTGGGCTTCACTCCGACACGACTTGTACCGCTATTAGGGGACTGACGTTCGCCACCCCCTAGGCCCGCCATGCGATGTATCAGACGAACAGACCGGACTGTACGGAGATTGTCACATACAGGCTTAGTAGAAGTTCGGATGGGTTTACCTCATCGGCCTTCTTATCGACATCTACCTGGGGACCGTTACGTACAGCTAGTGCCGCTTGCAGTCTGTGGTTAAACCCACTGCCAGCGTAGTGTCGAGTCTTTAGAGTCCCACACAGAGAGTTTCCCTGCACTGAGCGAAACGTGTAGAGGCCGTATGGTTTTACGGCAGGGCTGCGATCACTTACGTACACTTGTGTGCGTGTGGTGTTCGGGCAGGCAATACTAGTGGGCTTTTGTTTAAGCCGGATCCTAGTATTGCACGGATGGATTTGTTTTGCCTTCTGTGCATCCGTATTCTACGGAATGCGGATGCAGGTGTGTATGCACAGTTTTCCGGAGCGATGAAGGAGGAGGTGCCTCATTAGGGTTTTGGCAGTTGGTTCGTCCAAAACTGTTATGTGGCAGGTTCATTAGGGTTTTGACAGTTGATTCGGTAAAAACCATATTGAGGCGGACTCATTAGGGTTTTGGCAATTCGTTTGGTCAAAACCATTATGAGCCGCGGGCATCATTTACTAATCCTTTTAGTGATAATTTTATGATGGCTAATTGCATTAACCATTTGACCACTATGACCGCTCTTGACTTTGTTGACCAGTTGGCCGTGTTGACCATTGACCTTCAAGAGAGGTCTACACTCTTCTTTTCATTTTCTTTTTCTTTTGGATTATGATAATGGTCATTTCAATGTAGCCATCAACTTTATCTTGATAGGATTTGTAATGATGTTTTTGTGTATTATTGAACCATAGTTCATTTTCTTTAGCTCACAATTTCTTTCTCATTCTCTCTCTTGCCTTTTTCTAGTGAGAAGAAAAGAAATGCACCATGGTTGCTAGCTCCTCCTTCTTCCTCCTCTTGATTCATCTTTTGATCTCATGTGTTGAGAGATAAAGATCCCACAAAGACAAAACCATCCCTCTACCACTTCTACACAACCTAGGGGTTCTAGACTAGCAATCTCTTTGCCCTAGTTACCTCAGCTCGAGGTGGAGCTCGATGTACATCTCTCGGGTGGATCGTCTTCGACTCAAGGAGGCCGCGAAGGTGACCAAAGTCCGGATCAACCCTCGGAGCAAGCAAGGAGAAGAACAACAAGAAGAGAAGGAGTTCAAGTTGAGGTATAACCCCTAACCGAGTAGATAAATCTCTAGTTAGGATGCTAGTGTGTAGTTTAGCAAAGATCCGGCTTTTACGGTCCATGTTACCAAGTGTAGAAAATTTTTGTTTTACCGTTTTCGCAACCCCGAAAGTACCGGGAGAGGTAACATGGACCTAACAGCGGTATCAGAGCCTAACTAAACACACCCTAGCATGTTAGCAAAGTATTTAGAATATCGACCGAACGAAAAAACCGCAAAACACCCCGGAAACCCTAAGTTTCTGCCGATTTTTTTCTGCTCAAAAATAATAAATCATGACTTAAAAATCGGCTCAGGCTTTTGTTAGAACACTAGAGAAAAACGATCCCCTAACTCGGCTAAAGCGCCGCGGAACCGCGGCCGAGTTAGCTCGGTTGCGAATCGGGTTTCCTGCAGTGTTCTTATATGGGTATTTTGGGATTTTTGGAATATGATTTTTCTACCCAGATTTTCCAGAAAGCAAAATTTGTTTATGGGGCTAAAAAATCTGTATTTTTTGGTCGATGTTCTGTAGACTTTGGCTAATGGTTATATCTGTAATGTTATATGTGTATTGAACGTATGCTAATCGCTATACGTCGATTAGTGGGGGTTATACATATCTGTGATCTTTGTTGTTGATGGTATGTGTATATGAACTCGTTGGATTGTCGCGGATGAATAGCCGGGGTGGATGTGAGATGAGAGTTTCTTTTTCTTTCATTCATGTAATAAATTTGTAAATTGATGTAATATTATTTGTATGGCCGCACAACCGGGTCGGGGTTGTAGCCGTCATTGTATAATTCTTTTTACTGTATTTGCTCCTAGGATAGACCCATGGAGGGGGGTGCACAAACTACCGGGTATCTCGAAGTGCCGAGTGGCCTACTCACGGTGTTGAGGGAGGTTGCTTCGCTTCGGGTACTTGGCGGGTAGTTTGCCGCACCCATAGGGGTCTTGGATGGGGTATTGGCTATTCATCGCGATCGTGTAATCCGCTTTTCGTTGCAGGCTCGAACGAATCGCGGGTTCCTAGTATATCCAAAGTGTTCATCTGTGATCTGGATTGGCTATCATTGCTATATATCTATATATTATAACTATTTAGGCATTGCTTATGTTTTTCAGCCGCGCTAGCCCAGCCCCCGCTCTGTCGTTAGTTAAGTAACCTAACGGGTGATGACGGGGCCCCGTGGCGAATGCGAATGGCATAAGCGTACGTCATAGTTTGGTTGTTTTCTGCAATGGTAGGATTAAATGATGGGACGCATTAAAAGAACTAATGCAAGAAAATAAACCTAAAAGACGTTGTTGGAACAATTTTTCAAAAAAAAGCTGTTATTGCAAGGACGTTCACTTTTGTTTGCATCGAGGTTTTCGGTTATGAATGCCCAGCACCTCATTCGACGAGGCAAGGGCCGAGATCCCCTCATCGGGAGTGACCCCTTGGACAAAAGTTTGCGTCAGAGTGATAACTTCACTATAGTCGATTATTCTTGCTTTGCATCGAGGTATTCATCTTATGAATGCCCAGCACCTCACTCGACGAGGAAAGAGCCGAGATCCCTTCACAGGGAGTGACCTCTTTAGCTAAAGTTTTCGTCACTATATTTTCAAAAAGTGTACCACGTTCCTTCAACGATATCAAGTTCATTACATTAACGGGTTTTCGCCAAAACCCAGTCGTAGCCCTCCGTCGTTTCGGATTGATATTGCTTAGTATTCGTGCTCCGTATTTCGTGCTCAGCCGAGGCGTAGTGTACGGTAGCTATGTAATATTTTTCCGTAGGATACAAAGTGATTGGTTAGGACAGTCGTGCGGTCATTTTGGCTCAGTCAAGGACTCGTACGGGTGGGTCTAATGCAGTCAAGATAATGACGGGTTGAACTTGACTAGGATCCTTTGATATGTTGGCTCAGTCAAGGTCACTTGGGTCCTAGGGGCAAAAATCACATCGGGAGTTTCAAAGGTACTGAAACTTGCTAGTGTTGCATACCATTTGGAGTGTGATGATTCTGGTAGGATTCCTTCAGTTTTGTCACGCGATGATATTTAGATCCCGATCCTACTGTGAGTATATGCTACTCCTCGGGAACTTTCTCGCTTAACGATCAATGCTATAAACCAAGTAGGTGTCTAGAAAGGTGTTAGCGGGGCTACGCCCACAGGGAAAAGAGGTTACTTAATTACGGAACTTTGCGAAAGCGTTGGAAAACCTCCCTCGAAGTACCGACACTAGCCTGGCTGAATGGTTAAGCAAGTATTGTACGGTGAGATTGATCCCGACTAATTCTTCCTTTATGGTTTGAGGAGGGATTCGAGAGACAGTGGGAGCCATCCTATTTAGATAAATTAAAAACCAATCTAAACTTGCAAGAGAGCACGCTAAGTGTTTCTTTTCTCTCTCTCCAGGTAGCAACCATTTCACGCCCTAATCAAGATAATAAAATGTATCGCTTGACCAATCCGAATTCTTATTTGGGGCTGGGGAACGTTGGTTCGGCTCTAACTTGTGACAACAGTCATAAGTATGAGCAAGGGAAAGGGGATTGTATGGATTCCCAGGATACCCAGTTGAAGAAGAAGCATGATTTTGCATCTACTTCAGGTGTTCTTGTAATTGAGAACTGTTTTACGGTCAGCCCAATCTCCTGGGTACTTGATACCGGATCAGGATCTCATATCTGTAATTTATTGCAGGGACTGAGAAAAAGTAGGAAAGTTGCACCGGGTGATATGTCGCTCAGAGTAGCGAACGGACCACAAGTTAATGCGGCAGCCATCGGTGAATATCACCTAGTATTGCCAAATGGCAAGACTATGATTTTGAACGATTGCTACTATGTACCTTCCATGGTTTGCAACATCATATCAGTTTCTTTACTCGATAAAGATGGATATAACTTTGTTCTTGATAGAAATATCATGAACATTTACCTTCATGAGGTACTGGTTGCAGAAGGTACACTGTGTAATGGTATCTACGTTCTAAATCAGAATACAGTTCTCAATGTACAAAACACATGCAAGAGGAAGAATTCAGATACGAATGAATCCTACTTGTGGCATTATAGACTTGGTCATATTGGAGAGAAAAGACTGAGTAAGTTGCATAAAGATGGACTCTTGGATGCGTTCGAGTTTTCATCTTATGAAACTTGTCAGTCTTGTCTCAAAGGGAAGATGATCAAATCTCCGTTCACCGGACATGGAGAAAGAGCAGCAGAGCTCTTGGGACTCGTACATAGTGATGTATGTGGTCCGATGTCTATACATGCAAGGGGTGGGTTCTCGTACTTCATCACATTCACTGACGATCTCTCTAGGTTCGGATATGTGTATCTGATGAAACACAAATCTGAAGCCTTTGAGAAATTCAAGGAATTCAAAAACGAAGTAGAGAACCAGACTGGCAAAAGTATCAAGATCCTCCGGTCTGATAGAGGAGGGGAGTACTTAAGCAAGGAATTCCTAGATTACTTAAAAGAGAATGGTATTCTCTCTCAGCTTACTCCTCCTTATACACCACAGCACAACGGTGTATCGGAGCGGAGGAATCGTACCCTACTGGATATGGTTCGCTCCATGATGAGTAATGCCGAGTTACCTCTTTCATTTTGGGGACATGCGCTGTTGACAGCAGCATATCTATTGAACGATGTTCCGTCTAAATCTGTGCCTAAGACACCGTTCGAGATATGGAATGGTAAAAAGCCGTATCTTAAACGTATTAAGATATGGGGTTGTCCGGCCTATGTAAAAGTACAAAATCCGGACAAACTTCAGGCACGTTCAGTTCTATGTAAATTTGTGGGATATCCTAAGAACTCCACAGGATATCTGTTCTACCACACCGAGGAACAGAAGGTGTTTGTATCTCGCCACGCCACCTTTTTAGAGGGGAAATTTCTTGCAAAAGAAACAAGTGGGAGTTCGGTACAACTGGAAGAAATTCAGCGACCACAAAATGAAACTGAAGATTTGACAGAACCTTAGAATTCAATAACCCCAGATGAACCTCAGCCACTCCGCAGATCTGGTAGGATTTCTCATCCGCCCGAGAGATACTACGGTTTTCTCATAGACGGGGATTGAGAGGATTGCATCTTGGAAGAAGATGACCCTACCAGTTTCAAGCAGGCCATTATCAGTAGGGACTCTGATAAGTGGCAGGAAGCAATGCAATCCGAAATGGAGTCCATGTACGCCAATAAAGTGTGGACCTTGGATATTGCTCCACCTGGGGTAAAACCCGTTGGATGCAAATGGATCTACAAAAGGAAACTTGGTGTAGATGGATAGATGGAAACCTATAAGGCTAGACTCGTTGCAAAAGGTTTTCGTCAAAGACCTGGTTTGGACTATGACGAAACTTTTTCTCCGGTAGCTATGCTCAAATCCATTCGGATCCTACTTGCCATTGCTGCCTTCCATGACTATGAAATCTGGCAGATGGACGTTAAAACGGCTTTTCTAAACGGTTGTATGGAAGAGTGCGTTTATATGGATCAGCCAGAGGGTTTCGTAGACAGTGGGAGCAGCGGGAAGGCGTGCAAGTTGCTTAAATCCATTTATGGATTAAAGCAGGCATCGCGGAGCTGGAACATCTGTTTTGATGAGGCAATCAAGGAATTTGATTTCATCAAGAACGAAGATGAACCTTGTGTCTATAAGAAGATTGTAGGACGAACTGTCGTATTCCTAGTCTTGTACGTGGACGACATTCTTCTGATAGGAAATGACATTCCTATGCTACAATCGGTCAAGCTATTTTTGTCACAACGGTTCTCCATGAAGGACCTGGGTGATGCCTCGTACATTCTGGGGATCAAGATATATAGAGATAGATCCAAGAGACTACTGGGACTTTCGCAGTCCAGGTACATAGAGACCGTACTAAAGAGATTTAGTATAGAAGATTCCAAGCGCGGTAACATACCCGCATTACACGGATTTACCCTCTCCAAGAAGATGTCTCCTAAGACTGACGAGGAGAGGGTTCGCATGAGCACTATACCCTACGCTTCGGCGGTAGGATCTATAATGTATGCGATGCTATGTACAAGACCAGATGTAGCTTACGCGCTAAGCGCGGTAAGCCGGTATCAGTCATACCCAGGTGAGGACCACTGGACAGCAGTGAAGAACATTCTCAAGTACCTGAGAAGGACTAAGGAGATGTTCCTGGTTTACGGTAATGGAGACCTCAGGGTCGAGTCCTTTACCGATTCAAGCTTCCAGAGTGACAAAGATGACAGCAAGTCTGTCTCGGGTTTTGTGTTTACCCTCAACGGAGGGGCGGTATGTTGGAGGAGTTCCAAACAGGATACCGTCGCAGACTCGACGATGGAGGCTGAATACATTACTGTAAGCGATGCTGCAAAAGAGGCGGTCTGGATGAAGAAGTTCATTAGTGAACTTCAGGTGGTTCCGTCCATTGTTGACCCAATACCTTTGTATTGTGATAACAATGGGGCTATAGCTTTAGCGAAGGAACCAAGGTCCCATCAGAAATCTAGGCACATCTTAAAGCGGTATCACCTGATCAGGAAGATCATTGATCGCCAGGAGATCGAGGTGCGGAGAGTGGACACAAAGGACAACACAGCGGACCCATTCACGAAGGCATTGCCCCAGACTCAGTTCGAGCGGCTGATCGAGATGATAGGTCTTCGATACGCCAGTACATGGCCTTAGTGCAAGTGGGAGATTGTTAGTGTATATGCCCTAGAGACCATTACTGTATCATACTAGTATGTATATTACTTGATGGAAGCTTAGGATATTCACAGTTGTATAGACAATCTTGCTCGATATAGTAGTATGCTACTTGGTTTGTCTCTGCTTTAATGTGTACATGTGTGTTTCTTTATTATATCACCTATACGCATTAGTAGAGCCCTTAGGATCTTTGCTTGATTACCGGCGTTGTGATGGCGATCACACTCGTGGAGGCTGGGTAATCCACAAGCACATCCTTATTCACGTCCCTAGTGGTGGGATTATTGAGACAGGGCATCGATACTCCGGAGTAGACTAGAGTATGCGCTTCTCATCCCAGCATGGGAGACGGTCTGTCCCACAGCCGTCAGTACGTCGTAACTTGAGATAGTATGCGGGTGCTCGTTAGGTTACGAGTACACTGGACAGGACTCGTCGAGAACTGATGGTTGGTATTATACCTATCGTCAGTTATCCGTTCTCAGGTGACATGAGTACAGCTTAGTCCGCTGACTTGACACTGTCACTTCGCCTCGAGTGTGTTCCCACTGTTATTTGATTACTACCCTACCACGGCTCTACTGAGTCGTGCAAACAGGTAGTAGTTGGGAGCAGTCCCGAAGCACTTGGAGGCAGTGACGGTTAGACAGGATTCGTCTCTCCCGGTATTGGGTGTTGACATCGCGCTGTTTCTAGGAGAGCCATTACACGAGTAGTCCCTGGCCAGGGCAAGCGAGATATACTGGTAGGTTTCTAGTGTTATCTCAGGGTGTTCTGGGCTTCACTCCGACACGACTTGTACCGCTATTAGGGGACTGACGTTCGCCACCCCCTAGGCCCGCCATGCGATGTATCATACGAACAGACCGGACTGTATGGAGATTGTCACATACAGGCTCAGTAGAAGTTCGGATGGGTTTACCTCATCGGCCTTCTTATCGACATTTACCTGGGGACCGTTACGTATAGCTAGTGCCGCTTGCGGTCTGTGGTTAAACCCACTGCCAGCGTAATGTCGAGTCTTTAGAGTCCCACACAGAGAGTTTCCCTGCACTGAGCGAAACGTGTAGAGGCCGTATGGTTTTACGGCAGGGCTGCGATCACTTATGTACACTTGTGTGCGTGTGGTGTTCGGGCAGGCAATACTAGTGGGCTTTGGTTTAAGCCGGATCCTAGTATTGCACGGATGGATTTGTTTTGTCTTCTGTGCATCCGCATTCTACGGAATGCGGATGCAGGTGTGTATGCACAGTTTTCCGGAGCGATGAAGGAGGAGGTGCCTCATTAGGGTTTTGGCAGTTGGTTCGGCCAAAACCGTTATGTGGCAGGCTCATTAGGGTTTTGACAGTTGATTCGGTCAAAACCATATTGAGGCAGACTCATTAGGGTTTTGGCAATTCGTTTGGTCAAAACCATTATGAGCCGCGGGCATCATTTACTAATCCTTTTAGTGATAATTTTATGATGGCTAATTGCATTGACCATTTGACCACCATGACCGCTCTTGACCTTGTTTACCGTGTTGACCATTGACCTTCAAGAGAGGTCTACACTCTTCTTTTCATTTTCTTTTTCTTTTGGATTATGATAATGGTCATTTCAATGTAGCCATCAACTTTATCTTGATAGGATTTGTAATGATGTTTTTGTGTATTATTGAACCATGGTTCATTTTCTTTAGCTCACAATTTCTTTCTCATTCTCTCGCTTGCCTTTTTCTAGTGAGAAGAAAAGAAATGCAACATGGTTGCTAGCTCCTCCTTCTTCCTCCTCTTGATTCATCTTTTGATCTCATGTGTTGAGAGATAAAGATCCCACAAAGACAAAACCATCCCTCTACCACTTCTACACAACCTAGGGCTTCTAGACTAGCAATCTCTTTGCCCTAGTTACCTCGGCTCGAGGTGGAGCTCGGTGTACATCTCTCGGGTGGATCGTCTTCGACTCAAGGAGGCCGCGGAGGTGACCAAAGTCCGGATCAACCCTCGGAGAAAGCAAGGAGAAGAACAATAAGAAGAGAAGGAGTTCAAGTTGAGGTATAACCCCTAACCGAGTAGATAAATCTCTAGTTATGATGCTAGTGTGTAGTTTAGCAAAGATCCGGCTTTTACGGTCCATGTTACCAAGTGTAGAAAATTTTTGTTTTACCGTTTCCGCAACCCCGAAAGTACCGGGAGAGGTAACGTGGACCTAACAAACTAGAGGCTGTATTATTGGTAGACCTAGTCAGACTTGGGTTTTGTGCGAGACTTATAGCGATGGGTTTATGTTCGCTTCTTGAGTTTTGATGTCTTGATTATTTATTGTTCTTTCTGAGTTGATTCTTCACCGTTGGGTGTCGTATATATGTTATTGTGTGGTTGTGATTCTGCCAGTTGGCGAAGAGCTAGCTCCCGCTTGGAGATGCCTATATATTGTTTTGTATATGTTTTGGATCAAAATATACAAGGGAGGTGCTGCCCAAATTTTTAAAGAAAAACATGATTCATTATACCTTTATTTCAAAACTGCACCCCCACTATTTTTCGCAAAAAGGTTTAGATTTTTTGGGCTTCGGCTTGATTTACGTTATGCTTTTAGACGTTGCGTAATTTAAGTGCCGGTCACGTGCTAAATTATGGGTCGTAACAGAAATGCGGATAAGTGATAGATTACCCATGACCTTCCTCTGTCCTTATTGAGCGCGACAGTCCTTAGAGTCTTAGTCTAGATATTTTTTTAATTAATGTAGCATGATGTGGATGCTCGTTTTGTGATTTATGGGGCCTAGGAAGGGTGATTCAATCCCCACCTAATCTGATTCAGTCTTTGCCCCTTAATGTCCGTATTAAAATATGCACAAATCAATTACAAAACATGCAAAAAGATTTTTTTTTTAAGCGGCGATATTTTGCAAAGAATCCTGCAGAAAAATATATTATTGGATTTTTCAGAGGAGAGAGTACGTATAGAGGAAGTTACCAGAGAAAAATGAAGCCCTAGATCCCCAACTCGGCCGCGGTTCCGCTGCCAAAGCGCACTTCTTGCCGCGGTTCCGCCGCGGATTTGAGAGATCGCTCGAAATTTTTTTATACTGTGGCCTCCTTTGCTCTTATTGTCCTCTCTGAAGGTCTCTGAATCTCTATTTTCTCGTTCTATTATCTTCAGATTCCTATGCAAAAATCGCACACTAATCGTTAAATACATAATTTTCTGTTTTGTTTTATTTATGATATGGATCGAATAAGAATTCAACATGAATAGTAAGAATAAAAAAATTATGCACGTATCTCCGACAACGGCGCCATTTGATTGATCTGTATTTAAAGAAATGTGTGTAGTAACCGCAATCAATAACGGTGTCGCGTGTAGCTAGACCGAGATGAGTACGGGTCGTCCTCAGGGATATGTGGAATCTTTTAATATTTCTTTAGACGTGTTGATTAGGAAGAGGAAGAATAATAGATAATAGTGAAGAATAGTTATAGAATCTAGATCTGCGTTAAACACGGATGTAGAATATAGATCTAGTTTAAAGACGGATGTAGATTTTATATCAGAAGAGGGCGTGTAGGGTTCGTTAAGATTTAGTAGTCATGGATGATTAATTAAAGATTACTCCTTTTATCCTTTAATAGATTTAAAACTATATCGACAGAGATGCTTGTAGATTAGGGTTTTTGGAGGGAATAGGGTTCCCACTCTTAACCCTTATCTTTACATGGATCTCCGTTCATGTCTAGCCTTTACCAAAACAATTGTTAATCTAATCTCAAATCGTGGTCGTGACTATCAATGAATTGATAGCACGCCCGATTTGGATGTTAACTATTCTTTTGATAAACTTTATAAACTTTATAGGACGTAAAAGGAGTTAAAGGATTTTTTCATCCGTTGATCTACCCTAATCCTACAAACCCTATCAAGCAGAGAATTACTCATGCATGATGGAGATAAAACAACGGATAGAGATCATGATGTAAATAAATAAAATAAAATGCAATAAGAATAAAATAACTACCTTTATTAATCAACTTGATCAATTACACTTTGTTCCTTTAGAAAGTGATTACAAAACCCTAGTTTGCTTCTCGATCTCTTCTTAAGGAGGTAGATAAACAACTGATGATCAACCTGGATTCTTGAGTCGTCTTGGACTTCGTGATCTCATCGGTTTGATGATTTCTAGGTTTAGCCCTCGGTCCTTTATATAGCCCCAAAGCCAGAAACTAAAGATCTCCAGAATAAGAGTTAGTTGTAGCAAATCCAACCTGAAAATCCCAACTCCTGACTCGGTGAATTCACCGCGGATCCACCGCATATTTCATGGTTTGGCCGCGGATCCGCGGCTGTTTGGTGAGATCTTAGCTGCAAATTTCTGGGGCTTTATTTTTGTGACACATGATGATTTAGCTGATGTCTGGAACTTGAAAATATTTCCTGAGTCTCTGCAGGTATTGATTCTTCGATTTTATCTAACTTCATCGGCAGATTTCTGATTCCCGATATCTCAACATCTCGATCTCCTGACCAGAACTAAACCTTGCACAATATCTCAATGAATAACGTTAGTAATATTTGGTATTTTTGAGATATTATCCTAACCATTTGATATGATATTATATTTTAAGAATATTGGTTAAGATACTTGATATGATATGCGTATTTAAAATATCAAAATATTATATGCATACATTTTCCTTCATATTGTTAATTATAATATATAAACATATGAAAATAGTATTTTTACAGATAAACCTTCATATGTGTCATATTTATAATAAATACCCTTAAATATTTAAGAAAAACAAGGAAATTGTCATATCAAAAGTGCAGTTTTATCGATTGAACAGTTCTCACGTTCGGGAGTGATTTTGAGGATGAAATACCCCTAGACTCTCTCTTTGAAGACTCCACCTCGAAAAAAGAAGAGGAGGAGAAGAACTACGAGAATATTCAGATGCATAACCGTACGCTGCCTGAAAAGAACCTTAGACCTGCAAGCAAAGGTTCGAACAAAAAAGATAAAGGGAAAGGAAAAATTCCCAAAGAAATCGCCCTCGATGAAGAAGCAGTCAAAGAGCTCGCGGCAAAGGACCCGCCTAAGAAAAACAAGTTGAATTACAACGTCCTAGAACATCTGAGGAAAATACCCTCGTAGATAAGCATATTGGATGCTCTCCTCCGGTCCAAAGAGGCATAAGATTCCCTGATCAAGGCCTTATAAGAGCTCGATCAGTTCCAAGCTTTTCTCGCAGAAGAAAAGATGAAAGATGAACTAGCAGAGATCCACATGGCTACTATTACATTCAGCGATGAAGATCTACTCCTCGGTACATGCGAACATAATCGACCGTTATATGTCACTGGGTAATGCCACGACTTCAAGATAAGGGAAAATCCTTGTCGATAACGGATTCTCCGTTAATCTTCTCAACATAAGAGTGCCGAAGAAAATTTGCATGAATGTTCAACAACTTGTTCGAGATAAAATTACCATTTCTGGGTTCGACTCACAGTCATCACGAACGCTGGGGTCCGTAATACTCACGCCATGCTTTGGGCTGCTTATCACTGACATCAAATTTCATGTCATTGACGCTAAGACTTGCTATAACTCTTTACTCGGCAGGCCTTGGTTACACAAGTACAATATCATCCCTTCTACACAACATCAGTGTATGAAGTATTTCAAGGATGGTTCAGAGTACACCGTCATGAGAGAACTCAAGCCTTTTTCGGTAAATGAAGTGCAGAAGTATGAAGAAGCGAAATACTTTCTGTCGGACTTCGAGGATACTGAAAGATGACACAAGCCAAAGAATAAGGAAAAATCCACGGTCACCATCCTGATCTTTGGAAGTGACACCGAGAAAGATGAAAAAATAGTTTACTCAGGGAAACCCCAAAGGAAAAACAATAAGCCTGGACCATCTACTCTTATTTTGGTCTTTGGCAGCGATTCCGAGGACGAGGCCAATACAGTGTTTTCCGTCTGCCCGTCGATCTAGAGTCTTGCCGAAGCGGATCAGAGTCTACAAATCATGATGGCTCTACCTCGACACTTTAGGGAAATTAATGCGCTCGATACATACAGCGTACAAGAACTGTAAACTTTTTACGTGCCTCCTAGGAGAAGAGGTGAAAAGGCTATCCTCTTCTACAAATCTATGGAGATCAGGGTAGAAAAAGAAGTCTAGCATGGTGTCGACCCCACTCTTGACAGATTATATCACATCCGCATGCCAAGATATTATACGAAGGGATTAAAGAAACTATTAAAGCGTAAAGGCATACCTCTCGAAAAAACGGTTCGGCAGACCCAATTCTACAAAAAGATTTAGCATATTCCCGGGACTCAGCGAAAGAAGCCCAACAGGAAGTTGGAAACGACTGGGCTAGGATATGGTTGATCCAAGAAATGGGAGCAAGTTTACAGTTGCCACGTCATAAACAGCTCGAGTGAAGAAGAAAATGCTCTTTCAGATATCCGTGACGTCAACTTGGAGTGAGATCCCACTCAAAGAGCGTTAAGTCCATCGCTCGAAGAGAAAATTGACAAGCTAATAAAAGAAACTTTTCAGGCGAACCAAGACAACCATAGGTGAAAAATGTCCATATATAAAAAGGCCAAGACGCAGCGTCTCAGTCAGCAGTCAATGGAAGAGGTAGACCGTAATGCTCTTCATCCACAGCCCGCTATCCGTTTTCGCAAAGAGAGAAAATCCTGAAACAGAGGTAAAAATAAGCCGAAGAACTCAAACAATGTTCAAAGACAACAAAGAAGGCCCAAGACACCGATTAATCGAGAAAAGTTCGGTTGGAGCCCGTCCTTTATAAAGAAAATGGGTCGGGAATATTTGTTCCCTCAAGACAAAACAGGAAAAATATCCAACCTTGCCATGAAGCACCAAATGATGACGCTTCCAGAGTCCCGACACCTCGAACAAATAAATGAGGTCCATCACCCGGATTATTGCTCCTATCATCGAGCAGTAAGTCACCGCCTTGAAGCCTGCTTCATATTCAACGACTGGATAGTGGACCAGTATCAACACGACAGGTTTATTTTATCCGACAGCTGGAAGATAAGTCCGCCGCAAAATCTCGAGCCAAAGAGGACCTATACCGTCAGGATAGGACCAGCTCGACCACGAAAATAGAAGCGGGCTCGTATCTGTCGTATGATAACTCTCTCAATGGAGGGAAGGCACGAGAATATGATTGACCCCTTCGAATGCTTCACAAATGAAGATGATGATGAGGAGATATCAGAATTCCCATCAGCACCAAGATAGCTGGAGGACGGGATATACACCACGGTGGACAACCTAAGAAAAATTGACTTACGGACGGAGAGCGATTCGAGGCCGACGTTCGTCAGTGAGCTACTATCAGAAAAAAAAGTAGCCATACTCAAAGACATGCTTATAAAGTACAAAGATTGCTTCGTATGGAACTATGCCGAAATGCCGAGTCTAGATCTAGAAGTAGCAGTATATAAACTGGCTATATCGCCAGACATAAAGCCAATCAAACAGGCACCGAGAAGGATGCATGAGTATCAATACTGAAGTCAAGAAACTAATCGACTCTGACTTCATCCAAGAGGTTCAATATCTCGACTGGATCGCTAATATAGTTCCGGCGATGAAGAAAATGGGACAGTTCGCATCTGCGCAGACTTTCGGGACCTCAATAAAGCATGCCTGAAAGATGACTTCCCAATACCCGTTACCGAGCTGATGATCGATAACACGTCTGTAAGGTTAGCATAGCACCTTAGCAAGGTTTAGGAAGGCATCACACATGCCATATTGAAATTTTTGGGTGCTAAACAAACCCTAACCAAGATCTTACCTAGAGAATTAGGGTTAACTAGCATGTAAACAACTTTACATCTAAGAGAGAGGGATTAAAACCTTTGTAGTCCGTTCCTTCGCTTCATAAGCTCCGAGTAGTAGTCCCTTCTCCGCGATCCATGAACTCCCGGACTCGAGAGAGGCTCCACAAGTCGAATGGTCCATGCATGCTTGAAGTCTTCATTTTCGAAGATGATCTACCTTGAAGAATCTCAAACTCAAGCTCTCACTTCTCTAATCAAGTATTAGTGAAGTGAACACCCTAATCTAAGTGGCTAGAATAGATGAGGATGATGAAGTAGGAATTTTGCTCTCTTTTGTTTTCAATTTCTCACTTTTAATCATCAAAACACAAAAAGCTAGAAAGCTTTTTCAAGGAGGAAGAAGAAGAAGAAAGCTTTTGTGATGAATAATGAATTATTATTGTGGTTACAAATCCAACCATGGGTTAAGAATGATAAAGTTAACCCTTGTAGAGAATAAACTAGAGGGTAAGGTTTGGGTTGGGTTAATAAATATCAACACAAAATATCTAAGCTAAAGACAAAAGAAAGCTTCATGAAGCTTCATGAAAAAGCTAACCCAAATCCAAACCCTAACTTGTTTAAACTCCACAAAACATGTTGCATTTGTAACCCTAACTTGTTACAATATTATATATCACATATACAATATATTTTGTAACAAAAGAAAATAATATAATTAACATATATCGCATATACATCAATGTATTAGCCAGTGAGAAAATGAATCAATAAAGCGAGCTTATATTAGTTAACGTAATATAATATATCACATATATAATTATACATTAAATTAGCGAATCAACTCTTGATCCGACAATCCGGCCATATTGCATATAACCGACTAATATAACATGTACCAATTCATCGAATCAACACTTGATCCGATGACCTGGCTATATCACATATATACCCGGCCGATATCTCATATCACGAGAATATAATACGGTATCTCATATCGTATTATTCTCGGTCCCGCACATATCACATATGTGCTCCTACTCCGTTTTGCCTAAGCCAGGAAACCTCTGTGTAGGACTCTAAAGAATCGTCAATACGCCGGCAGCAGGTGATGATCATATCAAATACCCACAAGCTGCAAGCGGTCAGGTAAACGTAATAGCCACCAATGTATTTAGCAATCAGAAGATCAACAAGCAAGCCTGTACATTCTCCTGCAAATCCAATCAGTAACACTCCCGTACAGTCCGATCTCTTCGTCTGATATGTTGCATATCTAGTTTAGGGGTGGTAAACGTCAGACCCCAGTAACCGATAAGTCGTGTCAATGTAAGGCTCATAACGGGTCGAGAAACTACTGATAACTCTTACCAGTAAATCTCCATATCAGCCCTGGCCAGGGACTTCCAGTTATAGCCAATCGAACACAGCACAACATCAAATCCCTATACCAGGAGAGATGAAACCCCTCCTATCGCTCATTGCCTCCATGTGATTCGGGACTGTACCCAAAAGCCACCGTTTTGCACGCCCTCTTAGACGTGGTAAAGTGGAAATCAAAGCACAGTAAAAATCACACAAGACTCTATGACGATCTCGGGTCTACAGACTAACCTGTACCAGTGTCATCGGAGAACTGCTATCTGACGATAGGTATAATACCATCCAGGAGTTCTCGGTGAGTCCGTTCAGTGTACCCAGTCTCCACTGAGCATCCGTACACCATCTTTGATGTTCCAACACCAATGGATATGGGATCATCCATTGCCCATCATATGGGTCAAGATGCGTGTGTGCTAGTCTACTCTGGAGTATCGATGCCCTGTCTCTATACACCCTCGACTAGGAACAGTTATAGGATGTACTCGTTCACTACCCTGGCCCCACTAGAATGATCTCATCATAGTTCTAGTAGTCGAGTACATATCCTAAGGGCTTTATCAACACGTGATCACAAAACAGTATTTGTTTACATGTTAAGATAAAGTGAAACCAGATAGCATACTATCATATCGAGCAGGAAAGTCCTCTCTATATATATCCAAGCATCCACTATAATATACATCATATGTACAACAATGGCCTCTAGGGCATACATATAACTAACAACGTCCACCGATGAGATCTTCTCCTTCATGGATGGATCTTCAGGATACAACCAGATAAAAATGGATCCTGAGGATCAGAAGCATACCACCTTCCGAACCCCTTCAGGTATATTTTGCTATAAGGTGATGCTCATCGGCTTGAGAAATGCTGGTGCTACCTACCAAAGGGCCATGACAAAGATCTTCGATGACCTCATACACGAGATCATCGAATTCTACATCGACGGCCTTGTGGTGAAGAGAAAATCTCATGAGGAACATTGGGAACATTTAAAAATAGTGTTCCAACATTTTCGGAAGTATAATCTGAAGATGAACACTCTAAAATGTGCGTTTGGAGTCTCCTCAGGCAAATTTCTGGGATTCATCATTCGTCACCGAGACATCAAAATCGATCCCTCAAAAATCAAGGTGATTAGTGAAATGCCTTCGCCAAGAACCTTCAAACAACTGCGGTCTCTCCAAGGAAAGCTCAAGTATATCCTGCAGTGCATAACCAACATCTCCGGAAAATGTCGTCCCTATAGTCATATTATGAAGAAGGGGACCCCATTCGTCTGGGATCAGAAGTGTCATAATGCACTAGACGAAATCAAACAATATCTACAAAATCCGCCGGTATTAGCCACTCCGGTTAAGGGAAAACCCCTTATCCTATATACAACGGCCCTTAAGGGTTCTCTAGGTGCGTTGTGGGCACAAGAGAACAATCAAGGAAAGGAGAGAGCTCTATACTATCTAAGTCGAGTTCTCTTAGGGGCAGAAAGCAACTATTCCCCCATCGAAAAGTATTGCCTAGAGCTGATCTTCGCAATAACGAAACTCAGACATTACGTCTTGGCACATGAGGTCCACCTCATATCAAAAGTGGATCCTCTCAAATATCTGATGTAAAATGCCATACTGACAGGAAGGCTTGCCAAATGGGCCTTCCTCCTGATGGAGTTCTTGATAACGTATCGACCTTTCAAAATGGTGAAAGGATAAACCATCGCCGACTTTCTTGCGGAACATCTGATACCAGCCGACTCTTCCCTAAAATGTAAGTTGCCAGATGAACATGCGTTCGACGCAATCGAAGAAGAGAAAGAAGAAAATGATTCCCAATGGGAACTTTACTTTGATGGAGTATCTTCCATGAAGAGGCGAAAGCAAAATACTCCCATAATCAAAGCCGGGGTGGGTCTTATCTTCATAACCTCGCAAGGAGGAATATTGCATTACGCCTTCTCCTTAAAGAAGCCAAGAACTAACAATGAAGCGGAATTTGAAGTTTTGATAGTCGGTCTTGAGATCGCTATCGACATGGGGATTAAGAACTTCCTCATATATGGAGACTCCCAACTAATCGTTAGTCAAGTAAACGGTGATTATCAAACATGCAAGCAAGAGTTGATAAAGTATGACGAAAGAGTACAACAACTGCTGACACAAATCTCTTCTTATACCCTGGAAAGCATGCCACGAGCGGAAAATAGCAAAGTGGATGCATTGGCCAAATTGGCTAAGGAATTGTCCGACGAAGACCTCGATGACGTAAGGATCATTGTGCAAAGCCGCAGGGTCCTCGTGCTAACAGATATATCTTCGGAAGACCTTATAAAGCCATCCGAATGAAAAGAAACGACCGAACAAGTATCCCTTCAAATAGAGGATGAAGAAAAGGTCAAGGACTGGAGGGAAGTCTTCATAGACTACTTCAAGTCACGAAGAACGTCCGAAAATGTGTCGTCTAGACATCAGCTCATGAAACGAGCTTTGTTATTTGCCTTCGTCAATGATACTTTATATAAGAGATCATTCGACTACCTATGACTAAGATACCTGGGGCTGGAGGAAGCAAAGAAAGTCGTCCAAGAAGTACACGACGGACTTTACAGCTCTCATCAAGCTGAGCTAAAGAAACTGAAGACAAAAAGAATGGGCTATTATTTGCCCACTATAATTCAGGACTGCCTCGAATATACGAAGCAGTGTCACTCGTGTCAAATTCACGGGGACTTCATACATCAGCATCCAAATCAGCTACACCCGACAGTGGCCAGCTGGCCGTTCGAGATGTGGGGAATGGATATAATCGGCCATATTGAACCGACATCATCAAAAGGAAACCGGCTTATATTGGCAACAACTGACTACTTCTCTAAGTGGAAAGAAGCAGTACCGCTAAGGGAGGTGAAGACGGAGAATATCCTCTATTTCTACAAGACCCATGTCATATACCGTTTCGGGACTCCGCGACGGATAATCTTAGATAATGGGCCACCTTACAGAAGCCACAAAATAAGTCGCTTCGCACAGCAGTATAAAATAGAATGGAGATACTCTTTAGTCTATAATTTTCATGCCAACAGTCTAGCTGAAGCCTTCAACAAGACCTTGACCAAGATTACAAAAAAGACGATGTTCAGAAACAAAAAGGAATGGCACGAAAGGCTGCATGAAGCTCTTTAGGCGTACCGAACTACATTCAAGACGGCTATAAATACAACACCATTTGCATTGGTGTTTGGCACTGAAGCGGTGCTCCCATTAAAGATAGAATTCCCCTCTTTACGAGTAGCAGTTCAATATGAACTGACAGATGAAGAAAATACTCATCTTAGGCTCGACACCCTCGCCGAAACCCGCTTTATAGCACAGTAAAATCTGGAAGTTTATAATGTAAGGATGACCCGGTCATATGAAAGGCTGACCAGGCCGAGAACATTCCGCCAAGGTGAACTCGTGCTGGTTGTCAAAAAACCGATGATTCCCAATCGTACAAATTGGGGAAAGTTCGAGCCAAATTATGAAGGCCCATACATCATAGAAAAAGTATACTAAGGTGGAGCCTACCTGCTCATGGATGTGCATGGCAAAAGGCCATTCCAGCCAATAAACAGCCAATTCCTCAAAAAGTACTACGCTTGAGGAGTCATGACTTAGGTCAACGATAGATGACGACGCTTGTGTCCGTTCACTATCTTCCTGAGTCAGAACTCTGAAACTAGTACCAAAAAAAAACCCCGTCGCCCCAAACACGGCGATAATGGACCGAGACGTCCCTAAACTAGTGCGTTCCCCCCAAACATGAGAATGTTGGACCGAGACGTCCTTAAACTAAAATTAGTCCTAAATACGGGAATGATTAAACTGGTTTTGGACCACTACGTCCGTAAACTGGTTTTGGACCGAAACGTCCTTAAACTAAGTACTCGCCCTAAAATACGGCGATAATAGACCGTCATGGCCCTAAACTAACACATTTAACCCTACGGTGGATCCCCATATTAATCACTGTATACAATCTACGGGCATAAATAATTCATACCTCTCCCACGTCCTACATGATGCGATCTTTTAAAAAATATCAGGGCTTACAGCTAATGGTGCGTTACATTACAGGCCGTCTAAAAAACGGTACGTGCAAAAGAGAAATGGGCACGGATGAAAACCCGAAAGGACGCCATGAATAAAAACAGTAGGACTACCGGCGAGCTAGTGAAAACTTGAAAGGGAGCGAACTCGTTAAAAGAAAGGAAAAGATACACTTGCAAAGTCCTCATGGCTTTGTATGGAGAAAACACCTGTGTGAGATCCTTATGACTCACAACGGAGCAACACACTTAGAAATCTACACGATTTCTAAGGAGAAAATGCACTTACGAGATCCTCACGACTCATAAAGAGAATATACCCTCTATAAGACCCTCACGGCTTATAGAATTCAAAAGTATAAGTTACAGGGATCTGAACCGATTCTTAAGCCATCATAACCTCACAAATTTATACCCTACAAGTAGTCTAATATCGACCCTTGTATATAATCCACGGGAATAAATAAATATATTCCCCACCAAGTCCCACCAATGTCGAGAAATATTCTCATATGGTGAACAACCACTTGTAAGTCCTCTCGACTTACAAGGAGAAAATACTCTTGTAAGATCTTTACGACTTACAAGAGAAAACACACTTAGAAATCCACACGATTCCTAAGATGAAAACGCACCTATGAGATCCTCACGACTCATAGGGAGAAACACCTTTATAAGACCCTTACGGCTCATAAAGTCAAAAGCATTAGTTGACAGGATCCTAACCCTGTTTGTTAAGCCACCTTTGTCCAAATCAACAAGGGTAAATAATGATTCGCTCCCGGAAACATTCCAGTTGTAGCGATGCTGATGTCAAAATTGGTATCAGATTTTAAATCCTCAACTTGCAATAAATAGTAGCGAGTAAAAACAAAAAAATGACATAGCCGAAATGATTGGGCACCGCGAAAAATAGCCGAAATAATTGGGCAGTCGCGACTTTGGTGATATGAAAAGCTGAAAAAATAGACCATCACGGAAATAAATAAAAATATATAAATAATAAAATAAAAAATTTCTGCCCTGCAGGTAGGTCCACACCGACCCCTGTATACAATCCATATGCCACGAATGAAAGAAAAGGGATCATATTCTCCCACAATGCTTCGTCAAAAGAAGAACAGAGTCTTGACGGCACATCTACAGCCTGGAAACTATTTGAACGCCATTCTTACTCCAGAAAAGTACAAATGCGACGTTAACAAGGACCCAAGGGTCAAATAAAAGTGGAGTGACGACAAAATCCTAGCTCCAGATCTCGATAGCAACATTTACAAGCTAGAGACTATCTCGACATTCCTCCTCATTCCAGCAGGGTGCGGACGCAACTATCAAATGAAATTGGAGCAATGGTATATTCTTAACTCCAGATCTCGATTGCAATACATACAGCATAAAGGTCATTCGAATGTCTACCTTGCTTCAGTGAAGAAACGGTGCAACGCCAAAGCAAAAATGAAGTGAAGGTATATTCCTAGTTTCGGGTTTTGACGGCAATACATACAAAGCCTAAAGACTATTGGAGTCATCCCACCCCAGAAGGATCCGGTTATGACTCATCGGGGTTTCAAATTAAGCCTAACCTCAAGTAAAAAGCGCCACGGCAAATACTTAACACTTGATCTTTCGACAGTAATACGGATATTCCAACCTAAGAAGGTTACTTGAAGACGTCTTGTCCAGCCTTAGAAGGGATCAGAGACACGACAGTCGCGAGGCAGCTCAAGCAGCAACCTAAGGGACTACATATCGAGAAATACATCAGCCAACACGGCGGTACGATGGACTTAAACCTAGTACCACAAACCTAACGGACCCCTGTCATAAAAGAGTGGGGTTTATCTACATCCAATGTTAGGGCGAGTTTGCTTGTAAACCTAAGGGAGGTAATCTAAAAACACTATGAAATGAGTGAATAAACTAGAAACTCCGAAACGAGTGAATAAACTAGTTCATGTCAGTTTAGGACAAATAAGAGACAGAGAGGTGCAAGCATAAAATTAGATATCTTTTATTCATAAATCAAAATGGGTAAAATATACAATCAAAAAAAGGGAATACAATAAAAAGGGAAAGTATAAGACGGTGGATGGTTCAACAAGCTAGCCAGATCATCGCTTTTCATCGGACTTCTGTCTCAAGCTCCATCAGCGCCGCTAGTTGAGCTCCTGCCTGCTCTTGCTGTTGTTGATACAAAGAGAATCGACGCTCAAGATCCTTCTTGGCAGTTTTGTGAGTCTCCACCATTTCTTTCGTAAAGGAGACGGCTCTGTCGAGAGCCACCACCTCCGTAATAATTTCTTGGAGAACGCGCCAAATATCATAGGCCTAAGTGGATTTAGCCGCAAGCTTGGCTTGGAGATCCCCTAAAGCCTATGAGGCTAACTCCCTCTATGAAAATTTCCGATTGAGCCTTTTCTCACAGGATCGGATGTTGGCGGCACACCTTTCAATCAATTCATTCAACCTAGCCTTCATAGATGAGATGTCCGAAAGAAGGCGTTTACTTTCAAGTTCATGAAGAAAAATCTCCACTAGTCGGTAGTACTCTACCCAAGCACGCACCTGCACCTCGTCATGATAGGTAGCAAGGACGAAAAAGGAAGAATTAGTTTTGACAACAAATTCCTCAACAATGACTGAAGTGCCAGTACGGAGATCTTCGATAAGAGCGGTAAGTGAATGTAGACCCATCTTTTGTAGGGTTCCCATCGACGGCAACAAGGTTTCGGGAGGTATCGTCCATGCTATTTTCAAATTTTTGCTGTTTCAAGGAACTCTAAACTAGAATCGATAACTAGAAATTAATATGGAAACTTATGTAAACTATTTTACATCTAAGTAAAATCGAAATACAACCTTTGTAGATCGGTCCTTCACTTCATAAGCTCCTTGTAGTACCCTTCGCTGCGATCATGTTGCTCCCGGACTCTTGGACGGCTCCATGAGAAGAATGCAACGGTCTTGCTTGAAGTCTTCGAGGCCGAAGATGATCTACGTTGAGAGAATACGAACTCAAGCTACTACTTCACCAAAGTGAAGCAAACACCCTATACTAAAGTGCTAATCTAGTAGAGGATGGAGAAATAGAAAATGAGTTCACTTTAGAATCTCTTTTCTCACAATATTTCCTCACTTGGATCAAACCGTAGCAAGCTTTTCTTTTTGAAGAAGAAGATGAAGAAAGAGATGAGAATGAAATTAATCCAAGTGAGATTAGCTAACCATGGGTGAGTGGGTATCATATACTAACTCATGTAGAGACATAACCATAGCTAATTATAGTGGTTAGGTTAATAAAAATCCTAAGTAAAAAAAAAATGAGTGGACTTTGTTAAAGCACCCACAAGCTTCTACAAGCTTCATGCATACAACAATTATCCATTAATTTTGGATTTACTTTGAATATTAAAACCCCACCATTATAATTACTATGGTGTATGTCTTATATACCCATGTAGTGTGTATCAACAACCATGATACAAAAAGAAAACATAATTTAATATATATCACATATATATTAAAGTTGTGCACATGTGAGAAAAAACAAATGCTTAAGTGAACCAATGTTAGTTAATGTAAATTAGTATATCATATATACAATTATACACTAAATTATTAAATCAACATTTGACTTAATAATCCGGATATATCGCATATAACCGACTAACATCCAATATATCGTCTTATCGAATCAATCCTTAATTCGATAACCCGGCTATATCACATATAACCGACCGATACAAAAAATCGTGAGAATAGAATACGGTATCACATACACGAATTATTCTCGGTCCCGCACATATCACATATGCGCTCCTATTTCGTTTTGCCTGAGCCAGTAAAACCTCTATGTAGGACTCTAAAGACTCGTCAATACGCCGGCAGTAAGTGATGATCACATCAAACACCCACAAGCCGTCAGCGGTACTAGCTGGATGTACCGGCTACCCGAGTATTGAGCGATTAGAAGATCAGCAAGTAAACCCACTCCAACTCCTGCAAAAGCCTGACAGTGACACTTCTGTACAGTCCGGTCTCCTCGTCTGATATGTCGTATATCAAGTCTAGGGGTGGTAAACGTCAAACCTCAATAACCGATAAGTCACGCCAATATAAGGCTCATAACGGGTCGAGAAACTACTGGTAACACTTACAAGTAAATCTTTAAACCAACCCTGGCCAGGGACTTCCCTGTTATGGCCAATCGAGCACAGCGCAACATCAACCCCCAATACCGGGAAAGACGAATCCCTTCCTATCGCTCATTACCTCCATGTGACTCGGGACTGTACCCAAAAACCACCGTTTTGCACGCCCACTTAGACGTGGTAAGGTGGAAATCAAAATACAGCGGGAATCACACAAGACTCTATGACGATCTCGGCTCTACAGACTAACCTGTACTAGTGTCACCAAAGAACTGCCATCTGACGTGAGGTATAGTACCATCTGGGAGTTCTCGGCGAGTCCGTCCAGTGTATCCAGTCTCTACTGAGCACCCAGATATCATCTCTGATGTCAAACACCAATGGATATGGGATCATCCATCGCCCATCTATATGGGTCGAGAAGCTATACGCTTGTCTACTCTGGTATATCGATGCCCCGTCTTGATACACCCACGACTAGGAACCTTGAAGGATGTACTTATGGACTACCATGGCCCTACTAGTACCATCTACATGATAGTCTTGGTAGTCAAGTACACATCCTAAGGGCTTTACCAACATGTAACAGAGAGACAATCAGTATACATGTTAAGGTAAAGAGTAACCAGATAGCATACTATCATGTCGAGCAAGAAAGTCCTCCCTATATATGTCCAAGCATCCACTACAATATACATCTCATGTATAGTAATGGCCTCTAGATCATACATATAACTAACAATCTCCCACTTGCACTAGGGCCATCGGATAGAAGTGGTTGTAGTATCACATACCCAACCATCCCATAAAAGTCTCTTTCTGGGAAAAGGCCTTTGTGAGTGGATCCGCCGTGTTGTTCTCTGAGTCTACTCTCCTAACCTCGATCCTCTGGAGATCAACCATGTCCATGATGAGGTGATACTGCCTTAAAATATGTCTGGATCACTGATGGGATAGGCGTTTCTAAGCATAAGCCACAACTCCATTGTCACACAATGGTAGGAACGAAGTTCATCTCATGAACTAATATACACCCAGACTTTCTCTTTGGTAGCGATGTATCCATCCTTTATCGTCTAGTATGCCACGGTATCTAGCTTGGAACTCTTCAAACATACCGTCCCTTTACTGAGGGTAAAGACAATGCCTGTGACTGACATTCAGTCGACCTTACCACCCTGGAAGGTATCCAGTGATTATCCCAGGGATCAATTGATACCATCTCACTACACCTAGTAAGAATCCTAATATCCACTTAGATCTATCACATAAATCCAAAACCCTGGATCTAGGAGGTATCACCTTGATCCTATATGGAGAATCCATGTGATAAGAGGAGATTGACCGAGTGTAGCATAGGAAACTCCTTCCCTATCAAGAGTATGTCATCCTACGTACAGTACGAGGATTACCGCCTTACTCTCTACTACATTTTTGTATATACAAGGTTCATCTACCATTTTGATGAAGTCAAACTCTTTGACTACCACATCAAAACAGATGTTACAACTCCGCGATACCTGCTTTAACCTGTAAAGCAACTTGCACACTTTTCCACTGCTCCTACTGTCCACGAAGCCCCTGGCTGTGTACTTATAGACGCTCCCTTCTAAATCACTATTTAGAACAGCAGTCATGACACCCAACCACTAGATATCATAGTCATGGTATGTAGCAGTGGCAAGTAGCGTCTGGATGGACTTAAGCATAGGTACTAGAAAAGGTTTCATCATAAGCCACACCTGGTTGATGACGAGAACCTTTTGCAACAAGTCTTAGCTTTGGAAGTCTCAACTTTTCTATGTACACCAAGTAATCTTCTCAAGATATACTTGCTCTTAATGGGGATTTAACCCTTTAGATATAGCAACCAAAGTCCATACTTCGTTGGTGTATATAGATTCCATCACAGATCGCATTGCATCTAGCCATTCTTACAGAGTCCCCACTCTTGATGGCCTTCTCGAAACTAGTTGGGTCATCATCTTATGATGCAATCCTTTCTCCCACGGTCATAGAGAAACCGAAGTATCTCTCAGACGAATGAGGAATCCTACCAGATCGGCGGAGAGGCTGAGGTTCGTCGGGAGCTATTGAATCCTCCGGTTTTACCAAATCATCAGCCGTAGTTTGTATAGCTAGAACTCCTTCCAGTTCTACCTCATGACCACTAATTTGTTTCCAAAATAAATTCCTTTTCTAAAAAGGTGGTATGCCGAGAAACAAAACACCTTTTGTTCCTCGGTGTGGTAGAAGATATTCCCTTGCAAATGCTTGGGATATCCAACAAACTTCTACAGAACTGACCTTGCCTCGAGCTTGTCCGGATTTTGCTTTTAGACATAGGCCGGACAACCCCAAATCTTAACTTCCTTAAGAGATGGGCTCTTCTCATACCATATCTCATAAGTGGTAGGCACCTGATTTGGTAGGAACCCTATTCAATAGTTATGCAGCTTCACAAGTGCATAACCCCCAAAAGGAAATAGACAACTCAGTAATACTCATCATAGAGCGCACCATATCACATAGGGTGCAATTGCTCCACCCCAATACACCATTGTGCTGTGGTGTATACGGAGGAGTAATGCTGAGAGAGAATCTCATTCTCCTTTAGAATAGTCCAGGAACTCCGTGCTCAAGTATTCTCTTCCCTGATCTCATCAAAGGACATAATACTTATACCTGGTTTGGTTCTCTATTTCTAACTTATATTCATTGAATATCTCAAAAGGTTCAAACTTGTGTTTCAACAGGAACATATGTCCGAATCTTAAGAGATCATCAGTGAATGTAATGAAGTACAAAGAACCGGTCCTGGCATGTGTAGACAAGGGACCTACATACATCATCATGTATCAATCCCAAGAGTTCACTAACTCTTTCTCTGTTTCCAATAAATGGAGCTATGGTCATCTTATCTTTATGACATGACTGGCAAGTTTCACAAGATATAAATTCAAACTGATTTAAATATGCATCTTTATGTAACTTCAGCTAGTCGGGTCGCATTGATATGACCTAGTCTATAATACCTTAAGAAGGATTCGTTCATTTCTAAACTCTTCCTCTTGTGTGTGTTCTGTACGTTAAGAACTGTGGTTTGATTTAGAACGTATATGCTTTTAGATAACGTGCTTGAACCGATCAACTCTTGATATAGGAAATGTTCAAAACATTATCCAACATTACAAAATTATATCCTTCTTTACTAAATAAATAGACTGATATGATGTTGTATATCAGGTTCGGTATCTAATAACATTCATTCAGAATCAATGTATTTGGTAATACAGGGTGTAATTGCCAACACCTTGGCTGCAACAATTGCACCGTTTCCAACTCTTAAAATTTTATCATCCGTTCTTAGTTCTCTACCTATCTGTAGCCTATGTGGGATCCTGATCCGGTATCTCATACCCAGGACGTAGAAGATACTGAGAAACAGTTCTCGGTAATGAATACACCCGAAGAAGATGCATCATCATACACTTTCTTTGTTTGGGCGGCACGGGAATCCTGGTAATCCCCTATATCCTGTTCAGTTTCAGTTTTATAACTCTTATAAGAAAGAACGGGACCAATGTTCCCCAGCACAGTATAACAAGTGGGTTCGGTCAATACATCCATATTATTATCTTGCTTAAGGCGTGACATGGTCGCTACCAGGAGAGAGAGAGAGAAGAAAACACTCTGCGCGCGCTCTTGCAAGATTAGATTGGTTATTATTTTATCTAATCAGGATGGCTCCTACTGTTTATATCAAATCTTCCTTCAAACCCTAAAAGGAAAGACTAACCGGGATTAATTACACCCTACAAGTTCGCCAATCTTTCAGCCAGGCCAGTGCCGGTACTTTGAGGGAGGTTTCCCGAGCTTTCGCACGGACCTAATTAAAATAAACCTCATTTTCCTAGGGGCGTAACCCCATTGACACCTTTCTAGACACCTACTTGATCGGCTAATTGTAATGTGTAAAACTCTCCCAGGAGTAACAATTACTCGCAGTGGGTATCGGGATCCAACTATCTCATAGAAGGTATGCAATCTCATTGCAAATTTCAACACTTGAAATTTCCGATAATTTTTCCCCTAGCGTTCTTTGACCTTGACGAAAGCCAACAAACCATAGTCCGCTACTCAAGTTCAACCCATACATTTCTTGATTGAATTAAACCCACCCGTACGACCCTTGACGAAAGCCAACAAAGTCGCACGACTACCCTAATCCAATTGCATCATATGCTTATGCAGATAAGCATAAATATCTACCACACACTACGCGTTGATGAAAGCCAACAAACGTAGCACGAATACTATGAAGTACTTATCTGAAATGACGGAGGGCTACGACAGGTTTTTCTGAAAACCTATTGCGTAATGAACTTGATATCGTTGTAGAATCAAATGATTTTAAAATGGAGTGTTTTTTAGGCTTTTGCTAGTCTCGCTAAAGAGGTCACTCCCGGTGAAGGGATCTCGGCTCTTTCCTCGTTGAATGAGGTGCAGGATATTCACAATATCACTATGCAAAGCAAGAACTAGGAAAAAAAATAAAAATACAAAACCGAGGGTTATAGCATCTGCCAGTTATTGCTAAAGGGGTCACTCCCGGTGAAGGGATTTCGGCCCTTTCCTTATCGAATAAGGTGCAGGATGTTCTACAAGGAACACAACAATGCAAAGCAAGAACTGTAGCTACCTGTTTTTGAAAATTCGATTCCACAACATCTTTTAGATTTCTTTTCTTTCATTAATCACATTAATGAAGTCCCATCATTTAAGTCACCTAAACATCACAGATAAATACAACGTACGCTTATGCCATCCGCATTCGCCTCGATGTCCCCTCGTGCACCATTAGGTTAGGTAACTAACGGCAGAGCGGGGCAGTGCTAGCGCGGGTGTAAAACATAAGCAACGTCTATATAATATATCATATATACTATATACAGTATTTATCTCAACATATCAAATGATCACATCACAGATATCGCAGCAGAAGAAACATATGAAATATTGGATATACTAGGAGGTCCGTGTTTTATTTTGAGCCTCTATAAAACACGGATTCCACGGTCGCAGTGAATAGCCAAAACCCATACCCCTAGACCCCTACGAGAGCGGCAAGCAACCCTACCAATTCTAGAGTTAGGAGACCCAGACTCGACTCCTCGAGTTGGTCTCACACTGGACTCTAGAACCCGGTTACTTATGCTCTCCTCCTTGGGTCTATCCTAGTGCGGAAAAGTAACTAATATACAATGGTGACATCATTCTCAACCCGGAAGTGCCCCAATAAAATAATATTACATACATTTAATTTACATGAATGAAAATAAAAAACTCTCATCTCACATAAAACCCCGGCTATTCAAAACGCGACGATCCAATATAACATATCCAACAACACATAACATCACACGTCATCAACGTAAGTAAATATGCGCATCCCAATTGTCGTTGACATATAGCAACGAAACCGGCGATATCATATATTACACTTACAGTCGCAGAAAAGAAACTGTAAAACTACAACATTTGGAATCCACAAACACCTTAGACATCATAAATCCGAAATATCACATACTTCGCATTTCATACCTAACAGTATGAATTCCACATATTGCATCACATTACAGAAAAAGTTAGATGATGTTAAACATTCCAATCGAATCATTAAACACCCAAAATTACCCAGAAAGCTCAACACATGAGCGTAGTTTAAAGTAATTCAGCACATGCCACAGCACCAATGAACCAGCCGTAGAAGGGCCAAACCAACGCCTAACATGTGGCACCGCTGGACCACCACAAACCCAAGGGTTCAGTGGCGGTTCTGACGGTCACATAATCGAGTTAAGGTTTTGTTCTTCTAGAGGGTCCATCACATAACTTGCATGATCTTTGAAAGCTTTTTAACTACGGAAAAATCCAACACTTAGAAAATTTTTCGGCAAGGGAAAAAGTGGGTATTTGACATCCGATTGAACTTTTTAGTAATGTCTAAAGTTACCCGAAAACAGTTAAAATACGACTACGAAACACTCTGAATTATCATTATAGTAAATTAACATCACATGACAATTTAGCAAAAATAAACAACACCTGAAGCACCAAAACCCATGTAACAGAACACTGGAGAAATTTGGAGGGGGGGCTCGGAAATGGCCGATATGGGGGGGGGGGTCTCGCCGGCCCAAAAGTTTCCAAATGCCTCCAAATTTCATTAGTGTTCATGTTATCACATATATATGACTCTGTACTTGTTTAAAAAAAATTTTATGGCTCGTTTTAAATTCAACAGAAACATGGATTGTAGGGTTTCAAGTTCGGAGTTTGTTTCGTGTTTGTAATCTAACATTATCCGTATAATTTCCTAGCTATGCTCTGATACCACTGTAGGGTTCCTATCGACGGCAGCAAGGTTTCGGGAGGCATCGTCCATGCCATTTTCAAATTTTTGCCGTTTCAAGGAACTCTAAACTAGAATCGATAACTAGAAATTAATACGAAAACTTATGTAAACTATTTTACATCTAAGTGAAATTGAAATACAACTTTTGTAGATCGGTCCTTCACTTCATAAGCTCCTTGTAGTAGTCCCTTCGCTGCGATCATGTTGCTCCCGGACTCTTGGACGGCTCCATGAGAAGAATGCAACGGTCTTGCTTGAAGTCTTCGAGGCCGAAGATGATCTAGTTATCACATATATATGACTCTGTACTTGTTTAAAAAAATTTTAGGGCTCGTTTTAAATTCGACAGAAACATGGATTTTAGGGTAACTAGATCATCTTCGGCCTCGAAAACTTTAAGCAAGACCGTTGCATTCTTCTCATGGAGCCGTCCAAGAGTCTGGGAGCAACATGATCGCAGCGAAGGGACTACTACAAGGAGCTTATGAATTGAAGGACCGATCTACAAAGGTTGTATTTCGATTTCACCTAGATGTAAAATAATTTTCATAAGTTTCCGTATTAATTTCTAGTAATCGATTCTAGTTTAGAGTTTCTTGAAACGGCAAAAATTTGAAAATGGCATGGACAATACCTCCCGAAACCTTGTTGCCGTCGATGGGAACCCTACAGTGGTATCAGAGTCGATAACTAGAAATTAATACGGAAACTTATGTAAACTATTTTACATCTAAGTGAAATTGAAATACAACCTTTGTAGATCGGTCCTTCATTTCATAAGCTCCTTGTAGTAGTTCCTTCACTGCGATCATGTTGCTCCCGGACTCTTGGATGGCTCCATGAGAAGAATGCAACGGTCTTGCTTGAAGTCTTCGAGGCCGAAGATGATCTACGTTGAGGGAATACGAACTCAAGCTACTACTTCACCAAAGTGAAGCAAACACCCTATACTAAAGTGCTAATCTAGTAGAGGATAGAGAAATAGGAAATGGGTTCACTTTAGAATTTCTTTTCTTACAATATTTCCTCACTTGGATCAAACCCTAGCAAGCTTTTCTTTTTGAAGAAGAAGATGAAGAAAGAGATGAGATTGAAATTAATCCAAGTGAGATTAGCTAACCATGGGTGAGTGGGTATCATATACTAAATCATGTAGAGACATAACCATAGCTAATTATAGTGGTTAGGTTAATAAAAACCCTAAGTAAAAACAAAATGAGTGGACTTTGTCAAAGCACCCACAAGCTTCTACAAGCTTCATGCATACAACAATTATCCATTAATTTTGGATTTGCTTTGAATATTAAAACCCCACCATTATAATTAATATGGAATATGTCTTATACACCCATGTAGTGTGTATCAACAACCATGATACAAAAACAAAACACAATTTAATATATATCACATATATATTAAAGTTGTGCACATGTGAGAAAAAACAAATGCTTAAGTGAACCAATGTTAGTTAATGTAAATTAGTATATCATATATACAATTATACACTAAATTATTAAATCAACATTTGACTTAATAATCCGGATATATCGCATATAACCGACTAACATCCAATGTATCATCTTATCGAATCAACCCTTGATTCGATAACCCGGTTTTATCACATATAACCGACCGGTACAAAAAGTCGCAAGAATAGAATACGGTATCACATACACGCATTATTCTCGGTCCCGCACATATCACATATGCGCTCCTATTTCGTTTTGCCTGAGCCAGTAAAACCTCTATGTAGGACTCTAAAGACTAGTCAATACGCCGGCAGAAGGTGATGATCATATCAAACACCCACAAGCCGTCAGCGGTACTAGCTGGACGTAACCGCTACCCGGGTATTGAGCGATCAGAAGATCAGCAAGCAAGCCCGCTCCAACTCCTGCAAAAGCCTGACAGTGACACTACCGTACAGTCCGGTCTCCTCGTTTGAGATGTCGCATATCAAGTCTAGGGGTGATAAACGTCAGACCCCAATAACCGATAAGTCATGCCGATATGAGGCTCATAACGGGTCGAGAAACTACTGGTAACACTTACCAGTAAATCTCTAAACCAGCCCTAGCCAGGGACTTCTCTGTTATGGCCAATCGAGCATAGCACAACATCAACCCCCAATACCGGGAGAGATGAATCCCCTCCTATCGCTCATTGCCTCCATGTGACTTGGGAATGTACCCAAAAACCACCGTTTTGCACGCCCTCTTGGACGTGGTAAGGTGGAAATCAAAGCACAGTGGGAATCACACAAGACTCTATGACAATCTCGGGTCTACAGACTAACCTATACCAGTGTCACCAGAGAACTGCCATCTGACTTGAGGTATAGTACCATTTGGGAGTTCTCGGCGAGTCCGTCCAGTGTACCCAGTCTCCACTGAGCACCCGTATATCATCTCTGATGTCAAACACTAATGGATATAGGATCATCCATCGCCCATCTATATGGGTCGAGAAGCTATACGCTGGTCTACTCTGGTATATCGATGCCCCGTCTCGATACACCCACGACTAGGGACCTTGAAGGATGTACTTATGGAATACCATGGCCCCACTAGTACCATCTACATGATAGTCTTGGTAGTCAAGTACACATCCTAAGGGTTTTACCAACATGTAACAGAGAGACAATCAGTGTACACGTTAAGGTAAAGAGTAACCAGATAGCATACTATCATGTCGAGCAAGAAATTCCTCCCTATATATGTCCTAGCATCCACTACAATATACATCTCATGTATAGTAATGGCCTCTAGGGCATACATATAACTATCGTAATCTAACATCTTTACCATCCTTTCAGACATACGTCTGACGTAAGGACCCGTAGGCATGCAAATATGGGACTCAAATGCAGTCAGGGTTGGCAGAACTATGAATATACAGAAAAGGCCAGTCGCATTTCCAAATGGGAAATAAGCAAAAAGAATACCGGGACTAAGGTGTCACTCATCCACGACCATAGAAGGCAAATCTGAGAGATCCCTGAGCCCGTCTAGAACCTCGAGTTCATCTTCGGCCTGTAAGATTGTAGTGTAAAACAAGGACACGTTAGTATCGCTCCAGAAAATATAATACAAAAAGCAAAAGAATACCATTGTAACATTTTGGAAAATTATAAATATTAATTTATAATTTAAAATATGAATATAATGAGTTTACAAAAATGATATCGCATATGAATTTTGGTATCGGATTGATATTCACAAAAATGTAATTAGTTTGGTAAAAATGGAGAAAAAGGTATGATATTATAAAAATGATATTTAAATTATTTTAAGATGATACGAGATTTTATTAAAGGGTTATGGTATTTAAGTATTATGATAAGTGTTTTATTTCTTTTAAAAACATGAATTTAGAGTTAGTGTAACATGATGATGTCTATTTTAAAAAGGTTTTTATGTTTGTAATGAGGATGGGTATATGTTAGGTTAGAATAAGCCTTACAACCAACACACCCATACACTCACTCTTCTCACTCCACCTCCTCCTTATACCTTTACACCTCTTGCTTACTCTACACCTCTCCTATACTTTACCAACATATGGTTGTACTATTTCACTCATTCACAATCTGAACCAATACTTTCTTCAAGCTCCAAAACAAAAAAACTTCAAGCATTCATCATATCAAAAGAGAAATGAGAGGGTTCCTTCATCAATATTGCTCATACCATCAAGTTAGAGCCACAACCACTTCAAGAAACCTCAATCCACCAATTCTTGAGCTGGAATTCCCTTATGCACCATCCCTATAGGTATATCTCACCTCATTTGTGTTAGTGTTTATGCCCTAGAGGCCATTACTGTATCATACTAGTTTGTATATTACTTAATGGAAGGTTGGGATATTCACAGTTGTATTGACAGTCTTGCTAAAAATGGTAGTATGCTACTTGGTTTGTGTTTACTTTAATATGTGCATGTGTTTCTTTTAACATATCGCTTATACATATTAGTAGAGCCTTTAGGATCTTTGCTTGATTACTAGCGTTGTGATGGCAGTCATACTAGTGGAGGATGGGTAGTCTATAAGCATATCCTATACAGGTCCCTGGTCGTAGGATTATCAAGACGGGGCATCGATACTCCGGAGTAGTCTGGTGTATACGCTTCTCATCCTAGCTGGGGAGATGGTCTGTCCCACAACCATCAGTACATCGTACTGGAGATAGTATGCAGGTGCTCGTTAGGTTACGGGTACACCGGATAGGACTCGCTGGGAACTGCAGGTTGGTTCTATACCCATCGTCAGATAGCAGTTCCCAGGTGACATGAGTACAGCTTAGTCCGTCGACTTGACACTGCTGCTTCGCCTCGGGTGTGTTCCCACTGTACTTAGATTACTACCCTACCACGGCTCAAAGAAGTCGTGCAAACAGGTAGTAGTTGGGTGCAGTCCCGAAGCACTTAGAGGCAGTGGTGGTTAGACAGGATTCATCTCTCCCGGTATTGGGGGTTGATATCGCGCTGTTTATGGAGAGCCATTACGCAAATTCCCTGGCCAGGGCAAGCGAGATTTACTGGTAGATTCCAGTAGTTTCTCAAGGTGTAATGGGCTTCACTCCGACACGACTTATACCGCTATTAGGGGTCTAACGTTTACCGCACTCCTAGGCCTGATATGCGATAGTCCTAGACAAACAGACCGGACTGTACGGAGATTGTCATATACATGCTCAGTAGGAGTTCGGATGGGTTTCCTCATCGTCCTTCTTATCGACATCTACCTAGGGACCGTTACGTACAGCTAGTACTGCTTGCGGCCTATGGTTAAACCCACTGCCAGCGTAGTGTCAAGTCTTTAGAGTCCCACATAGAGAGTTTCCCTGCACCGGGCAAAAGGTGTAGAGGCCGTATGGTTTTACGGCAGGGCCGCGATCACTTACGTACACTTGTGCACGTACTATGATCGGGTAGATAATACTAGCGGGCTTTGGTTTAAGCCAGATTCTAGTATTATACAGATGATTTATTCAGTCAAATATTATCCGTGTTTTTCGGAAATAGGGATGGGAGGGGCAGTTTCGTAATTTCTCGGGAAGCTTCTAGAAGAAGGTGACTCATTTGTGTTTATTTCCTTTTAGGATTTAAACTAAATGAGGTGGAGGATGAGGTGTATGTTTACATTAAATGCTTAATGACTCATGAGGTGATTCACCCTTAGAATTAAATGAAGCATGCTAGATATTATCTTGATATTATCAAGAGAGATATTATTATGCTTCATAATATTCTAGCATGAGTATTATTCATTTCATTATCACAAAACACTTCTCTCTCCTCAAGTCTTCATCTTCTTCCTCAAACCCTAAAAGCTCTCATGAGTTGAGAATCCTAGGGTTTAAAGTGACTAAGTAATCCATCTAAATACTCTATACCCTCTAGGATTTCTAGATTAGCAAACTAGAAGCCGTAGTTATCTCAGATTCGAGATAGGAGCTCGGACTATAGACTCTCGGGTGGATCGTCTTTGACTCGAGGAGGCCGTTGAGGTGCCCATGTTCCATAGAGCCTACGAGATGTGGAGGACAGCGATGAAGACCCGAAGGACAAGTAACGTAAGGTATAACTTTGAATCCGAGTAGTTAAACCTCTCGTAGTTTGTTAGTAATGGTTTAGACACGATCCGTGTGCTCAAGTCCATGTTACGAATCTTTGATAATTGTTTTTCATACATTCCGCCTTCCCATGAACACGTGGGGTGTGTGACATGGACTTACAGTGGTATCAGAGCCTACTAAACCGTAGCTAACAGTTTAAACAACAACTTAAAACTACGAAACCGAAACGACCCGAAAACATCGATGCCTAGGTTCAAGTTTCTGTCGATTTTTAATCAGGCTCTGAAAATTATTTAAACAAGTACAGAGTGCTATTTGAACAGTAAAAAGAACACCAGACAAAAACAAGACCTTACCTCGAAAAACGGGCCGGCGACATTGCCCCATTTTCCGGCGAGCTCGGCCTGGGCATGGAGGAAATGCTTCATTTTTGTGGTGTGGCTTTTTGACTTTAATCTAGGGCTTTAGGTATTGTTTATTTTTGCCAATTTTGATTTTACTGTAAACTCTTTACTGTGGCAAATACCGGGTGTTTCGAAGTCGCAGTTTTATGTTGTTTGATGTTTCAAGTTGTGTTTGATGTGTTCGTAAACCTCCATTAATTGCTAGTATGTCGATTAGTTTGGGGTTGCACATTTCTGTAATGGTTATATTGGTTAGTGTATATGAACTTCATTGGATCGTCATGGATGAATAGTCGGGGATATGAGATGAGAGTTTTTATCTTTTATTCGATGTAAATTGTAATATGTTGTAATATTCTTTTGCGGGGCACATCCGGGTTGAGGTTGTAGCCACCGTTGTATTATTTCATTTACTATTTTTTTCTCCTAGGATAGACCCAAGATGGGGTGCACAAACTACCGGGTACTTTGAAGTGTTAAATGGCCTACTCACGTTGTTGAGAGAGACTGTTTCACTTCTAGTACTAAGCGGGTAGTTTGCTGCACCCGTAGGGATCTAGGGTGGGGTTTGGCTATTTATCACGACTGTGTAATCCGTCTTTTGTTGCAGGCTCAAACGAAACGCGAATTCTTAGTATATCCAATATGTTCATCTATGATCTGGAATGCCTATTATTGCGTCTGACAAATGTACAATATCTATATATGATATCTAGTAGGCATTGGTTATGTTTTGCATCCGCGCTAGCCCAGCCCCCGCTCTGTCGTTAGTTAAGTAACCTAATGGGTGAATGACGGGACCCAGTGGCGAATGCGGATGGCATAAGCGGACGTTGTATTTTCGTTGTTTTCTGCAATGATAGGATAAATGATGGGACGCATTATATTAATGCAATGAAAAAAAAACCAAAGCTGAATCGTTGGAACAAATTTAAAAGAAACCACTCGGTTATTTTAAAAGAGCAGAATTTTTAATTACGGAGCTTTAACCACTCCTTTTAAAAAGCTATCAGGTTCCTTCGGTTATATCAAGTTCACTACGTTCACGGTTTCGCCAAAACCAGTCGTAGCCCTCCGTAATTTCATATGAATGGTCAGTAGTATTCAAGCTATATTTGTTTGGCCCTTAGTCAAGACATAGTGATTGGTAGCTGCTGGGGTGTTCACATGTAGTATAAATAGATGCGTTGGTTTGGGACAGTCGTATTACTTTGTTGGCCCTTAGTCAAGAGTATATACAGGTGGGTTCAAATTAACCTGGATAATGACGGGTAGAACTTGACATGTGACTTATGATCTATTGGCCCTTAGTCAAGGTCATAAGAGCATGGGGCAAAAATCCACATCGGGAGTTTCTAATGAAACTGAAACTTGCTAGTGTTGCATACCATTTGGAGTTTGATAATGTTGGTAGGATTCCTTCAGCATTATCACACGATGATATTTGGATCCCGATCCTACTGTGAGTATATGCTACTTATCGGGAGATTCGTCACTTAACGATCAATGCTATAAACCAAGTGGGTGTCTAGAACAGTGTTAGCGGGGCTACTCCTACAGGGAAAAGAGGTTATTTAATTAAGGAACTTCGCGAAAGCATCGTAAAACCTCCCTCGAAGTACCAACACTAGCCTGGCTGAACGGTTAAGCAAGTATTGTACGGTGGGATAACTCCTGACTAATTCTTCTTTTATGATTTGAGGAAGGATTCGAGAAACAGTGGGAGCCATCCTGTTTAGATAAACTAAAAACCAATCTAAACTTGCAAGAGCATCATGCTAAAGTGTTTTCTTCTCTCTCTCAATTGCAGCGACCCTGTGACCATGACTAGGTTACATCTAAATAACAAATTGAATGAATCTGACTTTTATGACTGGCAAAGGTATGTCCAGAAGTCTATTGCCTATGACAAGCTGGACCACCCTATTACTACTCAATCCCCTACCGTCCCAGGTCCAGTTTCCACCGTCACGGATATGGATATCCGTCAGACAAGGGAAAAGGACAGTGTGAATGCCAAGTGCCTCGTGTTGGCTTCAGTTGATGGTGTATACCAGAAGCAGCACGAGAAGATGGACTTAGTTTCCATCTTCCTCCATAACAAAGATTTATATGAAGAGCAATCTCGTATCATAAGATATGAGACCTCAAACGAATTGCTTCAAGCGAGGTTGGCTATCAGGTCATCTGTAGGGGACGACATCCTTACGATGACTAGCTATATTAATGAGCTCATGGACCTGGAGACCACGTTGGGAAACATGTCATATGCAGACTTATTTCCATAGTCCCTACCCTCTACTTACACCCTAAAGGAAACTGGGGAGACACCCGCTCTTCTTAATGGGGGACCTTCTTCTTCTGTATCCAAGGAGAAAGCAAAGGGTGAAAAGAAGAAGACCTCCACAAAGCCGATATACGGTGTCAGTGAAGTAGAAAGAAAGGGAAGAGCAAAAGTTTCGGGACTTGATGTAGAGAAGGAGGGATGTTCCTATTGTTATGGGAAAGGGCATTGGCAGAAGAATTGCAAGGCTTTGGAAGCCAGTAGCCAGGATTGGAAGCATGTTGTGACTTCGGCCTCGGGTGTGTTTGTAATTGAGAACTGTTTGTCAATTAGCTCTACTTCCTGGGTACTAGATACCGGATCAGGATCTCATATCTGTAATTCGTTACATGCTTTGATAAACCGTAGAGTTATCAGGGTAGGTGATATATCTCTCAGAGTTGCGAACGGAATGAGCATGGACGTTGAATCCGTGGGGGAATATCGCCTAGGACTGACAAGTGGGCAGATATTGATCTACGTAACTGTTTGTATGTACCTAGTTTGACTTGTAATATCATATCAGTATCCTCACTTTCTAGAAAGGGATATGATTTAACATTCGTAAGCGAAGTAGTAAACATCCACCTAAATCAAGTTCTGATTGGGTCTGGTACATTAGATAACGGTATATACGTATTGAATCAAGCTCAGGTTTTCAATGTCCAGAACACACTTAAAAGAAAGTCTCCGGAAATAAATCAGGATTTCTTATTACATTGTAGACTAGGTCACATCAATGAAACACGGTTGACTAAGTTACATAGAGAAGGATATTTGAATCCATTCGAATATCAATCTTATGCTACTTGTAAATCTTGCCTCATAGGAAAGATGACAAAGACTCCGTTTACTGGACACGGAGTAAGAGCGAGCGAGCTCTTGGGACTCGTACACAGTGGCGTGTGCGGTCCAATATCTACACATGCAAGAGGTGGTCATTCCTACTTCATTACTTCTACGGATGATTTCTGTAGGTGTCACGCCCCGCTTCCCAGAGTGCGCTAAGATAGGTACGTGACAGAGCCAACCATGCTACCTATGGATAGGAAACATCCCTCCACAGTCACATTACGGCTGTCTAGAGATATCAAGAACAATATAAATAAAATAAACTATCTAGTATATGTCCATGAGCGAGAATAAACGAGTCAAGAAATAATATGCGAAAGCAATAGATCCAATGAGCAATAACATCTGGAAAACAAACATAACTAAACTGGATACTAACTGGATCCTCACTGCTCAGCCTGATGGAGGAAATACTCCTGATCAGCCTGCGACAAGAGTAGAGGATCTGGGCCATGCAAAACCTGTAGGGTTCCTAGGCACGCTAATGAGGTCTCACAAGGCATCAACCATGCCAATTTCAAATTTTACTAGTGCCGAGAAACTCTAATACGGATCGTTAACTAGAATTTTAGGCGAAACAAAGAAGCTAGTTAACAATTTAACTAAGTGAACGGAAATACAACCTTTGTAGATCCGGTTCTCCACCTCCATAGCTCCATGATGAAGTCCCCTTGCTGTTCAAATCCAATCCCGGGCTCTAGCGTCGGCTTCATCGGAGAAATGGGCGGGCTAGGTCATCGACAACGATGCCGAAGATGATCTACGTCGAGGCATCACAAGATCAAGCTACCACTTCACCAAGTCATGAAACTTGTGAAGAAAACACCCTATACTACTTGGCAAGAGGTAGAGGATGAAGAAATAGGAGGTGGGTTCACTTTAGAATTGGATTTCTCACTCATTTTCACTAGTTGCCATTGTTGATAGCAAGCTTTTCTTCATGTGAAGAAGAAGCAAGAATATGATAAGTGTTATATGAAAATAATAAAATAATTGAATACTTATCATATCCTAACTATGATTAAGTGTAGAGAATTTACTAGGGTTAGTGAATGGTTAGGTTTAGTAGATGAAGACAAAATGGTCAAACCTTCTTGAAACTTCAACAAGCATCATGATATTCAAGCAACCATTTTGTTTTCTTCTCTCTTTATTTGTCCAAAAAATAAATGGATAAACAAATAAATGAATAATTCAAAACCCTAACCATTATGATAACCATGGTATAAGTCTTTACACAAAATCAAGTAAGCATGTATCATCAATCATGATACAATCAAGTGCACAAAAGTATATCACATATACAACTTGTGTACAACAAGTGAGAAAAACCATTTAAAGTGAACCAATACTAGTTAATGCAAAGTAATATATCAAATATATAATTATGTATTAAATCATCAAATCAATACTTGATTTAACGATCCGGTCATATCGTATATGACCGACTAATATCCAATGTATCGATTTATCGAATCAACCCTTGATTCGATAACTAGGTTATATCGCATACAACCAATCGATACATTCATCGCGAGAATGGAATACGGTATCACATACACGTATTATTCTCGGTCCCGCACATATCTCATATGCGCTCCTATTTCGTTTCGCTTGAGCCAGGAAACCTCTGTGTAGGACTCTAAAGACTCGTCAATACGCCGGCAACAGGTGATGATCATATCAAACACCCACAAGCCGCAAGCGGTCTGCTAAACATAACGGCCACCCGGGTATTGAGCGATCAGAAGATCGACGAGAAATCCCGCTCACACTCCTGTGAATCCAACCAGTAACACTTACCGTACAGTCCGGTCTCGTCGTCTGATATGTCGCATATCTTGCCTAGGGGTGGTAAACGTCAGATCCCAATAGCTCGATAAGTCATGTCGATATGAGGTCTATAACAGTTCGAGAAACTACTGGTAACACTTACCAGTAAATCTCAGCAACCCTGGCCAGGGATTTCCGGTTATAGCCAATCGAACACAACGCAACATCAACTCCCTATACCGGGAGAGACGAATCCCCTCCTATCACTCATTGCCTCCATGTGATTCGGGACTGTATCCAAAAACCACCGTTTTGCACGCCCTCTTGGACGTGGTAAGGTGGAAATCAAAGCACAGTGGGAATCACACACGACTCTATGACGATCTCGGGTCTACAGACTAACCTGTACCAGTGTCACCAGAGAACTGCCATCTGACGTGAGGTATAATACCATCTGGGAGTTCTCGGCGAGTCCGTCCAGTGTACCCAGTCTCCACTGAGCACCGGTATATCATCTCTGATGTCAAACACCAATGGATATGGGATCATCCATCGCCCATCTATATGGGTCGAGAAGGTATACGCTAGTCTACTCTGGTATATCGATGCCCCGTCTCGATACACCCACGACTAGGGACCTTGAAGGATGTACTTATAGACTACCATGTCCCCACTGGTATGATCCGCATCATAGTCCAGGTAGTCAAGTACACATCCTAAGGGCTTTACCAACATGTAATAGAGAGGCAATCAGTATACACGTTAAGGTAAAGAGTAACCAGATAGCATACTATCATGTCGAGCAAGAAAGTCCTCCCTATATATGTCCAAGCATCCACTACAGTATACATCCTATGTATAGTAATAGCCTCTAGGGCATACATATAACTAACAATCTCCCACTTGCACTAGGGCCATCTGTAGCAGTGGTTGCAGTATCTCATACCCAACCATCCTATAAAAGTCTCTCTCTGGGAATAGGCCTTCGTGAGTGGATCCGCAGTGTTATCCTCTGAGTCTACTCTCCTAACCTCGATCACCTTGGAGATCAGCCATCTCCATGATCAGGTGATACTGCCTTAGAATATGTCTGGATCACTGATGGGACGGACGTTCCTTGGCATAAGCCACAACTCCATTGTCACACAATGGGAGGAACAAAGTTTATCTCATGAACAAATATACATCCAGACTGCCTCTTTGGTAGCAACTTAAGTAGCGATGTATCCAGCCTTTATCGTCTAGTATGCCACGGTATCTAGCTTGGAACTCTTCCAACATACCGTCCCTTTACTGAGGGTAAAGACAATGCCTGTGACTGACTTTCAATCGTCCTTATCACCCTGGAACCCTTCCAGTGATTCTCCCCAGGACCAATTGATACCATCTCACTACAACTAGTGAGTGTCCTATTATCCAATTAGATCTATCTCATAGATCCAAAACCTAGGATTTAGTAGGTATTACTTTGATCCTTTATGGAGAATCCTTGTGATAAACGGAGATTGACCGAGCGTAGCATAGGAAACTCCTTTCTTATCAAGAGTATGTCATCCACGTACTCTACGAGGATCACCACCATACTCCCTACTACCTTTTTGTTTATACAAGGTTCATCTACCATTTTGATGAAGTCAAACTCCTTGACTACTACATCAAAACAGACGTTCCAACTCCGCGATGCCTGCTTTATTATATAAAACATCTTGCACACGTTTGCGCTGCTCCCACTATCTACGAGGACCTCTGGCTGTGTACTTATAGACGCACTCTTCTAAAACATCATTTAGAAAAGCAGTCATGGCACCCAACCGCCAGATATCGTAGTCATGGTATGTAGCCGTGGCAAGTAGGATCTGGATGGACTTAAGCATAGCTACTTGAAAAAGGTTTCATCATAATCCACGCCTGGTAAATGATGCAAACTTTTAACAAGTCTAGCTTTGAAAGTCTCAACTTTTCAATCTACACCAAGTAATCTTCTCAAGATTTACTTGCTCCTGATGGGGATTTAACCCTTCAGATATAGCAACTAAAGTCCATACTTTGTTGGTGTATAAGGATTCCATCTCAGATCGCTAAGCATCCAGCCATTCTTACAGAGTCTCACTCCTGATGGCCAGCTCGAAACTAGTTGGGTCATCATCTCATGATGCATTCCTCGCTCCCACTGTCATAGAGAAACCAAAGTATCTCTCAGGTGGGTGAGGAACCCTACTAGATCGGCGGAGAGGCTGAGGTTCGTTGGTTACTATTGAATCCTTCGGTTCTACCAAATCATCAGCTGCAGTTTGTATAGCTGGAACATTTCCAGTTCTACATAACAAACCTTGCCTCGAGCTTGTCCGGATTTTGCTTTTAGACATAGGCCGGACAACCCCAAATCTTAACTCACTTAAGATATGGGCTCTTCCCTTTCCATATCTCATATGGAGTGGTAGGCAACTGATTTGATTTGAACCCTATTCAATAGGTTTGCAGCTTCTCAAGTGCATAACTCCCTAAAGGAAATAGGTAACTCAGTAGTACTCATCATAGAGCACAGCTTATCATATAGGGTGTGATTGCTCCGCCCCGATATACCATCGTGCTATGGTGTATACGGAGGAGTAATGCTGAGAGAGAATCTCATTCTCCATTAGAATAGTCCAGGTATTCCATGCACAAGTATTCTCCTCCTCGATCACATCAAAGGACATAATACTTATACCCGTATTTTGGTTCTCTACTTCTATCTTATATTCTGTGAATATCTCAAAAGGTTCGGACTTGTGTTTCAACAGGAACATATGTCTGAATCTTGAGAGATTATCAGAGAATGAAATGAAGTACAAAGAACCGGTCTTAGCATATGTAGACAGGGGACCTTACATACATCAACATGTATCAATCCCAAGAGTTCACTAACTCTTTCTCTGTTTCCAGTAAACAGAGCTATGATCATCTTATCTCTGTGACATGACTGGCAAGTTTCACAAGATGTAAATTCAAACTAATTTAAATATGCATCTAAATGTAACTTCAGCCAGTCGGGTCGCATTGATATGACCTAGTCTACAATGCCTCAAGAAGGATTCGTTCATTTCTGAACTCTTCCTCTTGTGTGTGTTCTGTTTACTAAAAAACTGTAGTTTGATTTAGAACATCAATGCTTTTAGATAACGTGCCTGGACCGATCAACTTTTGATATAGGAAATGTTCAAAACATTATCCAACAATACAAAATTTTATCATTTCTTTACTAATAAAGAGACTGATATGATTTTGTATATCAGGTTCGGTATCTAATAACATTCGTTCAGAATCAATGTATTTGTAATACAGGGTGACAGTGACCAACAGACTTGGCTGCAACACTTGCCCCATTTTCTGCCTCATGAAACTTATCACCCGTTCTCAGTTCTTTACCTATCTGTAGCCCATGTAACAGATTACATATGCGGGATCCTGATCCGGTATCATATACCCAGGACGTAAAGGACATTTGAGAAACAGTTCTCTGTAAAACGAACACACCCGAAGAAGATGCATCATATGCACTTTCTTCGTTTGGGCGGCATGGGAAATCTGGTATTCCCCAATTTCCTGCTCTGTCTTATAACAATTATAAGTTGGAGCGGGACCAACGTTCCCCAGCTCAGTATAACAAGCGGGTTTGGTCAATTATCCGTATTATTATCTTGATTAAGGCGTGATATGGTCGCTACCTGGAGAGAGAGAGAAGAAAACACTCAGCGTGCGCTCTTGCAAGAATAAATTGATTATTATTTTATCTAATCAGGATGGCTCCCACTGTTTTTATCAAATCTTCTTTCAAATCCTAAAAGGAAAGACTAGCCGGGATTAATTACACACTACAAGTTCGCCAATCTTTCAGCCAGGCCAGTGTCGGTACTTTGAGGGAGGCGCCCCCCGTGCTTTCGCACGAACCTAATTAATGTAAACCTCGTTTTCCCAGAGAAGTAACCTCGTTGACACCTTTCTAGACACCTACTTGATCGGCTAATTGTAATGTGTAAAACTCTCCCAGGAGTAACTCTTACTCGCAGCGGGTATCGGGATCCAACTATCTCATAGAAGGTATGCAATCTCATCGCAAATTTCAACACTTGAAATTCCCGATAATATTTTGCCCCTAACCTCCTATGACCTTGACAAAAGCCAACAAACCATAGGATGCTAGTCAAGTTCAACCCGTCATTTTCTGATTGAATTAAACCCACCCGCATGACCCTTGACAAAGGCCAACAAGGTCGCACGACTACCCTAACCCAATCTGCATCATATGCATAAGCAGATAAGCACCAGTCAGCTACTGTTAGTTATATGTATGCCCTAGAGGCCATTACTGTACATAGGATGTATATTGTAGTGGATGCTGGGACGTATATAGGAAGGACTTTCTTGCTCGACATGATAGTATGCTATCTGGTTACTATTTACCTTAACGTATACATTGATTGTCTCTCTATTACATGTTGGTAAAGCCCTTAGGATGTGTACTTGACTATCTGGACTATGATGCGGATCATACTAGTGGGGACATGGTAGTCCATAAGTACATCCTTCAAAGTCCCTAGTCGTGGGTATATCGAGACGGGGCATCGATATACCAGAGTAGACTAGCGTATACCTTCTCGACCCATACAGATGGGCGATGGATGATCCCATATCCATTGGTGTTTGACATCAGAGATGATGTATGGGTGCTCAGTAGAGACTGGGTACACTGGACGGACTCGCCGAGAACTCCCAGATGGTATTATACCTCACGTCAGATGGCAGTTCTCAGGTGACACTGGTACAGAGTAGTCTGTTGACCCGAGATCGTCATAGAGTCTTGTATGGTTCCCACTGTGCTTTGATTTCCATCTTACCATGTCCAAGAGGGCGTGCAAAACGGTGGTTTTTGGGTACAGTCCCGAGTCACATGGAGGCAATGAGCGATAGGAGGGGATTCGTCTCTCCCGGTATAGGGAGTTGATGTTGCGCTGTGTTCGATTGGCTATAACAGGAAATCCATGGCCAGGGTTGCTGAGATTTACTGGTAAGTGTTACCAGTAGTTTCTCGAATTGTTATAGACCTAATATCGACACGACTTATTGAGCTATTGGGGTCTGACGTTTACCACCCCTAGGCGAGATATGCGACATATCAGACGATCAGACCGGACTGTACGGTAGTGTTACTGGTTGGATTCACTGGAGTGTGAGTGGGCTTGCTCGTCGATCTTCTGATCGCTCAATACCCGGGTGGCCGTTACGTTTAGCAGACCACTTGCGGCTTGTGGGTGTTTGATATGATCACCATCTGCTACCGGCGTATTGACGAGTCTTTAGAGTCCTACACAGAGGTTTCCTGGCTCAAGCGAAACGAAATAGGAGCGCATATGAGATATGTGCGGGACCGAGAATAATGCGTGTATGTGATACCGTATTCCATTCTCGCGATGAATGTATCGAATGGTTGTATGTGATATAACCTAGTTATCGATTCAAGCGTTGATTCGATAAGCCGATACATTGTATACTAGTCGGTTGTGTGCGACATGACCGGATCATTGAATCAAGTGTTGATTTAATGATTTAATGTATAATTATATATTTGATATATTACTTTGCATTAACTAGTATTGGTTCACTTTAAATGGATTTTCTCACTTGAATTGTGCAAGTTGTATATGTGATATACTTTTGTGCACATGATTGTATCATGTTTGATGATGCATGTTGACTTGGTTAAGTGTAAAGATTAAACCATGGTTTACTTAATGATTAGGGTTTTGATTATCTTATTCATTTGTTTATTTATTCATTTATTTATTTTGAAAAGATGAGAAAAGAATGGTTGCTAGTTTTGTTGTTTAGTTGAAACTTCATGAAACTTTGACCTAGTCCACCATTCTTGTCTCTTACTTAACCCTAACCATCATATCTAACCATGGTCCATTCTCTACACTAAACTAAGGTTAACATTATGATAAGTATTCATTTTCCTTTTAATTTTAATAACTTATCATAACATCATCTTCTTCTTCTTCATCTTCTTCACTTGAAGAAAACCTTACTTCATCAATGGTGATTGATGAAAACAAGTGAGAAATCCAATTCTAAAGTCTACCCACTTCCTATTTCTTCATCCTCTACCTCTTGCCAAGTAGTAGAGTGTGTTTCCTTCATAAGTTTTCATGGCTTGGTGAAGGTGGAGCTTGATCTAGTGATGCTTCTACGTAGATCATCTTCGGCACGTCGTCGATGACCAAGCCCGGTCTTTTCTCCGATGAAACCACCGTGAGATTCATGGTTCGATTTGGACAGCGGAGAGGACTTCATTATGGAGCTATGGAGGTGGAGAAATGGATCTACAAAGGTTGTATTTCCTTTCTTTTAGTTTAGTTGTAAACTAGTTCTTTTTTCGCCTAGAATTCTAGCCGACGATCCGTAGTCGGGTTTCTCGGCACCCATAATTTTTAAAATTGGCATGATCGATGCCTTGTGAGACCTCACTAGAGTGCCTGGGAACCCTACAGTGGTATCAGAGCCTAGCTAGAGCCTTAGGCGAAGTTTAGACGACGTTTGAATCCCGATCGAACCCGAAACCCCATATTTCCCATGCTCTCTGTCCTTTTTTCAAAACTGTGCATTTTTCCACATTAAAAATATGCAGAAAATCAAGCAGGGTTTTATATAAATTACTGTGAAATACGGGGGCCTAATTCGAATAAACCACCGCGGAACCGCGACACGAGCTTGGCATGTGCGGCGGTTCCGCGGCCGTATGGTCTCCCCTTGCGTTGACTTTTGGACAGTAATTCCTATTTAACTGTGATGTGTTCTCTGGGTATTTTTAATATTTATTCAAGAGTTGAATAATCTGGGATGTTTTGGAGCTTCGATGATTCGATCGGGTTTATCAGATTTTGTCTATTTGTCTTTCCGGATAAATTTTAGAATATGTTAAAAATTTCGACCGGATATAAATACCTAATTTTTCCCCTGTCGGGAAATTTCCAAGTGTTGGATTTTTCCGTAGTTTAAAGACGTTCTCAGTAGTGCAAGTAACGCAATGGACCCTCTAGAAGACAACAAACCTTAACTCGATTATGTGACCGTCTTGAACTGCCCTTTGAACCTTCGGATTTGGGGCAGTACGGCGTGCCACATGTGAGGCGTTGGCTTGACCCTTCTACGGCTGGACCGTTGCTACTGAGGCACGAACTGAATGTTTTTAGACTTGTTTCATGTGTTGATCTGTATCGGGAAAACTTGGGTGTTCGATTGTTCGATCGAAAAGTTTAGCATTTTCTATTTATCCGGAATGTGATACAATACTTGGAATTCGCAAAGAGTTATGAGATGACTTGAATGAATGTTATAAACGTAGCAGTTTAGTCTCACTTGATCGGTTGCCACGGAATTTTGATGTGATCAAAAGTCCGTCGCAATCACGTAGCGTACGCGGATACTCGCCGGGTAAACTTAATAGACAGCCTCACCCCATAGCCCCGACCAAGTGACTGTAGGAGAACCCCGTCGCCGAAAGCATCCGTTCGGGTGCTCGCGGTGGCGGTGTTCCGCCTTGGTGCACTTCGTCGACGGTATCGGGGGTGCGGCCGCCTACTGAAGTTTGCGACGAGCATTCGATCAGGATGTCGGGAATCTTGTTGAATTGCCCGACTTGATATTGAAAAGAGTTTTCGATAATGAGACTAAAATACGGGGTTTATAATTATTAGGCATGCGATGTCTAAGTAATTCATTTGGTCAGGCATGCGATGTCTGAGGTGGTTGCGGATTCCAACTGTTGTAGTTTTACACTTTCTTTTCTGTGACCGTAAGTGTAATATGTGATATCGCCGGTTTCGTTGCTATATGTCAACGACAATTGGGATGCGCATATTTACTTACGTTGATGACATGTGATGTTATGTGTTGCTGGATATGTTATATTGGATCGTCGCGTTTGAATAGCCGGGGTTTTTTATGTGAGATGAGTGTTTTTCATTTTCATTCATGTAAAAACTTGTATGTAATATTCTTTTATTGGGGCACTTCCAGGTTGCGGAAGTTGTCGCCCGTTGTATATTATTTACTTTTCTGCACTAGGATTGACCCAAGGAGGAGGGCATAAGTAACCGGGTTCTGGAGTCCAGTGGGAGACCAACTCGAGGAGTCGAGTCCGGGTCTCCTAACTCTAGAATTGGTAGGGTTGCTTGCCGCTCTCGTAGAGGTCTAGGGGTGTGGGTTTGGCTATTCGTCGCGACCGTGGAATCCGTGTTTTATACTGGCTCGTATTGAAAACACGGACGTCCTAGTATATCCAATATTTCATATGATTCTTCTGCTGCGATATCTGTGATGTGATCATGTGATATTCTGTGATAGATACAGTATATAGTATATATGATATATTATATAGACGTTACTTATGTTTTACACCCGTGCTAGCCCTGCCCTGCTCTGCCGTTAGTTACCTAACCTAACGGTGCACGAGGGGACATCGAGGAGAATGCGGATGGCATAAGTGTACGTCGTATTTATCTGTGATGTTTAGGTACTTAAATGATGGGATCTCATTAATGTGATTAATGAAATAAAAGAAACCTAAGATGTTGTAGAATCGAATTTCAAAATAAAACAGGTAGCTACAGTTCTTGCTTTGCACAGCGGTATATATGATATATCCTGCACCTTATTCGATAAGGAAAGGACCGAGATCCCTTCACCGGGAGTGACTCCTTTAGCAATAACTGGCAGATGCTACACCCTTGGTTTGTCTTTTGATTGCTTTTAAGAGTTTTTGCTTTGCACAGTGATATATATGATATATCCCGCACCTCATTCGACGAGGAAAGGACCGACGATCCCTTCACCGGGAGTGACTCCTTTAGCAAAACTAGAAAAGCCTCAAAAGCGCTCCATTTTTAAAATCATTTGATTCTACAACGATATCGAGTTCATTACGCAATAGGTTTTCAGAAAAACCTGTCGTAGCCCTCCGTCATTTCAGATAAGTCCTATTTAGTATTCGTGCTACGTTTGTTGGCCTGCGTCAAGGCGTAGTGTGCGGTAGCTAACTAGTATTTATCTGCTTATGCATATGATGCAGATTGGATTAGGGTATTCGTGCGACTTTGTTGGCCTGCGTCAAGGGTCATGCGGGTGGGTTTAATTCAATCAGGAAATGACGGGTTGAACTTGACTAGCGGACTATGGTTTGTTGGCCTGCGTCAAGGTCATAGGACGCTAGAGGCAAAATATTATCGGGAATTTCAAGTGTTGAAATTTGCAATGAGATTGCATACCTTCTATGAGATAGTTGGATCCCGATACCCGCTGCGAGTAATTGTTACTCCTGGGAGAGTTTTATACATTACAATTAGCCGATCAAGTAGGTGTCTAGAAAGGTGTCAACGGGGTTACGCCTCTGGGAAAACGAGGTTTACATTAATTAGGTTCGTGCGAAAGCACGGGGGACCTCCCTCAAAGTACCGACACTGGCCTGGCTGAAAGATTGGCGAACTTGTAGTGTGTAATTAATCCCGGCTAGTCTTTCCTTTTAGGGTTTGAAGGAAGATTTGATAAAAAGCAGTGGGAGCCATCCTGATTAGATAAAATAATAACCAATCTATTCTTGCAAGAGCGCACGCTGAGTGTTTTCTACTCTCTCTCTCCAGGTAGCGACCATATCACGCCTTAATCAAGATAATAATACGGATTATTGACCGAACCCGCTTGTTATACTGAGCTGGGGAACGTTGGTCCCGCTCCAACTTATAATTGTTATAAGACAGAGCAAGAAATTGGGGAAAACCAAGATTCCCATGCCGCCCAAACGAAGAAAGTGCATATGATGCATCTTCTTCGGGTGTGTTCATTACAAAGAACTGTTTCTCAGTATCCTCCTCATCCTTGGTATATGATACCGGATCAGGATCCCAGATATGTAATCTGTTACATAGGGCTACAAAAGGGTTGAAAAACTAAGAACGGGTGATAAGTTTCATGAGGCAGAAAACGGGACAAGTGTTGCAGCCAAGTCTGTCGGTCACTGTCACCCTGTATTACCAATACATTGATTCTGAACGAATGTTATTAGATACCGAACCTGATATACAAAATCATATCAGTCTCTTTATTAGTAAAGAAAGGATATAATTTTGTATTGTTGGATAATGTTTTGAACATTTCCTATATCAAAAGTTGATCGGTTCAGGCACGTTATCTAAAAGTATTGATGTTCTAAATCAAACTACAATTCTTAGTAAATAGAACACACACAAGAGGAAGAGTTCAGAAATGAACGAATTCTTCTTGAGGTATTGTAGACTAGGTCAGATCAATATGACCCGACTAGCTGGAGTTACATATAGATGCATATTTAAATCAGTTTGAATTTACATCTTGTGAAACTCGCCAGTCATGTCACAAAGATAAGATGACCATAGCTCTATTTATTGGAAACAGAGAAAGAGTTAGTGAACTCTTGGGACTGATACATGATGATGTATGCAAGGTCTCCTGTCTACACATGCCAGGACTGGTTCTTTGTACTTCATTACATTCTCTGATAATCTCTCGAGATTCAGACATATGTTCCTGTTGAAACACAAGTCCGAACCTTTTGTGATATTCACAGAATATAAATTAGAAGTAGAGAACCAAAATACGGGTAAAAGTATTATGTCCTTTGATGAGATCAAGGAGGAGAATACTTGAGCACGGAATTCTTGGACTTTTCTAAAGGAGAATGAGATTATCTCTCAGCATTACTCCTCCGTATACACCATTGCACGATGGTATGTCGGGGCGGGGCAGATACACCCTATTTGATATGGTGTGCTCTATGATGAGTAATATTGAGTTACCTTTTTCCTTAGGGGGTTATGCACTTGAGAAGTTGCATACCTATTGAATAAGGTTCCAATCAAATCAGTTGCCTACCCCTTCATATGTGATATGGAATGGGAAGAGCCCATATCTTAAGTTAGTTAAGATTTGGGGTTGTCCGGCCTATGTCTGAAAAGCAAAATCCGGACAAACTCGAGGCAAATACTGTTATGTAGAACTGGAATCGTTCCAGCTTTACAAACTACAGGTGATGATTTGATAGAAGCAAAGGATTCAATAGATTCCAATGAACCTCAGCCTCTCCGCCGATCTAGTAGGGTTCCTCACCCACCTGAGAGATACTTCGGTTTCTCTATGACAGTGGGAGCGAGGATTGCATCATGAGATGATGACCCAACTATTTTCGAGCTGGCCATCAGGAGTAAGACTCTGTAAGAATGGCTGGATGCTTAGCGATCTGAGATGGAATCCTTATACACCAACAAAGTATGGACTTTAGTTTCTATATCTGAAGGGTTAAATCCCCATCAGGAGCAAGTATATCTTGAGAAGATTACTTGGTGTAGATGGAAAAGTTGAGACTTTCAAAGCTAGACTTGTTAAAGGTTTTCGTCATTGACCAGGCGTGGATAATGATGAAACCTTTTCCAGTACCTATGCTTAAGTCCATCCAGATCCTACTTGCCACGGCTACATACCATGACTACGATATCTGGTGGTTGGGTGTCATGACAGCTTTTCTAAATGATGTTTTAGAAGAGTGCGTCTATAAGTACACAGCCAGAGGGCCTCGTAGACAGTGGGAGCAGCGGAAACGTGTGCAAGATGCTTTATAGGATAAAGCAGGAATCGCGGAGTTGGAACGTTTGTTTTGATGAATTAATCAAAGAGTTTGACATCATCAAAATGGTAGATGAACCTTGTATAAACAAAAAGGTAGTAGGGAGTATGGTGGTGATCCTCGTAGAGTACGTGGATGAAATACTCTTGATAAGAAAGGAGTTTCCTATGCTACGCTCGATCAATCTCCGCTTATCACAATGATTCTCCACATAGGATCAAAGTGATACCTACTAAATCCTGGGTTTTGGATCTATGAGATAGATCTAAATGGATGTTAGGACACTCACTAGCTGTAGTGAGATGGTATCAGTTGATCCTGGGGAGAATCACTGGAAAGGTTCCAGGGTGATAAAGACGACTGAATGTCAGTCGCAGGCATTGTCTTTACCCTCAGTAAAGGGACGGTATGTTGGAAGAGTTCCAAGCTAGATACCGTGACATACTAGACGATAAAGGCAGGATACATCGCTACTTAAGATGCTACCAAAGAGGCTGTTTGGATGTATAATGGTTCATGAGATGAACTATGTTCCTACCATTGTGAGACAATGGAGTTGTGGCATATGCCAAAGAACGCCGGTCCCATCAGTGATCCAGACTTATTCTAAGGCAGTATCACCTGATCATGGAGATGGTTGATCTCCAAGGTGATCGAGGCAAGGAGAGTAGACTCAGAGGATAACACGGCAGATCCACTCACGAAGGCCTATTCCCAGAGAGAGACTTTTATGGGATGGTTGAGTATGAGATACTACAACCACTGCTACAGATGGCCCTAGTGCAAGTGGGAGATTGCTAGTTATATGTATGCCCTAGAGGCCATTACTGTACATAGGATGTATATTGTAGTGGATGATGGGACGTATATAGGAAGGACTTTCTTGCTCGACATGATAGTATGCTATCTGGTTACTATTTACCTTAACGTGTACATTGATTGTCTCTCTATTACATGTTGGTAAAGCCCTTAGGATGTGTACTTGACTACCTGGACTATGATGCGGATCATACTAGTGGGGACTTGGTAGTCCATAAGTACATCCTTCAAAGTCCCTAGTCGTGGGTATATCGAGACGGGGCATCGATATACCAGAGTAGACTAGCGTATACCTTCTCGACCCATACAGATGGGCGATGGATGATCCCATATCCATTGGTGTTTGACATCAGAGATGATGTACGGGTGCTCAGTAAAGACTGGGTACACTGGACGGAGTCGCCGAGAACTCCCAGATGGTATTATACCTCACGTCAGATGGCAGTTCTCAGGTGACACTGGTACAGAGTAATCTGTTGACCCGAGATCGTCATAGAGTCTTGTGTGGTTCCCACTGTTCTTTGATTTCCATCTTACCACGTCCAAGAGGGCGTGCAAAACGGTGGTTTTTGGGTACAGTCCCGAGTCACACGGAGGCAATGAGCGATAGGAGGGGATTCGTCTCTCCCGGTATAGGGAGTTGATGTTGCGCTGTGTTCTATTGGCTATAACAGGAAATCCCTGGCCAGGGTTGCTGAGATTTACTGGTAAGTGTTACCAGTAGTTTCTCGAATTGTTATAGACCTAATATCGACACGACTTATTGAGCTATTGGGGTCTGACGTTTACCACCCCTAGGCGAGATATGCGACATATCAGACGATCAGACCGGATTGTACGGTAGTGTTACTGGTTGGATTCACTGGAGTGTGAGCGGGCTTGCTCGTCGATCTTCTGATCGCTCAATACGCGGGTGGCCGTTACGTTTAGCAGACCGCTTGCGGCTTGTGGGTGTTTGATATGATCACCATCTGCTACCGGCGTATTGACGAGTCTTTAGAGTCCTACACAGAGGTTTCCTGGCTCAAGCGAAACGAAATAGGAGCGCATATGAGATATGTGCGGGACCGAGAATAATGCGTGTATGTGATACCATATTCCATTCTCGCGATGAATGTATCGAATGGTTGTATGCGATATAACCTAGTTATCGATTCAAGCGTTGATTCGATAAGCCGATACATTGTATACTAGTCGGTTGTGTGCGACATGACCGGATCATTGAATCAAGTGTTGATTTAATGATTTAATGTATAATTATATATTTGATATATTACTTTGCATTAACTAGTATTGGTTCACTTTAAATGGATTTTCTCACTTGAATTGTGCAAGTTGTATATGTGATATACTTTTGTGCACATGATTGTATCATGTTTGATGATGCATATTGACTTGGTTAAGTGTAAAGATTAAACCATGGTTTAGTTAATGATTAGGGTTTTGATTATCTTATTCATTTGTTTATTTATTCATTTATTTATTTTGAAAAGATGAGAAAAGAATGGTTGCTAGTTTTGTTGTTTAGTTGAAACTTCATGAAACTTTGACCTAGTCCACCATTCTTGTCTCTTACTTAACCCTAACCATCATATCTAACCATGGTCCATTCTCTACACTAAACTAAGGTTAACATTATGATAAGTATTCATTTTCCTTTTAATTTTAATAACTTATCATAACATCATCTTCTTCTTCTTCATCTTCTTCACTTGAAGAAAACCTTACTTCATCAATGGTGATTGATGAAAACAAGTGAGAAATCCAATTCTAAAGTCTACCCACTTCCTATTTCTTCATCCTCTACCTCTTGCCAAGTAGTAGAGTGTGTTTTCTTCACAAGTTTTCATGGCTTGGTGAAGGTGGAGCTTGATCTAGTGATGCTTCGACGTAGATCATCTTCGGCACGTCGTCGATGACATAGCCCGGTCTTTTCTCCGATGAAACCACCGTGAGAGTCATGGTTCGATTTGGACAGCGGAGAGGACTTCATCATGGAGCTATGGAGGTGGAGAAATGGATCTACAAAGGTTGTATTTCCGTTCTTTTAGTTTAGTTGTAAACTAGTTCTTTTTTCGCCTAGAATTCTAGCCGACGATCCGTAGTCGGGTTTCTCGGCACCCATAATTTTTGAAATTGGCATGATCGATGCCTTGTGAGAGCTCACTAGAGTGCCTGGGAACCCTACAGCTACCGCACACTACGTCTTGACAAAGGCCAACAAACGCAGCACGAATACTAACTACTACTTATCTGAAATGATGGAGGGCTATGACAGGTTTTTCTGAAAACCTATTGCGTAATGAACTTGATATCGTTGTAGGATCGAATGAATTTTGAAATGGAGTGTCTTTGAGGCTTTTCTAGTTTTGCTAAAGGAGTCACTCCCGGTGAAGGGATCGTCGGTCCTTTCCTCGTCGAATGAGGTGCGGGATATATCATATATATCACTGTGCAAAGCAAAAACTCTTAAAAGCAATCAAAAGACAAACTGAGTGTGTAGCATCTGCCAGTTATTGCTAAAGGATTCACTCCCGGTGAAGGGATCTCGGTCCTTTCCTTATCGAATAAGGTGCAGGATATATCATATATACCGCTGTGCAAAGCAAGAACTGTAGCTACCTGTTTTATTTTGAAATTCGATTCTACAACATCTTTAGGTTTCTTTTACTTTCATTAATCATATTAATGAAGTCCCATCATTTAAGTACCTAATCATCACAGATAAATACGACGTACGCTTATGCCATCTGCATTCGCCTCGATGTCCTCTCGTGCACCGTTAGGTTAGGTAACTAACGGCAAAGCGGGGCAGGGCTAGCGCGGGTGTAAAACATAAGTAACGTCTATATAATATATCATATATACTATATACTGTATCTATCATAGAACATCACATGATCACATCACAGATATCGCAGCAGAAGAATCATATGAAATATTGGATATACTAGGACGTCCGTGTTTTCAATACGAGCCAGTATAAAACATGGATTCCACGGTCGCGATGAATAGCCAAACCCACACCCCTAGACCCCTACGAGAGCGGCAAGCAACCCTACCAATTCTAGAGTTAGGAGACCCGGACTCGACTCCTCGAGTTGGTCTCCCACTGGACTCCAGAACCCGGTTACTTGTGCCCTCCTCCTTGGGTCTATCCTAGTGCGGAAAAGTAAATAATATACATCAATGGTGACAACTTCCGCAACCTGGAAGTGCCCCAATAAAAGAATATTACATACAAGTTTTTACATGAATGAAAATGAAAAACACTCACCTCACATAAAAACCCCCCGGCTATTCAAACACGACGATCCAATATAACATATCCAGCAACACATAACATCACATGTCATCAACGTAAGTAAATATGCGCATCCTAATTGTCGTTGACATATAGCAACGAAACCGGCGATATCGCATATTACACTTACGGTCACAGAAAAGAAAGTGTAAAACTACAACAGTTGGAATCCGCAAACACTTTAGACATCGCATGCCTAATCAAATGAAATACTTAGACATCGCATGCCTAACAATTATAAACCCCGCATTTTAGTCTCATTATCGAAAACACTTTTCAATATCAAGTCGGGCAATTCAACAAGATTCCCGAAAATCTGATCGAATGCTCGTCGCAAACTTCAATAGGCGGCCGCACCCCCGATACCGTCGATGAAGTGCACTAAGGCGGAACACCGCTACCGCGAGCACCCGAACGGATGCTTTCGGCGACGGGGTTCTCCTACAGTCACTTGGTCGGGGCTATGGGGTGAGGCTGTCTATTAAGTTTACCCGGCGAGTATCCGCGTACGCTACGTGATTGCGACGGACTTTTGATCACATCAAAATTCCGTGGCAACCGATCATTTGAGACTAAATCGCTAGATTTATAACATTCATTCAGTTATCTCATAACTATTTATGAATTCCAATTATTGTATCCCATTCCAGATAAACAGAAAATGTTAAACTTTCCGATCGAACAGTCAAACACCCAATTTTTCCCGATACAGCTCAACACATGAAGTAAGTCTAAAAACATTCAGTTCATGCCTCAGTACCAACGGTCCAGCCGTAGAAGGGTCAAGCCAACGCCTCACATGTGGCACGCCGTACTGCCCCAAACCCGAAGGTTCAAAGGGCAGATCAAGACGGTCACATAATCGAGTTAAGGTTTGTTGTCTTCTAGAGGGACCATCGCGTTACTTGCACTACTTAGAACGTCGTTAAACAACGGAAAGATCCAACACTTGGAAATTTCCCGACAGGGGAAAAATTGGGTATTTATATCCGGTCGAACTTTTTAACATATTCAAAAATTATCTGGAAAAGACACATAGACAAGATTAGACAATCCGATCGAATCTACGAGTTCCCTAAACAACACCAGAAAACTCAATTGTAGAGTAAATATTAAAATATCCCAGAAAACTCAACATTAAAATAAAGAAATTACTGTGCAAATATGGTGGAGTAAAGAGACATATTGGGCGCGGAACCGCCGCAGAAGCCATGCTTCTGCCGCGGTTCCGCCGCGTTTTGATCGAATCATGAGTACGGGCTCCACAGTAATTCTTCAAATTCCCTGCTGATTTTTCTGCATATTTTTAATTTCGAAAAATCCACAAATCCAGAAAAAGTCCAGAGAGCATTTTGGAGATGGGGTTTCGGTTCGATCGGACTTCAAACTCCGTCTACGTTTCGCCTAAGGCTCTAGGTAGGCTCTGATACCACTGTAGGGTTCCTAGGCACGCAAATGAGGTCTCACAAGGAATTAACCATGCCAATTTCAAATTTTACTAGTGCCGAGAAACTCTAATACGGATCGTTAACTAGAATTTTAGGCGAAACAAAGAAGCTAGTTAACAATTTAACTAAGTGAACGGAAATACAACCTTTGTAGATCCGGTTCTCCACCTCCATAGCTCTATGATGAAGTCCCCTTGCTGTCCAAATCCAATCCCGGGCTCTAGCGTCGGCTTCATCGGAGAAATGGGCGGGCTAGGTCATCGACAACGATGCCGAAGATGATCTACGTCGAGGCATCACAAGATCAAGCTCCCACTTCACCAAGTCATGAAACTTGTGAAGAAAACACCCTATACTACTTGGCAAGAGGTAGAGGATGAAGAAATAGGAGGTGGGTTCACTTTAGAATTGGATTTCTCACTCATTTTCACTAGTTGCCATTGTTGATAGCAAGCTTTTCTTCATGTGAAGAAGAAGCAAGAATATGATAAGTGTTATATGAAAATAATAAAATAATTGAATACTTATCATATCCTAACTATGATTAAGTGTAGAGAATTTACTAGGGTTAGTGAATGGTTAGGTTTAGTAGATGAAGACAAAATGGTCAAACCTTCTTGAAACTTCAACAAGCATCATGATATTCAAGCAACCATTTTGTTTTCTTCTCTCTTTATTTGTCCAAAAAATAAATGGATAAACAAATAAATGAATAATTCAAAACCCTAACCATTATGATAACCATGGTATAAGTCTTTACACAAAATCAAGTAAGCATGTATCATCAATCATGATACAATCAAGTGCACAAAAGTATATCACATATACAACTTGTGTACAACAAGTGAGAAAAACCATTTAAAGTGAACCAATACTAGTTAATGCAAAGTAATATATCAAATATATAATTATGCATTAAATCATCAAATCAATACTTGATTTAACGATCCGGTCATATCGTATATGACCGACTAATATCCAATGTATCGATTTATCGAATCAACCCTTGATTCGATAACTAGGTTATATCGCATACAACCAATCGATACATTCATCGCGAGAATGGAATACGGTATCACATACACGTATTATTCTCGGTCCCGCACATATCTTATACGCGCTCCTATTTCGTTTCGCTTGAGCCAGGAAACCTCTGTGTAGGACTCTAAAGACTCGTCAATACGCCGGCAGCAGGTGATGATCATATCAAACACCCACAAGCCGCAAGCGGTCTGCTAAACGTAACGGCCACCCGGGTATTGAGCGATCAGAAGATCGACGAGAAAGCCCGCTCACACTCCTGTGAATCCAACCAGTAACACTTACCGTACAGTCCGGTCTCATCGTCTGATATGTCGCATATCTTGCCTAGGGGTGGTAAACGTCAGACCCCAATAGCTCGATAAGTCGTGTCGATATGAGGTCTATAACAGTTCGAGAAACTACTGGTAACACTTACCAGTAAATCTCAGCAACCCTGGACAGGGATTTCCGGTTATAGCCAATCGAACACAGCGCAACATCAACTCCCTATACCGGGAGAGACGAATCCCCTCCTATCGCTCATTGCCTCCATGCGATTCGGGACTGTACCCAAAAGCCACCATTTTGCACGCCCTCTTGGACGTGGTAAGGTGAAAATCAAAGCACAGTGGGAATCACACAAGACTCTATGACGATCTCGGGTCTACAGACTAACCTGTACCAGTGTCACCAGAGAACTGCCATCTGACGTGAGGTATAATACCATCTGGGAGTTCTCGGCGAGTCCGTCCAGTGTACCCAGTCTCCACTGAGCACCCGTATATCATCTCTGATGTCAAACACCAATGGATATGGGATCATCCATCGCCCATCTATATGGGTCGAGAAGGTATACGCTAGTCTACTCTGGTATATCGATGCCCCGTCTCGATACACCCACGACTAGGGACCTTGAAGGATGTACTTATAGACTACCATGTCCCCACTGGTATGATTCGCATAGTCAAGTACACATCCTAAGGGCTTTACCAACATGTAATAGAGAGGCAATCAGTATACACATTAAGGTAAAGAGTAACCAGATAGCATACTATCATGTCGAGCAAGAAAGTCCTCCCTATATATGTCCAAGCATCCACTACAGTATACATCCTATGTATAGTAATGGCCTCTAGGGCATACATATAACTAACAAAACCCAGACGTCATTGCGTCATAATATCAATAATTCTAAGCAAGAAGGATGTGATGAAATATGCAGGCATGAAGTATGAACAGCAACAAGTCATCAGTAGCAAGTAAACCGTAACATGAATATAGATCAGTGAACAGGATATAAATAGGTAAAGTGCAGTGAGTAGTCTAAACTGTGCTATAAGGTTATCTAATCTAAAATTATTCAAAATCAATTAATGTAATCCTCATCGCAACTCATCGTTCTATGCCCCGTTCATTCCCCACGGGACCACGGTACAATATATAATAGACTGTGAGTCTATGTCCCGTTCATACCCACGGGACCACGGTACAGGATGTAATAGCCCATTGATTAACGTTCTATTACAATCTTGATTTCCCCATACCCCCAAGGTTATGTGTATAAGTCAGGTATTGATAAATCTGGAGCTAATGCCTACACAGGATCAAGCAGGTACAAGTCTGTCTAAATAGACAACAGGATATGTCCGTAGGGACAACAGGTTGAGACTGTTGGCATTAGTAACAAGATCAGGTAACAAGACAAGTAGTAATATATCAGGTCATGTCAGGTAGTATACAAGTATCAAGTCATGTCAAATAGTGTATCAGGTCGTGCCAAGAAGTGCACAGGTATCAAGTGGGTGTTCATAATCAAACTGTGGTAAGCATGGGTGCACAAAATCAAGTATGGAGTACTAATATAACAATAAAATGAGATAATGTGATATGGTACGCAAATAGATATAAGATCAATGATAGGGATGCACAACTATTGATTAGGGTTACCTTTTATATTTTCAATACTAATTAGAATGCACTTTATTAAACATGGGGTGTTTAAATAACAGTATTATGTAATAATGAGATCTATAGATGCAGCTATATGTATACTATATGATATGGATGCAAACGGGTATCCGAAAATAGTAAAACTGTACAATGGTAATGTGGGATGTACAACTAAGCAATATGAGATGTAAATATTCTATTGGATGCAGTATATGGTAGTATAGTATGTAACAAGATAGGTTTGCATGCGCTAGATATAAAATAATACGTACGGATGTATACGGATATCGGAAAACTGTAAAATGAGAACTTGGGATGCATGATTTAAAATACCAGTGTTATAATTATTAAAATAGATGTATATAAAATAATGTAGCATGTAGCAAGATAAATTTGCCTGAACGGATCACAAAACGGAATGCGTACGCAGCGTCCAATGTCGGTAAAAGTCTAGATGCACGCACACGCGTATGGAACAGGACCAGGCATTGCAAGAGAGTGACCACGCTGGTTAGGAACGTCCACAGGGTTGCTCGGATCGGCGGCAGCGGCACGGCTCTGGTGGCGATCGTCGGAAATCAAGAATCAAGAAGAGGAGAAGAACTTAGAAGAAGAAGAAAAAGTAGGAGAAGAAGATGGCTGGTGCTCTGGGTTGGCTCTAGAGTCAGAGGGGAAGGCGAGGGGGTGACGTCGACGATGGGTCGTCGATGGCGAGGATGCAGGCTGTTAGTTATGTATATGCCCTAGAGGCCATTGTTGTACATATGATGTATATTATAATGGATGCTTGGTTATATATAGAGAAGACTTTCTTGCTCGTCATGATAGTATGCTATTTGGTTTCACTTTATCTTAACATGTTGACTTGTATTGGTTTACTGTTTAACTCTCACATGTTGATAAAGCCCTTAGGATCTGTATTCGACTACTGGGATTATGATGAGATCATACTAGTGGGGCCGCGGTAGTCGATGAGTACATCCTATAACTGTTCCTAGTCGAGGGTATATCGAGACAGGGCATCGATACACCAGAGTAGACTAGCGTATACGCATCTTGACCCATATGATGGGCGATGGATGATCCCATATCCATCGGTGTTAGACATCAGAGATGGTGTATGGGTGCTCAGTGGAGACTGGGTACACTGGACGGACTCGCCGAGAACTCCCAGATGGTGATATACCACACGTCAGATGGCAGTTCTCCGGTGACACTGGTACAGGGTAGTCTGTAGACCCGAGATCATCATAGAGTCTTATGTGATTCCCACTGTGCTTTGATTTCCACCTTACCACGTCCAAGAGGGCGTGCAAAACGGTGGCTTTTGGGTACAGTCCCGAATCATATGGAGGCAATGAGCGATAGGAGGGGATTCGTCTCTCCCGGTATAAGGAGTTGATGTTGTGCTGTGTTCGATTGGCTATAACTGGAAGTCCCTGGCCAGGGATGATATAGAGATTTACTGGTAAGTGTTACTAGTAGTTTCTCGACCCGTTATGAGCCATACATCGACACGACTTATCGGTTACTGGGGTCTGACGTATACCACCCCTAGACTTGATATGCGACATATCAGACGAACAGACCGGACTGTACGGGAGTGTTACTGGTTGGATTCACAGGAGAACGCACAGGCTAGCTTGTTGATCTTCTGATCGCTCAATACCTGGGTGGCTGTTACGTTTAGCTGACCGCTTGCAGCTTGTGGGTGTTTGATATGATCATCACCTGCTACCGGTGTATTGACGATTCTTTAGAGTCCTACACAGAGGTTTTTGGCTCAGGCGAAACGGAGTAGTGGCGCATATGTGATATGCGCAGGAACGAGAATAATGCGATATGAGATACCGTATTATATTCTCGCGATATATGGATATGAACCGAGTCATCGGATCAAGTGTTGATTCGATGAATCGGTACATGATATATTAGTCGGTAATATTCGATATAGCCGGATCGTCGAATCAAGTGTTGATTCGATGATTTAATGTATAATAATATATATGATATATTGTATTACATTATCTAATATTGGCTCGCTTTATTATTTCATTTTCTCAGTCGATGATACATTGATATATATGCGATATATGTTAATTGTATTATTTTCTTTTGTTGCAAATATATAATATATATGTGATATATATTATTGTGACATGATATGATTAATTGTTAAACATGTTTAAGGATGATTAATTGAGGTTAAGGTTTGATTAGGCTTGGATGCTTCAAATTCCTTCTAGAAGCTTTCTTATTTTGTCATTCTTAAGATATTTAGAATGACACATTCATTTAACCTAACCAAACCCTAACCCTAGTTGTTTCTCTACACATTCTTATCCATTCATCCTTGACCATGGTTCACAATTCAATCATATAGATTATATTCTATTCATCACAAAAGGATAAGTGATATTATCATTTCCATTATCTTCTTCTTCTTCTTCTTGAAGAAGCTCTCTTGAAAATCCTAAAGTGATGATTAAAATTGAGAAAGTGATTTAAAAGGAAAGCAAAATTACTACTCTCTCATCCTCATCTCATCTAGCCCTTGAGATTAGTGTGTTCTTCTCTTTTGAGTGAGAAAGCTTGAGTCGAAGCAACTTCGAGGTAGATCATCGGAGATTTGGATTACGACAAGCTAGAATGGTTCGTTCGAGTCGTGGAGCCTCTCATGAGTCCGGGAGATCGTGGATCGCGGCAAAGGGACTTCTACTCGGAGCTTGTGAAGTGAAGGAGTGGACTACAAAGGTTGTAATCCCTCACACTTAGATAAAAGTTATCTTATTGCATGTTAAACCCTAATAATCTAGCAAAGATCCCGGCTTTGGGTTGTTCGGCACGTCTAAAATTTAATCCGGGCATGTTTGATGCCTTATGAACCTTCACAAGAGTGCCTACGAACCCTACAGTGGTATCAGAGCCTAGCTAGAGCATTAGGCGATGTGTTTACGAAGTTAAAACTCCGATCGAACCCGAAACGACGAAACTTGACCCCTCTTTGGAAATTTTTTAAATTTTGGGATTTTTCAGAATTAAAAATATGTAAAAAAATCAGCAGGGAATTATAAGAATTACCATGAAACACGTGCCCACAATTCCACCAACAGAGCGCGGAACCGCGGCAGAAACATGGTTCTCGCGGCGGTTCCGCGGCGGAACTGTAGGATTGGGACACGTGGCTTCATGGTATAGACCGTAGGTACTTGCTGAATATTCTGGGTATTTTTAATCTGTTCCAGGTGTTTAAAATTCTGGGGTTTGTTTTGTAATAGTAGACTCGATCGGAAATTTTAAATTCGTATTTCTTTCCGGATATTTAGAAACTGTTAAACTATTTGAACGGATATCATTAACTTACTGTTTCCCGGTACGGCAAACTTTCAAGTGTTGAAATTTATTCGGGTTTAAATCTTTCGGGAAAATTGTACAAGTTAAGCGGTGGACCCTCTAGAAGACAACAAACCTTAACTCGATTATGTGACCGTCTTGAACTGCCTTTTGAACCTTCGGGTTTGGGGAAGTACGGCGTGCCACATGTGAGGCGTTGGCTTAACCCTTCTACGGCTGGATCACCGGTACTGTGACATATTCTGGGATTATTTGAACCCCGCTAAAGTGTTGAACACTTTGGGAAATTTTGGGTGTTTGATTATCTGTTCGGAAAGTTTAATACTGTATATTTATCTGGAATGTGATACAATATGTGGAATTCATAGAGTTAGGCATGAAATGCGGAGTATGTGATATTTCGGATTTACGATGTCTAAAGTGATTGTGGATTCCAAATATTGTAGTTTTACACCTTCTTTTCTGTGACCGTAAGTGTAATATGTGATATCGCCGGTTTCGTTGCTATATGTCAACGACAATTGGGATGCGCATATTTACTTACGTTGATGATATGAGATATTATATGTTGCTGTGATATGTTATATTGGATCGTCGCGATCAGAATAGCCGGGGGTTTTATGTGAGATGAAGGTTTTTATTTTCATTCATGTAAAATTCTTTTGTAATGTAATATTCTTTTATTTGGGGCACTTCCAGGATGCGGTTGCTGTCACCAGTGTATATTATTTACTTTTCCGCATTAGGTAGACCCAAGGAGGGGAGCACAAGTAACCGGGTTCTAGGGTCCAGTGGGAGGCCATCTCGAGGAGTCGAGACCGGGTCTCCTAACCCTAGAATTGGCAGTGTTACTTTCCGCTCTCGTAGGGGTCTTGGGATGTGGGTTTGGCTATTCGTCGCGACCGTGGAATCCGTGTTTTATACAGGCTCGTATTAAAAACACGGACGTCCTAGTATATCCAATATTTCATATATGTACTTCTGCTGCAATGTTCTGTGATGAGATCATATTACTGCCTGAGACGAATGCTTATACTATATATATATATGCTGATATATAAATATTACTGCTTTCGTTTCTTCTGTGATGCTTAGGAAGCATAAGCTGATGGGATTTTTATTAATGAGATTAATAAAAGAAAAGAAACCTAAAGATGTTGTAGAATCAAAACTTTATAAAAAGGTAGCTACAGTTTTGCTTTGCACAGTGATATATACGATATATCCTGCACCTTATTCGATGAGGAAAGGACCGAGATCCCTTCACCGGGAGTGACTCCTTTAGCGAAACTGGCAGATACTACAAAACGCGGTTTGTCTTTTGATTGCTTTTAGTGTTTTGCTTTGCACAGCGGTATATATGATATATCCTGCACCTTATTCGATGAGAAAAGGGCCGACGATCCCTTCACCGGGTCACTCGACGATCCCTTCACCGGGAGTGACCCCTTTAGCGAAACTAAGAAAAGCCTCAAAACACTCCTTTTCAAAAATACTCGATTCTACGACGATATCAAGTTCGTTACGCTCAGGGTTTTCTGAAAAATCTGCGTAGCCCTCCGTCATTTCAGATAGAGACTAGTTAGTATTCGTGCTGCGTTTGTTGACCTTAGCCAAGGCGTAGTGTACGGTAGCTAATTAGTATTTATCTGCTAAAACATGAGATGTAATTGAGTTAGGGTAGTCGTGCGACTTTGTTGACCTTAGCCAAGGGTCGTACGGGTGGGTTTAATTCAATCAAGAAATGACGGGTTAAACTTGACTAGCGCTTATGATTTGTTGACCTTAGCCAAGGTCATAAGTTGCTAGGGGTAAAAGCATTATCGGGAATTTCAAGTGTTGAAATTTGCAATGAGATTGCATACCTCCTATGAGATAGTTGGATCCTGATACCCACTGCGAGTAAGTGTTACTCCTGGGAGAGTTTTACACAGGACAATTAGTCATTCAAGTAGGTGTCTAGAAAAGTGTTAACGAGGTTACGCCTCTGGGAAAACGAGGTTTACTTTAATTAGGTCCGTGCGAAAGCACGGGGAACCTCCCTCAAAGTACCGACACTGATCTGGCTGAAAGATTGACGAAGTTGTAGGGTGTAATTAATCCCGGCTAATCTTACCTTTTAGGGTTTTAAGGTAGATTTGATAAAAACAGTGGGAGACATCCTGATTAGATAAGATAATAACCAATCTAATCTTGCAAGAGCATACGCTAAAAGTGTTTTCTTCTCTCTCTCTCTCCAGGTAGCGACCATTTCATGCCATAATCAAGATAATAATATGGATGTATTGACTGAACCTGATTATTGTACTGAGCAAGGGAACGTTAGACCCATTCTTTCTTATAAGAGTTATAAGACTGAACAGGAAACAGGAGAATATCCGGATTCTCACGCCGCCCAAAAGAACATACATGTTGATGCATCTTCTTCGGGTGTGTTTGTTATTGAGAACTGTTTCTCAGTTCACCCTACGTCCTGGGTATTAGATACCGGATCAGGATCCCACATATGCAAACAGTTGCATGGGCTACGTAAAGGTAGAGAACTGGGAAAAGATAATCATTCCGTTCTAGTAGGGAACGGTGCAAATGTTGCAGCCAAAGCAGTTGGCGAATATCACCTTGTATTGCCAAGTCGTAATACACTGATTCTAAATGAGTGCTATTATATACCGAACATGATGTGCAACATTATATCAGTTTCTTTATTGAGTAAAGAGGGATATAATTTTGTAGTACAGGATAATGTTATGAACATATTCCTAGATCAAAAGTTGATTGCATCAGGCTCGTTACATAATGGCATGTTCATTCTAAATCAGAATACAGTTCTAAATATACAAAACACACACAAGAGGAAAAGTTCAGATATGAACGAATCCTACTTGTGGCATTGTAGACTTGGTCATATCAATGCGACACGACTGACTAAGTTACATAAGGATGGTTATTTGAATCCGTTCGAATTACCATCTTATGATACTTGCCATTCATGACTCAAAGGAAAAATGACCAAAGCTCCGTTTAGTGGACACGGAGAAAGAGTTACCGAACTCTTAGGACTGGTACATAGTGATGTATGTGGTCCAATGTCTACGCATGCCAGGAACGGTTCTTCCTACTTCATTACATTCACTGACGATCTCTCAAGATTCGGATATGTGTTCCTGATGAAACACAAGTCTGAAGCTTTTGAGAAATTCAGAGAATATAAGCACGAAGTAGAGAACCAAACGGGCAAAAGTATTAAGATTCTTCGATCTGATCGAAGAGGTGAATACTTAAGCGGTGAGTTTCTAGATTATCTAAAAGAGAATGGGATTCTCTCTTAGCTTACTCCTCCTTATACACCACAGCACAACGGTGTATCTGAGCGGAGGAATCGCACCCTATTAGATATGGTGCGCTCGATGATGAGTACAGCTGAGTTACCTATTTCCTTTTGGGGGTATGCACTGGAGACAGCCATATACCTATTGAATAGAGTTCCAACTAAATCAGTGCCTACCACTCCATATGAGATATGGAATGGGAAGAGACCATCTCTTAAAAGAGTTAAGATATGGGGTTGTCCGGCCTATGTTAAAAAGCAAAATCCGGACAAACTCGAGGCACGATCAGTTCTTTGTAAGTTTGTAGGATATCCAAGCAATTCGTATGGATATCTATTCTACCACGTTGAACAACAAAAGGTGTTTGTTGCTCAACATGCCACCTTTTTAGAAAAGGAATTTCTTGAAAAAGAAATTAGTGGCTCTGAGGTAGAATTGGAAGAAGTTTCAGCAACACAAATTGCAACTGAAGATTTAGTGGAACCAGAAGATTCAATAGAATCCGATGAACCCCAGCCTCTCCGCAGATCTAGTAGGGTTTCTCGTCCACCTGAGAGATACTATGGTTTTCTCATTGATGGTGGAAGCGAGGATTGCATCATGGATGATGATGAACCGACTAGTTTTGAGCAGGCCATCACGAGTGGTGACTCTGTGAAATGGCTGGATGCAATGCGATCTGAGATGGAATCCATGTACACCAACAAAGTATGGACTTTGGAAAATGCTCCTGAAGGGGTAAAACCCATTGGGAGCAAGTGGATCTTTAAAAAGAAATTTGGTGTAGATGGAAAAGTTGAGACTTTCAAAGCTAGACTTGTAGCAAAAGGTTTTCGTCAACGACCAGGTGTGGATTATGACGAAACCTTTTCTCCAGTGGCTATGCTTAAGTCCATCCGGATCTTACTTGCCATTGCTGCATACCATGACTACGAAATCTGGCAAATGGATGTTAAGACCGCCTTTCTAAACGGTGATTTAGAAGAGTGCGTGTACATGACTCAGCCAGATGGCTTCGTAGATAGTGGGAGCAGCGGAAAGGTGTGCAAGCTGCTTAAATCCATTTATGGGTTAAAGCAAGCATCGCGGAGTTGGAACATCTGTTTTGATGTTGTAGTCAAAGAGTTTGACTTCATCAAAAATATAGATGAACCTTGTATCTATAAGAAGGTAGCAGAGGGTAAGGTAGTCTTCCTCGTATTGTACATGGATGACATACTCTTGATAGGAAATGATATTCCTATGCTGCAATCAGTCAAGCTCTTCTTATCACAGAGATTCTCAATGAAAGATCTAGGTGATGCCTCCTGCATATTGGGAATCATGATCTATAGAGATAGATCTAAACGGATATTGGGATTGTCCCAATCCAGGTACATTGACACCATACTAAAGAGGTTTAGTATGGAAGAATCCAAGCGTGGGAACCAACCCACGATCTCTGGACTCACTCTCTCCAAAGAGATGTCTCCCAAGACTGATTTGGAGAGAGCTCGCATGCAAGGGATACCCTATGCTTCGGCAGTAGGCTCTATCATGTATGCGATGCTGTGTACCAGACCCGATGTAGCATACTCACTAAGTGTAGTGAGTCGGTATCAAGCAGATCCAGGAGAGAGTCATTGGACAGCAGTGAACAACATTCTCAAGTACTTACGAAGGACTAAGGAGATGTTCTTGGTGTATGGTAACGGAGAACTCCAGGTGGAGTCCTTTACCGATTCCAGCTTCCAAAGTGATAAGGACGACTCTAAGTCGCATTCGGGTTTTGTCTTCACCCTCAATGGAGGGGCGGTATATTGGAAGAGTTCCAAACAGGATACCGTTGCAGACTCAACGATGGAGGCTGAATACATCGCTGCCAACGATGCTGCCAAAGAGGCTGTCTGGATCAAGAAGTTCATTAGTGAACTTGGTGTGGTTCCATCCATTGAGCATCCAATACCTCTGTATTGCGATAACAATGGAGCTGTGGTGTTAGCCAAGGAACCCAGGTCCCATCAGAAGTCCAGACATATTCTGAGGCGGTATCACCTGATCAGGGAGATAGTTGATCGCCGGGAGATCGAGGTCAGGAGAGTAGATACGAAAGACAACACTGCGGATCCATTCACGAAGGCTATTCCCCAGATACAGTTTGAGAGATTATTCGGGATGCTAGGTATGAGATACTACAGCAGCTGGCCTTAGTGCAAGTGGGAGATTGTTAGTTATGTATATGCCCTAGAGGCCATTGTTGTACATATGATGTATATTATAATGGATGCTTGGTTATATATAGAGAAGACTTTCTTGCTCGTCATGATAGTATGCTATTTGGTTTCACTTTATCTTAACATGTTGACTTGTATTGGTTTACTGTTTAACTCTCACATGTTGATAAAGCCCTTAGGATCTGTATTCGACTACTGGGATTATGATGAGATCATACTAGTGGGGCCGCGGTAGTCGATGAGTACATCCTATAACTGTTCCTAGTCGAGGGTATATCGAGACAGGGCATCGATACACCAGAGTAGACTAGCGTATACGCATCTTGACCCATATGATGGGCGATGGATGATCCCATATCCATCGGTGTTAGACATCAGAGATGGTGTACGGGTGCTCAGTGGAGACTGGGTACACTGGACGGACTCTCCGAGAACTCCCAGATGGTGATATACCACACGTCAGATGGCAGTTCTCCGGTGACACTGGTACAGGGTAGTCTGTAGACCTGAGATCATCATAGAGTCTTATGTGATTCCCACTGTGCTTTGATTTCCACCTTACCACGTCCAAGAGGGCGAGCAAAACGGTGGCTTTTGGGTACAGTCCCGAATCATATGGAGGCAATGAGCGATAGGAGGGGATTCGTCTCTCCCGGTATAGGGAGTTGATGTTGTGCTGTGTTCGATTGGCTATAACTGGAAGTCCCTGGCCAGGGATGATATAGAGATTTACTGGTAAGTGTTACTAGTAGTTTCTTGACCCGTTATGAGCCATACATCGACACGACTTATCGGTTACTGGGGTTTGACGTATACCACCCCTAGACTTGATATGCGACATATCAGACGAACAGACCGGACTGTACGGGAGTGTTACTGGTTGGATTCACAGGAGAACGCACAGGCTAGCTTGTTGATCTTCTGATCGCTCAATACCTGGGTGGCTGTTACGTTTAGCTGACCGCTTGCAGCTTGTGGGTGTTTGATATGATCATCACCTGCTACCGGTGTATTGACGATTCTTTAGAGTCCTACACAGAGGTTTCTTGGCTCAGGCGAAACGGAGTAGTGGCGCATATGTGATATGCGCAGGAACGAGAATAATGTGATATGAGATACCGTATTATATTCTCGCGATATATGGATATGAACCGAGTCATCGGATCAAGTGTTGATTCGATGAATCGGTACATGATATATTAGTCGGTAATATTCGATATAGCCGGATCGTCGAATCAAGTGTTGATTCGATGATTTAATGTATAATAATATATATGATATATTGTATTACATTATCTAATATTGGCTCGCTTTATTATTTCATTTTCTCAGTCGATGATACATTGATATATTGATATATATGCGATATATGTTAATTGTATTATTTTCTTTTGTTGCAAATATATAATATATATGTGATATATATTATTATGACATGATATGATTAATTGTTAAACATGTTTAAGGATGATTAATTGAGGTTAAGGTTTGATTAGGCTTGGATGCTTCAAGTTCCTTCTAGAAGCTTTCTTATTTTGTCATTCTTAAGATATTTAGAATGACACATTCATTTAACCTAACCAAACCCTAACCCTAGTTGTTTCTCTACACATTCTTATCCATTCATCCTTGACCATGGTTCATAATTCAATCATATAGATTATATTCTATTCATCACAAAAGGATAAGTGATATTATCATTTCCATTATCTTCTTCTTCTTCTTCTTGAAGAAGCTCTCTTGAAAATCCTAAAGTGATGATTAAAATTGAGAAAGTGATTTAAAAGGAAAGAAAAATTACTACTCTCTCATCCTCATCTCATCTAGCCCTTGAGATTAGTGTGTTCTTCTCTTTTGAGTGAGAAAGCTTGAGTCGAAGCAACTTCATGGTAGATCATCGGAGATTTGGATTACGACAAGCTAGAATGGTTCGTTCGAGTCGTGGAGCCTCTCATGAGTCCGGGAGATCGTGGATCGCGGCAAAGGGACTTCTACTCGGAGCTTGTGAAGTGAAGGAGCGGACTACAAAGGTTGTAATCCCTCACACTTAGATAAAAGTTATCTTATTGCATGTTAAACCCTAATAATCTAGCAAAGATCCCGGCTTTGGGTTGTTCGGCACGTCTAAAATTTAATCCGGACATGTTTGATGCCTTATGAACCTTCACAAGAGTGCCTAGGAACCCTACACAGGCGATAGTTTCCGACAAGACAGTGGGGGTTTCATGAAGTCGGGTGAGGTTTCTTGGTAGCTGTAGTAAAGTTCGGGTATAGGGTGAAGGAGGAAGGAGAGAGGAGAAAGGAGATGGTGATGAAGGCGAGGTGAGGCTGTCGTCGGCGATGAGGTGGTGGCATGGTTAAGGGTTAGGTTGTTGGGTCGTAACGGAGTCGGGTTTTCATGGTTGGTGGTGGTTTGAGGTTGGGAGAGAGGAGGAGAGGGGATAGAGAGAGGTGAAGGGAAGTGACGACGAGGTCGGCGGTGAGAGGGTGCCTGCGATGGAGGAGATGGGTGCAGGGGTTTCGTCGCGGGGAGATGAGTTGCAGTGGAGAGGAGAGAAGGAAGTAAAGTGAGGAGAAAGAGAGGAGGCGATGAGGTCGAGGGTGGAGGCAAGGTTGTGGAGGCGGCGACGGGGGCGCGGCTCTCGCGTGGGTTTGCAGGAGGCGAAAGCTAGGCGGGGAAAAGAAAAAAAGAAAAGAAGAAGAAAGAGGGGAGAGAGACGTGGGGTAGAAAAATATAAGTAAAAAAATAATTAAATATAATATATAAATATTTTTATACTATGCAGATGAGAGAAAGAGAGAGAAGAGAGAGGAACGGTGAGAGAGAGGGAGAAGAAACGGTTATGATTGTTAGAAATAAAATATATTTTTAGTTATAATAAAATATAAATAGTAAACTTATATTTTATAGTAATAATTATAATATATTAGAATATAATATTAGTACGTTTTGAGATTTTGGCAAATACAAACTTACTCCAAAACACGTCCGGGTCGGGTCTAAAAATCCGGTTTTAAAATATGAAAAATATATGCAATGACCAAAAATAAAAATGAATGCTCGGGTAACGAAAATACATACCCCCAAGAACGGATGAACGTATGTGCGCGTAGCCATCCAAACACGTTGAACGAGATGCGCCGATGCTACCACGGGATTAGGGGTATCAAGCAGGCCATACAATGTATTTTAAAAATATTTTATGTGACTTAAAATGTTATATGAAAAATGCAAATGCCATATAAAATGCCAGTATGCAGTGTACATGAAAGTGCATAAGTATACGTAACAAGTCAGGATAAATCATTAATATGAATCAAACAAGTTTCAAGCAAGCGGGTCGGGTCGAATGCAATGTAAAATACCATTCGCATCCAAAACACGATAAATCAAGAAAATACCACAAATAAAGAAATACATGAACTAGAACTGGTATAAATGAACTAGGGTGTTAGATTATACCCAACTACAAAAAGAATTCCGTCCTCGAAATTCCAAGAACAAAGAAAGATAAACAATCAAGAAACTACAAGAATAGATGTGGAAACTTCTGTCGGATTTCGCACTCTCGTTCCCAAGTTGATTCTCTATGCGAGCGATTTCCCCAAGAAATAAGTACGAGAGGGATAACCTTTTTCTTAAGGACCTTTTCTCTTCGATCAACAATCGACGTCGGTCGCTCCTCAAAGGTCAAATCCTCTCTTACAGTCAGCTCCGAATGATCCAGCACGTGTGTTTCATCTCGGACATACTTACGGAGTTGAGATACATGAAACACGTCATGAACATTCGCCAAACATTGTGGTAAAGCCAATCGATAAGTCACTTCTCCAACGCGCTCCAAAATCTCGAAAGGCCCCACGAATCGAGGACTAAGCTTACCTCGACTCCCAAAACGAATCACTCCTCTAGTCGGTGATATCTTCAAGAATACCAGATCACCAACAGCGAACTCTAGAGGTTTTCTCGATGTATCGGCCCAACTCTTCTGCCGATCTTGTACTGCCTTCATGTGATTCCGGATAGTATTAACTTTCTCCACGGTTTGCACGATCAAATCTGGTCCCAACACTCTTCGTTCTCCGACATCGTCCCAACAAACAGGTGAACGACACTTGCGACCATACAATGCTTCGAATGGAGCCATCTGAATAGTCGCCTGAAAACTGTTATTGTAAGAAAACTCCTCCAAGTGTAGATGATCCTCCCATGAACCATTGAAGTCTAACATGCAAGCTCTCAACATGTCTTCAAGAGTTTGGATCATTCTCTCCGACTGGCCATCTATCTGAGGATGATAAGCTACGCTGAACTTCAATCGAGTCCCCAAACTTTCCTGTAAGCTCCTCTAGAAGTGTGATAAGAAACGGGTGTCACGGTCGGATACGATGCTCGCCGGTACTCCATGTAATCTTACAATCTCCCGCATGTACCGTTCCGCTAACGCTTCCGTTGATTGACCAACTCGAAATGGTATGAAATGAGCTGCCTTGGTCAATCGATCAACAATCACCCAAACTGCATTATTGCCTTTTAGACTCCGCGGTAAAGTTGTCACGAAGTCCATGGTTATATGTTCCCACTTCCATTGAGGAATCGGAAGTGGTCGCAATAAACTAGCAACCCTTTGATGTTCAGCCTTAACTTGCTGACACACCAAGCACTTCGCTACAAAGCGAGCAATCTCACATTTCATGCCTTCCCACCAGAAATGCTGTCGTACATCACGGTACATCTTCGTGCCTCCTGGATGTACAGAATACGTAGAACTGTGCGCCTCCTTCATAACTTCTTCACGAATGTCTCCTTTTGGCACACACAAATGGCTACCATATCACAACGAACCATCTTCATGAATCAACAGGTCCGTTCGAAGTCCGGCCTCAACTTATTCTCGAAACATTTGCAATCTAGGGTCCTGTGACTGCGCTGCTTTAATATTATCGATCACCGACGACTATACTTGCATCTGCATCAACTTTCCCGAAGAATACTGTAGCATGATCTCCAGCTCGAATCTCCGAAAGTCTTCAATAAGTTCCTTCTGTGCAGTCAACTTCTGAATTGCTGGCAACCAACTAAGCGCATCCGGTACTATATTAACCTTCCCTGGATGGAACTTAAGATCAAGATCGTAGTCAGCCATCAGCTCCAACCGTCTATACTGTCTCATGTTAAGCTCTTTCTGCGTGAACACGTACTTCAGGCTTTTGTGATCGGTGAATACTTCGACTCTTTCGCCCAACAAGTAGTGTCTCCAAATCTTCAAAGCAAAATCACAGCTGCTAGCTCCAAATCATGAGTTGGGTAATTCTTCTCATGGATCTTCAATTGTTTCGATGCGTAGGCTATAACCTTTTCATGTTGCATCAAAACACATCCCAATCCTTTCCCAGATGCATTGCTGTGAATCACTAATCTGCCGGAACTGTCTGGTATGGTCAGGATAGGAGCGGTTATCAATCTCTACTTCAACGCCTCAAAAGCTGACGCACATCTATCCATCCATACGAACGGTACTTCTTTACGCGTAAGCTTGGTCAAAGGCTCAGCTAAGCAAACAAAAATTCTCCAAGAACCTTCTGTAGTATCCTGCGAGTCCAAGAAAACTTCTGATCTCAGCTATATTCTTCGGAATCTGCCAATCTTGAACCGCTGCAATCTTCTCAGGATCAACGGCGATTCCTCTTCCAGATACGACATGCCCCCAAAACTTCACTTCTTCAAGCCAAAACTCGCACTTGCTCATCTTTGCATATAATCTTTCTTGCCTCAATGTCTGCAGTGCGATCTTCAAGTGTTCTGCATGCTCTTCAATGCTCCTTGAGTAGACCAGAATATCATCGATGAACACCACAATAAACTGGTCCAAGAACGGTGAGAAGATTCAGTTCATCAAGTCCATGAATATCGCTGGTGCATTCGTGACTCCGAATGGCATCACTAAATATTCGTAATGGCCATACCGAGTTCGGAACGCAGTTTTGCAAATATCCTATGGTTTAACTCGGACCTGATGATATCCGGATCGCAAATCCAGCTTCGAGAATACCCTCGCGCCATTAAGTTGCTCGAACAATTCGCCAATGCGAGGGATCGGGTACTTGTTCTTAATAATCACCCGGTTTAATTCTCGATAGTCGATGCACATCCTCCGTGTGCCATCTTTCTTCTTTACTAGAAGAACTGGAGCTCCCTAAGGTGAATTACTGCTACGAATCCAACCCTTCTCAAGTAATTCGGTAACCTGCTTCTTGACTTCTTTCAACTCCACTGGTGCCATTGGATAGTACGTCTTTGAGATTGGCGCTGTACCAGGAACAAGATCGATCGCAAACTCCACATCTCGTTTTGGTAGTAAACCCGAGATATCCTCGAACACTTCCATCAACTCTCGAACTACAACTGGCGCTTCTTCCTTATCAACTTCCATCGACGAAAGAACATTACTTGTCGGCCTAACCCTAAACTCGACTAGCCCGATAGAACTGCTACCTCTAGCAAAAGCAAACTCCTGATGTCTGGGAATTTGGAAAATCACTTTCTTTGCCCTACAATCAATGTGAGCGTGGAAAGTGCCGAGAAAATCCATTCCCAAGACAACTTCATAACTGCCGGTATCAATCACCAAGAAATCTACAAAACATGAACTGGTAAGCCATGAAACTGAGAGAACCAAGGAAATTTCACGACCATGAATCAAGGAAATGAATCAAGACTAGGACTATAAGTTACTTAAATAGAGTACCGCATTGTAACCATGCTGCAGTTCATAGTTACAATCACATAACTCCACTCAAGTCACCCAAATCCTAGAGATAAACAAAAGGGAACCAAAAGTTTCAAGTCGAGATGCAAAGAGGTTTGCATATCATCAAGGAAAGGATCAGGAGGAAGTTAAGATTCAAGAATGGCAAGATGGTAAAGTGGCAGGACATGTTCCTAATCACGAGTATTCTGATTCGTGTATTGGGTCCAATACCCAACTACAAAAGAATCAAACCCGATTAACCTAAATCCTATGGCTCTGATACCAAACAAACCCTGTCACGCCTCGCTTCCCAGAGTGCGCTAAGATAGGCACGTGACAGAGCCAACCATGCTACCTGTGGATAGGAAACATCCATCCACAGTCACATTACGGCTGTTTAGAGATATCAAGAACAATAGAAATAAAATAAACTATCTAGTACATGTCCATGAGCCAGAATAAACGAGTCAAGAAATAATATGCGGAAGCAATAGATCCAATGAGCAATAACATCTGGAAAGCAAACATAACTAAACTAGATACTAACTGGATCCTTACTGCTCGGCCTGGTGGAGGAAATACTCTTTGTCAGCCTGCGACAAGGGTAGAGGATCTGGGCCATGCAAAACCCAGACGTCAGTGCGTCATAATATCAATAATTCTAAGCAAACAGGATGTGACGAAATATGCAGGCATGAAGTATGAACAATAACAAGTCATCAGTAGCAAGTAAACCGTAACATGAATATAGATCAGTGAACAGGATATAAACAGGTGAAGTGCAGTGAGTAGTCTAAACTATGCTATAAGGTTATCTACTCTAAAATTATTCGAAATCAATTAATGTAATCCTCATCGTAACTCATCGGTCTATGCCCCGTTCATTCCCCACGGGACCACGGTACAATATATAATAGACTGTGAGTCTATGTCCCGTTCATACCCCACGGGACCACGGTACAGGATGTAATAGCCCTTTGAGTTATGTTCAGTTACAATCTTGATTTTCCCATACCCCCAAGGTTATGTGTGTAAGTCAGGTATTGATAAATCTGGAGCTAATGCCAACATAGGATCAAGCAGGTACAAGTCTGTCTAAATAGACAACAGGATATGTCCGTAGGGACAACAGGTCGAGACTGTTGGCATTAGTAACAAGATCAGGTAACAAGACAAGTAGTAATATATCAGGTCATGTCAGGTAGTATACAAGTATCAAGTCATGTCAAATAGTGTATCAGGTCGTGCCAAGAAGTGTATAGGTATCAAGTGGGTGTTCATAATCAAACTGTAGTAAGCATGGGTGCACAAAATCAATTATGGATACTAATATAATAATAAAATGAGATAATATGACATGGTATGCAAATAGATATAAGATCAATGATATGGATGCACAACTATCGATTAGGGTTACCTTTTATATTTCCAATACTAATTAGAATGCACTTTATTAAACATGGGGTGTTTAAATAACAGTATTATGTAATAATGAGATCTATAGATGCAGCTATATGTATACTATATGATATGGATGCAAACGGGTATCCGAAAACAGTAAAACTGTATAATGGTAATGTGGGATGTACAACTAAGCAATATGAGATGTAATATTCTATTGGATGCAGTATTTGGTAGTATAGTATGTAACAAGATAGGTTTGCATGCGCAAGATATAAAATAATACGTACGGATGTATACGGATGTCGGAAAACTGTAAAACGAGAACTTGGGATGCATGATTTAAAATACGGTGTTATAATTATTAAAATAGACGTATATAAAGTAATGTAGCATGTAGCAAGATAAACTTGCCTGAACGGATCACAAAACGGAATGCGTACGAGCGTCCAATATCGGTAAAAGTCTCGATGCACGCTCGCGCGTACGGAACAGGACCCGGCATTGCAAGAGAGTGACCACGCTGGTTAGGAACGTCCACAGGGTTACTCGGATCGGTGGTGGAGGCACAGCTCCGGTGGAGATCGCCGGAAATCAAGAATCAAGAAGAGGAGAAGAACTTAGAAGAAGAAGAAGAAGAAGAAGTAGGAGAAGAAGATGGCTAGTGCTCTGGGTTGGCTCTGGAGTCAGAGGGGAAGGCGAGGGGCTGACGTCGACGATGGGCCGTCGACGGCGAGGATGCAGGCAATGGTTTCCGGCAAGGCAGTGGGGGTTTCATGAAGTCGTGTGAGGTTTCTTGGTGGCTGTAGTAAAGGTCGGGTTTAGGGTGAAGGAGGAAGGAGAGAGGAGAAAGGAGATGGTGACGAAGGCGAGGTGAGGCCGACGAGGCTGTCGCCGGCGATGAGGTGGAGGCAGGGTTAAGGGTTAGGTTGTTGGGTTGCAGCGGGGTCTGGTTTTCATGGTTAGTGGTGGTGTGAGATTGGGTGAGAGAAGGAAAGGGGATAGAGAGAGGTGAAGGGAAGTGACGACAAGGTCAGCGGCGAGAGGGTGCCGGCGATGGAGGAGATGGGTGCAGGGGTTTCGCCGCGGGGAGATGAGTTGCAGCGGAGAGGAGAGAAGGAAGTAAAGTGAGGAGAAAGAGAAGAGGCGACGAGGTCGAGGGTGGAGGCAAGGTTGTGGAGGCAGCGACGGGGGCGCGGCTCTCGCGTGGGTTTGCAGGAGGCGAAGGCTAGGCGGGGAAAAGAAAAAAAGAAAAGAAGAAGAAAGAGGAGGGAGAGACGTGGGGTAGAAAAATATAAGTTAAAAAATAATTAAATATAATATATAAATATTTATATACTATGCAGATGAGAGAGAGAGAGAGAGAAGAGAGGAACGGTGAGAGAGAGAGAGAGAAGAGATAGTTATGATTGTTAGAAATAAAATATATTTTTAGTTATAATAAAATATAAATAGTAAACTTATATTTTATAGTAATAATTAGAATATAATATTAGTACGTTTTGAGATTTTGGCAAATACAAACTTACTCCAAAACACGCCCGGGTCGAGTCTAAAAATCTGGTTTTAAAATATGAAAAATATATGCAATGACCAAAAATAAAAATGAATACTCGGGTAATGAAAATACATACCCACAAGAACGGATGCACGTACGTGCGCGTAGCCATCCAAACACGTCCGTTTTAATGAAAGGGACGAGAACAAGATGCGCAGATGCTACCATGGGGTTAGGGGTATCAAGCAGGCCATGCAATGTATTTTTAAAATATTTTATGTGACTTAAAATGTTATATGAAAAATGCAAATGCCAGATAAAATGCCAGTATGCAGTGTACATGAAAGTGCACAAGTATACGTAACAAGTCAGGATAAATCATTAATATGAATCAAACAAGTTTCAAGCAAGCGGGTCGGGTCGAATGCAATGTAAAATACCATTCGCACCAAAAACACGATAAATCAAGAAAATACCACAAATAAAGAAATACATGAACTAGAACTGGTATAAATGAACTAGGGTGTTACACTAGGTATGGACATATCTTCTTAATGAAGAATAAATCCGAGGCCTTTAAGAAATTCCGGGAATACAAGAATGAAGTGGAAAACCAAACAGGCAAAAGTATCAAGACATTGAGATCTGATCGAGGTGGTGAATACTTAAGTGCCGAGTTCCTAGGATACTTAAAAGAGAATGGAATTCTCTCTCATCTTACTCCTCCATACACACCACAACACAATGGTGTATCGGAAAGGCGGAATCGAATCCTATTGGATATGGTTCGTTCCATAATGAGTAAGGCTGAGTTACCGCGATCTTTCTGGGGTTATGCACTAGAATCAACTTCATATCTTTTGAACAAGGTTCCAACCAAGACTGTGCCTACCACACCATATTAGATGTGGAGTGGGAAGAAACCCTGTCTTAAACACTTTAGGATATGGGGATGTCCATCTTTTGTTAAAAAGCAGCATGCGGACAAGCTCGAGGCACGCTCAGTACAGTTTAAATTTGTGGGATATCCAAAGAACTCCAAGGGGTATTATTTCTATTACGCAGAGGAACAAAAGGTTTTTGTTTCTCGTCATGCCCATTTCTTAAAAGCTGAATTTTTAGAAAATCAGAAGAGTGGGAGCGCAATAGAACTGGAAAAAATTCCAGAACCACAAGCTATTACTGAAAGTATGGTAAAACTAGAAGTTTCAGAAGAAAGGGACATCCGAGCGCCTATCCGCAGAAGTAGTAAGCAGTCTCATCCGCCCGAGAGATTCTACGGTTTTCTCATAGACAGGGATAAAAGATTGCATCATTGACAATGATGACCCTACTAGCTTCCAGCAAGCCATTCAGAGCGGCGACTCAGTCAGATGGCTGGATGCAATGCGGACCGAAATGGAGTCCATGTACACTAACAAAGTATGAACTTTGGATATTGCTCCAGATGGGGTAAAACCCGTAGGATACAAATGGATCTTCAGAAAGAAGATTGGTGTAGGTTGAAACCTATTAGGCTAGACTTGTTGCAAAGGGCTTTCATCAAAGACCTGGTTTGGACTATGACGAAACCTTTTCTCCAGTGGCTATGCTCAAATCCATTTGGGTGCTTCTTGCCATTGCTGCCTTCCACAATTATGAGATCTGGCAGATGGACGTAAAAACGGCTTTTCTAAATGGTAATTTGGAAGAGTGCGTCTATATGGATCAGCCAGAGGGATTCATTAAGAGTGGGAGCAGCGATAAAGTGTGCAAATTGCTTAAGTCATTTATGGACTAAAGCAGGCATCGCAGAGTTAGAATATCTGTTTTGATGATACTGTCAAAGAATTCGACTTTATCAAGAATCCAGATGAACCATGCATATACAGTAAGATTGTAGGGAGAGCTGTAGTATTCCTCGTCTTGTACGTGGATGACATTCTCCTAATAGGAAATGATATTCCTATGCTACAGTCAGTCAAAGGATTCTTGTCACAGAAGTTCTCCATGAAGGACCTAGGTGATGCCACCTACATTCTGGGGATCCAGATCTATCGTGATAGATCAAAGAGGATGTTGGGACTTTCACAGTCCAAGTACATAGACACCATATTGAAAAGATTCAGTATGGAAGATTCTAAGCGTGGTAACCTACCGGCTTGTCACGAAATCACCCTCTCCAAAGAGATGTCTCCCGAGACTGATTTGGAAAGGGCCCGCATGTCGATTATACCCTACTCTTCTGCTGTAGACTCTATAATATATGCGATGTTATGTACCAGACCAAATGTAGCATACGCATTGAGCGTTGTAAGCCGATATCAGGCAAACCCAAGGGAGAAGCACTGGATAGCAGTAAAGAATGTTCTCAAGTACCTGAGGAGGACTAAGGAGATGTTCTTGGTGTATGGTGGAAAGGACCTCCAGATCGAGGCCTTTGCCGACTCCAGCTTCCAGAGTGATAAGTATGACTCCAAGTCCATGTCGGGTTATGTCTTTACCCTCAATGGAGGGGCGGTCTGTTGGAAGGGTTCCAAGCAGGACACCGTTGCTGACTCGACGATGGAAGCGGAGTACATAGCTGCTTGCGATGCCGCAAAAGAAGCTATCTGGATGAAGAAGTTCCTCACAGAACTTCAGGTGGTTCCTACCAGTGTTGATCCAATACCTCTGTATTGCGACAACAACGGCGCTATAGTTTTAGCGAAGGAACCCAGGTCCCATCAGAAGTCCAGACACATCTTAAGGCGGTATCACGTGATCAGGGAGATCGTAGATCGCCGGGAGATCGAGGTGAAGAGAGTAGATACGGAGAATAACATTGCTGATCCATTCACAAAGGCCATTCCTCAGACGCGGTTCGAGAGGCTATTCAAGATGATAGGTCTACGATATGCCAATACATGGCCCTAGTGCAAGTGGGAGATTGTTAGTGTTTATGCCCTAGAGGCCATTACTGTATCATACTAGTTTGTATATTACTTAATGGAAGCTTAGGTATTCACAGTTGTATTGACAGTCTTGCTAAAAATGGTAGTATACTACTTGGTTTGTGTCTACTTTAATATGTGCATGTGTTTCTTTTAACATATCGCTTATACATATTAGTATAGCCCTTAGAATCTTTGCTTGATTACCAGCGTTGTGATGGCAGTCTGTCACGACCCGAAGTTTGGCCCGTGACCGGCACTTAACCACGTAACGTCTACAGGCGTAACGCGACTAAGTGAACCGAAAACCCAGAAATCAAACCAGTGAAAGTATAGAGTGTTATAAGTTTTAAATGAAAGCACTTACTAACATGATAAGAAATCTAAGTAAACAATCACCAAGATAGTAATATACGACGCCGTAGCGAAGATCAAGATCCACAAGTGGGAATATCACAGATAGGATAAACTGCAAGTACAGTCGGCTCACAACGAGCTCGACACCAGAATACAAATATAATACATCATCGTCCTCACACTGTCTCTAAGTCAAATACATACATGGTAGATGGAGAATACTAGATACAACAATGTACATACTGAAAGATAAACAGATACCGCACAAAACCCACCTATCCGCAAAAGAGCTAGTACACCAACTATGGGGGTATCTGTGTCAAAAGATGCAACCGCAGCCTGCCGCGACTACTCCGAAGGGCAACCTGCAAACACTGTGGCACAACGGGGGTGAGTTGCCAACTCGTGAATAGAGATAACATATAAAGGTAATCGCGAGCATGCACGTACTGCGCTACTCTATCATATGCCAACAGATGATATCAATATGTGATAAGCAGTATGTGCAATAATCATGCAAGTACTCTATCAGGTAATGTAACTACAGGATGAGGTATAATAGTAGATGCTGAGCAGGGGCAATATAATATCTACACGGAATGTCAACGTGGAATATGTAATCGGTGTCCATCAATGCACCCAGGTCCCCCAAATAGCTCAGGCGCCGGCACTCTCATCGGCCCTCAAATCCTGTACATCTCTGAGAATCCTGAGTGCCCAACATCGGCACCCAAATATCTTAAATACTCGTGTCCAGCATCGACACGCAAATCTTCATCCATCGGGCCCCGTCAGTCCGGGTCAGCCCACTCTCAATATATCGGGAATCCATCAGTCCGGGTCATCCCTCTCCCAATATATCGGGCATCCGTCAGTCCGGGTCAGCCCTCTCTCAATATATCGGGCATCCGTCAGTCCGGGTCAGCCCTCTCTCAATATATCGGGAATCCGTCAGTCCGGGTCATCCTTCTCTCAGCATAAGCCACTCTAGCACCGAGAAAACACAAGGTGGCGCCCCAAAATATCATATCAAGGGAACCGAGTTTTTAAATGATTACATATTTGCAATAGCCACGGTTCCCAAATCCAGAAATCACATGTAATCCAAACCAAAATGCAAGTCAATGATCCGATATGATATGTGCGTCAAATATAAATATCATGTCAAGTCGCATATAGATAAGCTACAATATAATGATCCAATGTAATATAGGCATCAAGTATGAATAGCATGTCAAGTCACATATAGATGAGCTACAATATGATGATCCGATGTGATATAGGTATCAAGTATGAATAGCATGTCAAGTCATATATAGATGAGCTACAATATGATGATCCGATGTAAATTCTACAGTGTGAGTGTCAACATGGACCGTTAGTAATGGTGTGGTGTTCTATCAATTCTAGTTTATATCCAAATAGCAAGGAATGCAGCATGCACTAAGTAGTAGCCATGAATAATCAATGTATACAAAGGATACTATAAGATCCTATCAGCCCTGACGTAGAACGCCATGCGGGCGATATCCCCGTAGATGTGAAATCTACTCACCGTAATCTCTCGCTAGGTATAGCCAACAACTTGTTTCCCCTTCTGCGCGGCGTCCGCCGTACTCGCCTGCGAACCTAGAATTACACATTATATCACACGTAAGCTTGAAGTCACACAAACGCGACCTTAAAGCCGAACTAGTAACTCGTGTCGCGAACCAAGCGCGCGTGTGCGCGATACGCTAAAACGTGTGGTTACGCGCCTGAAACCACTCCGACGCGTCGCGATACGCAGAAACCCTAAACCCACACACACGTATCACGCGTGTCGCGAAAGATTGAAAATACGGGAAAATAGGTAATCACCTCCAGATTTTGATACAGGAAAGATATTGTAAAACTATATATACCAAAACAACCCACATAGCAGCAGACACCCACACCCCAAACCCCAACCCAAAGCACCCCCATCTGGCCGCAAATTGCGGCCAGAAAGAATATTTCGGCGGCCTCACTTAGGAATTGGGCTCCCAGGTTTGGTGTGTGCACTCTATACCCCCCATACATGCTACAGTTACATCTAGTTTTACTCTGAAATGTCCCGGGTAGTAGCAGATCCTACAGAGCCTTATTTCTAGTTAAAATCCACACTTTTGCACTAAAATCAAACTTTAGAGTATTTTTGTGCAAACTGAAACAAAACTTGGCCTAAGATAGCTCTAATAACACCTAATAGAGCTAACACAACTAACAAAACCCTAATCTAACATGTGAATCACAAATATCCTTTAATATCACTAAAAATGCACAAAAATGAGATTTTTACTAAAGAATACAACAAGTCTAAGGAAAAGAAGTGCAAATATGAGTTAATACCTTCTAAGAATCTTGTAGAACACCAAAAGTTCCAGATTTTCCCTCAAGTATGCAGATTTGCTTCAAACACCTCAAAAAGCTCACTTTTCCTAAGGTTTTGTGATGAAAATGAGTTGATATGTATAGGGTTTTATGTATGGATCAAAGGGGAATGAAAAGAGAAGAGAATATGGAAGGAAAAATGGGGGTTTGCTGTTGGAATTTCAGCAGAATTCTGGAAAGGGGGAAAAGAGAGAGAAGAGGAAAAGAAAAGGGGTCAAAAGTCAATTCTTTTCTACCTAACACCATGCTTCATTGTTTATTGGATTTGAAATTATAAAAAGGGGTTATGATATGATTTAAAATGGTGGGGAATTAAAAAGAACCATGCACAAAAGAATGGTTAACACCTTAAACCTAAGTCTCAAAAGAAGGCTAAGTGTGCATGGGTACACTACACAAGGAAAATGATGCTAACACTACTAAATAACTAATAATCCTATACACACATAAAATAATACGCACAATTACTAATTATCAAGAAAAACATTCTAACGGAAATTCAATGTGTTACAATCTACCCCCCTTAAAGAAATTCGGTCCCCGAATTTAAAATTCTAACTATACGCACCTTCAAAAAGATGGGGATACCTCCTCCTCATCTCGCTCTCGGTCTCCGAAGTGACTTCCTCGCCGCTCTGGCCACGCCAAAGTACCTTGACGGACGATATCTCTTTCGACCTCAGTTTCTTCACTTGCCGATCCAAGATCATCACCGGCTACTCTGCATAGGAAAGGTTGCGCTCAAGCTGGATCGTCGGGTGCTGAATCGCATGCGAAGGATCATGAAGATATCTGTGGAGCATCGAAACGTGAAATACGGGGTGCACGTCTGGAAAACTGGGCGGAAGGGCTAATCGATACGCAACTGCACCAACACGCTCAAGGATCTCAAAGGGGCCCACGTATCTGGGACTAAGCTTCCCCTTCTTCCCAAACCTCGTCACGCCTTTCATTGGGGAGGCCCTCAAGAAAACATGATCACCAACAGAAAACTCAAGTCTGCGCCGACGACGGTCCGCATAAGATCTCTGCCTACTCTGGGCTGCTCTCATCCTATCGCGAATCAACTGGATCTTTGCGATCGTCTCCTCCACAATCTGCGGTCCTAAGATACTGCTCTCACTGAGCTCCGTTCAACAGGTGGGCGATCTGCATCTCCTCCCATAAATAGCCTCAAACGGTGCCATCTGAATGGTCTCCTGGTAGCTGTTGTTGCAGGAGAACTCTACTAAGGGCAAATGATGATCCCAGCTACTTCCGAAGTCTAAAACGCATGCTCTGAGCATGTCCTCGAGAGTCTGAATAGTCCGCTCTGACTGCCCGTCGGTCTGCGGATAGAATGCTGTGCTGAAACTCAAGTGAGTGCCCAAAGCCTCCTGAAGCCTCTGCCATAGCCGGCTGGTAAACTGGGTGCCTCTATCGGACACGATGCATGTTGGAACTCCGTGCAGTCGTACGATCTCATCAATGTAAATCTGGGCATACTGAGCAAATCCGAAAGTCGTCTTCACCGGTAGGAAGTGAGCCTCTTTCGTCAAACGATCCACGATCACCCAGATGAGTCATACCCTCGACTAGTCCTGGGTAGACCCACAATGAAATCCATAGATATCTGTTCCCATTTCCACTCCGGAATGGGTAACGGCTGTAGCTCTCCCGCGGGCCTCTAGTGCTCAGCCTTGACTTGCTGACAAGTCAGGCATCTCGACACAAAATCTGCAATATCCCTCTTCATACCGTCCCACCAGTAAACCTCTCTCAATCATGGTACATCTTGGTGGAACCGGGATGAACACTATATACCGACCGATGTGCCTCCTCAAGAATCTCGCGCCGCAATCCCTCAGCATCCGGTACGCACAGTCTAGCTCCAAATCGTAGTATCCCCTGATCATCGATCACGAACTCGGAAAATCTGCCCTGTCCCATCTGTGTCCTGATCTCTGAACAGCGGTCATCACTGTGTTGTGCCTCATATATACGATCAAGCAACTGTGGGCGTGCACTAACATGCGCCATCTGTCCTCCGATCGGCGTAAACTCGAATTGTACCCGGCTGTCGCATAAGATCTGCCAATCCGCCGACGACTGCCTCTGCACTGCGCTCAAACAGGATAGACTACCCCCGAGCCTCCTGCTCAAAGCATCCGCCACTACATTCGCCCTGCCCGGGTGATACAAGATCTCACAATCGTAGTCCTTCACTAACTCCATCCATCGGCGCTGTCTAAGGTTCAGGTCTCGCTGCTGAAATATGTACTTTAAGCTCTTGTGGTCAGTGAATATCTGGCACGACTCTCCATACAGATAATGTCGCCAGATCTTGAGTGCAAAGACCACTGCAGCCATCTCCAGATCATGAGTAAGGTAATTATGTTCATGTTTCTTTAATTGCCGCGAAGCATACGCGATCACTCTGTCATGCCGCATCAAAACGCACCCCAGCCCAACTCGTGAAGCATCGCAGTAGACCACAAATCCGCCTGATCCTGAAGGCAATGATAGCACTGGTGTCGTAGTCAGTAGAGCCCGTAGCCGCTGGAAACTGTGCTCACGCTCCTCCGTCCAATCGAAGTGAACTCCCTTCCAGGTCAACCCGGTCGAAGGTGTAGCAATGCGAGAGAAGTCCTGCACGAATCGCCGGTAATAGCCTGCCAGCCCTAGAAAGCTGCGAACCTCCATCACTGACGTGGGTCTAGGCCAACTCCGAACTGCCTCAATCTTCCTCGGGTCGACACATATACCATCTCGTGTAATCACGTGCCCCAAGAAGTCTACGCTGTCTAGCCAGAAGGAACACTTGGGTAATTTGGCGAAAAGCTGATGCTCCCTCAAGGTCTGCAGTGTAATCCGTAGGTGCTGCTCGTGCTCTTCTCTACTCCGAGAATACACCAAGATATCGACAATAAACACTATGATGAACAGATCAAGATACGGCCGGAAAATACGGTTCATCAAATCTATAGATGCTGCTGGCGCGTTGGTGAGTCCGAACGACATCACCAAAAACTCATAATGGCCGTAACGTGTGCGGAAGGCCGTCCTAGGAATGTCCTCCTGTCGAACCCGCAGCTGATGGTAGCCCGATCGCAAATCGATCCTCGAAAAGTATCCTGCCCCCTGAAGCTGGTCGAACAAATCATCGATGCATGGCAAAAGATATCTGTTCCGCACTGTCACCCTGTTCAGCTGGCGGTAGTCGATACACAAACGCATACTGCCGTCCTTCTTCTTGAGAAACAGGACTGGAGCACCCCAAGGAGAAACACTGGGTCGAATAAGTCCCTTATCCAGCAAGTCCTGCAACTGGCCCTTCAATTCTCGAAGTTCCGCCGGGGCCATCCGATAAGGCGGTACAGAAATAGACCCCGTGCCAGGAACCAGGTCAATGCAGAAAGAAATATCACGCTCGGGCGGTAGCCCAGGAAGCTCGTCAGGGAACACATCAGGGAACTCGCTAACAACCGGAACCTGATCCACCGGAACCTCTGTATCTCTAGTATCGCAAACATAGGCGAGAAATCCCTGACATCCCTTCCTCAAAAGCTGTCCAGCGCGAAAAGAAGAAATCACACTGTGAGGGGTGGCACCATGGTCCCCCAACACAACAACAACTGACTCGCCGAGAAAACAAAATCGAACTGTCTTCTCGCGGCAGTCAACAGAAGCATAGCACGTGGCTAATCAATCCATTCCCGAAAGAACGTCGAAGTCCAAAATCTCACGAAGGATCAAATCGACCGGCAACTCTCTCTCGCCAAAATGGACGGTACAGGATCGGAACACGTGACTAGCGACAAACGACTCTCCCACAGGAGTAGTCATAACTAGCGGTTGACCAAGCAAACCGGACTCTCTACCCAAACTCGGCACCAGGTGTGTGGATACATACGGGTACGTGGAAACATATGAGCACACGGATCCGTATCAAACAATACGTGTGCAACAAAGGACAAACTGAAAGAGTACCTGAAAGCTCTGCGTTGGACGCCCTCACGTCCTGATGAGTCGAAGCGAAAACTTGTGCCTGTCCTTCATCTGCGACTGACCGAACTCCTCCTCTACTAACCGGACCCCTCTGCGCGAACCCTCCGCGTCCACGACGTCTCAGAATACGACCCTGACGTGGTGTGAAGGAACACTGCCTGATGAGGTGTTAAAAGCTCCCACATCGCAAACATCTACGCGCTGGCTGCCGTCCTCCCTGGGGATGAGAGCCGAACAACTGTCCTCGTCCTAAGCCTCTGCTCTGGGCTGGTACACCAGTACGATTCCTCAACTGTTCTGAAACTCTCACGGTCTCTGGAAGACGTGTCCCGTAAACTGGGGCTGCCCCCACCGGTGCTATGTAGGGGACGGAATACTGCATGATGATCGCAAGGAACAACTGGGTAACAGGGGTGACAACCACCTGTCACTGCGCTCGCACGACCTCTACCAACGAGCTCATCGCCTGGCGTAGGCCCTGCATCTCTACCACTAGTCTAGCGATCTGAGCTGTCGTAGGGGAAACAATCTGTCCTGGTACAACAGGAGTACTACTCGGATTAGTCCCCGTCTCAGATGAATCAACTCGAACCTCGGCTCTCGCGGCCGCTCTCGCAGCCACTCTCTGCGCCCTCGTAGTCCTTGGAGGCATATTGGCTATAAGGAACAACAGGATTCGATAAGGATACGGAAATCGAATCGCAAGAATGTATATACTCAAGAAGGAATTTAAACCAACAAGTCCTAAGGTCGCATATGCGGAGTACCGTGTCGTGAGTATGCCGTGGAACATACACACGCTACGCTACCCTGCTGCAGCTACCTACTCCATCATACCAGGGTCATCCTACACTCCGAAAGGTAAAATCTACGCTGTGATACCAACTTTGTCACGACCCGAAGTTTGGCCCAAGACCGGCACTTAACCACGTAACGTCTACAGGCGTAATGCGACTAAGTGAACCGAAAACCCAGAAATCAAACCAGTGAAAGTATAGAGTGTTATAAGTTTTAAATGAAAGCACTTACTAACATGATAAGAAATCTAAGTAAACAATCACCAAGATAGTAATATACGACGCCGTAGCGAAGATCAAGATCCACAAGTGGGAATATCACAGATAGGATAAACTGCAAGTACAGTCAGCTCACAACGAGCTCGACACCAGAATACAAATATAATACATCATCATCCTCACACTGTCTCTAAGTCAAATACATACATGGTAGATGGAGAATACTAGATACAACAATGTACATACTGAAAGATAAACAGATACCGCACAAAACCCACCTATCCGCAAAAGAGCTAGTACACCAACTATGGGGGTATCTGTGTCAAAAGATGCAACCGCAGCCTGCCGTGACTACTCCGAAGGGCAACCTGCAAACACTGTGGCACAACGGGGGTGAGTTGCCAACTCGTGAATAGAGATAACATATAAAGGTAATCGCGAGCATGCACGTACTGCGCTACTCTATCATATGCCAACAGATGATATCAATATGTGATAAGCAGTATGTGCAATAATCATGCAAGTACTCTATCAGGTAATGTAACTACAGGATGAGGTATAATAGTAGATGCTGAGCAGGGGCAATATAATATCTACACGGAATGTCAACGTGGAATATGTAATCGGTGTCCATCAATGCACCAAGGTCCCCCAAATAGCTCAGGCGCCGGCACTCTCATCAGCCCTCAAATCCTGTATATCTCTGAGAATCCTGAGTGCCCAACATCGGCACCCAAATATCATAAATACTCGTGTCCAGCATCGACACGCAAATCCTCATCCATCGGGCCCCGTCAGACCGGGTCAGCCCACTCTCAATATATCGGGAATCCGTCAGTCCGGGTCATCCCTCTCTCAATATATCGGGCATCCGTCAGTCCGGGTCAGCCCTCTCTCAATATATCGGGCATCCGTCAGTCCGGGTCAGCCCTCTCTCAATATATCGGGAATCCGTCAGTCCGGTTCATCCCTCTCTCAGCATAAGCCACTCTAGCACCGAGAAAACACAAGGTGGCGCCCCAAAATATCATATCAAGGGAACCGGGTTTTTAAATGATTACATATTTGCAATAGCCACGGTTCCCAAATCCAGAAATCACATGTAATCCAAACCAAAATGCAAGTCAATGATCCGATATGATATGTGCGTCAAATATAAATATCATGTCAAGTCGCATATAGATAAGCTACAATATAATGATCCAATGTAATATAGGCATCAAGTATGAATAGCATGTCAAGTCACATATAGATGAGCTACAATATGATGATCCGATGTGATATAGGTATCAAGTATGAATAGCATGTCAAGTCACATATAGATGAGCTACAATATGATGATCCGATGTAAATTCTAAAGTGTGAGTGTCATGGCAATTACTAACGGTGTGTGTGTAACATGCAGGATAGTGCTCGTGCAACATGGACCGTTAGTAATGGTGCGGTGTTCTATCAATTCTAGTTTATATCCAAATAGCAGGGAATGCAGCATGCACTAAGTAGTAGCCATGAATAATCAATGTATACAAAGGAAACTATAAGATCCTATCAGCCCTGACGTAGAACGCCATGCGGGCGATATCCCCGTAGATGTGAAATCTACTCACCGTAATCTCTCGCTAGGTATAGCCAACAACTTGTTTCCCCTTCTGCGTGGCGTCCGCCGTACTCGCCTGCGAACCTAGAATTACACATTATATCACACGTAAGCTTGAAGTCACACAAACGCGACATTAAAGCCGAACTAGTAACTCGTGTCGCGAACCAAGCGCGCGTGTGCGCGATATGCTAAAACGTGTGGTTATGCGCCTGAAACCACTCCGACGCGTCGCGATACGCAGAAACCCTAAACCCACACGCACGTATCACGCGTGTCGCGAAAGATTGAAAATACGGGAAAATAGGTAATCACCTCCAGATTTTGATACAGGAAAGATATTGTAAAACTATATATACCAAAACAACCCACATAGCAGCAGACACCCACACCCCAAACCCCAACCCAAAGCACCCCCATCTGGCCGCAAATTGCGGCCAGAAAGAATATTTCGGCGGCCTCACTTGGGAATTGGGCTCCCAGGTTTGGTGTGTGCACTCTATACCCCCCATACATGCTACAGTAACATCTAGTTTTACTCTGAAATGTCCCGGGTAGTAGCAGATCCTACAGAGCCTTATTTCTAGTTAAAATCCATACTTTTGCACTAAAATCAAACTTTAGAGTATTTTTGTGCAAACTGAAATAAAACTTGGCCTAAGATAGCTCTAATAACACCTAATAGAGCTAACACAACTAACAAAACCCTAATCTAACATGTGAATCACAAATATCCTTTAATATCACTAAAAATGCACAAAAATGAGATTTTTACTAAAGAATACAACAAGTCTAAGGAAAAGAAGTGCAAATATGAGTTAATACCTTCTACGAATCTTGTAGAACACCAAAAGTTCCAGATTTTCCCTCAAGTATGCAGATTTGCTTCAAACACCTCAAAAAGCTCACTTTTCCTAAGGTTTTGTGATGAAAATGAGTTGATATGTATAGGGTTTTGTGTATGGATCAAAGGGGAATGAAAAGAGAAGAGAATATGGAGGAAAAATGGGGGTTTGTTGCTGGAATTTCAGCAGAATTCTGGAAAGGGGGAAAAAAGAGAGAAGAGGAAAAGAAAAGGGGTCAAAAGTCAATTCTTTTCTACCTAACACCATGCTTCATTGTTTATTGGATTTGAAATTATAAAAAGGGGTTATGATATGATTTAAAATGGTGGGGAATTAAAAAGAACCATGCACAAAAGAATGGTTAACACCTTAAACCTAAGTCTCAAAAGAAGGCTAAGTGTGCATGGGTACACTACACAAGGAAAATGATGCTAACACTACTAAATAACTAATAATCCTATAAACACATAAAATAACACGCACAATTACAAATTATCACGAAAAACATTCTAACGGAAATTCAAAGTGTTACACAGTCACACTAGTGGGGGCTGGGTAGTCTATAAGCACATCCTATACAGGTCCCTGGTTGTAGGATTATCGAGACGGGGAATCGATACTCCGGAATAGACTGGTGTATACGCTTCTCATCCCAGCTGGGAAGATGGTCTGTCCCACAGCCATCAGTACGTCGTACTGGAGATAGTATGCAGGTGCTCGTTAGGTTACGGGTACACCGGACAGGACTCGCCGGGAACTGTAGGTTGGCTCTATACCCATCGTCAGATAGCAGTTCCCAGGTGACATGAGTACAGCTTAGTCCGTCGACTTAACACTGCTTCTTCGCCTCGGGTGTGTTCCCACTGTACTTAGATTACTACCCTACCACAGCTCAAAGGAGTCGTGCAAACAGGTAGTAGTTGGGTGCAGTCCCGAAGCACTTGGAGGCAGTGGCGGTTAGACAGGATTCGTCTCTCCCGGTTTTGGGGGTTGATATCGCGCTGTTTATGGAGAGCCATTACGCAAAGTCCCTGGACAGGGCAAGCGAGATTTACTGGTAGGTTCCAGTAGTTTCTCAAGGTGTAATGGGCTTCACTCTGACACGACTTATACCGCTATTAGGGGTCTGATGTTTACCGCCCCTAGACCCGATATGCGATAGTCCTAAACAAACAGACCGGACTGTATGGAGATTGTCACATACAGGCTCAGTAGGAGTTCGGATGGGTTTCCTCATCGTCCTTCTTATCGACATCTACTTAGGGACCGTTACGTACAGCTAGTACCACTTGCGGCCTGTGGTTAAACCCACTGTCAGCGTAGTGTCGAGTCTTCAGAGTCCCACACAGAGAATTTCCCTGCACCGGCAAAAGGTGTAGAGGCCATATGGTTTTACGGCAGGACCGCGATCACTTACGTACACTTGTGCACGTACTATAATCGGGCAGATAATACTAGCAGGCTTTGGTTTAAGCCAGATTCTAGTATTATACAGATGGATTTATTCATTCAAAGATTATCCATGTTTTTCGGAAATACGGATGGGTGGGGCAGTCTCGTAATTTCTCGGGAAGCTTCTAGAAGAAGGTGACTCATTTGTGTTTATTTCCTTTTAGGATTTAAACTAAATGAGGTGGAGGATGAGGTGTATGTTTACATTAAATGCTTAATGACTCATGAGGTGATTTCACCCTTAGAATTAAATGAAGCATGCTAGATATTATCTTGATATTATCAAGAGAGGTATTATTATGCTTTATAATATTCTAGCATGAGTATTATTCATTTCATTATCACAAAACAGTTCTCTCTCCTCAAGTCTTCATCTTCTTCCTCAAACCCTAAAAGCTCTCATGAGTTGAGAATCCTAGAGTTTAAAGTGACTAAGTAATCCATATAAATACTCTACACCCTCTAGGACTTCTAGATTAGCAAACTAGAAGCCTTAGTTATCTCAGATTCGAGATAGGAGCTCGAACTATAGACTCTCGGGTGGATCGTCTCTGACTCGAGGAGGCCGTTGAGGTGCCCATATTCTATAGAGCCTACGAGGTGTGGAGGACAGCGATGAAGACCCGAAGGACAAGTAACGTGAGGTATAACTTCGAATCCGAGTAGTTAAACCTCTCGTAGTTTGTTGGTAATGGTTTAGACACGATCTGTGTGCTCAAGTCCTGTAAGTCTACGGTAGCACCCCGGCCGTCTACAGACGCCAAATGCGGAACAAAAACTTTTTAACTGGCGCTATCGTATACTTTAACCTGGATCCGCCATTATTGCTAAACTAACAAACTGTAAAGAGTGTAGAAAGGTTATACCGAATGATCCGAGTCCTTCGTTCTTTAACCATCATCCCATGCTCCGTTGCGGCTGCTCCGATATCGTCGATCTCCGATCTCCTCGTCCAGGTGGCACCACGTCAACGATTCTTTAAACGGGCTCCCGCCTCTGACTCGAGGCAACAAGGTCGTCAAGTTTGCTAAAAGAGACGACCAAGAATGATGTAGAGAATGAGTAGATTACTTTGTCTCACTTCGTCCAAAACCGTGGACGATCGGTTAATGAAGTTGCCATGGGAATCGGGTGATGGAATGAAATGAGCTGTGAAAATCCATACACCGAAACCTATCATCTTTTTTTCAAATGAATCAAATCAAGCGAGTGAAAAATCTCATTAGCACCAAGGAGGGGGCCGGCCACAATATATAGAGGTGGGGGTGAGTGTAGGAGAGGGGGAGGTGATAATAAGAAAATATCTCTAGTGTGAACACAAAGTGTGAACACACTTAATGAAATGATGAATCATTAACCTACTCACCAAGCATTAATGGAATCATTAAATGCAACCATGACTCACTAAACACCTCACCACTTCTAGAACCTTCTAGAAGCTTCCACACTCATCTCAAGAAAAGATAAATCCGTCTTTAACCGAATGTTAAAAGACGGGCGATAGAAAACTGGAAACTGGCAACTTCCAAAAGTGATCCCGAAACGAATTTCAGGATAACCCCGTATTTGTATAAATATACCCGCATTTGTATTACGACCGAATACAAATACAACTGAGACAAAGATATTATATCTACTCAATATAATACTCGGATCCGGCTTAAACCAAAGCCGACCAGTATCATCTGCCCGAAAAATAACAAGTGCGTAAACGCACGTGCATTTTCCGAACCCTGCCATAAAACCATACGGCATCTACAACGTTTCGCCCGAACTTGGGAAACTGTCTGTGGGGGACTTTAATGACTCGTCAGTACCCTGGCAGTGGGTTTAACCACAAACCGTCAGCGGCACTAGCTATGCGTAACGGCTGCCCATGGACTGACCTCAAGGGAGGCTGATGAGCGAACTCATCCAGAAACCCTACTGAGCCTAACAGTGACAATGTATATACAGTCCGGTCCGTTCGTCTATGAGTATCGCATATCTGCCTAGGGGGCTAGTAACGTCAGACCCCCAATAGCAGTATAAGTCGTGTCGGAGTGTAGCCCAATAACACCCTGAGATACTACTGGAGTACCTACCAGTAAATCTCCTGCCACGGCCGTAGGCTTTGTGTAATGGCTCTCCTAGACACAGCACGATCTCGCCCCCAATACCGGGAGAGACGAATCCCCTGCCGATCCGCTCACGTACCTCCATATGGCTCGGGACTGTACCAAAAAACTATCTGTTTGCACGACTCCTTTGAGCCGTGGTAGGGTAGAAATCAAAGCACAGTGGGAACTCACACGAGACAAATGACGACCTCAGGTCGATGAACTAACCTGTACACATGTCACCTGGGAACTTCTATCTGACGATATGTATAATACCAACTAGCAGATTCCCGGCGAGTCCTGTCCGGTATACTCATAACCCAATGAGCACCTGTATACATCTTAGGTGATCCAACTGACACCAGTGGCTTGTGAGACCGGCCACCGCCCCTCGTCGGGGTCTCGACTGTATACACTAGTCTACTCCGGAGTATCGATGCCCTGTCTCGAAACTCCCACGACTAGGGACCACAATTAAGGATATGCATATAAACTACCCAACTCTCACGTATATGATCGCCATCATACTGTTGGTAGTAAAGCAAGATCCTAAGGGCTCTATCAAAGTGTAACATGTAATAAGTCACCTGAACATGTACACGACTGATAAAGACAAACCAGATAGCATACTATCATCTCGAGTAAGACTGTCCTACCGGTATAGATCCTCCGCAATCATTGCAATCACGTACCTGCGATCCAATAATTGACTCTGAGGGCACTATTTCCAACAATCTCCCACTTTCACTTAAGGCTAATTATTGCGATGTCGACTACTCACAACCCGTGTGAAACCGAACATCCAACTCCTCTACTAATCAGTTTCACAAAGCCCGTTTGTAAAACTATTGTGTTCGAGAAATAGCCTCAGTGAGTGGATCCGCCTAGAAGTTTCTTTATATACCTCTCTTAATCTCAAGTTCGCGGAGAAAACCATCTCCCGAATCGAGTAGTACCTGTCTTAGAATATGTCTGGATATCTGATGGGACCTAGTTCATAAATGAACTCCAAATCCAAACTTCTTAGACTGTATCGATCACTGAACCTAATCAGTATCCGGCACCATGCCACCCACAGTATCCTCTTGGACCACCTGTCCATAACACTGTCCCTCTTCAGAGGGAAAACTATAATTCTGACAATCACTCTGTCAACCATGTCACCTTTGAAGCCTGGGATGATAATCGTCTCCCGAAGGAGGCTGTCGTCATCAAATCCGTATAACATGTACTTATGTTCTAAAACTGCTTCCTTATGTTTCTCCAGGATTGGATTAATACAAACTTATTGCATCTAGTGCAAAAACAACATCTGGTGTGGTACTTGACATATCACGATTGACTCAATTACCTAAGCAAGTGATCTGCCAATCATGCCCATCCCTCTCCCCTTTAGTCTGTAAGACACCTTTAGATAGGGTGACTCCATTCCCTGCAGGTACACCACCATACCAGGAGTCATCTATTCTAAAAACCATTAGAATACTGTCAAAGTACCCACATTGGGAAACTACCCAAATCCATATCTAAAACCATAGATCTAGAAACCAGAATGTCAAATATTATATCCATATCCTGTATGGAGAAACAACTGTGTGACGACCACAGTACAACCGATCGTAGTATAGGAATTTTACTTCCTACTCTGTGTATGTCATCCAAATACCATGACATCACACCCTACTACCTTCTTAACAGATCCATCCCCTATTCTGATTAAAGTCAAACCCATGACTGTCACATCAAAATTAGATGATCTATCTCCGCTATAACTGTTCAAGTCTATAAATAGACATAAGCTACTTGCCCACTATGCTTCTGCTGCTCCCACTGACTACGACAACCCTCCTACCGGGTCTCATAACCTGGAACAACAGTAGTGTCAAGTCTGGGTAGATAAGAACCTCCCTGTCACCGTCCTTGAGGCTACCGGAGTACCTCTCGGGTGTCTGAGGTTACCCACCATATCTGCGGAGTGGCTAATGGAATGTCAAACCTGATTGAATATATAGGTCCTATTAAATTTTCCGTAATCGTTCGCGGTTCTGGAATCACTTCCAGTTCTACCATACTCCCACTACTGTTTTCTGAAAAAGATCCATTTTACTAAAACTGTGGCGAGTCAAGAACAATATCACTATTGATCTTCCAAATGGTAGAAAATCAACCCTCGTCAGAGCCAGGGTCAACCCACAAACAGCCATTACAAAAACGTGCCCTGAGTTATCCAGAGTCTGGTTTTAAGCATAAGCTGGACAACTCCCCATACCTTAACATCTTTTAAGGTATGAACCATTCTATATCCAATATAGAAACTTTGGCACTTATTTAATTAGAACCGAATTCAAATCATGCAACTGTCTCCAGTGCATATAAACTTAATGAAAAGAGGCTAATCAGTATTACTCAACTTAGGAATCCATCCAATTATGAGTAACCTAAAAGAGAAACAAGTTTCTCAAAACCATTACTATCATCTGAATACCAATCACAAGAATCTACATTTTCGATCTCTTTGAAGAATCCTGATACTTGTGATACCTGGTTCTCTACTTTATTCTTATACCCACAACTTCTCAAAACTTAGACCTTGTATTTCTACGAAACACTTGTCTAAAAACTAGAGAAGTCATAAGTAAACAGAACATAGTACGAGAACCTACCCCTTTGTCCTGATGGACACTGGACAACATACAATACTCTGTATATGTCCGCTGAGTTGAATAACTCAAAACCTGTGCATCGTAGGTTGAAAACTGTACCCTGGCGATTTCCTCAAATATCACCAATTTCAACGAATTCCGATATAATGAGGATAATTACCTAATTCCCAATAACTTACTCCCACTCATCATCTGTAAAACCATATAGATATGAGAATGAAACCTGGTAAATACATACCCTGGAGTAAGCATCCAATCAGGAAAACAGTTTTCTTTTAACAATGCACTGAAACAAGAAAATGTTTCGTTGGGGTATCTTGGTATTCCTAGTAATGCCTCTTCCATAATCCAATTCATGACTTTAACCGTATATTTCTTTGCCATCTTTCCAAATCCCTTTATTTGTCTTTAGTCGTTACCTTCTATACACCATCGTTAGGCTAAATGGTTTTCTTCCTTCCCTACCGTTCGGCACCAGCCTATGGTTTGGAAGAAGACTATCCAGTAAGCATAATAGGTGTACCCTCCTAAACCAAGGAGTACTCGCATCTTGAGAGAAGGTGATGATAAAAGACATCTGAATAATACCTTATTCTTTTAAAGGCGAAATAGGAGTGGTGATGAAGTACGCGGTTTTGGTCGTGAATGATAACAGTCGCAATTTACTTTACCCTCTTTCTAATCCCTTTATTTGTCTTTACATATTACCTTCTGCACACCCTACTTAGGCTAATTGGTTTTCTTCATTCCCTACCTTTCGGCACCTGCCTATGGTTTGGAATAAGACTATCCAATAAGCGTAATAGGTGTACTCTCCTAAACCAAGGAGCCCTCGCAACCTGAGAAAAGATGATAATAAAAGACAACTGAATAAACCAATTCTATTTATCCTGAACCTTGATCCATCCTCGAAGAAGTCCCTTTGAGTTCGTATATAACCATACGATGGATCTATCTAATGGAAGTGGATGTCCGTAGTAATACGGGGTGTTCTGAGAAATTCAAAGGGTAGAAGAAGGAGTGGCAATGACTTATGCAACTCAGACAATCCAAAAGCCAGTATTTTAAGAAGGTTCGGTCAACTTGGTCACTGAGTCATGGTCTAGGGTCGGTCAAAGGTCGCTGCCAGAGAGAGAGAGAGAAAAGAAACACTCTGCGTGCACTCTAACCTAGATCAGAATGGTTATCACTTTATCTAATCCGGAAACCTCCCACTGTCCTGTCAAATTCTCCTCCAAACCTAAAAGAAGAATTAATCGGGATCACCCGAAGAGTAAACCAACTCATCAGTGGGAATCGGGATCCAGCTCTCATCGCAAGATAACGTGATGGAATGCATCCACGTTACTCATACTCCAGAAGGTATGCGCATACTTGGCAAGTTTCAGTTTCTTTAGAAACTCCCGATATGATTTTTGCCCCATGCTCTTATAACCTTGGCGTTAGGTCAAAATGTCATAAATCACATGCCAAGTTCTACCTGTCACTATCTTGTTAATTTGAACCCACCCGCACATGCCCTTGGCGTTAGGTCAAAATGGCAGAACGGCTGTCCCAAACCAACTCATCTATCTATGCAACAAATGAATACCCAACAGCTACCAAACACTATGCCTTGGCGTTAGGTCAAAATACATAGCTTGAATACTACTGAATACCCAAAAGAAGTGACGGAGGGCTACGGTTGGTTTTTGGCGAAAAACTTTTAACGTAACGAACTTGATATCGCTGAAGGAACCTGATAGCTTTTTAAAATATAGTGGCGAAAACCTTTTGCTAAAGAGGTCATTCCCGGTGAAGGGATCTCGGCTCTTTCTTCGTGGAATGAGGTGCAGGATATTCCACTGAATACTGCAATGCAAAGCAACTTGTAATCGACTATAGTGAAGTTATTACCCTGACGCAAACTTTTACCCAAGGGGTCAGTCCCGGTGAAGGGATATCGGCCCTTGCCCCGTCGAATGAGGTACAGGATATTCCACTGAATACCGCTATGCATAACAAAAAGGAACGTCTTTGCAATAACACTTTTTAAATTTGTTCCAACAACTGCAAACATGTTTGTTTTCCTTTGCATTGATCAGAATCAACGCAGTCCCATCAATCGATCACACCAGAAAAGAACGAAAATAAAATGTACGCATATGCCATCCGCATTCGTCACTGGGTCCCGTCATCACCCGTTAGGTTACTTAACTAACGACAGAGCGGGGACTGGACTAGCGCGGGTGTAAAACATATACAACATCTAATAGTATATAAACCAATATACAATAATCGCTCCAGGCGTGATAATATGCAACATTACATAAAAGTAATAAGCATCACAGAACAATACAGATAATCTGGGATCCCCGAGTTTCACAGAGCCGCTGCTGAAACTCGACGTTCCCCTGTCGTGTGGATAGCCTGTGCAATGAAACCTAGACCCCTACGGGTGCGGCAAGTTACCCGCCAAAACCTGAAGCGAGGCAGCCCCTTACAGCATAGTGAATGGACCACCCAGCACTTCACGGAATCCGGTAATCTTGGGCACCCCTCCTTGGGTCAACCTGTACCCCCTACGAGTGCGGCGAATAGTCTGCCAATTCTAGAGTGAGGCCCCTCTGCCTCTCAAAGCCATAAGATGCGGACCCGTTGCCCCCAGAACCCGGCTATCCGTGCACTCCTTCGCGGGGCAAAACCTAGTACAGTATTGCAAAATAGTACAACAGGTACATCGACCGCAACCTGGTCGTGCCCCAAAAGAATATTATACAACAGGCAGTGACGGCAGTCCACATGTTGGACGCTCGCCCCGCAATATCAAATGTACAATTAAATCCAAACTGCACTACCATTGCACACTGCTATCCACCACGACAAATCCGCAACATCACAGCACAACACAGAACATCAACGTGAATGTCACGTTCGCAAACCCGTCTAAAAGAACTATAGCAATCAGACGCGGTTTCCGATCAAATGACATTCCCGGTCGGAGATATAATGTAAGCACTGTAAACTAACATGTTTAAATTTCGATCGACTAAATATCATGAAGTGGGCCCCACGAACAACTGGTGAACAGTAACAAAATCTGGGCCCAAAAGATATATACCAAAAACCCCAATTTCCAGAGAAGAATATACTGTGCAAATTTGGGGGCATGATCACACCAAATGGCCACGGATGCGCGGTCAAATCCTAGGTTTGACCGCGATTCCGCGGCAGTTTGGTCGTATCATGTGCCCAATTTTTTACAGTATTCTTAGAAAACCCTGCACAACTTTCTGTGATATGTAGAATAATTTTAGGACATCATTTAAAATCGACAGAAACTGTGAAGCTTGAAAATTGTGTTTTTCGATATCCGGTTCGATCGATGTTTTAAACGCGTTAGCACAAGTCAGTAAAGCAAAATGGTGAGGCTCTGATACCACTGTAAGTCTACGATAGCGCCCCGGCCGTCTACAGACGCCAAATGCGGAACAAAAACTTTTTAACTGGCGCTATCGTATACTTTAACCCGGATCTGCCATTATTGCTAAACTAACAAACTGTAAAGAGTGTAGAAAAGTTATACCGAACGATCCGAGTCCTTCATTCTTTAACCATCATCCCACGCTCCGTTGCGGCTGCTCCGATCTCGTCGATCTCCGATCTCCTCGTCCAGGTGGCACCACGTCAACGATTCTTTAAACGGGCTCCCGCCTCTGACTCGAGGCAACTCGATCGTCAAGTTTGCTAAAAGAGACGACCAAGAATGATGTAAAGAATGAGTAGATTACTTTGTCTCACTTCGTCCAAAACCGTGGACGATCGGTTAATGAAGTTGCCATGGGAATCGGGTGATGGAATGAAATGAGCTGTGAAAATCCATACACCGAAACCTATCATCTTTTTTTCAAATGAATCAAATCAAGCGAGTGAAAAATCTCATTAGCACCAAGGAGGGGGCCGGCCACAATATATAGAGGTGGGGGTAAGTGTAGGAGAGGGGGAGGTGATAATAAGAAAATATCTCTAGTGTGAACACAAAGTGTGAACACACTTAATGAAATGATGAATCATTAACCTAGTCACCAAGCATTAATGGAATCATTAAATGCAACCATGACTCACTAAACACCTCACCACTTCTAGAACCTTCTAGAAGCTTCCACACTCATCTCAAGAAAAGATAAATCCGTCTTTAACCGAATGTTAAAAGACGGGCGATAGAAAACTGAAAACTGGCAACTTCCAAAAGTGATCCCGAAACGAATTTCAGGATAACCCCGTATTTGTATAAATATACCCGCATTTGTATTAGGACCGAATACAAATGCAACTGAGACAAAGATATTATATCTACTCAATATAATACTCGGATCCGGCTTAAACCAAAGCCGACCAGTATCATCTGCCCGAAAAATAACACGTGCGTAAACGCACGTGCATTTTCCGAACCCTGCCATAAAACCATACGGCCTCTACAACGTTTCGCCCGAACTTGGGAAACTGTCTGTGGGGGACTCTAATGACTCGTCAGTACCCTGGCAGTGGGTTTAACCACAAACCGTCAGCGGCACTAGCTATGCGTAACGGCTGCCCATGGACTGACCTCAAGGGAGGCTGATGAGCGAACTCATCCAGAAACCCTACTGAGCCTAACAGTGATAATGTATATACAGTCCGGTCCGTTCGTCTATGAGTATTGCATATCTGCCTAGGGGGCTAGTAATGTCAGACCCCCAATAGCAGTATAAGTCGTGTCGGAGTGTAGCCTAATAACACCCTGAGATACTACTGGAGTACCTACCAGTAAATCTCCTGCCACGGCCGTGGGCTTTGTGTAATGGCTCTCCTAGACACAGCACGATCTCGCCCCCAATACCGGGAGAGACGAATCCCCTGCCGATCCGCTCACGTGCCTCCATATGGCTCGGGACTGTACCCAAAAACTACCTGTTTGCACGACTCCTTTGAGCCGTGGTAGGGTAGAAATCAAAGCACAGTGGGAACTCACACGAGACAAATGACGACCTCAGGTCGATGAACTAACCTGTACACATGTCATCTGGGAACTTCTATCTGATGATATGTATAATACCAACTAGCAGATTCCCGGCGAGTCCTGTCCGGTGTACTCATAACCCAATGAGCACCTGTATACATCTTAGGTGATCCAACTGACACCAGTGGCTTGTGAGACCAGCCACCGCCCCTCGTCGGGGTCTCGACTGTATACACTAGTCTACTCCGGAGTATCGATGCCCTGTCTCGAAACTCCCACGACTAGGGACCACAATTAAGGATATGCATATAAACTACCCAACTCTCATGTATATGATCGCTTTCATACTGTTGGTAGTAAAGCAAGATCCTAAGGGCTCTATCAAAGTGTAACATGTAATCAGTCACCTGAACATGTACACGACTGATAAAGACAAACCAGATAGCATACTATCATCTCGAGTAAGACTGTCCTACCGGAATAGATCCTCCGCAATCATTGCAATCACGTACCTGCGATCCAATAATTGACTCTGAGGGCACTATCTCCAACAAGTCCGTGTTAAGAAGTTTTGATAATTGTTTTTCATATATTCCGCCTTCCTGCGAACACATGTGGTGCGTGACATAGACTTACACCTTGCAAGTTCCTTTTTGTTACATATATGTTTTGTGTACAAATATCTTAAACTAGTTTTTTTGTAATATTTGTATGGGTAAATTTGAATCTGGAACTACTAAGTTAAACCACTAGAAAAACTAACAATACTAGGATGTGGTGAGACCACTAGGAGACCACACCTAAAGCCCGAGGCCCTAACTCCACCGTAAAACTGTCGACTCTTCCCATTTTCCCGGCGCCGCCGGTCTTGCAGAGTAATGGTGTTTTGGGTTTTTGTCAGTAGCTTTATTTGGTAATAATATAAGCTATTGTATTGTTTGATTTGTCCCAGATTTCATATAGAGAAATCTGGGAGTGTTCTAGTATGGTTTTAACAATGTTTCTGACATTTTTATTACGGTTTTTTAGTATTTCGGTTCCGCGACTGAATTATTGACGTTCGTATGTTAATGTCAGGGGTATTTAGTCGTATTTGGAATAAGTAAGCTATAGGTTCTAACCTATGGGTGCTTAGCTCATTGTTTTGGTTTTGAAATGATATTTACGCCGACGTGTTATAACTACGATTGTAGGTACGATCGCGGAGGTTTCCGAGACATCAAGGACGGACAAAACAAGCATGGATTTTGACTAGCTCGACAAGAGTAAGTAGATTTATATCTACGGGGAAGTCGGGTGGATAGCGTATAGTACCCCCCGGAACCAATTAACTAGGATAGTTATGCTATCTAGTTAGATTTTAATGTTATGTTAGATAACTTAGCTTTATTAGATTGATATTATTTTGTATCTACTGGTTATAAATGTGGTTATATTTGATATATGGTTATGATAACATACGTACGTGACGACAGATCCGTATGATATTGATACGATATTAGATGGATATTGTATGAGGGATCATACCGTACTTGTGATGATGAGGAGAGCATGCCGATTACGACTAAGTTTCATCTGGACTCGTGGAGTCATGAGTTATCCCGACTTGGGACGTTACGTTTGATTGAGCTATACTCTTTTAAAAACCAACGAATCGTTTTCACCTTTAAACGATAAATGATAAGGATGCGATGTTATTTTCTGAAATGAATATCTATTTTAACTTAATGCAGCTTCCTTATTTCAAAATAACGTTTCGTTCCATTTTCAAAGATAACGGTATGGCTCATAGCAATTAGTTACGTTTAATAATTACACGATACGCTTAGATTCCTTTACATGTTCACGATACGCTAATCGATTATATATGTTCTCTTTTATATGAACACACTGATAGAACACTGCATAACTACCAATGAGTACTATGTTGCACGCGCACAGACGCATATGTTACACTACACCTCATTCGTACTGCCAGGATACTGTAGGATCGCTATACCACGCGATGTGTATGTAAATGCCGATATGAGACATTATGGATTCTCTATATCCGGGAAATTGGATTGTAATTATATGTTGCGGATATGGGTCGAATAACTTTCTGCTTTAAACACTTATAGAACACTTACACAAATACTAATGATTGCCATGCTACACGAGCACAAACGCGTATGCTACACTATACATCATTTGTATTGTCATGACACAGTAGAACTGTTACATTTGTTTACACGCCTGACTATACTTACATACAGTGCCTTTATTTCCTGCTGAGTTATTATGAATACCAGTACCATGGGTATTCGTATTTGATCCTTATGAGTTTTTATGATGTTTATACTTTCGATGATATATATCAGTGGTATGGGACGCTTCTATATATATATAATATATATATAATATATCATCAGAGTGATATATGCAATTATTCTTCTTCTTTACTTGATATTTCTGGATTCGATGAGTTGACGTCCACCATGAGTTTTATGTTTTCTGATTTGGTTTTATTCCGAATCGAGTAGGGGGGCTATACGGTTATGGACGTGCTACATATCCGGATTGAGTTGGGGGGTATACTGTCAGATACATGGTGGACCCGGTCGAGACCGAGGGGAAGGTTAGCCGCGATAGAGGCGGGGATCCTAGCGAGGACACTTGATACCGGAGATAGATATGAGCACGGCGGATATCCAGGGGATACTGACCGGGGCTAGGGATATCGAGGGTCTACCGATCTGTTGAGACGGTGGCAACGATATCTGGATTTGCGTGTCGGTGATGGACACGAGAGATTTGATGATTTTTCGTATCGGTGATGGACAAGAGAGATATGATGATTTAGGGTGTCGATACTGGACACCCATATAGTGATGTTTTGCGATCATTCGAGATATACCGTTATAATTTATGCATTATAGTAGCCGATCAGGACTGATCCGGGGGACAGTAACTAAATACTATTTTACTTGTGGATATATATAAAAGGGGTTTATAAACGAGCTATAGTCTCATTATTTTGACATGTCTCGGATGTCTTGAGAATCTTTAAAACTGTAAACCTCTTAAAACTCTTTACCAAACAGCAAGATATATATCTTAAATAAAATACCTATTATGCTTCATACTATTACGCCTGCTTATATTCCGTGACATACGTATCCCGCGGCTATTTTAAGAAGAGGTTTTACATACATATTTCGGCTAGCTTATAGGCTTAGACCTGGATACAGGTCATATACATAAGAGACAATATATTTTGGGTTTACGTGATGGATAGGGTTGCATTACAGTACTTATACATTATATATATTAGTTTAGGATATGATAGTACTATACTTTATGACCTAGGTATATCGTTGTGCATTTCGATTTTTACCTTTTGATATAATTTTATTCACTGAGTTGGCAACTCACCCCCGTTGTGCCACAGTTTCTTGCAGGATATACCGCTCGGATCATCAGCGGCTTACGGCACACATTTCTTTTCGGTGATTGCTTTGGTAGGTGGGCTACTATTGTATCGTACCCATACTTGTGTATATATATTCTTTTGTATCTAGTTAAAACTCCATCGACTCAGAACTTGTATAATTGTGGAGTTAGAAGCGAGACTTAGAGTTATGTATTGTGGGCGTCGCACTCGTTGGAGTCGGCATTTTATTCTTGTTGTTTATTGTTTCGCTTTTCTTTTCTTCTCCATTGGTGCCGTATATTATCTATGTGGTTGCTCCGCCGTTTGGGCGTGGAAGCTAGCTCCCATTGGCATGCTTTTTATATTATTGTGCTTGTATCAGGTTTTATTCAAAATGTACAAAGGAGGTGCTGCCGATTTTTAAAACGTCATAGATGCTTTTCAAACACACTTATTTAAACTGATTCCATCTAATGACTAATTTTAAACTTCACCTCCCATATTTTCGAAAAAGGGTTTAGATTCCGGGTTTTGGCTTACTTGGATTGCGTCGACGTCTTTCGATGTTACGTGATTTAAGTGCCAGTCACGTGCCACTTTTGGGTCGTGACAACCAACCATGTCCGGAAGAAAGGATGACACGCTGGGGGTATCATGTGCGGGGCCACCATAGTAAGTAGGCGCGAGAAAGTTTTTTCCTGGGAACAATCTACAATGGAGGACGCCAACTCCCGCAACTCTGGAAACTCTAAAAAAAAGGGTCAGGCATATTGAAAAATCGTTAAATAGAAAGAAAGTAAATTATAAGATTGCCTTAAATACTTCGTTCATCCTAGAACGAAAGGGTGGCAGCATCAAGAATATCCTCTATAGCCTCTGGTGCACCACTGGTGACATCTACAGAGTCTGTAGTTGGTTTATGAACCTCTGCCGAAGGAATAAGAGCCATCACCAGAGTATCTAAGACACACCGTGGGCTCGAAACTGCGCCCACCGCGGAAGTCCTTGCAAAAGAAAAATGTGTAAAGACGAATATAATATGAGAGCAATATAAACCATTTACTGAAAAAGATGTGAAAAAAATATATACCGATACGCCAAGGAGCCTGAAATATAGCTTTTTCGAGCTACTGCTCTTTTCTTGTTAACCACGCTCGCCGGGCTTCGATTTATGATAGAGCTCTACCCGCTTTCAGAGCAGCCTCATTTTCAGAAGCGGCTGATATCGTTTGTTTTAGAACCCTTTATTCTATAAGCGTTAAAGGGGCTGCCGATGACACAGCAAAAGACGGATCAACATCATGGAACTCGACGGAGGAAAGTCTCCCTTCTTAGGGCGCACATTCTTGGTCTCATCCTGTGACCGCTTAAGAGTTTCGGCCAACTGAGCAGCTTCCTCGGCAGAAGTATCCGAAAAAAGAAGGTCATCATTTGGTTCATGCGTAGGCATAGACTCATCACAAACAAGAGGCTCGGGCTCGAGCAAGGCGTCAAGTAAACACATGGCGAATTTCTTCCTCTTTTGGGGGCTTAATCTAATGCTCGCAGAGGTGCGTTTCCTCCCCCTAGGCACCTTTGGACGGCATTACCCGATTTCATTTTTAGGATCTGACTCGGATAATACTACAACTTGTGCAGTATTTAGAGTCCCTATGTCGGGTTCAGTGTGAACTAGCATACCAGCAATACGGGAGTTCAATACTGTTCAAGAAGCCTTCGGGATCACTACTAAATTGTTGTCCCTCAAAGAGGGACGCACAACCGATCGTGGTCATAACGAAACATTGGCATCATGGGCAGGCATAGGGACCTTATGCTCGAGAAGCACCCATCTCTCCTCCATGATAATCGGCCTTTCCTTATGATGATACTAGCCATCGAAAGGTCCCACATGCCTCGGAATGTAATTAGGCTAAGGGATCATGAAGAAAGAAACCGGTGTTCAGATGTATAAAATGATGAATAACGTCATAGGAAATCTCCAATGAGGAAGATGGCTCGACTAAAAACGCCTCAAGGGGCACCTTAGTTATAACTCAAATGTTGGGAAAAACAGTGTGGATTATATCGCATGAATTGAGCGGTATCGTTCAATCGAAACACAAAATATCTTGGCCTGATCGAGTATAGGTGCATGATCTCCTTGTGCTTCAAAGTCGGCGCTTCGTTCTTCAAAGTCGGCGCTTCGTTCTTCAGCAAGTCAAATAGTTATTGAGTGGCCCCCATTGGCGCAGAGAGAATCCGATCAGTAAAAACCATACTACCCTCATTTGGGTATAAATTGAGCAGCACGCTCAGAGCCCTAACTGAGTCAGATCGGGAGCAGAAGTATTAACTAGTCTCATGATTCGCGGGAAAGTATAAGACTCATAGAAATTAGGCCGCTGGTGCACAGCGAATGCGTCTAATAAATGCATCTCAATCCAAGACATGAAGTAATGGAGAGAGAAGTTCACAGTGTCCACACCCGGATTTGAAGCATTGGCAGCAGTGCTCAAGCCATGATACAAGTGAGATAACCCTGCAATGCCAATAGCTAGTCGTGCTCCCTCGGCTATGCAGTGTGCGGGGTAGACGACAAAGGCCCTCATAAAGCGTCGATGCATATGCATCGCGAACCAACTGAGCCAAAGACTGATGAAACCTATAAAAATGTCTCCTCATTTATGTCAGGGGCAGTGATCTCGTTAAAAGCTACGGTCGGTGTGCTCGAAATATAAAACTGCGGCAAATCTTCCGCATTGGTTGGAAGTTTACCCAAGCCAAAGCCGAAAGGATCATTGATCTTTGCAAATTTAGGAGCCTTCTTGGATAGAACATCGCCACGAAGGAAGGGGGCAATGAAATCTTTGAAACTAACCCCTGCCCCTCAGATGCCACAAGCAGGCTTTCATAAATGCTCAATGCCTTGATTAAACCTGGATTCTTATGTTGAACGGCATTTTCAGTTGTTACGCCTTCTCGCATAGCTGGCACTGTGGCGAAAACATACTCGTCCGGAGGTAGCAACTCCTCGTAATGTTCCCCCTGATTGGCAGTCCAGAAATTTCTCGGAACTCCTCCAGCGAAATAGAAACTTCTCGATCCCCTAATAGAAACGTATGTGTGGGGAGGTTCTATTGGTTTATAAAAGCCTTAACCCACCAGACGTGGGGAGCATGGTAGTAGAACAATGACGCATACACTACCTGGTACAATCCAACTTTCTGTAACTGCGAGTGTTGGGAGGAGAGAATATATCGAGCCTAAAGAAGGTAGCCCACTGGATACTGTGGGGTGATCCCTATCTTATAGACCTTCCCAAAGAGTTAAGCCTCGCCTTGGCATATCCGACGCCCCAAGATGTCGATAGCCACCAGGGGTTGATTGGGTATCCCCGTTGTTGATGATTCGAGCCGGCCTTCAGGAGTCTAGTTAACCGCATCCATTGCATAAAAAGTACGCGGACACTCTGTGAATTGAATTGAGCGGATGGGTTCTGTTGGTACCCTACAAGTAAAGTTATGACGGCCCATTATAATGTGACCGTACCAGATCCCCCATAGGAGAAGGCTCTTTTCGCCCGTATCATGTCTCTTAATCATAGCCATTGCTTCCTCATCTGATGGTGATTGTGGGAAAGTGACTTCTGAACGAGTATAAGGGAAGTAAGAAAGTGATGCCATTGTACCTGAAAAGGACAAAAGAACCACCAACAAAATGGTGTGAGTTCATTTGGTGGAACTACTAACTCCAAAGTTAGTGGACCCTACGAAATCAAAGTGGCGACTCATTAATGATGAGACATGTGCTCAGTGTGAGAATCAAAAAGGATTCTCATTAAATGAACAGTAAAGTTAAAACTCCCAATATCCCCGAAAGGCGGGTTCTTTTAAAAAAAACAACAACAAATTCAAATTTGGGAAATGAGTATTAAAACCCTGAGGCCCTAAAAAAAGGGAAAAATCCAAGAACGGTAAAAGGAAATTAAAGAGAATAAAATTCCCAAAATTCCTAAGAATCAAATCAGAGCTAAGCTCTGCAAAAAAAAACAATAATGAAATTTAATTCCTTCAATGATGGGATTAAATCCCAGAAATCCCCATGTTAGAAAACTCATGGGTTAAATAATGGAATCAAATTCTAGAAAACCTCAAATGTCAGGATTAAAAATAGGGTAAAACCCTAAGAAGAGAATCAAAGATTCTCAAGAATGTCCATTGACTCAACCCTTGATATGGACATCAAGATCCACGATCTATAGGAAAAAAAGTTTTTTTAAAGATCTCCAAGAGATCGGTTCAAGAAAAGAGTCGAGCTCTGTCAAATATATTAATGGATTTAAAATCCGAGAAAAAAATATCCAAAAGATATTAAGAGCTAAGCTCTGTTCACAGTCCTTACCAAAAATTTTGGCAAAGTTGACTCTGTTCAAAGGAATTTTGAAGGCAGAGATCTAAGCTCTGAACGAGAATTAAATTCTCAAGGAAAGGAAAACTTAAAGAAGAAGATAAAGAAACAGTAGGGCCAAGGGACATATTTATAGGACGTGATGAGATCGGTTCAACTTTCCATTTCCCTAGGTGATCCAACGATGGTAAAATTGACACCGTTGCACTCACATGAGAGCAATGCTGGGGGGCATTTGTTCCCTTATAAAAAGGGAGAGAAAAGAAAGAGGAAAAGAATTCCCATAGTCTGGCCTCACGTGTTAAACACGTGAGCGCTTATATGCAAAACATATAAGCGCTGAAAACAAATAACTAAAGGCCATACGTGAGTGCTTATATGAAAAGCATATAAGCGCTGAAAATAAATAACCAAAAGGGCCAAACTGGCCTCACGTGTTAAACACGTGAACGCTCATATGCAAAGCATATGAAAGTTGAATATAAACAAATTAAAACTCACACTGGGGTCATGTGTTAAACACGTGAGAACATACTTTTTGAAGCACTAGTTTTAGATAAAATTAAATTCTATATAGAATTAAATTCTATTTTGGGAAAATACTTCCCCCAATCTTTCTAAAAAGAGAAAGATTCTATGTTAAACAGAGAGCCATTGGATTAAAGATCCAATGATGATTAAAAATCATAAAATGATAGAATTAAATTCTATTAGGGAAAATATCTCCCTGTGAGAAAGATATTCTCTGTTAAACAGAGAGCTGTTAGATCAAAGATCCAATAACAGAATTAAATTCTAATATGGGAAAATATTCTTTCTAAACAAAGAAAGATATGCTCTGTTAAATGGAGAACTCTTGGATTAAAAATCCAATGCTGTTTAAAAATCATCGTTTAATAGAATTAAATTATATATATGGGAAAATATTTCCCCAATCTTGTTTAAAACATGAAAATATATTCTGTAAAACAGAAATCACTGGATCAAAGATCCAACGGCGGATAAAATTCCCAAAATAATCTTTGAGACCAATTAAATCAATTGGTATCTCTCAAATGAAAGATTTTTCAAAACCGATCAACAGTTTACCTTACCTATATAAAGGACCTGAGGGTTCAAGTCTCATATAGAGAGAACTCCCCCATAAGCTTATAAAAACAAAAAGCTAGAAGCTGAAATTGAGAATTTAATTTTTTCGCTGAAAAAAGCCTCGTTCTCCTTTCAAACCGTAGGTAAAGAAAAAGCAGGGATAAAAATATATCTCTTTTTCCTAATACAAATAAAAAAATCAGGGTTTAACCCTTCATAAAAAAACTTAGTTCTTTCTCTGAATCTGAGATCCGTAAGACAAATCTCTCACAAGTTGAGAATTTAATTCTCATCGGGAAGGTTATGTTCTTCAGACTCAAAATCTAGATGAAAAACTAGATAAAAAGGAAAAGAGAGAAAAGAAACATGTTCCAGGAATTTAATTCCTTTGAACAACAGGGTTTAACCCTATAAAGAACTTAGTTCTTATAATAAAGAACATAAGAACTTAGTTCTCAAAAACTTGTTCTCAGATTTTCAAAACAGAGATCTTGATGATCATCAATGGTCAAAATGCTATTAATAAAAGTTTAACTTCTTTACAAAAGATAAACAGAGAGTAAATCTCTAAAACACCCAGCGCCTCACGTGTTTCCCACATGAGCGCCCAAAAATATTAACCTAGCGTCTTACATGTTTCCCACGTGAGTGCCCAAAAATATAAACTTAGCGCCTCATGTACTTCCCACGTGAGCGTCCAGAGGCAAAAACTTAGCACCTCACATGAAACACACGTGAGCTGTTCATATCAGAATTTTGCATTTTTATACCGTCCATTCTTGATCACATTGAATATAGGTAGGTACTCTTAATCTGTGTTTGCTAAATAATTGAAGATTACAGGTTCTCGGCACTAAACAATGAAAATTAAGAACAGTCACGACAAATTCAGGACAACTGCCAACAATAGATAAAAATACGGGTTTTCGCTCACCATCCGTCAGATGCCGCCTACCAGTTCGAGAGACAAAATGGCAATCAAGGGTCATTCATGCACAAAGCAAAAGGAGGCAGCACAAGAATCGAGTTCATAACGCGGAGCTCAAGAAGATCAAGGCAAAAGTCCACATTCTTTCATCTTTTTGGACTGTTGAGAATCTGGGAGACAAATGAAGTGATTCTGAAAAACTAAGTGTACTAAACAGAGAAAAGTAGCAACATGGAAAACCCCAGAAAAAACGACACAGAGACTCACCCAAAGGGCCGCGGAACCGCGGCCGATATGGCACTTATGCGGCGGTTCCGCTGCCGAGTTGACTCAGAGTCAGGAGATATTTTTATGGTAGTTTTGTAATTGTGTAAGGGCTCAGATTTTGGCCGTAGGGTTTAATCTATCTGCCTATAAATAGCCCAGTTTCAAGACAAGTAAAGGATGCTTATTCTTGCGTTAGGATTTAGTATAGTAGTTTGTAACTTCTTCTTCCTCTTCATCTATTCTCCATTAACATTGTAGTAAGCTTTTGAGTGAATGATGAATAAAGAAAAGTTCTTTTTCATATGCGTCTTATAATTGAGTTCTTATATTTTGCTTGTAATTCTCATTGTTAAAGTAGTTGTTGTTGTTTGTTTGTTTTCTTTTTCTCTTTTCCTTTATCCTTACAACAATGATACTTTAGTATGATCCTTGCCTAAGTGATGTCCCAAATAGCTAGTTGTGATTCTCTACCTCATTTCTTTCTATCTTCTTTGCTTGTTTTATTTTCTTTTTTTTTATAATGGGTGAGTGGTTCTCACTTTTTAGGGTAGGATAAGGGAAGTTTGAGAGAACGAAATCTCTCTCACTCTTTTCTTTGCCCAACATCTTGATTCGAACTCCCGTCAATTTAACCACAATTCGCTCCCTACGCCACCCTATCCTACATGATAGTGGTGACACCCTAGTGAGACCGGTTGTGGTTAAATTGACCAGAAGTTATGGCTAAGAGCCAAGAACGGACGGACAAGGACCAAAAGAAAGGAACTAAGCGTTGGAAAGCCTAGCTTATACTCGCAAGTTTTCTTCCTAGTCGTGCCAATTCCCGTTGTTGACGATTACCATAACATCGATATTAAGAGTGGAAACGAAAGAAGTGGGCGAACTCCTAACTCAAACTAACCTAATCCTAACCCTAACAATATTTAGCACATAGTTAATCTTAAACAAATCTAGACAATTTGCACTTAACTCGTTAAAACACTACGAAAAAGATTCCCATCTCTCTGTGGATCGACCCGTACTCATTCGGCTAGCTACCAAGCGAAATCGTCTTGATTGCGGTAATTAAAACTAGCACACTAAATATATATCAATTAAATGGTGTCGTTGCCAAGGAGACGGTAGTTTATTTCTGTGTGTCATTTCGAGTTAATTTGTGAATATATATATAACCAAAAACAAAAACAAAAACAAAAAAAACTGTGAAAATCATCTTGTTATTTTTGATTCTTTTTTTTTTTGTGCAAGTGTGCAGAATAGAGAGAAGATCAAGTTCAGTGCCAAAGTCATGGTGAGTTAGACCCATATCCCGTGGCCACACCGCGGCGGATCAAGATGAAACCACGGTTAACTATACAATTCTGGAGGAAATTCAGTGACCAATCCAAGATTCAGGGGCTCCAACCAAGAAGAAGAGATTACAGTTAGCTCAATGAAGAATTTTGAATCTCCCAATCATCTATCAAGCCGCGGAACCGCGGCAAAAGTATAGGTTTGACCGCGGAACCGCGGTCAACCAGTGACATCAGCATCCAAAACCTTTTGTGAGTATTCCAATCTTCTTTTCACCCCCTCTGAACTCCACTGAACTATTCTTTCTGCGGTATTCTCTGCGCAAACTCTCTCCTCCTCTCCAATAAAACCATTTTTGTGCAGGATTGTTTGCGCCACCGCCAAATAAAAAAAGTTTGCAAGTGTTTTAGATTTTTTGTTTGTTATTGTTTTGCATAAATAATACGGACTTTAAGGGGTTATAACACCAATTCAGATTGAGTGGGGATTTCATCACCCTTCCTAAAACCCCAAAAATCACTAAAAAGCATACGCATTACCCTTGAGCTTAACTAAAAAATATCTAGACTAAGCCAACTAAGGACTTGTCGTGCTCAATAGGACAGAGAAAGGTTGTGGGCATTCGGTCGTTTATATAAACTTGACTTTGTGGTGCCTAGGCTAGACAAGTGAGGAGGTAATTTTAAATGGTCCATCTCACGGTGATTCGTGAGCGGAATCCTCCTTACCTCGCTTGTGCTTACCTGGCCACAATTGGCAGTAAAGAGACGATTTGAAGGTTATCTCACAACTTGTCACTTTGGAACAGTTAGGAGAAATCTAGTGGACTTTGAAGAACATAGCTCTAGGTGTGATTGTGCATATTGTGACTGTGATTGTTTGAAGTTGTGTCCATAAATCCGTATATATTTTGCAAAAATTTCTATAAAAAAACAAAACAAAAACTTTTATAAAAACTTGCCATTTGTCAAAAAATTCCTTTTCACCAACATTTCTCCATTAACATTTTCTTACCCTCACATTCTACACTTTGACTATACTAAACTCGTTTAGTGTATTTCCGTTTAGACTCGGGACACTAGTGCCCGCCTAGTCCGCATTACGTTAGTCGCTACCGACTACACGATCAACTCTGACATCGAAACTCCTTCCACGCCTCTTTCACCCTTACCTTTGCCGGCCAACTCCGACATTGACCACAATTCTGTTCACACATCTTCAGCTTCACCATCACTTTCACCATCACCAAATTCTTCTTACGAGATGTTGGGATTTACTCCTAACATCACTTTACCTCCCACGGAAATAATTCCACCTCCATTAGGTGCGAATAACCCGCGACCTCCTCTTGCAGAAGCGCCACAGCGAATCGCACTCCAGGATCGTTTCTATCCTACCCGCGCTGCACTTCCGACTTGTCTTTCACTTCCACCGGCCAATGGAGATAATTTCGAAATTAATCCCCACTTCATCAACATGTTGCCTAAATTTCATGGGCTTGAATCCGAAGATTCCTACATCTTCATCAATAAATTCCAGAACGTTTATGCGATGATGAAGATAACCCAACTGTCTGATGATACTATACGGTTATGAGTTATTCCTTTCACTTTGTGTGACCTTGCTGAAAAGTGGCTGTATAGTACCACATCTTATTCGATAACTAGTTGGGACGAGTTTGTAAAAGCGTTTCTGAAGAAATTCTACCCAAATCATAAGACCGCACGGATTCGAAACGAAATTAACCAATTCACCAAGCTTCCTACCGAAACTTTTTGGAAATGCTTTGACCGGTACAAGGACCTTCTTGTTCAGTGTCCTCATCACGGTATAGAGAAATGGCAACTTTTCCAAATTTTATATGAGGTCCTGAATCCAGCAACTAAGCAGTTGCTGGAAACCATTTGTCAGGGTCACTTCCTGTCCAAATCTGACGAGGAGGCTTGGAAATTCTTCGACGATCTTGCGGAGCAAACGCTACAGTGGGAGAGCACCCGACCGAACACCTCAACTTTTTCTTCTTCTTCTTTAGGTCTCTCTAGGGCAGGAGTTCATCAACTCGACATCTCAATTGCAATGAAGGCCGAGATGGCTGCAATCACGCGGAAACTAGAAACAATTGAGAGAAAATTCTCATCTCCTTCTCCTGCCCCTGCTCTTCCCCCTCACATCATTTGCACTTGTTGTTTGAATCCATCTCATTTGACCGAAGAGTGTCCTTACAATCCACCATCTCAAGGACAGAATCAGGTTAATGCTGCATTTCAGCAAAGACCAAGAAACGATCCATACTCTACTACATGCAATCCCGATTGGAGGAACCATCCCAATTTCTCCTGGAATCAAAATCAGCATCAATTCTAAGGCCACAACAACTTCCAGAGGCCTCCTCATCCTCAATAACAAGCTCAACAACAATTTCAGCAGCCTTTCCAACCCCAACCTTTTTAGAGTCCGACGAACAACTTTGCACCCTGCAACAATTCTTTTCGTCAAAACAACTTTGTTCCGTCAAATAACGATAAGGTTTCCTCGCTAGAACGAAGTCTGGAGGCTTTTATGAAGCAATCGACTCAATCCACTGCCAACATCTAGTCTTCTATTCAGTTTCTGGTGCAACACACCACTGCACACGAGCAAAGAATCAAGACCATTGAAGCCTAGATTGCACAGCTGAACGCGGCTTTAAGCGAGCAAGAGAAAGGGAAGCTTCCATCTCAACCACTCCCAAATCCTGGTCACCCACATAATGTATATGTTGCTCTTGAACAACAGAACCATAATGTGAGTGCCCTGACTACATTGAGATCTGGAAGGATGCTGCACAACAACATGGGCACATGGATAGATGATGACACCCCGGCAGTTTCTTCTGAGCCTATTCTCCATTCTTCAAAAGTCTCTTTTTCTTCTTCAATTGCTGCTCCAAACGGATCCACTTCTCACTCCACTCAAACTCCAGTTTTGGGTTCCATTCCAACTCCACAGTCTCCTCCATAAGCATTGGGCTCAACCAATTTCAAAAATGTTCCATTTCCAAACCGGTTGAGGTCCAATAAACAAAATCCATAAATGGAGAAGATTCTGGAGTTGTTCAAACAGATTAACATCAACATTCCCCTCTTAGATGCAATTTAGCAAGTCCCGTCTTACACAAAAATATTGAAAGACTTGTGCACTAAGAAGAGAAAATCTCAGGTACCAAAGAAGGTTTTCCTAGCTAGTAACGTGAGTGATGCTCTTACCAAAAATTTACCACAAAAATGGAAGGACCCTGGCTGTCCTACGATTTCAATAACCATTGGGGATAAGAACATCAACCACGCTCTTTTGGATCTTGGTGCCAGTGTTAACCTGCTTCCGTATTCTGTACATGAGCAATTAGGTGTAGGAGAACTGAAACCTACACATTGTACCTTTCAAATGGCCGACCGATCTATCACCCATCCTAGGGGTGAGCTATAGGACGTGTTAATAAAGGTTGGGGACTTCATATTCCCCGTTGACTTCATTGTTTTAGATACACAACCTGTAGCTAACCCCCGGAATCAAATTCCGGTGATACTCGTTTGCCCATTCCTTGCAACCTCAAATGATGTGATCAATTGTCGAAATGGTTCGATGAACCTATCTTTTGGCAACATGACAATTGAACTCAACATTTTTAGGTTAGGCAATCAGCCATCCAAACCAAGTGCTCATATACTAGATGTTTGTTCCATCCAGGAGATCACCCCCGAGGACTGTGAATTTGAGGAATTCTTGTTTGATCACAGTAATCTTGACGCCACTGGTGCGTCCCTCTTTGAACCTGCTACTTCCGCTCACGACAACGATTACGGGTGCTTCACGTTTTCAAACGATCTTGGCTTGTCGCCATCTGAGTTTGAATCTTTTGAATTTTCGGATACATTAGTTGAACCATCCGACTCGGTCGCATACACTCATTTTGAGCCCCTGTTGGAATCTTTTGAGTTCGAGACATTTTCTCCAATCTTGCTTTCAGTCATTTCACCTCCTACGCTCGAACTCAAGCTTCTGCTGTCTCACCTCAAGTATGCTTACTCAGGTGAAAACGAGACCCTCCCAGTCATCATCTCGGCTTCTCTAGCTCTAGAGCAAGAGAAAGCCTTTCTCACGGTCTTGCAATCCAATCGGCAAGCTTTCGGCTGGATGATGGCGGACATCAAGGGGATTAGTCCCATAATCGCTGAACATCACATTCATATGATGAATGATGCCAAACCAGCCAAGGATCCACAGAGGCGGTTAAATCCAGTCATGAAGGAGGCTGTTAAAAAGGAGATCGTCAAATGTCTGGATAGTGGTATCATTTACCCTATCTCAGATAGACAGTGGTTCAGTCCTATACACGTTGTCCCTAAGAATTGCGGTCATCACAAACGAGGCGAATGAGTTGATCCGTATTCTCATCCAAACAGGGTGGCGAGTATGCATCGATTATCGAAAACTCAACGCCGCAACGCGGAAGGATCTCTTTCCGCTACCATTCATTGACCAAATGCTCGAAAGATTAGCTAGACATGAGTATTACTGTTTTCTGGACGGCTACTCAGGCTACAACCAGATTCCCATCACCGAGAAAGACCAAGACAAAACCACTTTCACTTGTCCTTTCGGCACGTTCGCATATCATCGCATGCCCTTTGGGCTATGCAATGCTCCCGCTACTCTCCAACGGTGTATGATGGGAATTTTCTCTGACATGGTTGAGAAATTTTTGGAGATATTCATGGATGATTTCTCCATCTTTAGCGATTCTTTTGACGAGTGTCTGCAACATCTTGACGCTGTCCTTACCCGATGTAAGGATAAAAATCTCACTCTAAACTGGGGAAAATGCCACTTCATGGTACGCGAAGGAATTGTCTTAGGACATATCATTTCGCGAGATGGCATCGAGGTTAACAAAGAAAAGATTGATGTCATTTCCAACCTTCCACCTCCCAGATGCATCAGATATATCCGAGCTTTTCTTGGCCATGCCGGTTTCTATAGACGGTTTATCAAGGACTTTAGCAAGATTGCTCGACCTTTGACTCTTCTTCTGGCTAAGGATACCACATTCAACTTCGACTCGAGTTGTTTGATTGCTTTCGAATCATTGAAAAGATCACTCACTACCATTCTTTCTTCACCTGTCTGGACGCACCCTTTTAAGATTATGTGCGATGCATCCGACTTTGCTATCAGCGCGGTCCTAGGACGGCACATCGATAAGATGCCGCACGTAATCTACTATGCGAGCCGGACCCAGAATGACGCCCAAATGAATTACACAACAACCGAGAAAGAGTTCTTGGCTGTTGTGTTTGCTTTAGAGAAATTCAGGCCCTATTTGATCGGCTCCCCAGTCATTGTCTACACCAATCATTTAGCTCTGCGACATCTTTTTGCGAAAAAGGATGCAAAATCTCGGTTAATATGTTGGATCCTCTTACTTCAAGAATTTGACCTTGTCATTAAGGACAAAAGAGAGTGTGAAAACATAGTGGCCGGCTATCTTTCACGACTTCCTTCTTCGCCGACGCTTCCTTGCCCAATTAACAATGTTTTTCCTGATGAACAACTCTTGACGCTATTGTGCGAACCCTGGTTCACAGATATTGTGAACTATTTAGCGACAGGACTAATACCGAACGAATGGTTGAGTCAGGACAGACTTAGATTTTTATCCCAAGTAAAGCACTTTTACTGGGACGAACCTTACCTGTTCAAGTACTGTCCAGACCAAATTATTCATCGATGTGTTCCTGATAATGAGTTCAAGAGTGTGCTGTCATTTTGCCACGATCAAGCGTGTGGCGGGCATTTTGGCCCAAAAGGCAGCTGAGAAAGTCTTGCAGTGTGGCTTTTACTGGCCACAACTCTTCAAAGATGCCCATGATTACTGTCTTACTTGCTCCCGGTGCCAACACTTGGGCCGGATTTTCAGGAGAAACGAGATGCCGCTCTAACCAATCTTGGTTGTTGAGATTTTCGATGTTTAGGGAATTGATTTCATGGGCCCGTTTCCCAGCTCTTTTGGGAACCTGTATATTCTCGTAGATGTTGATTATGTCTCTAAATGGGTTGAGGCGATACCAAGCTGGACTAATGACAACAAGGTTGTCGTTAAATTCCTGAAAGAAAATATTTTTTCCCGGTTTAGGCACCCTCGTACTATCATTAGCGACAATGGGACACATTTCTGCAATAAGTCTTTCGAGGCCTTGATGCGGAAATACTCAATTAATCATAAGCTATCCACGCCCTACCACCCCCAAACATGTGGGCAAGCCGAATTTTCAAATCGGCAGATCAAGCAGATTTTGGAGAAAATGGTTTCCAAGAACCATAAAGACTGGTCTTTGAAACTAACTGATGCACTTTGGGCATTTCGAACTGCATATAAGACTGATCTTGGAATGTCTCCCTATCGGCTTGTGTATGGAAAATCTTGCCACCTTCCCGTGGAAATCGAGCATCGCGCATTTTGGGCGATCAAAGAGCTGAATCTAAACCTTGAAGATGCGGGCAGCTATCGGAAGCTGCAACTTAACGAACCGAACGAGCTTCGGGATGAGGCTTATGAGAACGCGGTTTTTATAAAGAACCGAACGAAGGTGTTTCATGATAAACACCTTACGCGCAAAACCTTCACACCTGGGCAACAGGTACTTCTTTACAACACCCGACTCCATTTCCATCTCGGTAAGTTTCGATCTCGCTGGAAGGGACCCTTTCTTGTGCGGTGTGTATACCCGCACGGCGCGGTGGATTTGGAGAATCTAAAAGATGGTTCACTATTCAAAGTAAATGGACAAAGAGTAAAACCGTTCCTCACCACAGAACCATCGGAGGAGCTCCTGATGTTGCAGGAGCCGGTTTGCATTGACTAATCTTCCTCTGTTTACCACCAAACTTTGGTTGTCCAGCCATAAATAGCGGAAACACTGTTTCAAATAAGTTTTGGGGTATGTATATACCATCTCGTATATATATAATGGATATTCTTGTCTGGTGCGTATCCATTTTTTTATCGGGATATTTCTTGCCTGGTGAAATTCCCATTTGTAATAGAAAAAAATAAAATTAAAAATTAAAAATAAAAAGGGGGGTGTTTTTGTAAATATTCAAAACTATCTAAAAAAAAATACAAATAAATAAATAATAATAAATAAATAAATAATTTCTTCTTTTTTAGAGGACTTTTGTGCAAATAGGTCCCTTTTTGTTGACCACCCCTTTAAATACACCCTCTCTCTTTTTCTGTAATTCCCAAGCCTTCAATCAAACCCTCACAGAAAACCCTAGCCGCCTCTTCAAATTCCACCGACGGTCGCCTCATCCTACCGCATAAGCACCGCCGTTTTGCAATCCACCGCCGTTCAACCGCTTCTCCCTCTGAAATTTTCAGAGGAGGTTTGATTTTCTCATCTCCTCTCTGTAGATTTACAAGTACTGTGTTTTCTGTTCATGTCTCCTAATTTTCAATTTGAACGGGATTTCTCGCAATTATTCGCCGATAACGTTTATGGTAACTACTTTGGTGATTAGATCTGGAAACGCGGATGGAATTTCCTATTGTATGACCATCCAAACGCGTTCGTGATTCCGGATCTCGTTGCACATTTCTTTGAGAGCATGGAGGACGGTTGTTTAGCTAAATACAGGTTTATACACTTATTATGGGGGGATCGGGAAATTGTTATAGATAGAAACTTCATTCATGAAGTCACTTTGATACCCCATATTCCCGCACACGACCAACCCCTCCGCTTTGAGGATTACATGCCGTTAATGGACGATGATTGTTTTAGGAAACCTAAGAAGGGCATTCAAGCACGTACGCTGTATGCGAACATCTTAACCGTGTGTCGTTGGGCACAAAACAATATCTTTGGAAGTTCGCATAACACCACATTTTTTACCCTATCCCTACACATTGTGCACACGTTAATGATGAAAAACCCTAGTTATAACATGAGCACTATGCTTTTACACTCGATTGCGCCGGCAAGGGGGCAGCCAATTACCCGTGCCTAATGTTAGTGACACAATTGTGTCGCTATTTCCTTTCTATTGAGGAATTCGATGCTTTTATACATGGTGGGGTTCCCATTCGACCCCTGCTTGAGAGTGTCTCCACATCATACACGACACTTCATGGGTTATGGTCGCGCACCGAGCCGGCCGAAGATGTGATGGCAAAAATGCCCAGCTCGAGCTCCACAGCGAGCGATGAAAAGCTGACCCCCGCCACGCAATCACGCTTGTTAAGCCGTACTCATAGTGGGGTTGAGAGAGTGTTGGGGATGCTGACAAATTTTGATCAGCGTTTGATGAGTCTTGAGCAGGGGATGTCTACCCTGATGGCACGAGAAGAGAGAGCGAGATTGAGGGGTCGTGGTGCAGACAGAAGTGAAGCTGGTACTAGTGATACTGCGTTTGGTTCTAGGAGACGTCGTAGGCAGCGGTGAGGGCACTGCTGTGAGTCAGTTTGGGGACGGGGTTTTGATGTAAATAGTTTTCTTTATATTCTGCATCTGCACGTTTTTTTATGTAAATATTTGTTCTTTTACTTTGCATATTTAAATTCCGCATAGCATTTTTTTCTGCATTGCATTATTTTCCCATAAATATAAAAATAAAAAATAAATTAAATAAATAAATAAAAAATTTAATGTTGGCCACTTAGACTCAAGTTCGACATGACGGTTGACTAGTTACGAAAAAACTAAATCCTAAACTTAATAATTGAAAACCCTGAAAAATAACTTTCCTTGAAGTATAACTGTAGAAAATATCCGACCTTGAAGTTTGTTTAGAAATAAGCAATTCTGAGTTCAGTTCTTGGACTAAGTTGATATGAGAGAAGAGTATTGAAAGCTCTATTTGAAAAGTAAGGCTGGAAAATAATTCTGAATCTTAAATCCAAATTCTGAAAATATATACCCTACAAATCGCACATAAACGCACCTTGAAACTTGAGATAGTAGAGGATACCTAGAAATACTCTTGCCTGAAAGTCCGGTATGAAAGAAAAAACGGCATTTAAAGATAACTACTAAAAGAGCATCATTGAAAAATATATCCGGTCTTGGAAGAAGAAAAAAAAGTGCAAGACCTGGAAACTGCTAATTACGCTATAATGCTCACACATTCAGTAATCGGCTGATTAATGCCTCAGGAAGCTGTAATAGTCGCATGAAAGATGTGTGAGCGAATCTGTCCCCCATTAATAAAGAAGAAGTAGTGCTAGGTGTTAAGGCAAGGGTATTAAAGCTTGAATTGAATTTCCAAGTGTATGGGTGATATTTACACACACGTATGGGTATATGATCGGAGTTTGGAGGAGAGATAGGAATGAAAAATAGGGTTTATATCTTCAGTAAAGATGATAAAAATTCCGGATTTGAGATTGCGTTTTAGAAGGAAAACTCAATAGATGCTGAGAGATTTATAAACTAGCAGAACGTATAGGTCTTAAGTTAAATGAAAAGGAACTGTGAAGAATAAGGGATGAAGATTTCTAACTTAGGATGATAGAGTTTCTTGCTAGAATGTTGAACTGTAGGATTAGGGTCGACAGCCAACTTGATCGGATTTTGTGGGTAGTATCTGCAGAAAACCCTCAGGAGACAAAAATTCTCCTCTAGGACAACCTAGGGGTTTAACGGCTTGTTGCACGAGCTCAGTTCAATCGAGTTCCCTGTGAAAGTGAGGTTAGGAATTTTTGTGAATAAAATGGTTTTGCTCGGGACGAGCATAAGATAAGTTTGGGGGTATTTGTTCATATCAAAATTTTGCACTTTTATACCACCCATTCTTGATCGCATTGCATATAGGTAGGTACTCTTGATCCGTGTTTGCTAAATAATTGCAGGTTACAGGTTCTCAGCTCTGAACAATGAAAATCAAGAACAATCACGATAAATTCAGGACAATTGCCAACAACAGATAAAAAAAACGGGTTTCCGCTCACCATCCGTCAGATGTCGCCTATCAGTTCGAGAGACAAAATGGCAATCAAGGGTCATTCATGCACTAAGCACAAGGAGGCAGCACAAGAATCGAGTTCATAACGCGGGGCTCAAGAAGATCAAGGCAAAAGTCCACATTCTTTCATCTTTTTGGACTGTTGAGAATCTGGGAGACAAATGAAGTGATTCTGAAAAACCAATTGTACTAAACAGAGAAGAGTAGCAACATAGAAAACCCCAGAAAAAACGACACAAAGACTAACCCAAAGGGTCGCGGAACCGCGGCCGATGTTGCACTTATGCGGCGGTTCAGCGGCCGAGTTGACTCAGAGTCAGGAGATATTTTTAGGGTAGTTTTGTAATTATGTAAGGGCTCAGATTTTGGCCCTAGGGTTTTATCTATCTGCCTATAAATAGCCCAGTTTCAAGCTAAGGATGCTTATTCTTGTGTTAGGATTTAGTATAGTAGTTTGTAACTTCTTCTTCCTCTTCATCTATTCTCCATCAATATTGCAGTAAGATTTTGAATGAATGATGAATAAAGAAAAGTTCTTTTTCATATGCATGTCTTATAATTGAGTTCTTATATTTTGCTTGTAATTCTCGTTGTTAAAGTAGTTGTTGTTATTTGTTTGTTTGTTTATTTTCTTTTTCTCTTTTCCCTTATCCATACAACAATGATGTTTAAGTGTGATCCTTGCCTAAGTGAGGTCCTAAATAGCTAGTTATGATTCTCTACCTCATTTCTTTCTATCTTCTTTGCTTGTTTTATTTTCTTTTTCTTTATAATGGGTGAGTAGTTCTCACTTGTTAGGGTAGGATAAGGGAAGTTTGAGAGAAGGAAATCTCTCTCTCTCTTTTCTTTGCCCAGCATCTTGATTCGAACTCCCGACAATTCAACCACAATCCGCTCCCTACGGCACCTATCCTACATGATAGTGGTGGCACCCTACTAAGACCAGTTGTGGTTAAATTGACCGGAAGTTATGGCTAAGAGCCAAGAATGGATGGACAAGGACCTAAAGGAAGGAACTAAGCGTTGGAAAACTAGCTTATACTCGCAAGTTTCCTTCCTAGTCGTGGTAATCCCCGTTGTTGCCGATTACCGTAACATCGATATTAAGAGTGGCAACGAAAGAAGTGGGCGAACTCCTAACTCAAACTAACCTAATCCTAACCCTAACAAGCTCTTCTTATACATATTTAGCACATAGTTAATTTTAAACAAACCTATACAATTTGGACTTAACTCGTTAAAACACTAAGAAAAAGATTCCCATCTCTCCGTGGACCGACCCATACTCATCCGGCTTGCTACCAAGAGAAACCGTCTTGATTGTGGTAATTAAAACTAGCACACCAAATATATATCAATCAAATGGCGCCGTTGCTGGGGAGACGGTAGTTTATTTCTTTGTGTCATTTCGGGTTAATTTGTGAATATATATATAACCAAAAACAAAAACAAAAAAACTGTAAAAATCATCTTGTTATTTTTGATTCTTTTTTTTGTGCAAGTGTGCAGAATAGAGAGAAGATCAAGTTCAGTGCCAAAGTCGTGGGGAGTTAGACCCATATCTCGCGGCTACACCGCGGCGGATCAAGAAGAAACCACGGTTAACTGTACAATTCTGGAGCAAATTCAGTGACCAATCCAAGATTCAGGGGCTTTAACCAAGAAGAGGAGATTACGGTTAGCTCAGTGATGAATTTTGAAGCTCCCAATCGTCTATCAAGCCACGGAACCGCGGCAAAAGTGTAGGTTTGACCGCGGAACCGCGGTCAACCAGTGACATCAGCATCCAAAAACTTTTGTGAGTATTCCAATTTTCTTTTCACCCCTTCTGAACTCCACTGAACTATTCTTTCTTCAGTATTCTTTGCGTAAACTCTCTCCCCCTCTCCAATAAAACTGGTTTTGTGCAGGATTCTTTGCGCCGCCGCCAAATAAAAAATATTTTTTGCAAGTGTTTTAGATTTTTTGTTTGTTATTGTTTTGCATAAATAATACAGACTTTAAGGTGCTATAGCAACCAATTACCATAATCGGAACAAACCAATTACCAGATCCACTTATCATCGCCGACATAACCATAAAAAAGATCATTAAAAAAGCGTGAGCTGTTATTAACACATTATAAAGTTGATGATTCCCACCAAGAATTTGATCGATGGGTCGGGCTAATTCCATATGAATCAGTACGGAGAAGTATGTGCCCATCACTCCAGCAATGGCACCGAAGATGAAATATAGAGTACCGATATCCTTGTGGTTAGTAAAGAACAGCCATCGAACCAGATTTGTCATGAATGAATGAACTTGACATTTCTTCCTTATCAGATATAGTAGCGCGTGGCCTTAAAAGGGAGGGCTGCGAAATAGAGAAAGCGAGCACGCTCTCTCTTATATTAAGATATTTCGAAGGCCTAAGCTAGAAGTAAATAATGTCTAAAGGCAATGAATATTGGAAGGAGTAATGGGCTTTCTTTTTCACCTGGAATTGAACTGTAAGAGAACCAATCCATTTTCTTCGAATAGTCAAGGTATGCCTTTCGAAAGCCGGTTAAGAGATCAGCCTTCGTGGACAATAGGCCTTGAGCTGGTAGTAGCGGCAAGGGAGGAGTGAATACCTGATCTACGACCGCCTTTGTTTATGGCTTACCTTCGTACCCAAGGGAGGTTTTACCCACCAAGTCTAGCTTTCTTATGAAAGTGGTATATCGGTTTGAAGAAACAAGGCCCAAACTCCTGGCGGCAAGAAAACAGGGATCCTTTTCATTAGGTTAGCGCTTAGACTTTATTGCTTGACTTTGATTTTCTTATAAGAACCAACGGACTTGATTGGCAGCTAACTCAGTCTTCTGCCGATATGGTACTATGAATACAAGGCTTTGGCTAGAAATCCAGGGGAAAAGGCACAGCACGAAAAAAGAAGTAAAGAAGCAACGGAAGAAATTTGCGAATAAAATAAATAAGATGGAGGCTTTGACGCGTTGGCTAAAGAACAAGAACAAGAAGCAAGGCCTGCCCTTACTAATGGTTTATTTGCCTTAAACATAGTGCTTAATCAATCTCTACTCTATACAACCATAATAGGTAGGGATGGTGGTGCAGATGTCGTAACGGAAATTGCGGTCATGTACCTACCATCAATCTTGCTAGTAGGGCCCTTCTTTCTAGTCAATAGCGATTCCTCTTGTTTCAACTTCGTCCAATAGTCTAAGGTAGCCCCTCTTTGGCTTGACCAACCCCTATGGAACCTCCCCAACTTCTTCAGAACGAAAAAGAGATCACTAACTTGAGGATCGGAACTCAAGTCGACGAACTGCGAAAGAAAGAAGAGGTGATTAATAAAATAGCTGCTAGTCAGATTGGGCAGGTTCATCTCGTGGAAAAAGGTGATGTAATCCCTTGGGGAGCATCGCCTGGGATTCCTGTCTCATCCAATTTCCGATCAACTCGGGCATAAACATCACCATTTTCGATCACTACTTGAATCGTAATATGATATGCCCATAGGCTTTTCATGATAGCAGAATATTTATTTATCTTAAAGTGGGACAACTATGGCTATAGGCTTATCATCATAATATGATAGGATAGGTCTGCCAGCTAGCTAGCTTACTAAGCTACCCCTCGAAGCTTCAAAGTCAACTGATGTTGTTGTACCAGCTTCATATATCGAGTCGAGAGAATCCTTTCGTACTGTATGGGAACTTTATTTAGATTTAGCAGGCCTAGCCGATAGAGTGGATGTAGCAGGCCACCCAAAGACAGCTTCTGCTGGTTAACCAGCATCTCCTTGCCTGTCTGAACTATTGCCGCAAACCGTGAATGTTAAGACACCAAAATCTGCGTATATAACCAAACTATTTAATTAAGATGATGGATATTGAGCGAGGATAGGGAGCCAGAGCCAAGCCAAGGTGTTCAACCGGAAGCGAATCCTCCGAGGCAAAAGGAAACTCGGAAATAGCTGTTTCATGCCCGAACTATGTGTAGGGTTCCCTAAGGCGGCAGCAAGGTTTCGGGAGGCATCATCCATGCCAATTTCAAAATTTTGCCATACTAAAGAACCCTAACATAGAATCTTAACTAGAGATTTAGACGAACAAGCAATGCAAACAACTTTACATCTATGTTAATAAGGAATACAACCTTTGTAGACCAGTCCTTCACTTCTAAAGCTCCGTGTAGTAGTCCCTTCGCTCTAAGTAGTGAACACCCAAACTCTAGTAAGGGTTCACATAAAGAAATGAACAAGCTTACTCAAAGTCTTTGAGGCCGAAGATGATCTACGTCGATGAGACTCAAGATTATACTACCTCTTCACTAATGGTAGATTAGCGAAGTAAATACCTTAAACTAAATAGCTAATATACTAGAGAACGATGAAGTAGGAATTTTGCTCACTTTAGATTTATTTTTCTCACAATATTTCATCACCTTGAGAAAAGCTAGAAAGCTTTCTCATGAGGAGGAAGAAGATGAAGTAGAGATAAGAATGAAACTCATGAGATGAGAATGAAAACCATGGGTGAGTTAGTGTCATACACTATCTCATGTAGAGAATAAACCATGGCTAAATAATAATGGTTAGGTTAATAAATATCTACAAGTAAAACAAAATTAGTGGACTTGGTCAATGGTTCCATAAGCTTCTACAAGCTTCAACCATGTGACTTAATTCCATCTAATTTTGATTAACTTTAAATAAATAAAACCCTTCATTATATCAAGCATGGTGTGAGTCTAATACACCGATGAAGCATATAGCATCAAGCATGACACAAATAAAATGTACATTAATATATATCACATATATACTATATGCACACAAGTGAGAAAAAGAAATGTTTAAGTTAGAAAATATTAGTTAATGTAAATTAATATATTACATATATAATTATACATTAAATTATTAAATCAACACTTGATTTAATAATCCGGCTATATCACATACAACTGACTAATATCTAATGTATCAATTTATCGAGTCAACACTTGATCCGATTACTCGGCTATATCACATATAACCGACCGATATCATATATCGCGAGAATAGAATGCGGTATCACATATGCGCATTAATCTCGGTCCCGCATATATCACATATGTGCTCCTACTTCGTTTCGCATTAACCAGGAAAGCTCTGTGTAGGACTCTAAAGACTCGTCAATACGCCGGCAGTATGTGATGATCATATCAAACATCCACAAACCGCAAGCGGTCTGCTAAATATAACGGCCACCCGGATATTTAGCGAACAGAAGATAAACAAGCAAGCCTGCTCATACTCCTGCGAATCCAATCAGTAACACTACCGTACAGTCCGGTATCTTCGTCGGATATGTCGTATATCTCAGCCTGGGGTGGTAAACGTCAGACCCCAATAGCCTGATAAGTCATGCCGATATGAGGCTCATAACGGTTCAAGAAACTACTAATAACACTTACCAGTAAATCTCAGCAACCCTGGTCAGGGATTTCCTGTTATGGCCAATCGAGCATAGCGCAACATCAAGCTCCAACACCGGGAAAGGCGAATCCCCTCCTATCGCTCATTGCCTCCACGTAACTCGGGACTGTACCCAAAAACCACCGTTTTGCACGATCTCTTGAATGTGGTAAGGTGGAAATTAAAGCACAGTGGGAATCACACAAGACTCTATGACGATCTCGGATAGACAGACTAACCTGTACCAGTGTCACCAGAGAACTGCTATCTGACGATAGGTATAATACCATTTAGGAGTTCTCGGCGAGTCCGTTCAGTGTACCCAGTCTCCACTGAGCACCCGTATACCTTCTCTGATGTCAAACACCAATGGATGTGGGATCATCCATCGCCCATCATATGGGTCGAGAAGCGTATACGCTAGTCTACTCTGGAATATCGATGCCCCGTCTCGATACTCCCATGACTGGGAATATTTGAAGGATGCACTTACCGACTACCTTAGCCCCACTACTATGATCTGCATCATAATCCTGGTATTCAAGTACTCATCCTAAGGGTTTTATCAACATGTAATAGAGAGACTATAAGTGTACATGTTAAGATAAAGAGCAACCAGATAGCATACTATCATGTCGAGCAAGAAAGTCCTCCGTATATATGTCCAAGCATCCACTACAATATACATCACATGTACAGTAATGGCCTCTAGGGCATACATATAACTAACACTATGTTGATGTTTCTTCTACTACTTAGAAGGGAGTTAAAACTCCAGATTCTGACTCGGTCTTACTATACGACATAAGAGGCTGGCTAACCTACTTCTTTATGAGGTAAAGACTGTCCCGAAACTTTAGCTGCGAGCTTCCTTACATCAGGGATCTCCGAAGCCGTACCATTGTCCCCATTTACCACTACAGGTGAACCTCCATAGGAGTCACCAGTTCTTACCTCTGAATCCGAGCCTAGGCGTTCTATTCATGCTTTCCCATAAATGGAGTATTAAAGAAGAAATCCATCTCTTTCAGGCTAGGAGTCAGATTCCCGCTAAACCGTAGCCTTTGTAGTTGATTTTCGGTCTTCTTACTTCTATGCGATAAAGACAGTAGTCTCGGTAGTAACTGGCGAAACAGCATCCATGGTAGTAGCAGTATCAATCGCAGTAGAAGGAGCAGCGGGAAAAGCATCACCTGGGGATTGCTATTCTCAAGCGGCAAAGTCGTCGGTTTACGTCCTTAGACTTCTAAAAGAGATCCGCTTCGCTCTAAGCATAGCCGTGACCTTCGATTGATTCATCCTCTTCTTAGCATGGTGAGGAAGAAGTGGCCAGAGTCTCCCTATTACGGGTAGAGTAGTGATCCCATCCCAACAAGAGAGCAGATGCAGTTGAAGCAAAGGTCAGAGAGGAAGGAAGCAAGCGAACGAGAAAGGAAACGAAGGAAGTAACAACTAGACGTCACGTTCGTTCTTCCTCACTTCACTCAATAACAATAGGATTTCTTTAATCACAGATAAGAGGGACATCTTTACACTCAACGGCTATTCCTAGCTCTTAAACTCAAAAGATGAAATCCTCACCCAATCTGAATTGGTGTTATAGACCCTTAAAGTCCATATTATTTATGCAAAACAGTAACAAACAAAAAATCTAAAACACTTGCAAAAAAAAATTATTTGGCGGCAGCGCAAAGAATCCTGCACAAAAACAGTTTTATTGGAGAGGGGGAGAGAGTTTACGCAAATAATACTGCAGAAATAATAGTTCAGTAGAGTTCAGAGGGGGTGAAAAGAAGATTGGAATACTCACAAAAGTTTTTGGATGCTGATGTCACTGGTTGACCGCGGTTCCGCGGTCAAACTTACACTTTTGTCGCGGTTCCGCGGCTTGATAGAAGATTGGGAGCTTCAAAATTCTTCACTGAGCTAAGTGTAATCTCCTCTTCTTGGTTAGAGCCCCTGAATCTTGGATTACTCACTGAATTTGCTCCAGAATTGTACGGTTAACCGTGGTTTCGTCTTGATTCGCCGCGGTGTAGCCGCGAGATATGGGTCTAACTCCCCACGACTTTGGCACTGAACTTGATCTTCTCTCTATTCTGCACACTTGCACAAAAAAAAGAATCAAAAATAACAAGATAATTTTTACAGTTTTTTTGTTTTTGTTTTTGGTTATATATATATCACAAATTAACCCGAAATGATACAAAGAAATAAACTACCATCTCTCCGGTAATGGCGCCATTTGATTGATATATATTTGGTGTGCTAGTTTTTATTACCGCAATCAAGACAGTTTCACTTGGTAGCTAGCCGGATGAGTACGGGTCGGTCCACGGAGAGATGAGAATATTTTTCTTAGTGTTTTAACGAGTTAAGTCCAAATTGTCCATACGAATTAAGTCCAAATTGTCCATATTTGTTTAAGATTAAATATGTGCTAAATATGTATAAGAAGAGCTTGTTAGGGTTAGGATTAAGTTAGTTTGAGTTAGGAGTTCGCCCACTTCTTTCATTGCCACTCTTAATATTGATGTTATGGTAATCGGCAACAACGGGGATTAGCACGACTAGGAAGGAAACTTGCGAGTATAAACTAGGCTTTCCAACGCTTAGTTCCTTCATTTTGGTCCTTGTCCGTCCGTTCTTGGCTCTTAGCCATAACCTCCAGTCAATTTAACCATAACCGGTCTCACTATGGTGTCACCACTATCATGTAGGATAGGGTGTCGTAGGAAGCGGATTGTGATTGAATTGACAGGAGTTCGAATTAAGATGTTGGGCAAAGAAAAAAGTGAGAGAGATTTTCTTCTCTCAAACTTCCCTTATCCTACCCTAACAAGTGAGAACTACTCACCCATTATAAGGAAAAAGAAAATAAAACAAGCAAAGAAGATAGAAAGAAATGAGGTAGAGAATCACAACTAGCTATTTGGGACCTCACTTAGGCAAGGATCACACTTAAGCATCATTGTTGTACGGATAAAGAAAAAGAGAAAAAGAAAACAAACAAATAAATAACAACAACTACTTTAACAACGAGAATTACAAGCGAAATATAAGAACTCAATTATAAGACATGCATATGAAAAAGAACTTTTCTTTATTCATCATTCACTCAATAGCTTACTACAATGTTAATGGAGAATAGATGAAGAGGAAGAAGAAGTTACAAACTACTATACTAAATCCTAACACAAGAATAAGCATCCTTTACTTGGCTTGAAACTGGGCTATTTATAGGCCGATAGATAAAACCCTAGGGCCAAAATTTGAGCCCATACACAATTACAAAACTACCCTAAAAATATCTCCTAACTCTGAGTCAACTCGGCCGCGGAACCGCCGCATAAGTGCCACATCGGCCGCAGTTCCACGGCCCTTTGGTGAGTCTCTGTGTCGTTTTTTCTGGGGTTTTCCATGTTGCTACTCTTCTCTATTTAGTACACTTGGTTTTTCAGAATCACTTCATTTGTCTCCCAGATTCTCAACAGTCCAAAAAGATGAAAGAATGTGGACTTTGCCTTGATCTTCTTGAGCTCCGCGTTATGAAATTGATTCTGTGCTGCCTCCTTGTGTTTTGTGCATGAATGACCCTTGATTGCCATTTTGTCTCTCGAACTGGTAGGCGGCATCTGATGGATGGTGAGCGGAAACCCGTATTTTTATCTGTTGTTGGCAGTTGTCCTGAATTTGTCGTGTCTGTTCTTGATTTTCATTGTTTAGAGCTGAGAACCTGTAACCTGCAATTATTTAGCAAACAGGGATCAAGAGTACCTACTTATATGCAATGCGATCACGAATGGGCGGTATAAAAGTGCAAAATTCTGATATGAACATGAGCGTTGTATGAAAGTGCTTAGTACTATATATAATCAAAATGACTAAGTGCTTAGCACTGATTGGGCAACGCCCATGTCTCTCACGTGTTACACACATGATCGCCAGAGCAGCAATTAAGTACTCAGAATTTCTGCATAAAGGGAAAAAAGCCTAAAACCAACCCCAAATTGGTTAAGTCTCTGAAGCTTTCTTACAGCTAAGTCCAAATGCTATGTTGTCGGATCTTAACTAAATTTAATGATCTTGAAAATATTTCTAAGTTGATCTTATTCTCAAATAAGACTAATGTATCCTTAGTTAAAATAAATTAAGCCAAAATGCTCATATATTTAAGTTGATCTTAATCTAAAATAGGTTAACGGTCTTTAAATAAAATAAAATATTTTTTGAACTAATGGAACATACAACCTAAGTTTAAAACCCAAATCTATAATATACAGATTTGGACTAATCCGTTCCCTACAGGCGACGACATAAACTAGTCTCTGTATACAATCCATGGGCAACCTTAATAAACAAAATAAAACACGACATGAAGTGAACTACCAGAGCAGGAGAAAGTGGTTATCGTAACGCGATAATGTAATTAACTGCAGGGGCTTGCGCCTGCAAGAATGAGCATCCACACGATAAAAAATCTCTCACAAACGAGGGCGAATCTGATAAAGTCTGCTACATCGGTCTCATCTATCCAAACCTCCGATATACGGTGCCATAAATCAACTTGGTATTTTCGGAGAGTTGGATGGATATGTTTCAAATAGTATCTGTCCTTAAATTCAGGCTAGACGTCTCAACGTCTCAGTCCGGTCTTCGGCGATTAACAAACTTTTTCTAAATAGGAAATTTTAGTCGATTCTTTTGCTTTGCATCATGACATTCTGTTAGAATGCCATTGTAACGCTTTGAAAATCTGTTTGGTGAAATTTTGAAAAAATCGGTAAAATAAGGGGGTTTTCTGTAAAATGTCAAAATACAAATATCTTATTATAAAAATTAAATATACATATTCTAGCTATGTAATTGCTATTATTTGGTGTTTATTGAGCCGCTGGTGAAATTTCAAATTTTCTGAAAAAAATATTATTTTATTATTATTTTAAGCCGTCACTAATACATTTAATTAGGGAAAATTACAAATTGGAATGAGTTGAAACAAATTTTGTGCATCATAAAACATTAAATAAAATTTTATCATGTGGTTTTTGGAATGAAATCATTTGCCAAAACGGTTTAGAAATTATTGAAGAAAAAAGGCTTTTTTTAGCGTAAATGGATGTTTGGGGTATTGTATTTATCATTTTTCATCACCCCACACCCGTACCCACACCCACACATCCCCATTCACTTCTCCCCTTGGCTGAATTCAGCAACCCCCATCTTTTTCCCCACTTGAATTTCAAAGGAAAGGAAAGAGTAGAAAATGATAGAATATGTATATATTTTGGCTTGGTTGACTTTGGTCAATTATTGACTTCTTAACCTCACCAATTCTCTCTCCCCTCACCCATTCCCTTCAGGCTGAGCCCCCCCCCCCTTTTCTCCCAACAGCAACAGCCCCCCCAAATCCCACTCAAGTTTACATCAAAAAAAAATCCACAAAATCCATACAAATTCAAATCTAAATCCAAATCCAACACTTACCCATTATTCCTTAGCATTTCAAGCATGGATCTTTGTGAAAAGAGAGCATTTTTGAGGCTATATCTTGAGTTTGATCTCTTGGTTTGGAGGTATAATCCTAACCCAAGTGTATAGATTTTGTTAAGCTACTTTAAATTAGTGTTATTAGCTAATTTTGTGATTCCAATTTCAAGATTGAAATTGTGTGATGGTGTTTGAATCTAATTAGGGTTCGTATCATGTAATCATGGTTGCAAAGTATAGATTTTCATCTTAAGGAAGTGAAAACTTAATCTTTTGATGATATGTAGATTGCTAGATGTAAATGTCCAAATTAAGCTTTTTTTTTTCTAAACTAGGTTTTTGGAAATTATTGCAAATGTTAGACTAAAAATCTAATTAAATTTTTCATGGCTTTATTAACTTTATTAAGTGTAGTTTAATGCTTTGGATCATGCAAATCTAAGTTAGGTTGTAGTTTGTGCATTTTTACTTTGAAATTGTTAAAATTTAAGTATTTTGTAAACTAGATTATTAGGGTTTTTGGAATTTAATGAGATTAAATTCCGGAAATTGTTTCTATGACTTATTTAAGATATTTGATAAGTATATTGGCCGCTACATTCATTTAAACATCATGTTTTGTACAAAAACGGCGAATTGTGCTCGCTAGATTTTCGGAAAAATGACTTTTTAAGTGAAATTGGGGTTTTTGTGAGTTTTAACCTAGTTTATATTAATATTAGTGTTCGTGAATGTGCAAATGAGTGTGATTGGATTTTTTTCGATGGTTGACGTTTGTACATCGACTTCGAGGGTTGGTTTGACTATTCTTGCATGCGTAGGCGATAGGTTTGGACCTATGCGTGATACGCGTGCCGATTTGATTTTCGTATGCCGTTTCGATTTCGAATTTAGTTTTAATGCGATATGGTGCGTTATGATATGTAGGTACCCCCATGTGGACTTCGAGACGACAAGTAAGCGCGTGGCGACGTCAGAACCGGCTAGCGAGGACCAGGTGAGTAGATTTATATCTACGGGGAGAAGTCGGGTGGATGGCGTATAGCACCCCCGCAGTCCGTGGTGATGTATACAGATGCGTATACACCCAACAATTTATGATATGTTGTTTGGATTTATTATTGATGATTTTATATGGATATTGGTGTTGGATTGGTGCATGGTTGCGAAACCTTAGGTAGTGGGTGCACTACACTTACACATACACACATATACATACTTGCATACATTCCTTATTTCATATGTGCGTGTATGGGAATATATATATTTATGTGTTCACATGGGTATGGGACTATGTGTTCATATACTGGATTTGAGGATAGTATTTGGAATTTGAGATGAGTCGATGAGATTGGGCTTGAGGCCAGGAGATCGGTGATGTGATTTGGTTCGTATTGAGATACGACATGATGTTTTAGCGGGTCTTCTGACGTAGTAATTCTTACACCCGCATGCATACATAGATGGCATCAATATTGTACTAGACGTAGGACATTATTCCGGATCATGATATTTGATAAAGAAGATACCAAATGAATAGTGTGATTGATGTGACTTTGACCCGTACCCAGATTTGGGGATGCCGTACGACGGATTTACGTACGAGCTATATATTGATGATTGATCCGCACTCTTGACTTGGGATGTCTGATTATAGATATGGTATCGGATATGATATTATTGAGGCGGGATCACCGACTAATATATATACAGGTATGTATATACATCGACTCAGATGTTAGGCGGTTTCCTTACCTGTAGTCCAGCTGGTTAGCTTAGCCCTTTAGTTTAGTTTAGTTGTTAGATTAGATTCGATTCTTACCTATTTCAAAAACTAACGAATCGTGGGTATTTTAAAAGACAGCCCAAGGGATCCTACGGATATTTCAAAAGACGTATCTTTTCATAAACACACAGTAGCCCCTATTTTCAAAACCCCATGATTCATGTTATTTCAAAAGGCACCATTTGTAGGACTTATATTAGATTATTACAGATTAGTTATCGTTGTGTCTAGTATTCAGCTCCCGCACATTATTGCTGTTCGCTCTGCCCCGCATACTTATTTTGCTGCATATTCCATTATTGATATCATGCTGTTAGGACACCAGCACCATTACCGATGATGCGTATGTACCACGTACACCTACTTGCCGGCTCACACACATCTTCATCGGTAATTGCCATGTCACGTACACTTTAGAGAATATATTTGCTTGACTTAGCTTGTTAGTTAGTAGTTTGATATGATATTAGTGTACCTGCCTTACATGCCTAGTTTATTAATCATACATTGCAACTTGGTTATTGATACCATATGCATTCATCATCATTGACATATGCACTTGTGATGATTTCTTGAGATTTATGATATTTCTGGATTTCGGGGAAAGCCGCAAAATTTACAACTTATGATCTTTTAAAATATAAAATGTTGCGGTTTTCTAGTGATGTAAAGTGTCGTCCACCATGAGTTTGCTGTGGTTTTAGAGATCCGTGTCGAGGAGTGGAGGAACCGTCACGGGTACATGGTGGGCCCGGTGCGGTACCCCGGGGCAAGAGGAATGTGGTGTTGGCGTTGAGCCCGGCAGGGGAGCACTACCGACTGGTGATATTACCCGACGCGTCGGATATCCGGAGGATACCGCCGTGGTCTTGAGATGGATGGTAGGGGCCGGTCTGGACTGACGGCGCCCTAGATATTGAGATTGAGACATTGATATTTCGAGACAGTGAGATTTATGTTTTGTGTCGATGCTAGACACTGTTGATACTGATTTCATTTATGATACCTCAGTTTAAAAATACGAAGGAAATCTCACTAATTTATGAAAACGGTTTCTTCATTTACATGTATTATGTTTCATGCATGCATACCTCATTCATATGATATATTGCTACCTGAGGCACTGACACGGGCACATGAGATTACACTCGGGTTAGATATTTACCCTAGCCTTGTTATAGGCTACGTGTTATTCATATTTTGAGGCTATATTATGATCATTGACCTAGGATTGCGTTATTTATGCGATTTCTGTGCGTAGATGTTTCTCTATTCACGAGTTGGCAACTCACCCCCGTTGTGCCCCAGTTTCTTGCAGGGTTGCCGTACAGGTTTCATTACGGCTTTGCGGGCTCAGTTTCATTCGGGTGACTTGCCAGTAGGTGGGTTTTTCTTGTATCGTACCCATCCTATTACCTTGTATAATATTATTCCGTTGTATCTAGTAAATTCCATCAACCAAACATGTATTTTTTTGAGATAGAGACCAGTGTTGTTTATTCTTTCGACCTTAGAGTCGCTCGTTATATTTCTGGTGGTTTTGAGTTTCCTTTTGAGTTTTGATCCTCGCCGTTGGCGTTGTATATTATATTGTTTGTGTGGTTGTGACCGTCGATTGACGAAGAGCTAGCTCCCGCTTGGGGATGCCCTTTTCTTGTTTTCGTATACTATTCATGTTGTATCCCGTTTGGGGGCCAGTTTTTACAAAAGAGACTCTGCCGAAATTTTCAGTAAATTTTTGATGTTTTAAAAAACCGCATAATTCGGCTTATGCTATTGAAATTACTTGCTTTAAGTTGGTTTTTCCTGCACTCTACTACTTTTCTTGGTTTGGATTTCTGGGTTTTCGGTTTACTTAGATTACGTACGCCTCGAGACGTTCGTAGTTTAAGTGCCGGTCATGTTCCGTACTTTCGGGTCATGACAAAGTTGGTATCAGAGCGTTAGGTTTTACCTTCGGAGCGTAGGATGATCCTTGGTTGATGGAATAGGTGACTAAAGTAGAGTGACGTACCGTTGGTATGTTCCGCGGCATATTTACGACACGCCACTCCACTTATGAAGCCTTAGGATGTACATTTCCTTGTTCAGTATTATATTCCTTCCTGATCTAGCCTCATCGGTACCAGTTTGGTTTTGCCGCTACGATTACGGGCAGGGAGAGCTACGGCTAGAGTTGCGGTCAGCACGAGCTCGTCACGGACGAGGACTGACCAGGGCGAAATTCCGGCGACACTCGATTGCGGAGATGTGTCTTTTTACTGTGTTCCGCGCCACGAGCGTTTGGCGGATCGCCTTTATGAGATTTCTCGGACGTGCCGATCAGTATCAGAGGATTGGGCCACTGGCAGAGGCCAGCCAGATTTTGATGACCGTTGGTGTGTTGCTTATTCTTGATGGTTGAGGCACTGTTCAGCGTGCAGACGAGCGAGCCAGTTATTGCTGCGAATGACGAGATATCGCCCCAGATGTTGGAGCTATTGCAGTATAAGTTGTACTAAGAGATGATAGAAGGTCGCTAGTCATCGAGGATGAATGACTAGGACATGTGGATCGTTCGCCTACCCTGATGCGAGGTCATCAGATAGATTGATTCCAGCTAGAGACGACTTCACGTGGAGACGTTGAGAGTCGACAGAGACGATCGAATGTCAGAAACCTATTATTCCAAGTTTAAAGTGGTTGGAAAGACATGCAGGCAATTCTATGGTCCCTCTAGAAGAATGAAACCCTAACTCGACTTAATGACCGTGTGAAAGCCTTTGAACCTTCGGGTTTGCGACAGTTCTACGGCGCCATTAGTGAGGCTTGGGTTTGCCCTTCTACGGCTGGACCACCGATGCTGTGGTATGTACTCGATACTATTAAACTGTGCCCAAGAGGTTGAGCTCTTGGGGGATTATGAGGTTTTGACGACTCGATCGGATGGCTCGACTTAATTCGGATGCTTGGTGGTGAGATGCATTCTTGGGAGACTCCAGATACGAGGATAGTCGTTGGAGCTCAGTCCATGCAGCCGCGACGAGACGAGTCCAAAGCAGACGACATTAGAGAAAAGTGGAGTAAGAGGTTCGCACCAGATCTAGATGAGATGACGTTCCACTCCACCGACATCAGAGAGGCGATGCGCATGCCGAGGCATGGTACTTGGACTTACCTTCCAGAAGGAGTCGCGATGAGTATGCAGTCGTTACAGAGCAAGATGCAGATATAGGAAAGGACAATGACTTCCGGACAGTTGGCAGAGACGAGACATGGAAGAGACCGTGAGCAGGATTCCTTCCAGGACACTGCTGCAATGATACTTGCACCCAGGATCAGATGTGTCACGTACATTCAGAGAGCCAGAGGCCGACGCCAGTAATATGCTGTCTTACGAGTGGTCGCGATGATTGACCAAGAGATGACCAGAGAAGTGCCAGAACGGAATAGTCCCCGTTAGCACACCTGACAGGGCCGATGAGCCGATGGACCGAAAGATTGGTAATTCACAGTGAAGACCTTGACCCAGGAGTGGTCATGGTTACGCACGCCAGCAGGACAGAGTTCATGATCATCGACGAGACGTCCCACTAGTGACCGCGACAGTTGGCCGAGATTCTTAGAGGATGCGCTTGAGCAGTACTATTCCGCCATTGTTGATTACGATGTTTTGGGTGATTTATTCGTATGATTTGATTTTGATGATTGAGGATTTACGATCTTTGCACAGTGTTGCACTTGATATCGTTTTCGTGCTTCAGTTTCACATGTTTGTGATTTTACGATTTTAAACAGTTGAGTTGGTTTTGTGCGTATGCATGCACACGATTTCGTTCCTGCACTCGGTATAGTTTATATATGCTTGCAGTGAAGTGATACGCCTTTTGTGCACTTAGATGCACTGGACTTCGATTTCGATTGTGATACCCGATATTTGTTTTGTGCACCTTGTGCACCTGATTGATTTTGCGCACGTTCGGCGCTTGATATTAGATTTCATGATTTCGTGCACGATAGATGCACCTGATTTTGCTGTCAGGCACACATGTTGCCTACGACAGATGTTTCGTGCACACCCGATGCACTTAGATCTTGTTTCTGTGCACTTGTATGGCACGTATATGGATTTTGATTTCCGTGCGCACCAGACGCACGTAGCATTCATGTGCATATTTTGGGATTGATTTCGTATAGAGCAGTACGTTTTTATGATATTGCTATGTGTTTTCGTACTGAGCAGGACTAGTCAGAGGACAGTACCTGAATATATTTTTGCATGCATTGATAGTTATTGAAGGGATTTCCAAAAAGCGAGCAATAGCCTCAGTATTTACCTACGTGTCTGATATGACACGAAATGTTTAAAACAAGGAGACCCTTCTAAATTGTTTCCAAAACGGTGGAACGCACATTTCAAACAAAGGTATATATGTATATAGTTATTTTCTTATGATAGACGTCCGCCACTGTGCAGTGTTATACGCGTTGCACAACGACTTAAAGAGATTTGGCATGCATTTCCTTCAGATACTTACAGATATATATTCGATATTTACATGTATAGTTTCGAGTTATGTCATATTGGTTTTGATTGGATTTGGCATTGATGTCTTCTCCATGACTCCGATGATTGCGGGATGCTTGACGGAGTTTTGATTTGAGTTATATGCTCATTTTTCAAGCGCATGCGCTGCGCTACGATTTGTTTTAAGTATTTACAATTTCGGAGCCCCGACGACGTGATGGTTTTTCTTAGATGTTTTAGTATTTGGGGGAGTTTGAATTTAAATTCGGGGACCGAATTTCTTTAAGGGGGGAAGATTGTAACGCTTTGAAAATCGTTTCGGTGAAATTTCGAAAAAATCGGTAAAATAAGGGGGTTTTCTGTAAAATGTCAAAATACAAATATCTTATTATAAAAATTAAATATACATATTCTATCTATGTAATTGCTATTATTTGGTGTTTATTGAGCCGCTGGTGAAATTTCAAATTTTCTGAAAAAAATATTATTTTATTATTATTTTAAGCCGTCACTAATACATTTAATTAGGGAAAATTACAAATTGGAATGAGTTGAAACAAATTTTGTGCATCATAAAACATTAAATAAAATTTTATCATGTGGTTTTTGGAATGAAATCATTTGCCAAAACGGTTTAGAAATTATTGAAGAAAAAAGGCTTTTTTTTAGCGTAAATGGATGTTTGGGGTATTGTATTTATCATTTTTCATCACCCCACACCCGTACCCACACCCACACACCCCCATTCACTTCTCCCCTTGGCTGAATTCAGCAACCCCCATCTTTTTCCCCACTTGAATTTCAAAGGAAAGGAAAGAGTAGAAAATGATAGAATATGTATATATTTTGGCTTGGTTGACTTTGGTCAATTATTGACTTCTTAACCTCACCAATTCTCTCTCCCCTCACCCATTCCCTTCAGGCCGAGCCCCCCCCCCCTTCTCCCAACAGCAACAGCCCCCCCAAATCCCACTCAAGTTCACATCAAAAAAAAATCCACAAAATCACTTCAAAATCCATACAAATTCAAATCTAAATCCAAATCCAACACTTATCCATTATTCCTTAGCATTTCAAGCATGGATCTTTATGAAAAGAGAGCATTTTGGGAGGCTATATCTTGAGTTTGATCTCTTGGTTTGGAGGTATAATCCTAACCCAAGTGTATAGATTTTGTTAAGCTACTTTAAATTAGTGTTATTAGCTAATTTTGTGATTCCAATTTCAAGATTGAAATTGTGTGATGGTGTTTGAATCTAATTAGGGTTCGTATCATGTAATCATGGTTGCAAAGTATAGATTTTCATCTTAAGGAAGTGAAAACTTAATCTTTTGATGATATGTAGATTGCTAGATGTAAATGTCCAAATTAAGCTTTTTTTTTTCTAAACTAGGTTTTTGGAAATTATTGCAAATGTTAGACTAAAAATCTAATTAGATTTTTCATGGCTTCATTAACTTTATTATGTGTAGTTTAATGCTTTGGATCATGCAAATCTAAGGTAGGTTGTAGTTTGTGTATTTTTGCTTTGAAATTGTCAAAATTTAAGTATTTTGTAAACTAGATTATTAGGGTTTTTGGAATTTAATGAGATTAAATTCCGGAAATTATTTCTATGACTTATTTAAGATATTTAATAAGTATATTGGCCGCTACATTCATTTAAACATCATGTTTTGTACAAAAACGGCGAATTGTGCTCGCTAGATTTTCGGAAAAATGACTTTTTAAGTGAAATTGGGGTTTTTGTGAGTTTTAACCTAGTTTATATTAATATTAGTGTTCGTGAATGTGCAAATAAGTGTGATTGGATTTTTCTCGATGGTTGACGTTTGTACATCGACGTCGAGGGTTGGTTTGACTATTCTTGCATGCGTAGGCGATAGGTTTGGACCTATGCGTGATACGCGTGCCGATTTGATTTTCGTATGCCGTTTCGATTTCGAATTTAGTTTTAATGCGATATGGTGCGTTATGATATGTAGGTACCCCCATGTGGACTTCGAGACGATAAGCAAGCGCGTGGCGACGTCGGCACCGGCTAGCGAGGACCAGGTGAGTAGATTTATATCTACGGGGAGAAGTCGGGTGGATGGCGTATAGCACCCCGCAGTCCGTGGTGATGTATACGGATGCGTATACACCCAACAATTTATGATATGTTGTTAGGATTTATTATTGATGATTTTAGATGGATATTGGTGTTGGATTGGTGCATGGTTGCGAAACCTTAGGTAGTGGGTGCACTACACTTACACATACACACATATACATACTTGCATACATTCCTTATTTCATATGTGCGTGTATGGGAATATATATATTTATGTGTTCACATGGGTATGGGACTATGTGTTCATATACTGGATTTGAGGATAGTATTTGGAATTTGAGATGAGTCGATGAGATTGGGCTTGAGGCCAGGAGATCGGTGATGTGATTTGGTTCGTATTGAGATACGACATGATGTTTTAGCGGGTCTTCTGACGTAGTAATTCTTACACCCGCATGCATACATAGATGGCATCAATATTGTACTAGACGTAGGACATTATTCCGGATCATGATTTTTGATAAAGAAGATACCAAATGAATAGTGTGATTGATGTGACTTTGACCCGTACCCAGATTTGGGGATGCCGTACGACGGATTTACGTACGAGCTATATATTGATGATTGATCCGCACTCTTGACTTGGGATGTCTGATTATAGATATGGTATCGGATATGATATTATTGAGGCGGGATCACCGACTAATATATATACAGGTATGTATATACATCGACTCAGATGTTAGGCGGTTTCCTTACCTGTAGTCCAGCTGGTTAGTTTAGCCCTTTAGTTTAGTTTAGTTGTTAGATTAGATTCGATTCTTACCTATTTCAAAAACTAACGAATCGTGGGTATTTTAAAAGACAGCCCAAGGGATCCTACGGATATTTCAAAAGACGTATCTTTTCATAAACACACCGTAGCCCCTATTTTCAAAACCCCATGATTCATGTTATTTCAAAAGGCACCATTTGTAGGACTTATATTAGATTATTACAGATTAGTTATCGTTGTGTCTAGTATTCAGCTCCCGCACGTTATTGTTGTTCGCTCTGCCTCGCATACTTATTTTGCTGCATATTCCATTATTGATATCATGCTGTTAGGACACCAGCACCATTACCGATGATGCGTATGTACCACGTACACCTACTTGCCGGCTCACACACATCTTCATCGGTAATTGCCATGTCACGTACACTTTAGAGAATATATTTGCTTGACTTAGCTTGTTAGTTAGTAGTTTGATATGATATTAGTGTACCTGCCTTACATGCCTAGTTTATCAATCATACATTGCAACTTGGTTATTTATACCATATGCATTCATCATCATTGACATATGCACTTGTGATGATTTCTTGAGATTTATGATATTTCTGGATTTCGGGGAAAGCCGCAAAATTTACAACTTATGATCTTTTAAAATATAAAATGTTGCTTTTTTCTAGTGATGTAAAGTGTCGTCCACCATGAGTTTGCTGTGGTTTTAGAGATCCGTGTCGAGGAGTGGAGGAACCGTCACGGGTACATGGTGGGCCCGGTGCGGTACCCCGGGGCAAGAGGAATGTGGTGTTGACGTTGAGCCCGGCAGGGGAGCACTACCGACCGGTGATATTACCCGACGCGTCGGATATCCGGAGGATACCGTCGTGGTCTTGAGATGGATGGTAGGGGCCGGTCTGGACTGACGGCGCCCTAGATGTTGAGATTGAGACATTGATATTTCGAGACAGTGAGATTTATGTTTTGTGTCGATGCTAGACACTGTTGATACTGATTTCATTTATGATACCTCAGTTTAAAAATACGAAGGAAATCTCACTAATTTATGAAAACAGTTTCTTCATTTACATGTATTATGTTTCATGCATGCATACCTCATTCATATGATATATTGCTACCTGAGGCACTGACACGGGCACATGAGATTACACTCGGGTTAGATATTTACCCTAACCTTGTTATAGGCTACGTGTTATTCATATTTTGAGGCTATATTATGATCATTGACCTAGGATTGCGTTATTTATGCGATTTCTGTGCGTAGATGTTTCTCTATTCACGAGTTGGCAACTCACCCCCGTTGTGCCCCAGTTTCTTGCAGGGTTGCCGTACAGGTTTCATTACGGCTTTGCGGGCTCAGTTTCATTCGGGTGACTTGCCAGTAGGTGGGTTTTTCTTGTATCGTACCCATCCTATTACCTTGTATAATATTATTCCGTTGTATCTAGTAAATTCCATCAACCAAACATGTATTTTTTTGAGATAGAGACCAGTGTTGTTTATTCTTTCGACCTTAGAGTCGCTCGTTATATTTCTGGTGGTTTTGAGTTTCCTTTTGAGTTTTGATCCTCGCCGTTGGCGTTGTATATTATATTGTTTGTGTGGTTGTGACCGTCGATTGACGAAGAGCTAGCTCCCGCTTGGGGATGCCCTTTTCTTATTTTCGTATACTATTCATGTTGTATCCCGTTTGGGGGCCAGTTTTTACAAAGGAGACTCTGCCGAAATTTTTAGTAAATTTTTGATGTTTTAAAAAACCGCATAATTCGGCTTATGCTATTGAAATTACTTGCTTTAAGTTGGTTTTTCCTGCACTCTACTACTTTTCTTGGTTTGGATTTCTGGGTTTTCGGTTTACTTAGATTACGTACGCCTCGAGACGTTCGTAGTTTAAGTGCCGGTCATGTTCCGTACTTTCGGGTCGTGACAGGGGCTGAATACCACCTACCCCGTGAAGAAGTGAGGTGTTATCCGGTATCGAGGTGGGGATGTAACCGATATGGATACACACCGGGAACCACTATAGAACAATGAGGAGTATCGAATTTCATTCCGAAAGAGGGCACGATCTGAACTATAAATGGAATTATACCCCTCTTCAATACAGAGGCGCCTTTTGGATGAATCGGAACTCCGGAGTTTGAAGAACTCCGTAGTTAAGCGTGCTCGGGCCAGGGAAGTCCTGGGATGGGTGACCTCCTAGGAAGTGGCCCCTGGTCGGGTCCGATTCACTCCGAAGGACAAAACCGTGCAGCTTCAGCCAGAGTGGACAATACTCTCTGTATTGGGGGCGGGTCGTGACAGAATGGTATCAAAGCCGGTCCCTCAAAAGTAGGTCTGTAGTTCGAGAACGAACCATTGTTTTAAGTGGGGGGGAATGTAATGCCCCAGGTGGAGTTGGGGCTGAATACCACCTACCCCGTGAAGAAGTGAGGTGTTATCCGGTATCGAGGTGGGGATGTAACCGATACGGATACACACGGGGAACCACTATAGAACAATGGGGAGTATCGAATTTCATTCCGAAAGAGGGCACGATCTGAACTATAAATGGAATTATACCCCTCTTCAATACAGAGGCGCCTTTTGGATGAATCGGAACTCCGGAGTTTGAAGAACTCCGTAGTTAAGCGTGCTCGGGCCAGGGAAGTCCTGGGATGGGTGACCTCCTGGGAAGTGGCCCCTGGTCGGGTCCGATTCACTCCGAAGGACAAAACCGTGCGGCTTCGGCCAGAGCGGACAATACTCTCTGTATTGGGGGCGGGTCGTGACAGCCATGCACTTCATTTGATGAGAAAAGAGCCTTGATCCTGTCACTGGGAGTTCGCTCTTCGATAAATGTTTGTGTCACTAAAATTGTTTTTATAGCCGTATTCTTTTGCTTTGCGTCGTGATATTCGGTTAGGAATATCCTGCACCTCATTCGATTAGAAAAGAGTCTAGATCCCTTTACAGGAAGTTCACTCTTGAGCAAAGGTCTACACGACTATAAACTTTCAAAATCCTTCGGTTCCATCAATGAGATAAAGTTCATTACGTTAATAGTTTTCTTCAAAACAAGTCATAGCACTCTGTCATTTCAGGAAGTAGAGTACTTAGTATTCGTGTTGCGTTTGTTGACTCCATCAAGGCGTAGTGTACAGTAGCTAAGTGATTTCTTCCTGCTTTCATACAATGCGATTGATTAGGACAGTCATACGCCTTGTTGACTCCATCAAGGATGGTATGGGTGGATCTAAATCAATCAAGAAATGATGGGTTGAACTTGACTAGCAACGTATGGTTTGTTGACTCCGTCAAGGTCATGAGCTGTTAGGGGTAAATACCAATATCGGGAGTTTCAAGTGTTGAAACTTGCAATGAGATTGCATACCTTCTATGGTGTGGGGTTACTTGTTAACTCCATCAAGGTTACAACTCTGTGATAGTTTGGGTCTCAATTCCTACTGTGAGTATCTGAGAGATTTTCTATACGAAATCACGGGTATTTCTTCTTTTAGGGTTTGAAGGAGAATTTGACATAACAGTGGGAGCCACCCTGATTAGATAAATAAACCAGTCTTATCTAGGTTAGAATGCATACTGAGTGTTTCTTTTCTCTCTCTCTCTTGCAGCGAGCCCCCTTCTGCTAACTCCAGAACCCTCTGTATTCGGTACAGAGATCCATATTGTTTAGAAGGCCATCGTATAGTTAGATACGGACTTGATGAAATTATTTCAGTCGGAAGATGGCCACTGGTTCTGCATTAGATGAATTGTCCGTTGGTCTCTCCTTCCTACCATATCTCTGTTGGGTTACGGCAGCGCCCCAGCCATCAACCCGTGGCCAAATGCGGAACAAAAATTTACAAAACTGGCGCTACCACAACCCGATGCTCGGATCTACCATTTGTTAGTGTATATGCCCTAGAGGCCATTACTGTATCATACTAGTTTGTATAATACTTAATGGAAGCTTGGGATATTCACCATTGTATAGACAATCTTACTCAAAATAGTAGTATGCTACTTGGTTTGTCTCTACTTCAATGTGTGTACATGTGTTTCTTTTAACATATCGCCTATACACATTAGTGGAGACCTTGGGATCTTTGCTTGATTACCAGCGTTGTGATGGCAGTCACACTCGTGGGGGCTGGGTAATCCACAAGCACATCCTTATACAGGTCCCTAGTCGTAGGACTATCGAGACAGGGCATCGATACTCCGAAGTAGACTAGCGTATGCGCTTCTCATCCCAGCAGGGGAGACGGTCTGTCCCACAGCCGTCAGTACGTCGTACTTGAGATAGTATGCGGGTGCTCGTTAGGTTACGAGTACACTGGACAGGACTCGTCGGGAACTGATTGGTTGGTACTATACCTATCATCAGTTATCAGTTCCCAGGTGACATGAGTACAGCTTAGTCCGCTGACTTGACACTGTCACTTCGCCTCGAGTGTGTTCCCACTGTACTTTGATTACTACCCTACCACGGCTCAAAGGAGTCGTGCAAACAGGTAATAGTTGGGTGCAGTCCCGAAGCACTTGGAGGCAGTGACGGTTAGACAGGATTCATCTCTCCTGGTATTGGGAGTTGATATCGCGCTGTGTCAAGGAGAGCCATTACACACAGTCGTCCCTGGCCAGGGCAAGCGAGATGCACTGGTAGGTTTCCAGTGTTATCTCAGGGTGTTCTGGGCTACACTCCGACACGACTTGTACCGCTATTAGGGGACTGACGTTTACCGTCCTCTAGGCCCGCCATGCGATATTCTCAGACGAACAGACCGGACTGTATGGAGACTGTCACATTCAGGCTCAGTAGGAGTTCAGATGGGTTTCACCTCGTTAGTCTTCTTATCGGCATCTACCTGGAGGCCGTTACGCACAGCTAGTGCCGCTTGCGGTCTGTGGTTAAACCCACTGCCAGCATAGTGTCGAGTCTTTAGAGTCCCACACAGAGAGCTATTCGCCTTTAGGCAAAAGAGTAGAGGTCGCATAGTTTTGCGACAGGGTTCGGTCACATCCGCGCACTTGTGCACGTTTGGTGTCCGGGCAGTTATTACTAGCGGGCTTTGGTTTAAGCCAGATCCTAGTATACGTTTTGGGATTGGTTTTATCTCGTTTGTATTCGTGTTCCTCGGAACGCGGATGCGGGTGTGTATGCACGGTTGACAGAGACAGAGGTAGAGGATTCTCATTAGGGTTGTTGACTGTTGACTTTTGCTAAACCCTAATGAGAATAAGAAATATGATTAATAATAATATTAATTAAATATTATTGTGCCATAGTTGGGTTGAAAGGTTGACTTTTTTGACCGGTTGACTAGGTTGGACTTGTTGACCATCATCATGACAATGGTTATCATTTCATGAGTATGACTTTTGCTTGCTTGTTTGTTCACAAATTGCATTTAATGCATGAAATGATATTGCCATTTGATATGAACCATCACAAAAATACTCAATTACTATTATTATCATGATTATTTTGGATTATAAAGAGGATGGTGGAAAAAGTCTTGCTCATTCTATCATTTGCATTCTCTCTCATGAAAGCTCTCTCCTTCCTCTTGCTCTCCCTCCTCCTCTAGCTCAAAGGCAACAATCTCTCATGTGTTGAGAACCATTTGCCTTGGAGATAAAACCCTAAAACACTTCTCTACTCATCCTAAAGTCCAAGGTCTGACAAGCCAAGGATTTTAGTTTCCTCTAGATTGAGGTTGGAGCCAAAAGTAGAAGCTTTCGGGTGGATCCATCTTCGGCGCAAGGAGACGACGAGGTGAGGCCGGTCCGACCACCACAAGGAGTCGAAGAGAAGGAGTTCAAGTTTAGGTATAACCCCTAACTTAGTAGCTAAACTCTTAGTTAGGTTGTTAGATAGTTTGTTTAACAAAGATCCTTTTCTAGAGTCCATGTTACCCCACTGAAAAAAAACGTTTTTCACCATTTCCGCAACCCCAAAGAACCGGGGAAGGGTACATGGACTTACAGTGGTATTAGAGACTAGTTAAACACTATCTAACATGTTAGCATAGTAACTAGAAGTTCGATCGGAAAGAAAATCACAAAACACGCCCGGGACATGTACTTTTTGTCGATTTTTTTCCAGCTCAAAAAATTATTTAACACATCTGAAAAATCGTCTCAGGGTTTTTAGTGAACACGGCAGAAAAACGATCCACTGAGCCGACCAACTCACCACGAAAACGCGGCAAGAAGAGCTTCTTGCCGCGGATCCGCGGCCGAGTTGACTCGACCGTGGATCGGTTTTGCTGAAGTGTGTTTCTTGGGGTGTTTTGGGATTTTTGGAATATGATTTTTCTGCCCAGATTTTCCAGAAAGCAAAATTTGTTTTTGGGGTGGTTAAAAATCCGTATTTTGATCGAACTTCTAAAGACTTTAGCTAACGGGTTATATCTGTGATGTGATATATGTATTGAACGTCTGCTAATCGCTATACGTTGATTAGTGGGGGTTATACATATCTTTGATCTGTAATGTTGATGGTATGTGTATATGAATTCATTGGATTGTCGCGGATGAATAGCCGGGGGTTGTGAGATGAGAGTTTTCTTTATCTTTCAATTCATGTAATTTGTAATTGATGTAATATTATTTGTATGGCCGCACATCCGGGATGAGGTTGTAGCCGCCATTGTATAATTTCTTTTACTGTTTTTGCTCCTAGGATAGACCCAAGGAGGGGTGCACAAACTACCGGGTACCTCGAAGTGCCGAGTGGCCTACTCACGTTGTTGAGGGAGGTTGCTTCACTTCGGGTATTTGGCGGGTAGTTTGCCGCACCCGTAGGGTTCTAGGGTGGGGTATTGGCTATTCACCGCGACCATGTAATCCGTTTTTCGTTACAGGCTCGTACGGAATGCGGATTCCTAGTATATCCAATGTGTTCATCTGTGATCTGGAATGGCTATCATTGCATCTGATGAATGTATATATCTATATATGATATCTATTTAGGCGTTGCTTATGTTTTGCATCCGCGCTAGTCCAGCCCCCGCTCTGTCGTTAGTTAAGTAACCTAACAGGTAATGACGGGGCCCCGTGGCGAATGCGGATGGCATAAGCGTACGTCATATTTTTGTTGTTTTCTGCAATGGTAGGATTAAATGATGGGACGCATTAAATTAATGCAAGAAAATAAACCAAAGTAAAGTCGTTGGAACAATTTCAAAAACCACTCGGTTTCTTTTCAAAAACCAACTTTTAAACGCGGAGCTTAAGCCACTCCTTTTAAAAGCTATCTCGTTCCATCGATTATATCAAGTTCACTACGTTCACGGTTTTGCCAAAACCATTCGTAGCCCTCCGTCATTTCACATGGATAGTCAATAGTATTCAAGCTATGTTTGTTGGCCAAAGTCAAGGCATAATGATTGGTAGCTATTGGGTATTCATGTGCAGCATAGATAGATGTGTTGGTTTGGGACAGTCGTACTGCCTTGTTGGCCAAAGTCAAAGGTAGGTATGGGTGGGTTCAAATTAACCTGGAGAATGACGGGTAGAACTTGACATGTGACTTATGATTTGTTGGCCAAAGTCAAGGTCATAAGAGCATGGGGCAAAAATCCACATCGGGAGTTTCTAAAGAAACTGAAACTTGCTAGTGCTGTATACCATTTGGAGTGTGATGATTCTGGTAGGATTCCTTCAGTTTTATCACACGATGATATTTGGATCCCGATCCTACTGTGAGTATATGCTACTCCTCGGGAAATTTCTCACTTAACGATCAATGCTATAAACCAAGTAGGTGTCTAGAAAGGTGTTAGCGGGCTACGCCTCCAGGGAAAAGAGATTATTTAATTAAGGAACTTCGCGAAAGCGTTGGAAAAGCTCCCTTGAAGTACCGACACTGGCCTGGCTGAAAGGTTAAGCAAGTATTGTACGGTGAGATTGATCCCGACTAATTCCTCTTTTTTGGTTTGAGGAGGGATTCGAGAAACAGTGGGAGACATCCTGTTTAGACAAACTAAAAACCACTCTAAACTTGTAAGAGCATCATGCTGAGTGTTTCTTCTCTCTCTCCTAATTTCAGCGACCAATCGTCATGACCGGACTTAAGTTACTTCTAGATAAAAATATACTGATAGGGTCAAACTACAAAGATTGGCTCAGGAATGTCAAAATGGCAATCACTTACGACAAGCTGGGGTATCTCCTTACCACCAAAGCTCCCCATGTCCCAGGTCCCACCTCCAGCGTCGCGGATAAGGAAATCCGTAAGACCTGGGAGATCGATTGCGCGAAGGCCAAGTGCCTCGTGCTTGCCTCTATGGAAAATGAACATCAAAGGAGGTACGAGAATATGGACCTAGAATCCATATTTCTCCATACTAAGGAACTATATGGAGAGCAATCCCGTATCGCCAGATACGAAGTCTCGAAAAAGTTGTTTTCGACGAGATTGGTCGTCGGATCATCGGTAGCGGAACATGTGCTTAAGATGATTGGCTTCATTGAAGAGCTCGCGGACCTTGGGACCACGTTAGAGAACGAGCTCTATACGGACTTGATTCTCCAGTCCCTTCCTTCCACTTACGCCCAGTTTATCCTGAACTTCAACTTGCAAGGAAAAGAAGTTGAACTTTCGGAGCTCCTCAACATGTTGAGGAGTGCAGAGGGCACCCTACAGAAAGGTAGGGAAACATCCACTTTGTTTGTAGGAGGATCTTCCTCTTCTAAGTCCAAGGCGAAAGCCAAGGGAAAGAAGAAGAAAGCCCCCGCCAAACCAAGGGGCGGTGTTAGTAAAGTGGAAACGAAGGGAAAAGAAAAGGCAACAAAGATAGCGGGGCAGCTTGTGGGAAAGGAAGAGTGCTTCTATTGTCATAAGAAAGGACACTGGAAAAAGGATTGCAGGGCTTGGAAGGCTAAGAACCAGGACCCGAAGCAAGTTGCGGCTTCGGCTTCAAGTGTGTATGTTATTGAAAACTGTCTATCAATAAACTCTACCTCCTGGGTATTGGATACCGGATCAGGATCTCATATCTGTAATTCCATGCAGGCACTGAGAAAGCGTAGGGTTTTGAAGGCAGGTGATATGACCCTCAGAGTTGCAAACGGAGCTGGCATGGATGCTGAGTCCGTGGGGGACTATCACTTGGAAATGTCAGATGGACATGTTTTGGTTTTGCGTGATTGTTATTTTATACCCAATGCAACTTGTAATATCATATCTGTATCTTTATTATCTAAAGAAGGTTATGAATTTGCATTTGTAAGCAATGTTGTAAACATTCACCTTAATCAAGTTTTGGTTGGGTCAGGTACATTAAGCAATGGTATATACGTATTAAACCAACCACAGATTTTCAATGTCCAGAATACACACAAAAGAAAGTCTCCGGAAATAAATCAGGCTTTTTTATAACATTGTAGACTGGGTCACATCAATGAGAGAAGGTTGACGAAGTTATATACAGAAAGATAATTGGATCCGTTCCAATATCAATCATATGCAACTTGTCAATCCTGTCTCAAAGGAAAGATGACAAAGACTCCGTTCACTGGACACGGAGTAAGAGCGAGCGAGCTCTTGGGACTCGTACACAGTGACGTGTGCGGTGCTATGTCTACACATGCGCGAAGCGGTTATTCTTACTTCATTACTTTTACGGATGACTTTTCAAGGTACGGATATGTCTTCTTAATGAAACATAAATCCGAAGCCTTTGGAAAATTCCAGGAATATAAGAATGAAGTAGAAAAACAAACCGGCAAAAGTATCAAGACACTGAGATCTGATCGAGGTGGTGAATACTTGAATGCCGAGTTCCTGGATTACCTAAAAGAGAATGGAATTCTCTCTCAGCTTACTCCTCCATACACTCCGCAACATAACGGTGTATCGGAGAGACGGAACCGGACCCTATTGGATATGGTACGTTCCATGATGAGTAACGCTGAGTTACCGCGATCATTCTGGGGATATGTACTAGAATCAGCTGCATATCTTTTGAACCGAGTTCCAACTAAGACTGTGCCTACCACACCATATCAGATGTGGTGTGGGAAGAAACCCTATCTTAAGCACATTAAGACATGGGAATGTCCAGCTTTTGTTAAAAAGCAGCATGCGGACAAACTCCAGGCACGCTCAGTACAGTGCAAGTTTGTGGGATATCCAAGGAACTCCAAGGGATATTTCTTCTATTGCGAAGAGGAACAAAAGGTTTTTGTTTCTCGTCATGCCGGCTTCTTGGAAACTGAGTTTTTGGAAAATCAGATAAGTAGGAGCGCAATAGAATTAGAAGAAATTTCAGAACCACGAGCTATTACTGAAATCTTAGAAGAACCAGAGGGTTCGAAAGAACATGACATTCCTACGCCGCTCCACAGGAGTAGTAGGCAGTCTCATCCGCCCGAGAGATACTATGGTTTTCTAATAGACGGGGATAGAGAGGATTGTATCATTGATAGTGATGAGCCTACTAGCTTCCAGCAGGCCATTCAGAGCATTGACTCAGTAAAATGGCTGGATGCAATGCGGACCGAAATGGAGTCCATGTACACTAACAAAGTATGGACTTTGGACATTGCTCCAGATGGGGTAAAACCCATAGGATGCAAGAGGATCTTCAAGAAGAAGATTGGTGTAGATGGACAGGTTGAGACCTATAAGGCTAGACTTGTTGCAAAGGGTTTTCGTCAAAGACCTGGTTTGGACTATGATGAAACCTTTTCTCCTGTGGCTATGCTGAAATCCATTCAGATCCTTCTTGCCATTGCTGCCTTCCACGATTATGAGATTTGGCAGATGGACGTAAAGACCGCTTTTCTAAATGGAAATTTGGAGAAGTGTGTCTATATGGACCAGCCAGATGGTTTCATTCAGAGTGGGAGCAGCGGAAAGGTGTGCAAGTTGCTTAAGTCCATCTATGGACTAAAGCAGGCATCGCGTAGTTGGAACATCTGAGACAGTCAAAAATTTTGGCTTTATCAAAAATCCAGATGAACCATGCATCTATAGTAAATTTGTAGCAAGAACATTCGTATTCCTCATTTTATACGTGGATGAAATTCTTTTGATAAGAAATGACATTCCTATGCTACAATCTGTCAAAGGGTTCTTGTCACACAGGTTCTCCATGAAAGACCTGGGTGATGCCACTTACATTCTGGGGATCCGGATCCATCGTGATAGATCCAATAGGATATTAGGACTTTCGCAGTCCAGGTACATCGACACCATACTGAAAAGATTCAGTATGGAATATTCCAAGCGCGGTAATCTACCGGCTTGTCACGGGATCACCCTCTCCAAAGAGATGTCTCCCAAGACTGATTTGGAAAGGGATCGCATGTCTATTATACCCTACGCTTCTGCAGTAGGCTCTATAATGTATGTGATGTTGTGTACCAGACCGGATGTAGCTTATGCACTGAGTATGGTAAGCCGGTATCAGTCAAACCCTGGGGAGAAGCACTGGATAGCGGTAAAGAACATTCTCAAGTATCTGAGAAGGACTAAGGAGATGTTCTTGGTGTATGGCGGAAAAGACATCCAGATCGAGGCCTTTGCTGACTCCACCTTCCAGAGTGACAAGGATGATTCCAAGTCCATGTCGGGTTTTGTCTTTACCTTCAATGGAGGGGCGGTGTGTTGGAAGAGTTCCAAACAGGAAACCGTTGCTGACTCGACGATGGAAGCGGAATATATCGCTGCTGCTGATGCCGCAAAAGAAGCCGTCTGGATGAGGAAGTTCTTGACAGAACTTCAGGTGGTTCCGTCCATTGTTGATCCAATACCTCTGTATTGCGACAACAACGGGGCTATAGCTTTAGCGAAGGAACCCAGGTCCCATCAGAAGTCCAGACACATCTTGAGGCGGTATCACCTGATCAGAGAGATCGTGGATCGCCAGGAGATCGAGGTTCGGAGGGTTGTTGCGGAAGATAACACTGCTGATCCATTCACGAAGGCCTTGCCCCAGACTCAGTTCGAGCGGCTGATCGAGATGATAGGTCTTCGATACGCCAGTACATGGCCTTAGTACAAGTAGAAGATTGTTAGTGTATATATCTTAGAGGCCATTACTGTATCATACTAGTTTGTATATTACTTAATAGAATCTTGGAATATTCACCATTGTATAGACAATCTTGCTCAAAATAGTAGTATGCTACTTGGTTTGTCTCTACTTCAATGTGTGTACATGTATTTCTTTTAACATATCGCCTATACACATTAGTGGAGTCCTTAGGATCTTTGCTTGATTACCAGCGTTGTAATGGCAGTCACACTCGTGGGGGCTGGGTAATCCACAAGCACATCCTTATACAGGTCCCTAGTCATAGGATTATCGAGACAGGGCATCGATACTCCGGAGTAGACTAGCGTATGCGCTTCTCATCCCAGCAGGGGAGACGGTCTGTCCCACGGCCATCAGTACGTCGTACTTGAGATAGTATGCGGGTGCTCGTTAGGTTATGAGTACACTGGACAGGACTCGTCGGGAACTGATTGGTTGGTACTATACCTATCGTCAGTTATCAGTTCCCAGGTGACATGAGTACAGCTTAGTCCGCTGACTTGACACTGTCACTTCTCCTCGAGTGTGTTCCCACCGTACTTTGATTACTACCCTACCACGGCTCAAAGGAGTCGTGCAAACAGGTAATAATTGGGTGCAGTCCCGAAGCACTTGGAGGCAGTGACGGTTAGACAGGATTCGTCTCTCCCGGTATTGGGAGTTGATATCGCGCTGTGTCAAGGAGAGCCATTACACACAGTCATCCCTAGCCAGGGAAAGCGAGATGCACTGGTAGGTTTCTAGTGTTATCTCAGGGTGTTCTGGGCTACACTCCGACACGATTTGTACCGCTATTAGGGGACTGACGTTTACCGCCCCCCTAGGCCCGCCATGCGATATTCTCAGACGAACAGACCGGACTGTACGGAGACTGTCACATTCAGGCTCAGTAGGAGTTCAGATGGGTTTCACCTCGTTAGTCTTCTTATCGGCATCTACCCGGGGGCCGTTACGCACGGCTAGTGCCGCTTGCGGTCTGTGGTTAAACCCACTGCCAGCGTAGTGTTGAGTCTTTAGAGTCCCACACAGAGAGCTATTCGCCTTTAGGCAAAAGAGCAGAGGTCGCATGGTTTTGCGACAGGGTTCGGTCACATCCGCGCACTTGTGCACGTTTGGTGTCCGGGCAGTTATTACTAGCGGGCTTTGGTTTAAGCCAGATCCTAGTATACGTTTTGGGATTGGTTTTATCTCGTTTGTATTCGTGTTCCTCGGAACGCGGATGCGGGTGTGTATGCACGGTTGACAGAGACAGAGGCAGAGAATTCTCATTAGGGTTGTTGACTGTTGACTTTTGCTAAACCCTAATGAGAATAATAAATATGATTAATAATAAAATTAATTAAGTATTATTGTGCCATGGTTGGGTTGAAAGGTTGACTTTATTGACTTGTTGACTTTGTTGACCGGTTGACTAGGTTGGACTTGTTGACTATCATCATAACAATGGCTATCATTTCATGGGTATGACTTTTGCTTGCTTGTTTGTTCACAAATTGCATTTAATGCATGAAATGATATTGCCATTTGATATGAACCATCACAAAAATACTCAATTACTATTATTATCATGATTATTTTGGATTATGAAGAGGATGGTGGAAAAAGTCTTGCTCATTCTATCATTTGCATTCTCTCTCATGAAAGCTCTCCTCTTCCTCTTGCTCCCCCTCCTCCTCAGCTCAAAGGCAAAAATCTCTAATGTGTTGAGAACCATTTGCCTTGGAGATAAAACCCTAAAACACTTCTCTACTCATCCTAAAGTCCAAGGTCTGGCAAGCCAAGGATTTTAGTTTCCTCTAGATTGAGGTTGGAGCCAAAGGTAGAAGCTTTCGGGTGGATCCATCTTCGGCGCAAGGAGACGACGAGGTGAGGCCGGTCCGACCACCACAAGGAGTCGAAGAGAAGGAGTTCAAGTTTAGGTATAACCCCTAACTTAGTAGCTAAACTCTTAGTTAGGTTGTTAGATAGTTTGTTTAACAAAGATCCTTTTCTAGAGTCCATGTTACCCCACCGAAAAAAAAACGTTTTTCACCATTTCCGCAACCCCAAAGAACCGGGGAAGGGTAACGTGGACTTACACCATTAACCCTATACTAGCAAGCATATAAAGAGGAGTTAGATGGTTATACCAAATGAAACAAGTCCTTCGGGTCTTCAACTATCATCCTAAGCTCCTAGTGGTCGTGGATCAAATTTGGTTGCCGGTCTTCCTGCATCCATGATGATCCATCCGAGGGAAAATGGTGCAAGCTCCGGCCTCGCCTAGCGAGGCAACCGACGCTCCAAGGTTGCTAGCAATGGAGAGTGAAGGTGTAGGATTATCTCACTATATTTTTCTGTCATATCAAATTCTCAAAAGAGCAACTCAAGAAGATAAAGAAGGAGGTGAGAAAACATGTGGCATGAGAAACTAAAGAAAATGGCTAAGTTTCTCAAAAGAGATAGTGTGTGAAAATCAAGTGAATTATCAAGTCTAGAAAAACAAGCATGGCATGCAAAAAGATATGTGGCCACAATAGTTTCCACCATGAAAATATCTCATCATTTTTACAATAAACAAATGTGTGTCATGCCTCTATACATGCCAAGCCTATGCTCATGCCAACTCACCCTCCACCTCATTTCCCAAATTGATTTTCTAAAATGAAAATCAAATAATGAGGTGGCCATCTTCTAGAAACTATTCCGTATAAATACAGAATGCAACCCGGTACACGTATCGAAATACATATACGCGTATTCATACAAAAATACTAATAGCCAAGAAAGAAAATGAATAGTGAACAATAATACTAGAATACATATATATATATTATTAAATCAAAACCTAATTTAATAATCCGGCTTAACCTTAAGCCGCTAGTATTATCAACCGTCCGATTAAAGTCTATGCAGCACATATTTAATCTGACACCTATATGTACCAATATACGTCATCTACACCATATCGCCTGAACCGTGAAAACCCTCTAGGTAGAACTCTGAAGACTCGTCAATACGCTGGCAGTGAGTTTAACCATAAGCACGTCAGCGGCACTAGCTGTACATAACGCCTACCCAGATATTGATCGAAAGGAAGGCCGACGAGCAAACTCATCCATACCCCTACTGAGCCTGACAGTGACAATCTCCGTACAGTCCGGTCTGTTCGTTTAAGAGTATCACATATCGAGTCTAAGGGGCTGGATAAAGTCAGACCCCTAATAACGTGATAATTTGTGTCGGTATGAAACCCATCACCACCTGAGAAACTATTGATCCTAGATCAGTAATTCTCGACTACCTTGGCCAAGGATTTCTGGAGACATCCTGTTTAGACAAACTAAAAACCACTCTAAACTTGTAAGAGCATCATGCTGAGTGTTTCTTCTCTCTCTCCTAATTTCAGCGACCAATCGTCATGACCGGACTTAAGTTACTTCTAGATAAAAATATACTGATAGGGTCAAACTACAAAGATTGGCTCAGGAATGTCAAAATGGCAATCACTTACGACAAGCTGGGGTATCTCCTTACCACCAAAGCTCCCCCTGTCCCAGGTCCCACCTCCAGCGTCGCGGATAAGGAAATCCGTAAGACCTGGGAGATCGATTGCGCGAAGGCCAAGTGCCTCGTGCTTGCCTCTATGGAAAATGAACATCAAAGGAGGTACGAGAATATGGACCTAGAATCCATATTTCTCCATACTAAGGAACTATATGGAGAGCAATCCCGTATCGCCAGATACGAAGTCTCGAAAAAGTTGTTTTCGACGAGATTGGCCGTCAGATCATCGGTAGCGGAACATGTGCTTAAGATGATTGGCTTCATTGAAGAGCTCGCGGACCTTGGGACCACGTTAGAGAACGAGCTCTATACGGACTTGATTCTCCAGTCCCTTCCTTCCACTTACGCCCAGTTTATCCTGAACTTCAACTTGCAAGGAAAAGAAGTTGAACTTTCGGAGCTCCTCAACATGTTGAGGAGTGCAGAGGGCACCCTACAGAAAGGTAGGGAAACATCCACTTTGTTTGTAGGAGGATCTTCCTCTTCTAAGTCCAAGGCGAAAGCCAAGGGAAAGAAGAAGAAAGCCCCCGCCAAACCAAGGGGCGGTGTTAGTAAAGTGGAAACGAAGGGAAAAGAAAAGGCAACAAAGATAGCGGGGCAGCTTATGGGAAAGGAAGAGTGCTTCTATTGTCATAAGAAAGGACACTGGAAAAAGGATTGCAGGGCTTGGAAGGCTAAGAACCAGGACCCGAAGCAAGTTGCGGCTTCGGCTTCAAGTGTGTATGTTATTGAAAACTGTCTATCAATAAACTCTACCTCCTGGGTATTGGATACCGGATCAGGATCTCATATCTGTAATTCCATGCAGGCACTGAGAAAGCATAGGGTTTTGAAGGCAGGTGATATGACCCTCAGAGTTGCAAACGGAGCTGGCATGGATGCTGAGTCCGTGGGGGACTATCACTTGGAAATGTCAGATGGACATGTTTTGGTTTTGCGTGATTGTTATTTTGTACCCAATGCAACTTGTAATATCATATCTGTATCTTTATTATCTAAAGAAGGTTATGAATTTGCATTTGTAAGCAATGTTGTAAACATTCACCTTAATCAAGTTTTAGTTGGGTCAGGTACATTAAGCAATGGTATATACGTATTAAACCAACCACAGATTTTCAATGTCCAGAATACACACAAAAGAAAGTCTCCGGAAATAAATCAGGCTTTCTTATAACATTGTAGACTGGGTCACATCAATGAGAGAAGGTTGACGAAGTTATATACAGAAAGATAATTGGATCCGTTCCAATATCAATCATATGCAACTTGTCAATCCTGTCTCAAAGGAAAGATGACAAAGACTCCGTTCACTGGACACGGAGTAAGAGCGAGCGAGCTCTTGGGACTCGTACACAGTGACGTGTGCGGTGCTATGTCTACACATGCGCGAAGCGGTTATTCTTACTTCATTACTTTTACGGATGACTTTTCAAGGTACGGATATGTCTTCTTAATGAAACATAAATCCGAAGCCTTTGGAAAATTCCAGGAATATAAGAATGAAGTAGAAAAACAAACCGGCAAAAGTATCAAGACACTGAGATCTGATCGAGGTGGTGAATACTTGAATGCCGAGTTCCTGGATTACCTAAAAGAGAATAGAATTCTCTCTCAGCTTACTCCTCCATACACTCCGCAACATAACGGTGTATCGGAGAGACGGAACCGGACCCTATTGGATATGGTACGTTCCATGATGAGTAACGCTGAGTTACCGCGATCATTCTGGGGATATGCACTAGAATCAGCTGCATATCTTTTGAACCGAGTTCCAACTAAGACTGTGCCTACCACACCATATCAGATGTGGTGTGGGAAGAAACCCTATCTTAAGCACATTAAGACATGGGAATGTCCAGCTTTTGTTAAAAAGCAGCATGCGGACAAACTCCAGGCACGCTCAGTACAGTGCAAGTTTGTGGGATATCCAAGGAACTCCAAGGGATATTTCTTCTATTGCGAAGAGGAACAAAAGGTTTTTGTTTCTCGTCATGCCGGCTTCTTGGAAACTGAGTTTTTGGAAAATCAGATAAGTGGGAGCGCAATAGAATTAGAAGAAATTTCAGAACCACGAGCTATTACTGAAATCTTAGAAGAACCAGAGGGTTCGAAAGAACATGACATTCCTACGCCGCTCCACAGGAGTAGTAGGCAGTCTCATCCGCCCGAGAGATACTATGGTTTTCTAATAGACGGGGATAGAGAGGATTGTATCATTGATAGTGATGAGCCTACTAGCTTCCAGCAGGCCATTCAGAGCATTGACTCAGTAAAATGGCTGGATGCAATGCGGACCGAAATGGAGTCCATGTACACTAACAAAGTATGGACTTTGGACATTGCTCCAGATGGGGTAAAACCCATAGGATGCAAGAGGATCTTCAAGAAGAAGATTGGGGTAGATGGATAGGTTGAGACCTATAAGGCTAGACTTGTTGCAAAGGGTTTTCGTCAAAGACCTGGTTTGGACTATGATGAAACCTTTTCTCCTGTGGCTATGCTGAAATCCATTCAGATCCTTCTTGCCATTGCTGCCTTCCACGATTATGAGATTTGGCAGATGGACGTAAAGACCGCTTTTCTAAATGGAAATTTGGAGGAGTGTGTCTATATGGACCAGCCAGATGGTTTCATTCAGAGTGGGAGCAGCGGAAAGGTGTGCAAGTTGCTTAAGTCCATCTATGGACTAAAGCAGGCATCGCGTAGTTGGAACATCTGAGACAGTCAAAAATTTTGGCTTTATCAAAAATCCAGATGAACCATGCATCTATAGTAAATTTGTAGCAAGAACTGTCGTATTCCTCGTTTTATACGTGGATGAAATTCTTTTGATAAGAAATGACATTCCTATGCTACAATCTGTCAAAGGGTTCTTGTCACACAGGTTCTCCATGAAAGACCTGGGTGATGCCACTTACATTCTGGGGATCCGGATCCATCGTGATAGATCCAATAGGATATTAGGACTTTCGCAGTCCAGGTACATCGACACCATACTGAAAAGATTCAGTATGGAATATTCCAAGCGCGGTAATCTACCGGCTTGTCACGGGATCACCCTCTCCAAAGAGATGTCTCCCAAGACTGATTTGGAAAGGGATCGCATGTCTATTATACCCTACGCTTCTGCAGTAGGCTCTATAATGTATGTGATGTTGTGTACCAGACCGGATGTAGCTTATGCACTGAGTATGGTAAGCCGGTATCAGTCAAACCCTGGGGAGAAGCACTGGATAGCGGTAAAGAACATTCTCAAGTATCTGAGAAGGACTAAGGAGATGTTCTTGGTGTATGGCGGAAAAGACATCCAGATCGAGGCCTTTGCTGACTCCACCTTCCAGAGTGACAAGGATGATTCCAAGTCCATGTCGGGTTTTGTCTTTACCTTCAATGGAGGGGCGGTGTGTTGGAAGAGTTCCAAACAGGAAACCGTTGCTGACTCGACGATGGAAGCGGAATATATCGCTGCTGCTGATGCCGCAAAAGAAGCCGTCTGGATGAGGAAGTTCTTGACAGAACTTCAGGTGGTTCCGTCCATTGTTGATCCAATACCTCTGTATTGCGACAACAACGGGGCTATAGCTTTAGCGAAGGAACCCAGGTCCCATCAGAAGTCCAGACACATCTTGAGGCGGTATCACCTGATCAGAGAGATCGTGGATCGCCAGGAGATCGAGGTTCGGAGGGTTGTTGCGGAAGATAACACTGCTGATCCATTCACGAAGGCCTTGCCCCAGACTCAGTTCGAGCGGCTGATCGAGATGATAGGTCTTCAATACGCCAGTACATGGCCTTAGTACAAGTAGAAGATTGTTAGTGTATATATCTTAGAGGCCATTACTGTATCATACTAGTTTGTATATTACTTAATAGAATCTTGGAATATTCACCATTGTATAGACAATCTTGCTCAAAATAGTAGTATGCTACTTGGTTTGTCTCTACTTCAATGTGTGTACATGTATTTCTTTTAACATATCGCCTATACACATTAGTGGAGTCCTTAGGATCTTTGCTTGATTACCAGCGTTGTAATGGCAGTCACACTCGTGGGGGATGGGTAATCCACAAGCACATCCTTATACAGGTCCCTAGTCATAGGATTATCGAGACAGGGCATCGATACTCCGGAGTAGACTAGCGTATGCGCTTCTCATCCCAGCAGGGGAGACGGTCTGTCCCACGGCCATCAGTACGTCGTACTTGAGATAGTATGCGGGTGCTCGTTAGGTTATGAGTACACTGGACAGGACTCGTCGGGAACTGATTGGTTGGTACTATACCTATCGTCAGTTATCAGTTCCCAGGTAACATGAGTACAGCTTAGTCCGCTGACTTGACACTGTCACTTCTCCTCGAGTGTGTTCCCACCGTACTTTGATTACTACCCTACCACGGCTCAAAGGAGTCGTGCAAACAGGTAATAATTGGGTGCAGTCCCGAAGCACTTGGAGGCAGTGACGGTTAGACAGGATTCGTCTCTCCCGGTATTGGGAGTTGATATCGCGCTGTGTCAAGGAGAGCCATTACACACAGTCATCCCTAGCCAGGGAAAGCGAGATGCACTGGTAGGTTTCTAGTATTATCTCAGGGTGTTCTGGGCTACACTCCGAAACGATTTGTACCGCTATTAGGGGACTGACGTTTACCGCCCTCCTAGGCCCGCCATGCGATATTCTCAGACGAACAGACCGGACTGTACGGAGACTGTCACATTCAGGCTCAGTAGGAGTTCAGATGGGTTTCACCTCGTTAGTCTTCTTATCGGCATCTACCCGGGGGCCGTTACGCACGGCTAGTGCCGCTTGCGGTCTGTGGTTAAACCCACTGCCAGCGTAGTGTTGAGTCTTTAGAGTCCCACACAGAGAGCTATTCGCCTTTAGGCAAAAGAGTAGAGGTCGCATGGTTTTGCGACAGGGTTCGGTCACATCCGCGCACTTGTGCACGTTTGGTGTCCGGGCAGTTATTACTAGCGGGCTTTGGTTTAAGCCAGATCCTAGTATACGTTTTGGGATTGGTTTTATCTCGTTTGTATTCGTGTTCCTCGGAACGCGGATGCGGGTGTGTATGCACGGTTGACAGAGACAGAGGCAGAGGATTCTCATTAGGGTTGTTGACTGTTGACTTTTGCTAAACCCTAATGAGAATAATAAATATGATTAATAATAAAATTAATTAACTATTATTGTGCCATGGTTGGGTTGAAAGGTTGACTTTATTGACTTGTTGACTTTGTTGACCGGTTGACTAGGTTGGACTTGTTGACTATCATCATAACAATGGCTATCATTTCATGGGTATGACTTTTGCTTGCTTGTTTGTTCACAAATTGCATTTAATGCATGAAATGATATTGCCATTTGATATGAACCATCACAAAAATACTCAATTACTATTATTATCATGATTATTTTGGATTATGAAGAGGATGGTGGAAAAAGTCTTGCTCATTCTATCATTTGCATTCTCTCTCATGAAAGCTCTCCTCTTCCTCTTGCTCCCCCTCCTCCTCAGCTCAAAGGCAAAAATCTCTAATGTGTTGAGAACCATTTGCCTTGGAGATAAAACCCTAAAACACTTCTCTACTCATCCTAAAGTCCAAGGTCTGGCAAGCCAAGGATTTTAGTTTCCTCTAGATTGAGGTTGGAGCCAAAGGTAGAAGCTTTCGGGTGGATCCATCTTCGGCGCAAGGAGACGACGAGGTGAGGCCGGTCCGACCACCACAAGGAGTCGAAGAGAAGGAGTTCAAGTTTAGGTATAACCCCTAACTTAGTAGCTAAACTCTTAGTTAGGTTGTTAGATAGTTTGTTTAACAAAGATCCTTTTCTAGAGTCCATGTTACCCCACCGAAAAAAAAACGTTTTTCACCATTTCCGCAACCCCAAAGAACCGGGGAAGGGTAACGTGGACTTACACCATTAACCCTATACTAGCAAGCATATAAAGAGGAGTTAGATGGTTATACCAAATGAAACAAGTCCTTCGGGTCTTCAACTATCATCCTAAGCTCCTAGTGGTCGTGGATCAAATTTGGTTGCCGGTCTTCCTGCATCCATGATGATCCATCCGAGGGAAAATGGTGCAAGCTCCGGCCTCGCCTAGCGAGGCAACCGACGCTCCAAGGTTGCTAGCAATGGAGAGTGAAGGTGTAGGATTATCTCACTATATTTTTCTGTCATATCAAATTCTCAAAAGAGCAACTCAAGAAGATAAAGAAGGAGGTGAGAAAACATGTGGCATGAGAAACTAAAGAAAATGGCTAAGTTTCTCAAAAGAGATAGTGTGTGAAAATCAAGTGAATTATCAAGTCTAGAAAAACAAGCATGGCATGCAAAAAGATATGTGGCCACAATAGTTTCCACCATGAAAATATCTCATCATTTTTACAATAAACAAATGTGTGTCATGCCTCTATACATGCCAAGCCTATGCTCATGCCAACTCACCCTCCACCTCATTTCCCAAATTGATTTTCTAAAATGAAAATCAAATAATGAGGTGGCCATCTTCTAGAAACTATTCCGTATAAATACAGAATGCAACCCGGTACACGTATCGAAATACATATACGCGTATTCATACAAAAATACTAATAGCCAAGAAAGAAAATGAATAGTGAACAATAATACTAGAATACATATATATATATTATTAAATCAAAACCTAATTTAATAATCCGGCTTAATCTTAAGCCGCTAGTATTATCAACCGTCCGATTAAAGTCTATGCAGCACATATTTAATCTGACACCTATATGTACCAATATACGTCATCTACACCATATCGCCTGAACCGTGAAAACCTTCTAGGTAGAACTCTGAAGACTCGTCAATACGCTGGCAGTGAGTTTAACCATAAGCACGTCAGCGGCACTAGCTGTACATAACGCCTACCCAGATATTGATCGAAAGGAAGGCCGACGAGCAAACTCATCCATACCCCTACTGAGCCTGACAGTGACAATCTCCGTACAGTCCGGTCTGTTCGTTTAAGAGTATCACATATCGAGTCTAAGGGGCTGGATAAAGTCAGACCCCTAATAACGTGATAATTTGTGTCGGTATGAAACCCATCACCACCTGAGAAACTATTGATCCTAGATCAGTAATTCTCGACTACCTTGGCCAAGGATTTCTGGTGATGGCCACCCGTGCACTGCGCGACATCAACCCCCAATACCTGGAGAGACGTATCCCCGACGATCTGCTCACTGCCTCCATGTGGCTCGGGACTGTACCCAACTAAAACCTATTTGCATGACTCCTTTGAGCCATAGTAGGGTAGTAATCAAAGCACAGTGGGAACTCACACGAGACAAATGACGATCTCAGGTTGACAGACTAACCTGTACACATGTCACCTGGGAACTGCTATCGGACAATAGGTATAATACCAACTAGCATGTTCCCGACAAGTCTGCCCAGTATACTCATAACCCAATGAGCACCTGTATACTATCTTAGGTGACTAACTGACACCAATGGCTTGTGAGACCGGCCACCTCCCCTTGTCGGGGTCTCGATCAGTATACACTAGTCTACTCTAGAGTATCGATGCCCAGTCTCGAAACTCCCACGACTAGAGACATTTAAGGATGTGCTTATAGAATACCCAGCTCCCACGTATATGATCACCATCATAATGCTGGTAGTCAAGCAAGAATCCTTTGGGCTCTATCAATATGTAATAGTGATCTGTAATGCCACCTAATGTTGTACATGATGATAAAGACAAACCAGATAGCATACTATCATCTCGAGTAAGACCGTTCTACCGGTATAGGTCCTCTCTCAATCATCACAATCGCGTGCCTACGATTCAATAATTGACTTGAGGGCACTATAGCCAACAATCTCCCACTTGCACTTAAGGCTAATTATTGCGGTGTCGCATACTCATAGCCCGTGTGATACCGAACACCCAACTTCTCTACTAATCAGTCTCGCAAAGACCGTTTGCAAAACTATTGCGTTCGAGAAATAGCCTCAGTGAGTGGATCCACTCCAGTGTTTCTATTTTTATCTCTCTATATCTCAACTTCGCGGAGAAAGACTATCTCCAGAAACGAGCAATACATGTCTTATAATTTTTTTTGGGACCCAGTTCACAAATGAACTCCAAATCCAACAAACTTCTTAGACTGTATCATCCACTGAATTTAATCAGTATCCTGCGCCATGCCTTCCTCAGTATCCGCTTGGACCAACATACTGCCCCCAAAAGAGGAAAAACTATAACTCTGACAGTCACTATGTCATCCAGGTCACCTTGGAAGCCTGAAATAATAACCGCCTCCCGAAGGAAGCTGCCATTACCATATACCAAGAACAACAACTTATGTTCATAACTGCTTTCCAATGTTTCTCCAGGATTAGATTAATATATGTTTATTGCAGCTAGTGCAAAAACAATATCTGATGTTGTACTTGACATTTCATGATTGACTCAATTGCCTAAGCAAGTGATATGCCAATCATGCAAATCCCTCCCTTCATCAGTCTAGAAGACATCTCTTTAGAGAAGGTGACTTCATCACCTGCGGGTACACCACCTCACCAGGATTCGTCCATTCTAAAACACTTTAGAATAGTGCCAAAGTACGCAGATTGGGACAATTCCCAAATCTAGATCTAAAATCATAGATCTAGTAACCAGAAAACCTGATATTTTATCCAGATCTTATATGGAGAAACAACTTTGTGACAACCACAGTATAACCGATCGTAGTATAGGAATTTCACTTCTTATAAAGTGCATGTCATCCAAATACTAGGACATCACACCCTACTACCTTCTTACCAGATCCATCTCCTATTCTGATAAGGTTAAAGCCTATGACTGTAACATCAAAAATAGATGATCTATCTCCTCTATATCTGCTTTAGTCTATAAATAGACACAAGTTACTTTCCACTATGCTTCCGCTGCTCCCACTGACTACAACATCCTCTGGCAGAGTCATATACACGTGCACTTCTAAAGCTAGTTTAGAACGACGCTATACTCATCCTCCTGCCGGGTCTCATAGTCTAGAACAACAGCAATGGAAAGTCTGGGTAAACAAGAACCTTCCTGTCACCGTCTCTGAGAAAACCGAAGTACCTCTCGGGTGCCTGAGGTTACCCACCATATCTGCGGAGTGGCTAATGGAATGTCAAAACTAATTGAATCTTTAGGTTCTATTAAATTTTCAGTAATCGTTTGTGGTTCTGGAATCACTTCTAGTTCTACCATACTCCCACTTGTGTTTTCTGAAAAGAATCCATTTTACTAAAACTGTGGCAAGTCAAGAACAATATATCTATTGATCTTCCATATGGTAGAAAGTTAACCCTCGTCATAGCTCGGGATAACCCACAAACTGCCATTACTGAAACATGCCTTGAGTTTGTCCAGAGTCTGGTTTTAAGCATAAGCCGAACAACTCCATATACCTTAACATCATTAAGATAAGTAACCATTCTTTATACCATATATAAACAAAGGCACTAATTTAATTGGAACCAGATTCAAAAACATGCAGCTGTCTCCAGTGCATATCAACTAAATGGAAAGAGGCCAATCGGTATTACTCAACTAGAAGTGCATCCATATATGAGTAAATATATGAGTAACCTGAAAGAGAAGCAAGTTCTCAAAACCATTACTATCAACGGAATACCTAGCACAAGTATCTACATCTTCGATCACCTTGAAGAATCCTGATACTTGCAACATGTGGTTCTCTACTTTATTCATATACCTATAACTTCTCAAAATTTAGACCTTGTATTTCAATGAAACACATATCTAAAAACTAAAGAAGTCACAAATAAACAGAGTATAGTATGAGTACAAACCCCTTTGTTCTAGTGGACACTGGACAACATACAATACATTGTATAAGACTCCTGAGTTAAATAACTCAAACCTCGTGCGTCGTAGGTTGAAAACTGTACTACGGTTAAGAAGAATTACACCACTGTTGAATACTCCTTACCCAATCACCAACTGATATAGGTAAATGTCATAGACATAATTTCAAAAAGTTATATCTCACTTTATAAAATAAACGTACAGATATATCAGTTTGAAACTGGTGCATAACTACGGATATTCAAAACCAAAAAATTTGCCGTCAGGCAAAACTCAGGTGATTTCCTCAAATATCACCAATTACAAAGAATTCTAATATGTAGAGGATATAATCACCCAATTCCCAATATTCTACTCCACTCAACTTCTGTAACGCCATAAAAATGTGAGAATCAAATCTGGTAAATACATACCCTGGAGTTAGAATCCAATTAGGAAAAAAGTTTTCAATTAACATTGCATAGTAAATCTGAAACATGAAAATGTTTCGAAGGGGTATCAGGGTATTCTTAGTAATGCCTCTTCCACTATCCAGATTCATGACAGAAACTGTATATTTCCTTGCCCTCACTCCAATCCCTTCATTATGTCTTTACTTATTACTTTCTGTACACCATCATTAGGTTAATTGGTTTTCTTCCTTCCCTACCCTTCGGCACCAGCCTAAGGTTTAGAAAAAGACTATCCAATAAGCATAAAAGATGTACCCTCCTAATCCTAGGAGCCCTCGCAACCTGAGATAAGGTAAAGGGAAAAGACAACTGAATAATCCTATTCTATTTCTCCTGAACCGGAAACCATCCTCGAATCTGGAATAAGTTCTTTCGAGTTCATATGTAACTATACGATGGCATATCCAATAAATGTGGATCTTCATAGTGATACGGAGTGTTCCGGAGAAATGCAAAGATGAAGAAGGAGTGGCGATGATATACGCGGTTTCGTCGTGAATGATAGCAGTCGCAATTTACTTTGCCCTCTTTCTAATCCTTTTATTTGTCTTTACTTATTACCTTTTGTACATCACACTTAGGCTAATTGGTTTTCTTCCTTCCCAACCTTTCAGCACCTGCCTATGGTTTGGAAGAAGACTATCCAATAAGCGCAATAGGTGTACCCTCTCCTAATCCTAGGAGCCCTCACAACCTGAGAGAAGGCAAAGGGAAAAGACAACCGAATAATCCTATTCAATTTCTCTTGAACCAGAATCCATCCTTAAATCTGGAACAAGTTCCTTCGAGTTCGTATGTAACTATATGATGGATTATCCAATAAATGTGGATCTTTGTAGTGATACGGGGTGTTCTGGAGAAATGCAAAGGTGATGTAGAAATGGCAAGGATATATGCGACTCCGTGACAATCCAAAAGACAAATTTAAGAAGGTTCGTTTAACTTGGTTCATGAGTTTTAGTGTAGGGTCGGGCCATGGTTGTTGTCAGAGAGAGAGAAAAAAGAAACACTTAGCATGCACTCTAACCTAGAATGGTTAATCACTTTATCTAATCAGGATGTATCCCACTGTTTCCTCGAATTCTCCTCCAAACCCAAAAGGAGAATTAGTCGGGATCATCTAAAATCACCCAAGGAGTAAACCTACTCATCAGTGGAAATTGGGATCCAACTATCATCGCATGATAACTTGATCGAATCCACTCAAGTCACCACACTCCAGAAAGTATGCACATGCCTGGCAAGTTTCTTGTATGTTCGAAACTCCCGATGTGATTTTTGCCCCAAGCGGTTTATGACCTTGACTAGGTCAACAAGCCATAAACTGCTAGTCAAGTTCAACCCGTCGTTATCCTGGATTGCATTAAACCCATCCGCACGTGCCCTTGACTAGGTCAACAAGGCCGCACGACTATCCTAACCAATCGCATTTAAAATGCAACAAACAAGCACTTCTTAGCTACCGAACACTACACCTTGACTGGGTCAACAAACGCAGCACGAATACAAAATAATACTCGTAAGAAATGACAGAGGGCTACGGCTGTTTTTTGACGAAAAACCTTTAACGTAATGAACTTGATATCGTTGAAGGAACCAAGTGGTTTTACAAATATATAGTAGCGCAAACTTTTGCTAAAGAGGTCACTCCCTATGAAAGGATCTCAGCTCTTTCCTTCTCGAATGAGGTGCAGGATATTCCAAACTGAATACCACGATGCAAAGCAAATGAATCGACTATAGTCAAGTTATTATGATGACGCAAACTTTCGCTCAAGGGGTCACTCCCGGTGAAGGGATCTCGGCCCTTGCCTCATCGAATGAGGTGCAGGATATTCCAAATCGAATATCACTGTGCAAAGCAAAAGGAAAGGTCTGTAATGTCGGTTTTTTTTAAAACTTGGTTTCAAAAACATCATATATATATATATATATATATATTTGTTTTCCTTGCATTGATCAGAATCAACGCAGCCCCATCAATTAATCACACCAGAAAAAAACAAAAATATGATGTACGTATATGCCATCCGCATTCGCCACTGGGCCCCATCATCACCCGTTAGGTTACTTAACTAATGACAGAGCGGGGGCTGGACTAGCGCAGGTGCAAAACATATACAACATCTACTAGTATATATAAATATATATATATATAACAATCGTCTAAGGCATGATATAAAGAAACATCTCAGAAGCAACACAGAATCTCAGTCAAGAAACACAGAGTGGTGGATAATCTTGAAGCCTCGGGTTTCATTTGAGCCGCAAATGAGACCCGACGTTCCCCTGTCATGTGGATAACCTGTGCAATGAAAACCTAGACCCCTACGAGTGCGACAAATTACCCGCCAATCCCAGAAGTGTGCCAACCCCAATCAACAACGTGAATGGGCCACCCAGCACTTCACGGAATCCGGTAACTTGGGCATCCCTCCGTAGGTCAACCTATACCCCCTATGAGTGCAGCGAATAGCCCGCCAATTCTAAAGTAAGGTCTCCTCCATCTCAACGCCATGAGATGCGGACCCGTTGCCTACTAGAACCCAGCATTTTGTGCACTCCACCATGAGGTAATCCTAGTACAGAAAAGAAAATAATATGTACAAGGGTGACATCGACTTCAACCCGGTCGTGCCCCAAACAAATAATATACAAACTGGCAGAGACGGAAATCCATAAGTCGGACGCTCGTCCCGCAATATCAAATGTACAAATGAATCTAAACTGTACTACCATTGCACCACTGGCTATCCACCATGACGATCCAACCGCAACCACAGCACAACACAAAACATCAACATGAATGTCACGTTCGCAAACCCGTCTAAAAGAACATATAGCAACTAGACGAGTTGTACCGATCGAATGATATTCACGGTCGCAGATAGTAATGTATGTACTGTAAAACGCACTCTTAAAATTTTGATCAACTAAATTTCTCAAATTAGCCCCAAATGCAAATCCATCACTCAAACAAAAATCTGGGCCAAAACCATATATGTCAAAAATCACAATTCCATGTACTGGAGCTACAGTAAAAATTTCATGCCTCGTTGCCAATAAACGACCGCGGAACCGCCGCAAATAGGGGTCAAATGCGGCGGTTCCGTACCTCTTTAGAGGCAACATGAGCCTAAATTTTTTATGTACCTCTAAAAAAGCATGCACGTATTTTTAAGGCTCTGGAAAATATTTTTTGACCACTTTTAAAAATCGGCAGAAACTTCAAAAGTGGAATCGTGATTTCGGAAATTTTCATCGATTGATCTTTTAAGAACGTCTAAACAAGCTAGTAGGGGGTGAAAGGGTTGGCTCTGATACCATGTTGGGTTACGGCAGCACCCCGGCCATCAAATCGTGGCCAAATGCGGAACAAAAATTTACAAAACTAGCGCTGCCACAACCCAATGCCCGGATCTACCATTAACCTATACTAGCAAGTATATAAAGAGGAGTTAGATGGTTATACCAAATGAACCAAGTCGTTCGGGTCTTCAACTATCATCCCAAGCTCCTATTGGTCATGGGTCGAATTTGGTTGCCGGTCTTCCTCCATCCATGATGATCCACCCAAGGGAAAACGGTGCAAGTTTCAGCCTCGCCTAGCGAGGCAACCGATGCTCTAAACTTGCTAGCAATAGAGAGTGGAGGTGTAGGATTATCTCACTATATTTTTCTCTCATATCAAATGCTCAAAAGAGCAACTCAAGAAGATGAAAAAGGAGGTGAGGAAATATATGGCATGAGCAACTAAAGAAAATTGCTAATTGTCTCAAGAGAGATAGAGTGTGAAAATCAAGTGAATTATCAAGTCTAGAAAAACAAGCATGGCATGCAAAAAGATATGTGGCCACAATAATTTCCACCATGAAAATATCTCCTCATTTTTACAATAAACAAATGTGTGCCATACCTCTTTACATGCCAAGCCCATGCTCATGCCAACTCACCCTCTACCTCATTTCCCAAATTGATTTTCTAAAATAAAAATCAAATAATGAGGTGGCCATCTTCTAGAAGATATTCCGCATAAATACGGAATGCAACCTGGTACACATATCGAAATACATATACGCGTATTCGTACAAAAATATGAATTGCCAAGAGAGAAAATGAATAGTGAACAATAATACTAGAATACATATATATATATATATATAAAAATTATTAAATCAAAACCTGATTAATAATCTGGCTTAATCCTAAGCCGCTAGTATTATCGACCGTCCGATTAAAGTCTGTGGAGCATGTATACATATTTAATCGGACACATGTCTGTACCAACATACGTCATCTACACCATATCGCCTGAACCGTGAAAACCATCTGTGTGGGACTCTAAAGACTTGTCAATACGCTGGCAGTGGGTTTAACCACAAGCACGTCAGCGGCACTAGCTATATGTAACGGCTATCCAGGTATTGAGCGAAAGGAAGGCCGACGAGCAAACTCATCCGTACCCCTACTGAGCCTGACAGTGATAATCTTCGTACAGTCCGGTCTGTTCATCTAAGAGTATCGCATATCTTGTCTAGGGGGTGGATAAAGTCAGACCCCTAATAACGTGATAATTCATATCGGTATGAACCCATCACCACCTGAGAAACTACTGATCCTAGATCAGTAATTCTCGACTATCTTGGCCAAGGATTTCTGGTGATGGCCACCCGTGCACTGCACGACATTAACCCCCAATACTGGGAGAGACGAATCCCCGATGATTCGCTCACTGCTTCTATGTGGCTCGAGACTGTACTCAACTAAAACCTGTTTGCACGACTCTTTTGAGCTGTGGTAGGGTAGTAATCAAAGCACAGTAGGAACTCATACGAGACAAATAACGGTCTTAGGTCGACAGACTAACCTGTACACATGTCACCTGGAAACTGCTATCTCACAATAGGTATAATACCAACTAGCATGTTCCCAGTAGGTCCGTTCAGTGTACTCATAACCCAATGAGCACCTGTATAATATCTTAGGTGACTAACTGACACCAATGGCTTGTGAGACCGGCCACCGCCCCTCGTCGGGGTCTCGATCAGTATACACTAGTCTACTCTGGAGTATCGATGCCCGGTCTCGAAACTCCCACGACTAGGGACATTTAAGGATGTGCTTATAGACTACCCAGCTCCTACGTATATGATCGCCATCATAATGCTGACAGTCAAGCAAGAATCCTATGGGCTCTATCAACATGTAATAGTGATCTGTAATGCCACCTGATGTTGTATATGATGATAAAGACAAACCAGATAGTATACTATCATCTCGAGTAAGACTGTTCTACCGGTATAGGTCCTCCCTCAATCATCACAATCGCGTGCCCACAATTCAATAATTGACTTGAGGGCACTATAACCAACAATCTTAAGTTCGAGAGCTCTCTATAATAAGGAGTATATACCAGTTACGCTTATTGGATAATCTTCTTCTAATCTCGAAGATGGTGCTGAAGGAATGGAAAGAAGAAAACCAACTATCATAAGTTCGGTATACAGGAAGGTAAGATGGAGAGATATCAAAAGGGGTTGAAATGAAAAAGGAAATTTTGACCATTATCATGAGCTGGGGCAATGGAAAAGGCAATACTGTGAATACCTGACTAATCCCACTGAAACATTTTTGATGTTTCGGATCTCCTGTGTGTCTGCATTTTGAAAAACTGTTCTCAATAAACTCTTACTCATGTAGATACCGGATTAGAATCCCACATCTGTAGGGCGTTACAGATACTGAGAAGCAGCGAAGAATTGACATTGGATGATTTTATCCTCAATGTCGGTTTTCGGAGCAATTGTTGCTATTGAGAAAAATCATCTGGTTTTGCCTAATGGCAAATTTTTGCTTTCTTTTAACCAAAAAATGTTTTTCAATTAACAACACATGAAAATTGAGTTAGTGAACTCTAGGAACTTATACATATTGATATATGTTGTCCGATATCCATACGGATATGGGGTTGGTACCAGGTATTCCGTATTGAGAATGTGATTCTCTCTTAGATTACCTATCCGCGGGTGCACTCCCTGATGAGTAATGCTGGGTTGTCTTTTTCAATTTTGGGGATGCACTAGAAATAAATGCATATCAATGGATATTGGTTCCACTTAAACAAGTTTCTCTGTTTCTATATGTGATATAGAATGATATTTATCTTAATGTTGTTAAGATATTGAGTTATCCGGTTTGTACTTAAAACCATAATCCGGACAAACTCGAGGCACGTTTCGGTAATAGCAGTTTGTGGGTTATCCCAAGCTTTCGCGAAGGATAGCTTCTACCATTTTTCAAGATCAAAAGTGTTTTATTCTTAACTCACCACCTCCTTCGTAAAGGAATTTCTTGCATAAGAAATTAGCGGGAGTATAGTAGAACTGGAAGTGATTCTAGAACCGCAAACGGTTACTGAATGTTTGGTAGAACCTGATGATCCAATTGACCTTGACAGACCATAACTACTCCGCGGATTTAGTAGGTGACCTCAGCTACCCGAGAGATGCTTCAGTTTTCTCCTAGACGGTGTGTAGGAGGCTTGCATCATGTGATGATGACCCTACTAGTTATCAGCAGGCCATATGAAGTGGTGACTTCCGACTGATAGTTGGATGCCAAGTTATCCAAGTTGGACTCCATGCACTATATCAAATTATAGACGTTGTTGTGTGCTCCTGAAATGGGTAAAACCCATAAGGAGCAAGCAGATCTCTCGAGATCAGTGTAAATGGAAAGGTATTAACCTAATAAGCCTAGACATGTAGTATACAGGTATTCATCAAATACCCGATGTTGATTGTGATGATACGGTTACTTCATTGTCTGTACTAAAGTCCATACAGATAAAATTTGCCACTGTTGTTTTCATGACTATGATATCTGATAAGAGTATGATTATAACGTTTTTCTAAATTGAATTTAGAAGTATACGTGTATATGACTCTACTAGAGGGTTGTCTTCATCAGTGGGAGCAGCGGATAGTGTACAAATTGTTTAAGTCTATTTGTAGACTAAAGTAGGCATAGCGGAGATGGATCATCTGTTTTGATATTGCGGTCAAAGAGTTTGCCTTCATAAAAATTAGAGATGAACCTGGTATTTGTAAGAAGGCAGTAGGGAGCAGTGTCAGGTTCCTCATATTGATATGGATGACATGCCCTTGATTGGAAGTGATGTTCGTATACTACGATTTCGTCAAATATTGGTTGTCACTGTTTCTCCTTTATAGATTATAAATATATCATTGATTCTAGTTGTTGGAGATAGTGCCCTAAGAGTCAATTATTAGATCACAGGCACGTGATTGCAATGATTGAGGGAGGACCTATCCCGGTAGGACAGTCTTACTCGAGATGATAGTATACTATCTGGTTTATCTTTATCATCGTGTACTGCTTTAGGTGACCTGACAAGTCGCTATTACACGTTGATAGAGCCCCTAGGATTCTTGCTTGACTACCAGCAGTATGATGGCGATCATATACATGGGAGCCGGTAGTCTATAAGCACATCCTTAAAAGGTCCCTAGTCGTAGGAGTTTCGAGACAGGGCATCGATTCTCCAGAGTAGACTAGTGTATACAGTCGAGACCCCGACGAGGGGCGGTGGCCGGTCTCATAAGCCACTGGTGTCAGTTGGTTCACCTAAGATGTATACAGGTGCTCATTGGGTTATGAGTACACCGGACAGGACTCGCCGGGAACATGCTAGTTGGTCTTATACCTGACGTCAGATAGCAGTTCCCTGGTGACATGTGTACAGGTTAGTTCATCGACCTGAGGATCGTCATTTGTCTCGTGTGAGTTCCCACTGTGCTTTGATTACTACCCTACCACGGCTCAAAGGAGTCGTGCAAACAGGTTTTAGTTGGGTACAGTCCCGAGCCACATGGAGGCAGTGAGGGGATCTTCAGGGGTTCGTCTCTCCCGGTATTGGGGGTGAGGTCGCGCTGTGTCTAGGAGAGCCATTACGCAAAGCCCTCGGCCGAGGCAGGAGATTTACTGGTAGGTATTCCAGTAGTATCTCAGGGCGTTCTGGGCTACACTCCGACACGACTTGTACCGCTTTTGGGGGTCTGACTTTTACCAACCCCCTAGGCCCGACATGCGATGCTCATAGACGAACGGACCGGACTGTACGGATATTGTCACTGACAGGCTCAGTAGGGTGTCAGGATGAGTTCACTCATCGACGCCCCTTTTAGTCAATAGCTGGTGGCCCGTCACGTATTGGCTTATACCTCTGACGTGCTAGTGGTTAAATTCACAGCCATAGTATTGACGAGTCTTTAGAGTCCACCACACTTACAGTTACTCAAGCTTTCGGGCGAAACGCTGTAGAGGCCATATGGAGATATGGCAGGGTCCGATCAGATACGTGCGGTATTGCACGGATCAGGATCGGACAGTTTTGTACTAGTGGTCGTATAGTTATATGGCAGGGTTCGATCTGATACGTGCGGTATTGCACGGATCAGGATCGAACGGATATTACTAGCCGGCTTTGGCTTAAGCCGGTCCTAGTTTAGTACAGTGTAGATTTTGTCTCATTGCATTTGTATCCGGACGGAATACAGATGCAGGTGTGTATGCACAGTATCGGGGTTTTCCTGTAATTTATTACGGGACCAGTTTTCTGGAGTTGCCAGTTTGCATTCCGTTCCGGCCGGTTTTCCTTTGTTCTTTCCCGGCCGGACTTTTCTGATGGAGGCGGTAATTTGCAGTTTTGCAAATTACATTTGAGGAGGGGGGTTTCTTGCATATGTATTAATTATGATAGCATCTTTTTTATTCCTTTCTTTTCTATCATCATTTCTTGTAAAAGGTGATTAGGATTGATTTGGTTTTGATGTGAGATTGTGATGATAATGTTTGGCTATGGTCACCACTTGCTTTTACTACCATTACCTTCCTTCTATGGTTGTGGTTTTGTATTCCCTCCTCCACCATTCTCATTAGGGATATGAGATAACTCACTTGAGAGAAGAACAAGAGAGAAGAAGAAGAGAGAGTTTCATTTTGAGCTTGAGGGATTTATCTTGATCTCATTTCATGCTAGGAAAAATGCAAGCACCATTTTTCCTTATCTAGTTTCCTCCATCATCTTCTAATGGCAACAAAACCCCAAAAAGACAAGCATCATCTACACTACATTCTACAGCACTTCTTGGGCATGTCGACTTGCCGGCTTCATGCTCGAGTTGCCTCGGTATTGAGGCGGGAGCCCGTAAAAGACGCAGGCGATGTGGTGCCCTTCCGGTGAGGAGGCGACGATGTGGAGACAAGACATTCCGCGGGAGATCGGGACGATGAAGAGAAGACCGGCGGACTCGGATCACTTGGTATACTTCTCTTCCCATCTCTTGTTTGCTAGCATTAGGTTAATGGTTACGATCCGGGTTTTCATTGTCCGCGGTAGCGCCAGTTTCCAAGTAAGGAAAATTTTTGATTCCGCATTTTGGCCTCGGATAGACGGCCGGGGCGCTGCCGTGGCGCAACATGGTATCAAAGCCACGCCATTAACCTTGCTTAGCTTGTTCTAATGCGTTTTACTTATCCGATCGACCAAAATTCCAAAAACCGTGTTTTTCCTTCACATCAGTTTCTGTCGAAATTTTTTGGACTCTAAAAATTTTTCAGGTGATTGCAGAATGATGTACAGAGAATCCTAAGAACACTGGAAAAATTTGGAAACCCAATTCTTCCGTACGACCGCGGAACCGCGGCCTTAACCCCTCTTTGGCCGCGGTTCCGCCGCAGGAAGTTGGGATCATTCCACCAAGTTTTTGCAGTAGGCTTTTGGGCTTCAGATAGGGGTTTTGGAATATTAAAATTGGGCCCAGAATTTCTGTGAGTACTACAGTATTACTTGGGGGCCCACTTGTTAATTTTTGATCGATTGGATATTTTAAACACATTATTTCACAGTATTTACATTATATCTGCGACCGTGAATGTCACTTGATCGGTAAATCCGGTCTAACTGCTATAGCCCGGTTAGACGGATTTGCGAACGTGATTTTCACGTTGATGTTCTATGTATTGCTGTGATGTTGCGGATCGGTCGTGGGGGATAGCCTGGATGCAATGCTAGTACAGTTTTTGTTGTATTATGTACATTTGATATTGCGGGGCGAGCGTCCGACATGTAGACTGCCGTCACTGCCTGATTGTATTATTCTTTTGGGGCACGACCTGGTTGCGGTCGATGTACCTGGTGTATGTATATTTTACTTTCTGTACTAGGATTACCCCGCGGAGGGGTGCACGGATAGCCGGGTTCTAGAGGGCAACGGGCCCGCATCTCATGGCATTGAGACGGAGGGGGCTTCACTCTAGGATTGGTGGGCTATTCGCCGCACTCGTAGGGGGTACAGGTTGACCCAGGAGGGGTGCCCAAGTTACCGGATTCCATGAAGTGCTGGGTAGTCCATTCACGGTGCTAAAGGGGGCTGCCTCGCTTCAGGTTTTGGCGGGTGACTTGCTGCGCCCGTGGGGGTCTAGGATTTCATTGCACAGGCTATCCACACGACCAAGGGAACGTCGGGTTTCAGCAGCGACTCTGTGAAACCCGGGGATCCCAGATATCTGTATTGTTCTGTGATGCTGTATATTTCTGTGTTGTTGCATTTTATCACGCCTTGAGCGAAAATTATATATTGGTATATATATTAGTAGATGTTGTATATGTTTTCCATCCGCGCTAGTCCAGTCCCCGCTCTGTCGTTAGTTAAGTAACCTAACGAGTGATGACGGGACCCAGTGGCGAATGCGGATGGCATATACGTACATTATTATTTTCGTTCTTTATTGGTGTGATCAATTGATGGGACTGTGTTGATTTGGATCAATGCAAGATAAACAAACCTATTCTGATGTTGTTGGAACACTTTTTCAAAAAGCTGTTATTGCAAGGACGTTCACTTTTGTTTTGCATCGTGGTATTCATTTAGAATATCCTGCTCCTCAGTCGACGAGGCAAGGGCCGAGATCCCTTCACCGGGAGTGACCCCTTGGACAGAAGTTTGCGTCAGGGCATTAACTTCACTATAGCCGATTACTTTTGCTTTGCATCGTGGTATTCAGTTGGAATATCCTGCACCTCATTCTATGGGGAAAGAGCCGAGATCCCTTCACCGGGAGTGACCTCTTTAGCAAAGGTTTTCGTCACTATATTTTTATAAAAAGTTATCCAGTTCCTTCAACGATATCAAGTTCATTACGGTAAAAGGTTTTTCGCCAAAAACCATTCGTAGCCCTCCGTCATTTCGGATTAGTATTGCATAGTATTCGCGCTACGTTTGTCGTTGCTATTCGCCGAGGCGTAGTGTGCGGTAGCTCTGTAATGCTTTCTGTCGCATGGATATGTGGATTGGTTAGGACAGTCGTGCGACTTTGTTGATTATTCGTCAAGGGTCGTGCGGGTGGGTTTAACGCAATCAAGATAATGACGGGTTGAACTTGACTAGGACCTTTTGATTTGTTGATTATTCGTCAAGGTCACTTGGGTCCTAGGGGTAAAAACACACATCGGGAGTTTCAAAAGAACTGAAACTTGCCAGGCATGCGCATACCTTCTGGAGTGTGGTGACTTGAGTGGATTCCGTCAAGTTATCATGCGATGATAGTTGGATCCCGATTCCCACTGATGAGTTAGTTTACTCCTCGGGTGATCCCGACTAATTCTTCTTTCAGGTTTGGAGGAGAATTTGAGGTACAGTGGGAGGTTTCCTGATTAGATAAATTGGTAACCATTCTGATCTAGGCTAGAGTGCACGCTGAGTGTTTCTTTTCTCTCTCTCTTTGGCAGCGACCATTGACCCGACCCTAAGACTATGACTCAGTGACCAAGTTGACCGAACCTTCTTAACACTGGCTTTTGGATTGTCAGAGTTGCAGACCTCATTGCCACTCCTACTTTTACCCTTTTCTCCAGGACACCCCGTATTACTACGAACGTCCACTTCCATTGGACAAAACCATCGTATGGTTATATACGAACTCGAAGGACTTCGAGGATGGTTTCTGGTTCTGGAGAAAACGAATAGGATTATTCAGTTGTCTTTTCTTTTCACCTTCTCTCATTGCGAGTACTCCTTGGTTTAGGAGATAGCACACCTATTACGCAAATTGGATAGTCTTCTTCCAAACCTTAGGCTGGTGCCGACCGGTAGGGAATGAAGAAAACCAATTAGCCTAAACGGTGTGCAGAAGGTATTAAGATTAAGACAAAGCAAGGGATTAGTAAGAGGGCAAAGTAAATTGCGACTGCTATTCACGACCGAACCAAGTATTTCTTCGCCAATCCTAAATCACCTTTGTATTTCTCCAGGACACTCCGTATCACTACGAAGATCTACAGTTTATTTAGATACTCCATCGTATGGTTATATACGAACTCGAAAGGAACTTGTTCCAGTTCGGGGATGGATTATGGTTCAGGAGAAATAGGAATAAGGTTTATTCGGTTGTCTTTTATCTTCACCTTCTCTCGCTTTGCGAGTGCTCCTAGGATTAGGACAGTACACCTTTTATGCTTATTGGATAGTCTTCTTCCAAACCATAGGCTGGTGCCGAACGGTAGGGAAGGAAGAAAACCATTTGGCCTAAAGGGGTGTGCAGACGGTAATGACTAAAGACATATAAAGGGATTTGGACAGATGGCAAAGAGATATACGGTTACAGTTGTGAATCTGGATAATGGAAGAGGCATTACTAAGAATACCGGAATACCCCACCGAAACATTTCAATGTTTCAGTTTCACTGTGTAATGTTAAAAGAAAACTGATTTCCCGATTAGATACTTACTCCAGGGTATGTATTTACCTGGTTTGATTCTCACATCTGTATGGCTTTACAGATGATGAGTGGGAGTAAGTTATTGGGAATAGGGTGATCATCCTCATTATATCGGGATTCGTTGTAATCGGTGATATTTGAGAAGATCATCTGGGCTGTTTGCCGGTCGGCAAATATTTGGTTTTGAATATCCGCTGTTGTGCACCAATTTCAAATTGATATATCTGTACGTCTATTTTCATAGAGTGAGATATACCTTTTGATATTATGTCGATGACATTTACCTATATCAGTGGATGGTTAGGTAAGGAGCATTAAACAGCGGTGTAATTCTTCTCAACCATAAGTACAGTTTTCAACCTACGACGCACAGTGAAAGAGTTGTTAGACTCAGCGGACTTATACAGAGTATTGTATGTTGTCCAGTGTCCATTAGGACAGAGGGGTTGGTGCTCATACTATATTCTGTTTACTTTTAACTTCTATAGTTCTTAGACATGTGTTTCGTAGGAACACAGGGTTTAAGTTTTGAGGAGTTATAGGTATTTGAATAGAGTAGAGAACCAGGTATAGCAAGTATCGGGATTCTTCAAAGTGATCGAAGATGTAGATACTTGTATATGGTGTTCAGTTGATAGTAATGATTAAGAGAACTAGCTTCTCTTTCAGGTTACTCATAATTGGAAACATTCCTAAGTTGAGTAACGCTGATCGGCCTCCTTCCATTTAGTTGACATGCACTGGAGACAGCTGCATGATTTGAATCTGGTTCAATTAAATCAGTGTCTCTGTTTCTATATTGGATATAGAACAGTTCATATCTTGACATTGTTAAGGTACGGGGAGTTGCCCGGCTTATGCTTAAAACCAGACACTGGACAACTCAAGGCATGTTTCTGTAATGGTTGTTTGTGGGTTGACCCAGGCTATGACGAGGGTTAACTTTCTACCATCTGGAAGATCAATAGTGATATTGTTCTTGACTCGCCACAGTTTTAATAAAAATGGATTTTTTCAGAAAACAGTAGTGGGAGTATGGTAGAACTGGAAGTGATTCCAGAACCGCAAACGATTACTGAAGATTTGATAAGGAGCCTAAAGATTCAATCTGGATTGACATTCCATTGGCCACTCCGCAGATACGGTGGGTAACTTCAGGCACCCGAGAGGTACTCCGGTAGCCTCAAGGACGGTGACAGGGAAGTTCTTGTTTACCCACACTTGCCATTGCTGTTGTTCCAGGCTGCGAGACCCGGCAGGAGGATGAGTATAGCGTCGTTCTAAACTGGCTTTAGAAGTGTACGTCTGTATGACTCTGCCAGAGGGTTGTCGTAGTCAGTGGGAGCAGCGGAAGCATTGGTGGACAGTTGGCTTATGTCTATTTATAGACTAAAGCAGATATAGCGGAGATAGATCATCCATTTCTGATGTGACAGTCATAGGTTTGACTTCATCAGAATAGGGGATGGATCTGTTAAGAAGGTAGTAGGGTGTTATGTCTTAGTATTTGATGACATTCACAGAGTAGGAAGTGATATTCCTATACTACGATCGGTTATACTTTGGTCGTCACACAGTGGTTTCTCCACACAGGACTTGGATATTATATCAGACATTCTGGTTACTAGATCTATGGTTTTAGATCTAGATTTGGGTGGTTTCCTAATCTGGGTACTTTGACAGCATTCTAAGAGTATTTAGAATGGACGACTCCTGGCACGGTAGTGTATCTGCAGGTGATGGAGTCACCCTCTCTAAAGGTGTCTTACAGACTAAAATAGAGAGGGATGTGCATGATTGGCAGATCACTTGCTTAGGCAATTGAGTCAATCATGAGATGTCAAGTACCACACCAGATGTTGTTCTTGCAGTAGGTGCAATAAGTTGATATTGATCCAATCCTGGAGAAACAATCGGAAGCAGTTTTAGAACATAAGTGAATGTTCTAGGAATTTGATAACGGCAGCCTCCTTTAGGAGACGGTTATCATTCCAGGCTTCCAAGGTGACATGGACGACAAGGAGGTTGTCAGAGTTATAGTTTTCCCTCTGACGAGGGGCAGTATATTGGACATGTGGTCCAGGTGGATACTGAGGGAAGGCATGGCGCAGGTACTGATTAAGTTCAGTTGACGATACAGTCTAAGAAGTCTGGATTTGGAGTTCATTTATGAACTAGGTCCCATTAGACATCCAGACGTTCCAAGACAGGTATTGCTCATTTCGGGAGATGGCTTTCTCCGCGAACTTGAGATATAGAGAGACATAGAAAGAAACTTCACAGCGGATCCACTCACTGAGGTTTTTCGTCGAACGTAATAGTTTCGCAAACGGGTTTTGTGAGACTGGCTAGTAGAGGAGTTGGGTGTTCGGTATCACACGGGCTGTGAGTATGCGACATCGCAATAATTAGCCTTGAGTGCAAGTGGGAGATTGTTGGAGATAGTGCCCTCAGAGTCAATTATTGGATCACAGGCACGTGATTGCAATGATTGAGGGAGGACCTATCCCGGTAGGACAGTCTTACTCGAGATGATAGTATGCTATCTGGTTTATCTTTATCATCGTGTACTGCTTTAGGTGACCTGACATGTCGCTATTACATGTTGATAGAGCCCCTAGGATTCTTGCTTGACTACCAGCAGTATGATGGCGATCATATACGTGGGAGCCGGTAGTCTATAAGCACATCCTTAAAAGGTCCCTAGTCGTAGGAGTTTCGAGACAGGGCATCGATTCTCCAGAGTAGACTAGTGTATACAGTCGAGACCCCGACGAGGGGCGGTGGCCGGTCTCATAAGCCACTGGTGTCAGTTGGTTCACCTAAGATGTATACAGGTGCTCATTGGGTTATGAGTACACCGGACAGGACTCGCCGGGAACATGCTAGTTGGTCTTATACCTGACGTCAGATAGCAGTTCCCTGGTGACATGTGTACAGGTTAGTTCATCGACCTGAGGATCGTCATTTGTCTCGTGTGAGTTCCCACTGTGCTTTGATTACTACCCTACCACGGCTCAAAGGAGTCGTGCAAACAGGTTTTAGTTGGGTACAGTCCCGAGCCACATGGAGGCAGTGAGGGGATCTTCAGGGGTTCGTCTCTCCCGGTATTGGGGGTGAGGTCGCGCTGTGTCTAGGAGAGCCATTACGCAAAGCCCTCGGCCGAGGCAGGAGATTTACTGGTAGGTATTCCAGTAGTATCTCAGGGCGTTCTGGGCTACACTCCGACACGACTTGTACCGCTTTTGGGGGTCTGACTTTTACCAACCCCCTAGGCCCGACATGCGATGCTCATAGACGAACGGACCGGACTGTACGGATATTGTCACTGACAGGCTCAGTAGGGTGTCAGGATGAGTTCACTCATCGACGCCCCTTTTAGTCAATAGCTGGTGGCCCGTCACGTATTGGCTTATACCTCTGACGTGCTAGTGGTTAAATTCACAGCCATAGTATTGACGAGTCTTTAGAGTCCACCACACTTACAGTTACTCAAGCTTTCGGGCGAAACGCTGTAGAGGCCGTATGGAGATATGGCAGGGTCCGATCAGATACGTGCGGTATTGCACGGATCAGGATCGGACAGTTTTGTACTAGTGGCCGTATAGTTATATGGCAGGGTTCGATCTGATACGTGCAGTATTGCACGGATCAGGATCGAACGGATATTACTAGCCGGCTTTGGCTTAAGCCGGTCCTAGTTTAGTACAGTGTAGATTTTGTCTCATTGCATTTGTATCCGGACGGAATACAGATGCAGGTGTGTATGCACAGTATCGGGGTTTTCCTGTAATTTATTACGGGACCAGTTTTCTGGAGTTGCCAGTTTGCATTCCGTTCCGGCCGGTTTTCCTTTGTTCTTTCCCGGCCGGACTGTTCTGATGGAGGGGGTAATTTGCAGTTTTGCAAATTACATTTGAGGAGGGGGGTTTCTTGCATATGTATTAATTATGATAGCATCTTTTTTATTCCTTTCTTTTCTATCATCATTTCTTGTAAAAGGTGATTAGGATTGATTTGGTTTTGATGTGAGATTGTGATGATAATGTTTGGCTATGGTCACCACTTGCTTTTACTACCATTACCTTCCTTCTATGGTTGTGGTTTTGTATTCCCTCCTCCACCATTCTCATTAGGGATATGAGAGAACTCACTTGAGAGAAGAACAAGAGAGAAGAAGAAGAGAGAGTTTCATTTTGAGCTTGAGGGATTTATCTTGATCTCATTTCATGCTAGGAAAAATGCAAGCACCATTTTTCCTTATCTAGTTTCCTCCATCATCTTCTAATGGCAACAAAACCCCAAAGAGACAAGCATCATCTACACTACATTCTACAGCACTTCTTGGGCATGTCGACTTGCCGGCTTCATGCTCGAGTTGCCTCGGTATTGAGGCGGGAGCCCGTAAAAGACGCAGGCGATGTGGTGCCCTTCCGGTGAGGAGGCGACGATGTGGAGACAAGACATTCCGCGGGAGATCGGGACGATGAAGAGAAGACCGGCGGACTCGGATCACTTGGTATACTTCTCTTCCCATCTCTTGTTTGCTAGCATTAGGTTAATGGTTACGATCCGGGTTTTCATTGTCCGCGGTAGCGCCAGTTTCCAAGTAAGGAAAATTTTTGATTCCGCATTTTGGTCTCGGATAGACGGCCGGGGCGCTGCCATGGCACAACACTAGTGACTAGGTCTATAGAGTTAGATCTGATAAGGGTTTTGGTATTATCCTAATTCAGGTATAATGACACCATTCTAAACTGGTTTAGAATGGTGAACTCCTAGTGAAGTAATGTACTCATAAGTAATGGGGTCACTCTCTCTAAAATGATGTCTTTCAGGACTGATGAAAAGAAAGACTCGCATGAATGACATTCCACATACTACGGCAACAAGGTCAATCATGCAATGTTATATACCAGACCAGATGATGCTTATACACTTGGTGTAGTAAGCAGATATTAGTCCAATTCTGGAGAAATATAGGAAGAAGTGAAGAACAAATGAGATGTTCTTGGTGTATGGTAATGGCAAACTCCTTTAGGAGGCGATTACCGATTCCAGCTTCCGAGGTGACAAAGATGACAGATTATCTGTCGTGAGTCATTAATTTACCCTCTTCTGAGGAGCAGTATATTGGAAGAGTTCTAAATGGGATACTGGGGTAGTCACGGCACTTGATACTGATTGTGAATCAGTGGAGAATACATCCTAAGTATTTATTTGGATAAATACGTTCATTTATGAACAAGGTCACATCAGCTATCCAAACAATATTCTAAGGTAAGTATCTCTTATTTCGGGAGATAGTTGATCTCCACAAAGTTGATATTCAGAGAGATGCAGTTAGAAACATTATAGTGGATCCACTCACTGAGGCTATTTCTCAAACACAGTTTGCGAAACTGTTAATACTAAAGTTGGGTATGCAGTAGCACATGAGATGTGTGTATGCAATACCGCAATAATTGGCCTTGGGTCTAAGAGAGAGATTGTTGGATATAGGTTCCCTCAAGGTAATTATCGTAATTGTAGAAATGCAATTACTTTCATGAGGACCAATACAGAGAACAATCTTACTCGAGATGATAGCTATCTGGTTTTTCTTTATCTGTCATGTGTATACGTGTTACTGGTTATCACGTATCGATAATACATGAGATAAATCCCATAGTATCTTTGCTTGACTACTAGGATTGTGATAAGGATCATACTAGTAGGGTCTGGTAGTTTATAAGCACATCCTTAAATATCCCTAGTCGTAGGAGTATCGAGACTGGGCATCGGCACTCCAGTTTAGACTAGTGTATCATTTTATGACTCTGTACTGGGCGATGGCTGATCCCATAGCCATTGATGTTTGAGACCAATGATTGTATACAAGTACTCATTAGATGAGTTACACTCGACAGACTCGCTGAGAACTCCTAGATGGTATTATACCAATGTCAGATAGTAGTTCTCTGGTGACATGAGTACAAGGTAGTCCATAGACCTGAGATCGCCATAGTGTCTTGTGTGTGTTCTCACTGTACTTAGATTACTATCTTACCATGGCTCTACTGAATCATGCAAACGGGTTTTAGTTGGGTACAGTCCCGAAGCACATGGAGGCAGTGAGCGGTCGAGAGAATTCATCACTCCCGGTATTGGGAGTCGATATTGGGAGTCGATGTTGCGCACCCCGCGGGTTCACAGGGAGGTGGAATATGCAAAAAAAGATTTTTTACGGGCTTCGTAACACCGACTTGAACTCCAGGGTCGATACTAAACCCTAACTAGCAAAACTGTATGAGGTTAACTACTCGGATAGAAAGTTATACCTCACATAACCATGTCCTTCGGGTCTTCTTGCTATCCTCCTCCTCGTCATAGGCTCCTCGAATCGTACACGGATTAGGCCTCCTCTTCGGTACTCTCAAGTCAAAGACGATCCACTCGAGAGTCTATAGTCTGAGCTCCAACCTCAAATCCGAGGTAACTAAGACATCTAGTTCGCTAAACTATATATCCTAGATGATGTAGAGAGTGAAGATGGATTAGTTTGTCTCTAAATATCATAGGTTTCTCAACACATGAGACATTTAGGGTTAGAGGAAGAAGAAGAAGGAGCTTGAGGAAAAGAGAGAGTAGAAATCAACATTAGAAATGAGATGGCTATCTCTTGTTGACTTATGAAGCATACCAATAATTCATAAGCATAAATATCTAGCATGCTTGCAAAATATCTAGCATGCTTCCAAAATATCTAGAATGGTTCAATGAATCACCTTGTGAGTCATGCCATGAGTTACCAAGTAGCTATGACTCATTTAATGAAAACATACACCTCATTTCCTCCACCTCATTAATCTTTTAATAAAAAGATTAAAACCCCTAATGAGGTATCTTCTTCTAGAAGCAATCTTGAGGAAATTATAAGAATGCCCCTCATCCGTATATACATACCCGTATCCGTATTCCGAAAAATACGAATATAGAGACGAAAATAATCTATCAATATAATACTAGAATCCGGCATAAACCCAAGCCCACTAATATTATCTGCCCGAAAATCATACGTGCACAAGTACACATATGTGATCGAAGCCCTGCCGTAAACCATACCGCCTCTATATCTTTTGCCCGATGTAGGGAAACCCACTGTGTGGGACTTTAAAGACTCGACACTACGCTGGCAGTGGGTTTAACCATAAGCCGTCAGTGGTACTAGCTGCATGTAACGGCTACCCAGGTATCTTTCGATAAGAAGGCCGATGAGCAAACTCATCTGAACTCCTACAGAACCGATCCGTGACAATCTTCGTACAGTCCGGTCTGTTCGTCTAAGAGTATCGCATATCAGGCTTAGGGGACGATAGCTGTCAGACCCCTAATAGCGCAATAAGTCATGTCAGAGTGTAGCCTAAAATACCCTGAGAAACTACTGGAATACCTACTAGTAAATCTCGCTTGCCCTGGCCAGGGACTTTGTGTAATGGTTTCCGAATACAGTGCAATATCAACCCCTAATATTGGGAGGGACGAATCCTATCTAACCGTCACTGCCTCCAAGTGCTTCGGGACTGCACCCAACTACTACCTGTTTGCACGACTCCTTTGAGCCGTGGTAGGGTAGTAATCTAAGAACAATGAGAACACACTCGAGGCGAAATAGCAGTGTCAAGTCCACGGACTAAGCTGTACTCATGTCACCTGGGAACTGCTACCCGACGATAGGTATAATACCTACCAACAGCTCCCTACAAGTCCTGTTTAGTGTACTCATAACCCAATTAGCACCTGCATACTATCTCCAGTACGACGTACTAATGGCTGGACAGACCATCTCCCCTGCTCGGATGAGAAGCGTATACACTAGTCTACTCTGGAGTATCGATGACCCGTCTCGATAATCCAACGATTAGGTACCTGTATAAGGATGTGCTTATAGACTACCCAGCCCCCACTAGTGTGACTTCCATCACAACGCTGGTAATCAAGCAAAGATCCTAAGGGCTCTACCAATATGTATAAGTGATATGCTAAAAGAAACACATGCACATATTGAGATAGAAACAAACCAGGTAGCATACTACCATTTCGAGCAAGACTGTTACTATATCCGTGTATATCCCAAGCTTTCAATATGTAATATACAAACCAGTATGATACAATAATGGCCTCTAGGGAATATATCACTAACAATCTCCCTCTTGCACTAAGGCCATATATTGACATATCACAGACCTATCATCTCGATTAGCCTCTCGAACAGTGTCTGAGGGATGTCCTTTGTGAGTGGATCTGCAGTGTTGTTCTCCGAATCAACTCTCCGCACCTTGATCTCCCAGCGATCAACGATCTTCCTGATCAGGTGGTACCGCCTCAAGATGTGTCTGGACTTCTGATAGGACCTGGGTTCCTTCACTAAAGCTATAGCGCCGTTGTTGTCACAATACAGAGGTATTGGATCCATAATGGATGGAACCACCTGAAGTTCTGTTAGGAACTTCCTCATCCAGACTGATTCTTTCATGGCGTCACAAGCAGCGATATACTCCGCTTCCAGTGTTGAGTCAGCAACGGTGTCCTTCTTGGAGCTCATCCAGCAGACCGCCCCTCTGTTGAGGGTAAAGACATGACCCGACATGGACTTGGAGTCATCTTTGTCACTCTGGAAGCTGGAGTCAGCAAAGGCCTCGATCTGGAGGTCTTTTCCGCCATACACCAAGAACATCTCCTTAGTCCTTCTCAGGTACTTGAGAATGTTCTTTGCTTCTATCTAGTGGTTCTTCCCTGGGTTTAACTGATACCGGCTTACCATGCTAAGTGTGTTGCAACATCTGGTCTGGTACACAACATCGCATAAATTATAGAGCCTACCGCAGAAGCGTAGGGTATAATCGACATGCGAGCGCTTTCCAAATCAGTCTTGGGAGATATCACTTTGGAGATAGTGATTCCGTGACAAGCCGGTAGACTACCGCACTTTGAATCTTCCATACTAAATCTCTTTAGTATGGTATCGATGTACCTGAACTGCAAAAGTCCCAACATCCTTTTAGATCTATCATGATAGATCTGGATCCCTAGATGTAAGAGGTATCACCCAAGTCTTTCATGGAGAACCTCTGTGACAAGAATCCTTTGACTGATTATAGCATAGGAATGTCATTTCCTATCAAGAGAATATCATCCACGTACAAGACGAGGAATACCACAGTTCTCGCTACAATCTTACTATAGATGCATGGTTCATCTAGATTTTTGATAAAGTCAAATTTTTTTACCGTCTCATCAAAACAGATGTTCCAACTCCGTGATGCCTGCTTTAATCCATAAATGGATTTAAGCAACTTTCACACTTTTTCGCTGATCCCACTCTAAATGAAACCCTCTGGCTGATCCATATAGATGCACTCTTATAAATGTCCATTCAGAAAAGCGGTCTTTACGTCCATCTGCCAAATTCATAATCGTGGAAGGCAGCAATAGCAAAAAGGATCCAAATGGATTTGAGCATAGCCACGGGAGAAAAGGTTTCATCATAGTCCAAACCAGGTCTTTGATGAAATTCTTTTGCAACAAGTCTAGCCTTATAGGTTTCAACCTGTCCATCTACACCAATCTTCTTTCTGAAGATCCATTTGCAGCCTACGGGTTTTACCCCTTCAGGAGCAATATTCAAAGTCCATACTTTGTTGGTGTACATGAACTCCATCTCGGTCTGCATTGCATCCAGCCATTTTACCAAGCCAACGCTCTAAATGGCTTGCTAGAAGCTAGTTGGCTCATCATTGTCAATTATGCAATCCTCTCTATCCCCGTCTATGAGAAAACTGTGGTATCTCTCGGGTGGACGAGACTGCCTACTAGTCCTGCGGAGTGGAACGGAGATGTCCTGTTCTTTCGAAACCTCTGGGTCTACCATGCTTTCAGTAATAGCTTATGGTTCTAGAATTTCTTCCAGTTCTATTGCGCTCCCACTAGTTTCTTTTTCCAAAAATTGATTTTCCAAAAAGTGGGCATGATGAGAAACAAAGACCTTTTGTTCCTCTGCGTAATAGAAAAGATACCCCTTGAAGTTCTTTTGGTACCCCCACAAACTTACACAGTACTGAGCGTGCCTCGAGCTTGTCCGCTTGCTGCTTTTTTACAAAAGCTGGTGATTGATCGTTTATTTTTAGAGAAAAGAAAAGAAGAGAAGTTTAGAAGTTTTAGTAAAGTAACCGCAATCAACACGGCGTCGCGTGTAGCTTAGCTGTGGTGAATACAGGTCGTCCTCTGGGATTCGTGGAATTTTATAGTTCTTACTTTATATGGGTTGAAAGAAACAGAAAAGAGAAAATAAAGAAAATCAAGAAGATAGTTTCAATATTTAATTGAATTATCAAGAAAATTGTTTCAAGATCTAATTGAATTATCAAGAAAATTTATATGAAGAAGGCTTGTAGGATTCTTTAGGATTTAGTAGCCATGAAAGATTAATAAAGATTACTCTTATTTATTGATAGATTTAAAACTAAATTGATGGCGATGAATGAGGATTAGGGTTCTTTGGAAGAAACTAGGGTTTCTCCTCTATTGACCCTTATCCTTTCATTGATCTCCATTCATATCTAGCCCTTAACAAAAAGATCGTCAATCTGATCTTAAATCGTGGTCGAGATTATCAAGAAATTGATATCGCGCACGATAAGGATGTAGACGATTCTTTTGCTAAAATTTATAAACTTCATAAGACTTAAAAGGAGTATAGTATTTTCTCTCCCATTGATCTACCTTAATCCTACAAATCCTATCAAGCGGAGAATTACTCGCACATCATGAAAATAAAAGAAAGAATAGAGAAAGAATTCATAATGCGGAAATTAAAAGTAAGCGAATTGATAAAACTGATGATCTACCTTTATTACTCAACTTCACAATACATTTCTCCAAGTTTAGATTACAAGAGGAAGAAAAATTTGCTCTCGATCTCTGTCTCGAAGAAGTAAATATTCCGTCAATCTTCACGTCGCTTAATCAGCTCGAGTCGTAGACCTGTCGTGGATCGTTTGCTCGTTGACGGTGATTGGCTTCGTGTAAAGGAGACTTGCTTGATTGATCGCTTGATTGATTTCTCGATGGATTTCTTGATCTTAGATTGGATTTTGATCTTTGAGATTGATTTTTCTTGGATATTGGATGTTTTTGATTTTAGATCTAGATCCCCCTTTTGATCTATATCCTTCGGTCCTTTTTATAGCCCCAAAACCAGTAACATAAGCCCCTAACAAACAAAGTTTGTTGCGAAGAAGATTCCAGAAAATTTCCAAACCCTAATTCCTTGAATCGGCCGTGGATTCGCGGCGACTCGGCCTGACTCGGCCGCGGTTCTGCCACTTCTTGATGAGATCTTGGCTTCAAACTTCTGGAGTCTTCTCATGTTGGTATTTGGGTATTTATTTGATGTCTGGAACCTTCTTATCTTTTCTGAGTCTCTGCCAGTATTTGATTCTTCGACTTTCTTTACTTTATCGGAAGATTCTTGATTCCCGATATCTGACCTGAGCTAAACTTGCACAATATCTTAAGATACAATTTGATATCAAAATATTATGCATGTTTTCCTTCATAAAGTTGATTATAATATATAAACACATGGTAAATGGTATTTTGCAGATAAATTTCTAATATGTATTATATTTATAACAAACATCTTTAGATGATTAAGAAAAGTAAGGAAATTGTCATGTTAAAAGTGCAATATTTTCGACTGAATAAATACCCCTAAACTTGACTTTGATCGTCCCGAGCAAACTATTTATTCAAGGGAAGGAGAAAAGAAAATAGAAAGAAAAAAGAAAAACTAACTAGCGCACTTTCGTAGGCAACACGATTGCACTGAGCACGTGCAACAAGCCGTTAAACCTCTAGGTGTCCCTAGTAAAAGGAGTGGTGTCTCCTGAGGGTTTTCAGCGGATTACACACACAAAATCCTATAATAAAAAAAAGATGGTGAAAGTTACATATAAAGATAAGAACTATAAAAGAAAGAATTTGAAAATAAGAGTTTCCAACTACACTAGCTTTTCGGTTACCATGAGTGTTGGGGTAAAAATTTACACCCCGGTTGACCAAGTCAAAATCAAAGTCAACCCCAAGCCAAGTGGGCCCAAGCCCAGATCCAGTGGGCCCATGCCCGGGTCGAGCCCGAACATGAAGCGGCCGGCCTCCCCCCATGCCAAGATAAAATTTTGTAATAAATAATTTTGTTGCATTTCTTTTATTTTATTTTATGGATAAATGTAAGAAAAATAGGCATAAAGCCAAATTTTTGTAAAGCCCATGGCTTATGTGCAAAAAGAAATGGCACATGAGCCATGGGATAGGCAAAATGCCATTTTGTGAAGCTCAAGGGGCTATGTGTAAAGTGTGTAGCCTATAAAGGCAAAGATAATGAAATATCTCAACAACTTTTTCTCTCTCCAAAAAAAAAGTTTCAGATCTGAGATCTTTCTTCCTTCTTCAAGGTTCCAAGACCTTCTTCTTTCTTTTGAATTAAATCAAGAGTTTTACTCTTCCTTTTCAAAAACAAAATAGTTTTTCACCACAAAACCCACAAAGGGGAACTTGGATCTGTCTTTAGATCCCCAAAAGGAGAGATTTTGAGATCTCACATCTATTGATCTTCAAGATCCAGCTAACAGAGGAGGAAGAAGAAGAACCCCTTTCACTTAACCCAAAAAAAAGAACACACTCAGGAGTCCAACTCCTCTCTGATTTCTCTTCAGAGAAATATTTTTTAGGCTAAAAGCCTCTTTTTCTCTCCGGCGCTCAAGCGCAGAGCGCCCGTGTGCCGACACGTGGCGCGCTTGCGCTCCAGCGCAAGTCGCCCCCGTGCCGACACGTGGCGCCCAGCGCTCAAGCGCAAGTCTCCCCCGTGCCGACACGTGGCGGGCTTGCGCTCAAGCGCAAGTCGCCCCCGTGCCGACACGTGGCGCACTTGCGCTCAAGCGCAGAGCGCCTACTTGCCGACACGTGGCACTCTAGCGCCTGAGCGCACAGCACCTAGGCGCACAGCGCCCAAGGTGCTGCCCCACGCATCCTTTGGATGTCTTTTTCCCCCTTTATTTATATATACATGTATATATATACATATGTATACATATGTACACATACACATACTCTACGACACTGTCCCTGTTAGAAAAAAATTTCTAACGGGGCGCTGCCCCGCACCCCGCAAGGGGGCTGCTAGCCCCCTTGACCCCCAGCCCGCTATCCGGGTAGCGGGACCCCCGTAAAAACTCTGCGTGGCTCCCGATATATCCAAAACCCCCTTCAAAACACAACACACGTACACTGCACATCGAGTTCGCATGACCAGTTTAACCCGTCAATCGGAGGTTCCCTCGCTCCAAAGGCGAGGGGTAATTAACGGCAGTTTAGTCCGCGGCTGCCGGAGATTCGGATCCCCACAATCATTAAACCCCGGCCTACCCTAGGCAGGGGGAATCTGTAGTACGCCTGACAAGCGTGCACGTATTCCCATCTCAATGGGGTGACGAAAAACACCCTACAGATTCTGGCACGCCCGGTGGGACCCTTCTCTCCTCCCATATTTCGGGTTAAACGTTCTTGCGAACTCAATCAGTAAACATATCGATTGCCTATACTGAAATGATGTTTTCTTTTCATGCAGCAATCAACTTTCAACGATAATGTCTCCCAAGACAAATTCTACTTCCAAAGCGACCCTGATTCCGTACGTGGTCAAGATCAACGCTCGTGTTGTTCTCCCCGCAAACCTCAGTCGACAATGGGAGGAACCGCCCCGCCAGTTTGGCTCCGTCATCATCTACCCTGCTGGAAGCGCTCATCTGGCGGAGATCCCGGCGGAACAGGTGGCCAAGCCGGTCTCAAGGAGTAAGAGGCTGAATGTCGTGATCGCCAAGGCACCACAACCGAAACTTAAGACGGTATCTGAACGATTCTCTGGTGCTCCAGCGGGGGGCAAGAACTTCGGTACAAAGGGCAACATCAAATGTTGCGGACGAGCTCAGGCGATGACTCCAAAAAATGCACAATCGAGCGTATCTCCAAGGCCTTCCATTGACCGGTCTGCGGCGTCTTCCCAAAGAGCCGAAGTCCGCCAGGTGCTTAGAACAGAAAAGTTAAGGCAGAAGCGGCTCAGGTATCGAGCCAACAAGAGGGCCAAGGCTTCGGCCAAATGGAATCGTGTGAAGTTCCAAGTGCAGGGTTGCCCCGTGACGACGGCTGAGCCGGACGTAAGAATCAGCAATTCCTTCGAGCCTCTGAAGTGGGTTCAGAAAAACGCCATGACCGCCAGAATCAAGAAGACAGCGGTCCGAACAGTGCCACAAAGAGACGTGTCCCGGCCCTAACAGAAAAAGTATGACACTGTGTCTTCAAGAGTCTATCAAGTACTCTGTGCCGCACGAAAGCAGCGGGGCAAATCCAGAAAAGAAGCGCCAGCACCATTCAAGAACCTGGTTAGGCCAGCCGCCTTCAATCGACTACCAGCTACCGAAACAAAGGGGTCAAGACAGCGATCCGTGAAATCAGCCGCCAATGATAGAAAGACGGCCGGATATATCATCCATACGGTCTATATGGCGGGCAGGAGCCCCAGCGACAACCTTCGCAGCAAAAGCAAGGATGGGGCCACCACATCCCAAACCCAATCTAGCCTGAATGTGGTTGCCGCTGCCCAAGAACAGCCGCCCCCACTGGATGAAGAAAACCCTCTCGATGAGGATGATAGGCAGAAAGACCCCTCGGTCCATGCAGAGTCAAGCTCGGACAGCGAGGAAGAGCCGACTTTCCGCCCCAGGACTGCAGAGTAAGAGCTGCTTCTAGAGCTTCGAAAACAGCTCAGGAGCAAAGATAAAGAGATGGCCAAGCTCTATTCGAAGATTGATGACTTAACGAACATGGTGATGCAGCTTACGGCTCAAATTGCTCGAGCGCCTCCCAATCAAGTACAAGCCGCTACTAATCAGCCGGGTGATGACAATCCGAGGCAGCCAATACCTGTTCCTTCGGGTCCAAGACTGGTCGAGCCACATGAAAGCCGGACACACTCCGCTTCTGGGGACGCCTTGGCCCCAGATAGCACTATCCCACTAACACAGGATCGGATAATGGATTTGGTCACCAGCAAGTTTAAAACATTGGTGGCCGAAGCTGAAGCTCAGAAAGAAATCGGCAGTAGTGGGCGGCCATATCCCACGCAGTACGATCTGATTGAGTTCCCAAGCGGCTACGTCATTCCTAAGTTCGGAAGATTTGATGGAACGGGGAATGCAAATCAGCACGTCGCCCACTTCAAAGCATCGTGTGGAAATACAGGGGGCAATGACGCGCTCCTTCTTCGTCAGTTTGTCAACAGCCTGACCGGCGTCGCCTTCGACTGGTATGCGAGTATACCAGACGGGTCCGTCATTACCTTTGCCCAAATGGAGTCCCTGTTTCGGCAAAGGTTCATGAGTGTCAGTGATAAGATCTCCATTGCCGACCTTGTGAGGACCAAGCCGGGGAAGAATGAAAGCAACACCGACTTTATCGCTCGATGGCGTAATCTCACAGTCAAGTGCGAACCGCCGCTGGAGCAGGACCAGTCCGTCAGCCTTCTCATTGGGAACCTCAGCAACTGGATGGTCCCATTCTTGTGTACGGCGGGCCTCAAGACATTTCAGGAGCTAACCAAGAAAATCCAAATGCTGGAACGCTCAAAGCAAGAGTCCCCGCCGGATTCTCAGAGAGACAAAACATGGAAAAGCAAGCGGGACGACAACCGTAGAAGCGGGAGTTCCAGCAGTACCAATGTCTTCAATGCGTCCGACAATGAAGAAAAGCGAAGGGCGGCCGAATCCAAAACTAACCGGTCTCGAAAGCCATTGCTGGGAGGAGATGGGCCCTCCCTAGAGGAGAAAAAGAACAAGGTTTACTCTTTCAGAAGGGACAAGGTCCGCAAGATATTTAAAGAGCTTGAACAACGGCCAACAATTGCCGGAGTCGAAAAGACCCCAAGAACCAAAAATGACCGACAATCCTCTGCATTGCTCGTACCACCGAGTAGTGAGCCATGCGATCGAGGATTGCTATATCTTCAAAGACTGGGTCGAGAAGCAGTACAAGGCTGGAGAGATAGAGCTGTCCAAAAGTGTGTTGGTGAACAATCAAGTTGTAACCACCAACTTTATACAGACAGAAGTTGAAGCCTTCTGGGAGCAGACAGCCGAACCCGCTGCCCTGAAGGATGAAACGGACTCATCGCGGTCTCCGTGGAGTACGCACATATCTAACAAGACGAAGAAGATGATAAAGCTACTTCGGAAAGAGCCCAGGACAGAATGGGAAGGGCAGAAGAAGACTACCAGCCCAGCTGCCAATGCGGCTCCATCAGGCTCAAAATCCAAGAAGCTCAAGAAGAAGAAAATTGAGGCTCGGCGCGAAAAGGAGTCTGCAGGGAGATCGACCATCCAAAAATATATCGATTCCCTCGAAGAATATGAACAAAAGGAAAGAACATTGATTCAATTGAAGGAGTTCTTCCCTGTACAAGCGGCTGAAATTCTGGAGGAGTTAGAAGAAGACTCCAATGAAGAGATCCCAGTGGTGACCTGCTACGCCATCCATCTTGGAAGCGACTCCGAGGATGAGCTCTGTTTTCCCGAAGAGGAAGAGGAGCTCACCACAAAGGCCAATCAAATCCAGCTCAGAAGCGGCAGGGCTCTACCGCAAAATCAGGGCAACGCCCCAAAAGGGAAGGAAAAACAAGTCGTTAATGAAGAAGATGGCAGAGAACCGGCTGATGAAAACATAAGTCCTTTCTCGGTGGACTATAATGTCTTGGCACATCTCCGGAAGCTTCCGTCTCTCCTGAGCATCTACGACGTCTTGGTCCTATCTAAGGAGCTTAGAGATGTTCTCATTCACGCTCTACAAAACCCCGAGCGGTATCAGGCTCACTTTACGGAAATTAATATGAAAGAAGCCCAGCACACTTTGAATGCCGCCGCAGTCATATTTAAGGATGAAGACTTGCTACTGGGAACGGCTGAGCATAATCGGCCGCTTTACGTGACCGGGTACAGCGACGGAGATCGAATTAATCGCATATTGATTGATCCGGGGTCCTCAGTGAACATCATGAACTTGCGAACTCTGAAGAGTTTGTCAATGGACGTCCGACACCTGTCAAGGGAAAGGATTGTCATTCAAGGCTTCAATCAAAACTGCCAGCAAGTTCTGGGGTCTATAGCTTTGCCAATCAAATTCGGGGATCTGCAAACTGAAGCTAAGATATACGTGATCGACGCCGACACGTCTTATAAGATTCTCTTGGGACGGCCGTGGCTCCATGATTACGGCATCGTCCCATCAACTCTCCATCAATGCATGAAGTATACTAAAAATGGCGATGAAAGACGCATTGACGGAGACATCCAGCCGTTCGGTGTGCATGAAGTCCGATATGAAGATTCTCGGTACTTTATGAACCACCAAAATGCTAAGCCACAACTGACTGAGGATAGACCGGCCCCAAGACTCAAAAGCAAATTTGCGCCAGCTGTCACTTTCAAAAGCAAAAATGCCCAAGTGCGCCCGCATTTCGGTAGCGATACTGATGAGTCCGACGCTGGAAGTCCGTCCTTCCGTAAAACTCGCCCTCATTTCGGTAGCGATACGGATGAATCTGTCACTGAAGCCCCATCTAGCAGTAAAGTCCGCCCTCATCTTAGCAGCGACACTGAAGAGTTAGAGGAAGAGGACCTGCCGTGCAACAGCTGTGCAGATTGGCCCCCCATGCAGCAAGCGAAACTACGAGAGACCTTCGAAGTCGCAGAAGGGTCCCTGGCCATCACAAGGGTGCCGGGACGGATGTGCAAAGAGCTCGACGCATTGTCAGTCTCTACCGTGGACCAGCTGAAAACTTTCTACGTGCCCGGGAGGAAAAATGGACAGAAGGGCATCCTGTTTTGCGGGTCAAACCCCGTTGTGCACCCGGACGATCTTTCTGTAGCGTGCCTTCCCTATGAGAGAGGCATAAGAGCCATCCTCAATCCCAGATACTATGCACCCGAGATGCGGGAATACTTTAAGAAGTGCGGATGCCGGTTATATCAAACGGAGTCCGAAGCAAAGTTTTACGAAGGGCTATGGTATCCGCCTCAGGTCAGAGCACTCATCGATGGACGAATTCCAGATAGACGGGGCATAGGCTACATTCAACCTGATTCCAAAGCATGCTACATGATCCATGTTGGTGAGGCCAGCGAAAGATCAAATGATGACGACGAGATAGCCGATCCAGAAGAAGCTCCTCAAGAGCTCGAAGATGGCGGACAAGAAACCTTTGACGAGCTAACCGAGATTGACTTAGGAACGCCCGATAATCCAAGGCCGACCTACATCAGCTCGCTCTTGTCAGAGGAAATGAAAGCACAGATAATTGCCCTGCTGCATGAGTTCGTCGACTGCTTCGCCTGGACATACAAAGAAATGCCTGGCCTTTCCCCTGAAGTGGCCGTACATAAGTTGGCTATATCTCCCGATGCTAAGCCAGTCAAACAAGCTCCTCGAAGAATGAGAAGGGAGTTGGAAGAAAAGGTCATCGAGGAAACCAAGAAACTCATCGATGCCGGCTTCATCAGGGAAGAGAAATATGCGGACTAGATCGCATGCATAGTCCCAGTGAAGAAGAAAAATGGGCAGATCCGAGTTTGTGTCGATTTCAGGGACCTCAATAAGGCATTTCCAAAGGACGACTTCCCGCTATCGGTCATGGAAATGATGGTCGATGACACCTCAAATTACGAGTTGTTCACCTTTATGGATGGCTCGTCTGGATATAATCAGATCAAGATGTCGCCTGAGGATGAGAAGCACACAGCATTTCGAACCCCGATCGGAATATATTGCTACAAGGTGATGCCGTTCGGACTGAAGAACGCAGGTGCTACATATCAAAGGGCAATGACTAATATCTTTGATGACCTAATCCATAAAGTCGTCGAATGCTATGTTGATGACCTGGTCGTCAAAACTAAGGCCAAGGCCGACCACATCCAAGATCTTAGGACCGTTCTCACCAGACTGAGGGAATACGATCTGAAGATGAATCCTTTAAAGTGCGCTTTTGGTGTGTCATCGGGAAAATTCCTGGGCTTCATAGTTCGACATCGAGGGATCGAAGTTGACCCATCAAAGATAAAGGCCATCATGGAGATGCCCCCTCCGAAGAGTCTGACGCGGCTAAGATCTTTTCAAGGCAAGCTTGCTTATATACGGAGGTTTATCTCAAATTTATCGGGGAGATGTAGGCCCTTCTCAATGCTCATGAAGAAAGGAGCTCCTTTTATCTGGGATGCCGAATGTCAAGCAGCGTTCGAAAGCATCAAACAGTACTTGTTGCACCCTCCAGTGTTGGCCGCTCCTATTCCAAATAAACCGCTGATTCTCTACACTGTCGTGCTGGACGAGTCACTCGGTGCGCTCCTTGCCCAGAATAACGAGGAAGGAAAATAAAATGCCCTCTACTACCTCAGTCGAACTCTAGTCCGGGCGGAACACAAGTACTCCCTAATCGAAAAGCAATGCTTGGCTCTAATATTTGCTGTGAAGAAGCTGAGGCACTATTTGCTCGCTTATCGGGTTATGCTGATCTCCAAGGTCGACCCGCTCAAACACTTGATGACCAAAGTAAGCCTAGCCGGCAGAATGGCAAGATGGGCTGTCATGCTACTTGAGTTTGACATAGTTTATACTCCTCAGAAAGCAGTAAAAGGTCAAGCTCTTGCAGACTTTCTCGCTGCTCGTCCCATACCAGAAGGGTCGCCGCTAAATTTTGAGTTACCCGACGAACAAGTGCTGCACCTCGAGGAAGATGGGCCATGTTGGGAGCTCTACTTCGATGGAGCCTCATCAATAAGGAGTTCCGGTAGATCAAGCGTCCCGGAGGTAAAAGCGGGGATAGGATTGGTGTTCATCACGCCATCAATGGGAACCTTACGGCGTTCTTTCGCTCTCACCGAGCCTCGAACGAACAACGAAGCTGAGTATGAAGCTCTAATAGCTGGTTTGGAGCTCGCCATAGAAATGGAAATCCTTCGGCTACGGGTTTACGGTGACTCCCAGCTTGTCGTCAACCAAGTAAGTGGCAATTATAAGATATACAAACCCGAATTAGCTCGGTACAGAGGCCGAGTGGTGGAACTCATGAAACGGTTCACTCACATTGAACTAATGAGAGTCCCTAGAGCGTTGAATGGAAAGGCTGACGTACTCGATCGCCTAGCCAAGGAGCTGGCTGATCCTGACATGGACGAAATTCTGATCACTGTCAGGAGCCGACAAATTCTACCCCCAGTCTCCCTACGAGAAGAGGAAAGCGCGGAACAGAAGAGCAGTCCTGCCGAAGAAGCTTCGATCATCCAAGACGAGCCCGACTGGAGAAAACCCTTCATAGAGTACCTCCGATACGACAAGCTGCCCGAAGAAAAATCTGCAAGGATTCAGCTGAAGAAAAGAGCTCTCCGATACGTGTTTGTAAATGACACGTTATATCGCAGGTCATATGACCAACTCTGGCTCAGGTGTCTGTCATTGGCCGAAGCCCAAAAGGTCATGAAAGATGTTCACTCGGGCGTTTGCGGTGCCCACCAATCTGGCCCCAAGATGCGACTTCAAATTAAAAGGCTTGGGTATTATTGGCCCACCATGATACGGGATTGCGGAGAGCATGCAAAGAAATGTCAGATCTGCCAAATCCATGGTGATTTCATTTACAAGCATCCCAACCCATTGCATCCTACGGTGGCGTCGTGGCCCTTCGAAGTTTGGGGCACCGACATTGTTGGCCCAATTGATCCTCTGTCATCTAAAGGCCACCGGTTCATACTGGCCGCGACAGACTACTTCTCTAGATGGGCTGAAGCTGTCCCGCTAAAAGAAGTCAAGACAAAAGATAATCTGACATTCTTCCAGCATAATATTCTATACCGCTTCGGTACACCAAGAAGAATCATTTCTGACAACGGGCCTTCTTTCAAGAGCTTCAATGTCTCAAGATTCGCTACTCAGCACAAGATAGACTGGAGATATTCCTCCATCTATAATCCAAGAGCCAATGGGCTAGCCGAAGCCTTCAATAAGACTCTATGCAAGCTCCTGAGGAAAAATGCTTCAGCCAACAAGAGAGACTGGAATCTCAAGCTTCATGAGGCATTGTGGGCATATCGTACCACGCACCGTACTCCAACTCAGTCCACTCCATACTCATTGCTCTTCGGAGTGGAGGTGGTCCTCCCCCTCGAAGTCGAAGTTCCAAGCTTAAGAATGGTCGTTCAGCATGAGTTGACGGAGGAGGAAAACGTGCTCCTTCGACTTGAAGAACTCGATGCCCTCGAAGAAAAGAGGCTCGCGGTGCAGCAAAATCTGGAGCTATACCGAGCCCAAATGTCACGGGCCTATAACAAGATAACCCGTCTCCGCGCTTTCAAGAAAGGTGAATTGGTGTTGGTCTTTAAAAGACCGATCATCCTCAATCGACATGCCAAGGGAAAATTCGAGCCAAACTGGGAAGGACCATACGTCATTGAGAAAGTTCGACGGAGGTTCCTACCAACTAATAAGTGCCGAGGGAGAAAGGCCCATGCCACCCATCAATGGCCGATATCTCAAGAAATACTACACGTGAATGCTCCAAGTCGCAGGCGAATTGAGCACATCAGCCCTACGGTCTGGATCATACATCCTGCAAAACCGTATACAATCCACGGGCATAAATGACCCCTAACTCTCCCAAATTAAGCAAAAAGGTTAGAATTATACCTCATGATCAAGAGATCAAATATGGAAATCAAAGCCTCTAAAATGCCAACTTGTTCCCTAGATCCATGCTAGATAGGAAAAAGAGAAATGGGTAGGGATTGGATTTGGATTTTGGGATTTTTTTTGATGGATTTTGAGGCAATTTTGAAGAATTTTTTGAAGAGAAATGAGAGAAGAAAATGGGAGGGGGCTGTTGCTGTGTGATGGAGGATGGCTCGGCCAATAATGGGGAGAGGGGAGAGAGAATGAGGTGAGGAAAGTATTGGGTCAACCCCAAAAGTCAAAGCCCATATACATTAAACTATTTTCTTTCATTTCCTTTGTTTTCTTTTCTTTTCTTTTGGCAAAACAAGTGGGGAAAAAGAAGGGGCTGCTTGGGGCTGCTGATTTGGAGAGGGGAGAGAGGGTGTGGGTGAGTGTGGGTGAGGGAAAAATGATAAATGTTATACCCCAATATCTATTTACACTAATTTCACTATTTAAGCATTTTTCTTCGATATTTTCTAAAACCGTTTGACAGCTTCATTTCATTTCAAAAACAACATGTTAAAATTTTGTTTAATGTTTTATGTTGCACAAAATTTGTTTCAACCCATTCCAATTTGTAATTTTCCCTAATTAAATGTATTAGTGACGACTTAAAATAATTAATTTCGGAATAATTTTCAGAAAATTAGAAATTTTACCAGTGGCTCAATAAACACCAATACTAGCAATTACATAGCTAGAATATGTATATTTAATTTTATAATAAAGATATTTATATTTTGACTTTTTACGGAAAACCCCCTTATTTTACCGATTTTCCGAAATTTCACCGAAACGATTTTCAAAACGTTACAATCTTCCCCCCTTAAAGAAATTCGGTCCCCGAATTTAATTTTAAACTCCCTCCAAATACTAAAACATTTCAGCAAAACTATCAAGTCGTCGGGGCTCCGAAATCATAAATACATAAAACATATATCGTAGCGCAATGCATGCGCATAAAAAAGAGTGTATAACTCAAAATCAAAACTCCGTCAAGCATCCGGCAATCATCGGAGTCATGGGGAAGACATCAATGTCCAAATCCAATACGAAAACCAATATAATATACATCATTAAAGCATCTGGAAGCAATGCATGCCAAACCTTTTTCAAATCGTTGTGCGATGTATATATCACTGCACAGTGGCGGACGTCCATTGTGAGAAAATAACTAGATATATATATATATATATATATATATATATATATATATATATATCCTTTGTTTAACATACACGTCCCGCCGTTTTTGAAAACAATTTAGAAGGGTTTCCCTTTTTAAACAGTTTCGTGTTATCACTGACACGTAGGTAAATACTGAGACTATAGCTCCTCCTTGGAAATCTCTTCGATAACTATCAATGCATGCAAAATATACTCAGGTACTGTCCTCTGACTAGTCTTGCTCAGTACTAAACCAAATAGCAAACATCATAAAATATACTACTCTAAAAGAAATCAATCCCAAATATATATATGAATGCCATGTGCATCTGGTGCACACGGAAATCGAAATCCATGAATGAGCCATACATATGCACAGAAACAACATCTAAGTGCAATGGGTGTGCACGGAACACCTGTCAAAGACAACTGTGTGCCTGACAACAAAATCAGGTGCATCTGATTTGCACGAAGAATCTCGATTTAATGCATCTGGTGTGCACCTAAATCGCATCAGGTGCTTTAAGTATGCGCAAAATCCAAATCAAGTGCACAATGTGCATGAAAACGAATATCGAATATCACACTCGAAATCGACGGTATACGATACATTTCAATCAAAATCCTAATCAGGTATACCGTGGTATAAAATCTCACCATCCTGTGCATCGGCGGGCACAAAAGCAAATCGAATACTAGAAGTGCATGAAAACTATGCCGAAAGCATAAGTCAAATCATATTCATGCCCTAGGCATGAAATCAAATATCATGAAACTCGGTCATCAAAACTCAGTCATGAAATAAATCACCCAAACAAACTGAAATCCAAAGTGACGGATACATGATAGTCAATCACAAAATCACAACTCATAAATACTGTCGTCGATACGTCCGTCCTTCAAAGTCGAGAAGGTGTCGGTGCATCCAATGCTAGCAGAGCAAAATATCTACTTGCCTTCTGATCATGGCATGTCTCCTAGTGCCCTTAGGCCCTCGTCTCTCACTGCAAATTGCTAAGTACATAGCTTCTCGGCTCAACGGTCCAATATAGAAACGATAACGGAAGCAGTCCGCTCTGACACATCCTCTAAAGATCTTTGGTCAACTATCATGGTTACTCATAACATGTCTCGTCGACGATGCCGAACTCTGACCTACTGGGTGTGTGTCATATGACCGCTCCTGGGTCCAGGTCTTCTCATTTAGTATTTCCAGAAAGATCTTGTCGGGGCCTCTCTCAAATCTCGTTCCTGCCGAACTGCCCGGAAGTTATCATCTCTTACTAAATCTATTTCTTGTTCCGGAACGGCTGCATACTCATCACGACTCCTCCTGGAATATATATATCCATAGTCAACGCTTCTGCTTGCGCATCACATCTCTGATGTCGGCGGAGTGGAACGTCATCTCGTCAAGATCTCGCATGAACCTCTTACTCCACTTTCCTCTAATATCGACTGCTTCGGACTCGTCTCTTCGTGGCTGCATGGACTGCGCTCCAACGGCTATACTCGTATCTGGAGTCTTCCAAGCAATGCATCTCATCACATGATATCCGAATTAAGTCGAACCATCCGATCGATTTGTCAAAACCTCATAATCCCCCAAGAGCTCAACATCTGGGGTACAGTTTAATAGTATCGAATATATGCCACAGCACCTATGGACCAACCGTAGAAGGGCAGACCCAAGCCTCACTAATGGCACCACTAAACTGCCGCAAACCCTAAGGTTCACCGGCGTTCCATGGTCATTAAATCGAGTTAGGGTTTCATTCTTCTAGAGGGTCCGTAGAATTGCTTGCATTGTTTTCCGAATACTTTAAACTTGCAAAATGGGTTCCTGACATTCGATCATCTCTATCGACTTTTAACGTATCAGCGTGAAGTCGCCTCTAGCTGGAATCAATCCATCTGATGACCTCGCATCGGGATAGGCAATGAATCACATGGCCTAGTCTTTCATCTCCAGTGACTAGCAATCTCCTATCATATCTCGAAGTATAACTCATGCGGCGTTAGCTTCAAACATCTGGGGCGACATCTTTTCATTCGCCAAAATCACTGGCTCATTCGTTCGTATACTGAACAGTGCCTCAATCATCAAAATAATCTGTGCTCTGACGGTCATCACAATCTGGCTGGCCTCTTGAAGTGGCCCAATCCCCTGGTGCTGATCTGCACGTCCGAGAAATCTCGTAAAAGCGATCCATCAAACGCTCGTGGTGCGAAAATACAATAAAACTACGCCTCTATGCAATCATATGCCCCTGGAATCACGCTCTGGTCAGTCCTCGTCCATGACGAGCTCATGCTGACTGCAACTCTAGCCGTAGCTCTCTGCCCGTGTAACCGTGGTAACAAAACCATAAACTGGTACCGATGAGGCTAGATCATAGGAATGAATATAATGCTGTGCAAAGAAATGTACATCCTAAGGCTTCTTAAGCGGAGTATCGTATCGTAAATATGCCGCGGAACATACGTACGGTATGTCACTCTACTCAAGCTACCTACTCCATCAACCAAGGGTCATCCTACACTCCAAAGGTAAAACTTAACGCTCCGATACCAATTTTGTCACGACCCGAACAGTACGGAACATGACCGACACTTAAATTACGAACGTCTCTAGGCGTACGTAATCTAAGTAAGCCAAAACCCAGAAAAAAATCAAAACCAAAAAAGAGTAGAGCGAAGGAAAAACCAAAGTAAAGCAAGTAGTTTTAATCAACATAGGCCGAAGTATGTATTTTAAAATCTCAAGTATTTTCTGAAAATTTCGGCAGAGTCTCCTTTGTAAATACTGGCCCCCAAACGGGATACAACATGAATAGTATACGAAATCAATAAAAAGGCATCCCCAAGCGGGAGCTAGCTCTTCGTCAATCGACGGTCACAACCACATAAGCAATACAATATACAACGCCAAGGGCGAGGATCAAAACTCAAAAGAAACTCAAAGCAACATAAAAACCATAATAACACAACGCGCGACTCTAAGGTCGAAAGAATAACAAACTGGTCTTCTAACTGTCTCAAATATACAATCTGGTTGATGGAGTTTCTAGATACAACTGAAATAATAATAAACGATGGTGGTCCTGATACAAAGAACCCACCTGCCAAAGCAATCACCCAGAAAGAACAGTGTGCCAGCAAAGCCGCAAAGAACTTGTACGGCAAAACCTGCAAGGAACTGTGGCACAACGGGGGTGAGTTGCCAACTTGTGAGTAGAAAACATCTACAAGTAGAAATCGCATGCATAACGCTATCCTAGGTCATATCAGGTAATATCCTTAATAAAATCCTGGTCCAGCTACGTATAGTGTAATACTACATGCTCGTGTCAGTGCCTCAGATAGCAACATATCAGATATATGATATATGAATGCATTACGAATTTAAACAGAATATATCATGAGTGAGACAACTGTTTTCTTTAATCAATGAGATTTCTATATGTATGTCAATCAGGTATCATCAATGAACGCAACAGAGAAATCAGTGTCAAGTATCGACACAAAACATAAGTCTCAGTATCTCAAAATCAAATCATCAATATCTTAAATCTCAAATCTCAATCTCAATTTTCAATATCTCAGGCATCCGTATCATCTGCGGGATCGGCCCTCGAGCTCCGGCAAAACGGATCAGCCCATAACATCAATCTCATGGCCACGAACGGTATCCTCCGGGTATCCTCCGCGCCAGGTAAAATCACCGGTAGGTAGTCTTCCCCTACCGGGCTCATCGTCTACTACTCAAACTTCTTGCCCCGGGGTACCATACCGGGTCTACCATGTACCCGCAGACGGTTCATCCAACTCCTCGAATCGGGTCTCGAAAACTATCTCAGAACCGAGAAAACATCATGGTGGACACTACTCATCATATCAAGGAAAAACCGCATTTTTCTCTTTAAAATACATCATCAGTTATAAAACTTTCACATGCGGTTTTCCAAATCCAGAAAAACTCAGGCGATCCGAAAACATCAAATCACCATGTCAATGAAAGTGAAAACCGACATGATGTCCATAATACTGTATAACCAATGAATATATGAATGCATCTAATATCATGCAATGAATGCAATAGTTTAACTAGCATATGAAAGCTATAACGTATTGCGACATCAATTATCAAGCTATGTCAATGAAATAGTATTTTCTAAAGTGTACGTGACATGGCAATTACCGATGAAGATGTGTGTGAGCCGCAAGCGAGTGTACGTGGAGCATACGCGTCATCGGTAATGGTGCTGGTGTCCTAACAGCATGGTTTCATAATTACTACGTACACAATAACATGCAATGAGGCGATAACAACATAATAAGGAAAATGAATAGTAAATACAACAATAATATGCGGAACATGAATAATAACGTAACAACAAGGAATCTACCTTACTATACATGTGATATACTGTTTTGCCGTTTGAAATAGTATGAATCGTGGTGTTTGAAAAATAAGGGCTACGGTGTTTTTAAGAAAAAGTACGTCTTTTGAAATATCCGCAGTATCCCTTGACATGTCTTTAAAATCCTCACGATTCGTTAGTTTTGGAAATAGGTATGACTCGGGTCCAGTCTGACATCTACCAGGTAAACTACAGGTCTAACTAACAACCAATCGAAAGGGGTACGGAAACCACCTACACCTGAGTCGATATATATATATATATATATATATATATATATATATATATATATACGTCTATATAATAGTCGGTGATCCCGCCTCAATAGTATCCCATATGATACACCATCTGATATGACATCCTCAAATCAGGAGTGCGGATCTATCATCAATATATAGCTCATACGGTAAATCCATCGTACGGCATCCCAAACTGGGTACGGGTCAATATCACATTTATCTTATTATTCATCTGGTATCCACATCATCACATATCGTGGGTAGGGGGTACTGATCTAAGTCTAGTACACTACTAATATCATCAACATATATATAAATGCGTGTGTATGAAACGCATCGCCTACCGATGCGCTATCATCACATTTCGCATCTCATAATATGATCCAAATCACATCACCGATCTCGTGGCCTAAAGCCCAAACTCATCGACTCATCTCCAAATATCATACAATATCCTCAACATTCATACATGTGTATATGAATGTATATATGCATAGTACCATACCCATGCGTATATACATATATACACATTCCCATATACGCACAAGAAGATGATATATGCAAGTGTATATGTGTGCGTGTATGCAAATCCTTACTCTAGGGTTTCGTGACTAAGAAATCCGCTAAAATCCTTTCTTCAATTCTCGTTAACCCTAAACCCATAAGCTCCTAAGGCTTCTCTTATTCGGTATTCATATCTCCTATTAACATATAAAAGTATAACGTTACCACGTCACCTCATTCCTCATAATTTTACGGGGGTGCTATACGCCATCCACCCGACTTCTTCCAGTAAATATAAATCTATTCACCTGATCTTCGCTCGCCGGTGCCGACGTCGCCACGCGCTTGCTTGTCGTCTCGAAGTCCACAGGGGGGTACCTACATATCATAACGCACCGTATCGCATTAAAATCCGACTCATGACCAAAACGACACACGAATCCCACATAGGTCAAAACCTATGGTTGCTTTCACAAATCAACCCAAAAACCCTCGACGTCGGCGTACAAACGCCGATTGATCGAGAAGAACACCAAACGTACCAATCATGGTTTCAAAACTCACTAACTGTATAAGAAATAGGGATTAATTCGTCAAACCCATAAAATTAAACCAATCGTTTTATTTTCCAAATTCCTAGTTTGCAAAAATACCGATTTTAACTCTTTTTAAAGTAAAATTCATAATTTTATAATTAAGCTTGGTTTTGCATATACTAAAGTATTAAACCATAATTTATAAAGTTAATAATGCCATGAAATCCTAATTAGAATTTTATCTCACCAAAATATATATATTTTTAAAACCTAGTTTGCAATTTATATACTTATTACAAATTTAAATTAACAAAAATGCGAACTAGCAACTAGATTTGATTTACCATGCCCACTACATGTTAACTATATCACACAACCACAATCTCACAACACAAAACCCCAAATTGAATTCAAACCCCTCCCTTGAATTTTAAATCATGCAATTAGAACCAATTAAAAACATAATTAAACATTTAATTAAGCTAACCTAAAGCAATTAACAACAAATTAAGCAAAAAGGTTAGAATTATACCTCATGATCAAGAGATCAAATATGGAAATCAAAGCCTCTAAAATGCCAACTTGTTCCCTAGATCCATGCTAGATAGGAAAAAGAGAAATGGGTAGGGATTGGATTTGGATTTTGGGATTTTTTTGATGGATTTTGAGGAAATTTTGAAGAGAAATGAGAGAAGAAAATGGGAGGGGGCTGTTGCTGTATGATGGAGGATGGCTCGGCCAATAATGGGGAGAGGGGAGAGAGAATGAGGTGAGGAAAGTATTGGGTCAACCCCAAAAGTCAAAGCCCATACACATTAAACTATTTTCTTTCATTTCCTTTGTTTTATTTTCTTTTCTTTTGGCAAAACAAGTGGGAAAAAAGAAGGGGCTGCTTAGGGCTACTAATTTGGAGAGGGTAGAGAGGGTGTGGGTGAGTGTGGGTGAGGCAAAAATGATAAATGTTATACCCCCAATATCTATTTACACTAATTTCACTATTTAAGCCTTTTTCTTCGATATTTTCTAAAACCGTTTGACAGCTTCATTTCATTTCAAAAACAACATGTTAAAATTTTGTTTAATGTGTTATGATGCACAAAATTTGTTTCAACCCATTTCAATTTGTAATTTTCCCTAATTAAATGTATTAGTGACGGCTTAAAATAATATTAAAATAATTAATTTCGGAATAATTTTCAGAAAATTAGAAATTTTACCAGTGGCTCAATAAACACCAAATACTAGCAATTACATAGCTAGAATATGTATATTAAATTTTATAATAAAGATATTTATATTTTGACTTTTTACGGAAAACCCCCTTATTTTACCGATTTTCCGAAATTTCACCGAAACGATTTTCAAAACGTTACATTCATCTTACTAACCCTTGGGACAATGGCTCATGACTACTTATTACTAGTTTCGTTTAAGAAAACATCTAACTTTCTTGTTTTTTCTCAAACTCTTCCAATCTTTTAAATGTAATTTTTCATTTTCTAATCTTTCATTATCAAAGGAAAAAAATTGTGCTTATGCAAAGTGTAATGCAAAGTAATGCGTAAATAAGCACAAACCTCCTCTAAACCTGTTTGCAGCAGTGTCTTTACTATTGTCATCTTTTAAATTTCAAAAAAAAAACCCGTAGACTTGGGAAGAAAAGTTATTAACGGGGATAAAAATAAATGAACATGAAAAATCTCCCCCAAACTTATTTTTGATCATACGGATATTCGGTTAAGTCCTTTTTCACTCACCTCCATTCTTAGGATGAGACAATATTATCGAGACATGGAGCTGAGACGGAGGAAATTTAGTTATGATAAAGCGGCTCCTGTAAAAACAGGAGCTCCTCCGCGGGGTCAATGGAAAAATACGGTTTTAATTTATACCCATTCACTTTAAAAATATAACCGTTTTTAATATTTTCAACTTCAACTGACCAGTGCGGGTATACATACCGCACCACAAATGGTCCTTTCCAACGAGTCTTAGCTTACCCGCATGAAGATGGAGACGGGAATCGTAAAAAAGGACTTGTTGTCCCGGGGTAAAAGTTTTTCTAAAAAGATTTTTATCGTGGAACACTTTAGTCCGGCTCTTTACTATAACCGCATTATCGTAAGCTTCATCATGAAGTTCGCTTAGCTCATTTAATTGCAGCTTCCGAAAGGTGCATGCTTGATTGAAATTGAAGTTAAGTTCTTTAATAGCCCACATTGCTTTATGTTCGTGCAGGGTTCCCTAGCACGGCAGCAAGGTTTCGGGAAGTATTGTCCATGCCAAATTAAAATTTTGTCGTTCTAGCTAACCCTAACCCTAGAATCGTATACTAGAAATCCGACGGAATAATATACAAACATTTTATAACTAAAAGTGAACAAGGAATACAACCTTTGTAGACCGGTCCTTCACTTCATTAGCTCTATGTAGTAGTCCCTTCACTGCGATCATGAAGTCCTGGACTCTAGAGAGGCTCCGTTGAAGAAACGAACATGCTTACTTCGAACTCTTTGAGGCCGAAGATGATCTACGTCGAGGAGACACTAACCCAAGCTATCTCTTCACTAATCATGAAATTAGTGAAGCAAACACCCTATACTAAATGGCAAGTAGTAGAGAATGATGAAGTGGGAATTTTGTTCACTTTAGATTTCATTTTCTCACTCAAAATCATCACCATTGAAAAAGCTAGAAAGTTTTTGTGAAGAAGAAGAAGAAGAAGTGATGAAAATGAATTATTGTGTGAGGTTAGAAATGCAACCAAGGGTTAAGCATGTCATTCTTAACCCTTATATAGAGTTAACCATGAGCTAGGGTTAAAGGTTAGGTCAAGAAATATCTTAAGCAAGACAAAGAGAGTGGACAAAGTCAAAAATGCTTACAAGCTTCTACAAGCTTTCAACAAATATCAACCATGACAAATTTCCACAATATTTGAATTGCTTAATGATAAATATGAACCTTAATATTAACCCTAGCATGGTTTAACCCTCATTAACCCTAGTTGCATTTGTAACCTAGTTTGATACATTTAACATATATCATATATACATCAATGTATCTAAAATGGAAAAAGAAATCTTAAGTTAGCTAATATTAGTTAATATAATATAATATATCAAATATATAATTATACATTAAACTATTAAATCAATTCTTGATTTAATAATCCGGCTATATCGCATATAACCGACTAATATCATGTGTAACAACTTATCGAATCAACACTTGATCCGATAACCCGGCTATATCGCATATAACCGACCAATGTCATAAATCGCGAGAATAGTATACGGTATCTCATATCGTATCAATCTCGGTCCAGCACATATCACATATATGCTCCTACTCCGTTTCGCTTGAGCCAGGAAACCTCTGTAGGACTTTAAAGACTCGTCAATACGCCAGCAGTAGGTGATGATCATATCAAACACCCACAAGCCGCAAGCGGTCTACTAAACGTAACGACCACCCGGGTATTGAGCGATCAGAAGATCAACAAGCAAGCCTGCTCACACACCTACGAATCCAATCAGTAACACTACCGTATAGTCCGGTCACTTCATCTGATATGTCGCATATCTCGTCTAGGGGTGGTAAACGTCACACCCCAGTAACTCGATAAGTCATGTCGATATGAGGCTCATAACGGGTCGAGAAACTACTGATAACATTTACCAGTATATCTCTAAAGCAGCCCTGGCCAGGGACTTTCTGTTATAGCCAATCGAGCACAGCGCAACATCAACCCTCAATACCGGGAGAGATGAAACCCCTCCTATCGCTCATTGCCTCCATATAACTCGGGACTGTACCAAAAAACCACTGTTTTGCACGCTCTCTTGAACGTGGTAAGGTGGAAATCAAAGCACGGTGGGAATCACACAAGACTCTATGACGATCTCGGGTCTACAGACTAACCTGCACCAGTGTCGCCAAAGAACTGCCATCTAACGTTAGGTATAATACCATCTGGGATTCTCGGCGAGTCCGTCCAGTGTACCCAGTCTCCACTGAGCACCCGTATACTATCTCTGATGTCAAACACCAATGGATATGGGATTATCCATCGCCCATCTACATGAGTCGAGAAGCTATACGCTAGTCTACTCTGGTATATCGATGCCCTGTCTCGATACACCCACGACTAGGAACATTTGAAGTATGTACTTAGCGACTACTCAGTCCCTACTAGTATGATCTGCATCATAGTCCTGGTAGTCAAGTACTCATCCTAAGGGCTTTATCAACATGTATCATAGAGACAATCATTGTACACGTTAAGATAAAGAGCAACCAGATAGCATACTATCATGTCGAGCAAGAAAGTCCTCCCTATATATGTCCAAACATCCACTACAATATACATCGTATGTATAGTAATGGCCTCTAGGGCATACATATAACTAACAATTTCTCACTTGCACTAGGGCCATCTGTTGTAGTATCCAATATCCAACAATCAGCAGTGGTTGAAGTGTCTCATACTCAACCATCCCATAAAAATCTCTCTTGGGAATAGGCCTTTGTGAGTGGATCTGTCCTGTTCTCCTCTGTGTCTACTCTCCTAACCTCGATCTCCCAGGAGATCATCCATCTCCATGATCAGGTGATACTGTCTAAGAATATGTCTGGATCATTTTTCATATCAGAATTTTGCATTTTTATATCGCCCATTCTTAATCATATTACAAATAAATAGGTGCTTTTGATCCATGTCTGCTAAATAGTTGAAGGTTACAGGTTCTCAGATCATTACAGTGAAATTCATAAAATGCCGCTACAAATGTGGGACTACGACCAACAATAGATGAATCCGGATGATGCCGCCTACCAGTTAAAGGAACAAATAAAAATCATGAGAACAGTTCAAAGCACAAAGTACAAGGGCAGCACAGGATTAAAGACTTCAACACAAAGCTCACGACAAAAAGTCCACAACATTCTGCACTGAAGAAAATAGAAGATACTCTGAAAAACCAAGTAGAGAAAACAGAAGATAAAAGCAACACAGAGAAACCCTGAAGAGATGGGCCCAAGAACCCACCAAATGGCCGCGGAACCGCGGCCAAACAGGCCTTTCTGCCGCGGTTCCGCGGCCATAATATGCACGTGTCGGTGCTTTGATTCGGTCTTTGGGGTTGTTTTGTAATTTCATGTATGGATCAGAATGTAAACCTAGGGTTTTTCCTAGCTATAAATAGGAGGGCTCAAGGGCTCTTTTTGGTGTGCCTCTTTTGGGTGCATCTTTTGAGATGCCTCTTTTTAATTTCTAAATTGAATTTTAATTTCCTTGTAATCGTCAAGAGGTCATCAATAAAGGTATTTTTTTTATCGTGCATTCTTTTATCTGAATTTAATTCCTGAATTTTTAACTGTCTTTTATTATCTGCAACTTAGATAGTCTTTTAAAATTATAAAAATGAATCTTATCATAACTTCCTTAATGAGTGAGTAATTCCTCACTTGTTAGGGTTAGGATTGGGAAGGTTTGAGAGAAGTAAATCTATCTCTCTCTTTACTTTGCCCATATAATTTTTATAATAGGACTCTATTTAAATTAACAACACCGCTCACTACGGCACCCTATCCTACAAAATAGCGGTGATTCTCTAGTTAGATCAGTTGTGGTTGATTTAAATAGAGGTTAGGGCTAAAAGTTAAGAAAGGACGGACAAGGACCAAAAGGAAGAAACTAAGTTTCTTCCTAGTCGTGCTAATCCCCTTTGTTGACTATTACCCTAACACCTATATTCTTCACTAGGGTATTAAAAGCAGTGGGTAGAATCCCTTTTCCAAACTAAACTAATTCTAACCCTAGCAAGACTTTTAATCAATTTAATCTCATTCTTTGATCGTAAAACAAAACCCGACTTGATCGGATTAACTCGTTAGAACATAAAGAAAAGGAATCCATCTCTCTGTGGACCGACCCGTACTCAACCGGCTAGCTACCAAGCGACACCGTTATTTATTGCGGTATATTCTTAACTTTGATTTTAAAACGTACGCTCGTACGCAAAACAACTCTCAATCAAATGGCGTCGTTGCCGGGGAGACGGTAGTCTCTTTCTTTGTGTAATTTCGAGTTTAAAAATTTAAAAATTATAAAAATTGAAAAAATTTTAAAACAAAAATAAAATAAAATAAAATAAAAATCATCTTGTTCTTTTTGAAAGATTTTTTGTGAAAGTGTGCAGGCTTGGAGCAAACTCTATTTCAGATCTGGAGCAAACCCAGTGAACAAATCAAGAAACAGAGAATCTGAACAGACAGGGGAGAATCCAAACAACACAGAGAAAAATTTTGGAGATCTAAACCAACTAAACCACCGCTGAACCGCGGCCGATTCAAGCATTTGACCGCAGAATAGCGGTCAACCTGTGATGTCAGCACCCCATTTTTCTTCTGTGAGTATCTTCTTTTCTTCTCTCCTACTCCCTGAACTCCACTGACAAATTTTCCTGCAGGTATTCTTTGCACAGATTCTCTTTCTCCTATCGAATAAATTGTTTTTGTGCAGGATTCTTTGCGCTGCCAAATAAAAAAAATATTTTGCAAGTGTTTTAGATTTTTTGGTGTGTTTACTGCTTTGCATTTTTAAAACGGACTTTTAAGGGGCTATAACACCAATCAAGATTGGGTGGGGATTTCATTACCCTTCCTAGGACCTCAAAAATCACTAAAAGCATATGCATCACCCTTGAGTTAATTAAAAAATATCTAGACTCAGCCAGCTAAGGACTGTCGTGCTCAATAGGACAGAAGAAGGTTGTGGGCATTCAATCGTTTATCTAAACCTAACTTTGTGGTGTCTAGGCTAGACAAGTGAGAAAGGTAATTTTAAAAGGCTCGTCTCACGGTGATTCGTGAGCGGATCCCTCCTTTCTTTACTTGTGCTTACCTGGCCACAATTGGCGGTGAAGAGGCTATTTGAGGGATATCTCACAACTTGCCTTTTGGAACAGTTAGGAGCAGTCTAGTTGACTTAGGAGACCCTAGCTCTAGGCTTGATTGTGCATGTATAAATTGTGATTGTTTGAAATTGTGCCGTAGTTCCGTACAAATTTTTGCAAAACTCTTTGTAAAAAAAACACTTTCAAAAATTTCAAAACTCCAAAAACAAACAATTTTTTTAAATAAAAAAATTTTAAAAAAAATAGAAATAAAAAATAAAAAAAATCATCACATTCTTTTTCTTCTCCTTTCTCACATCATGGGTACCCCACCTCGCAAAACTCTTGTCGAACTTTGGTACCCTCAACCAGACATTACTTCCTACGCGCATTGTTTTGGTCGAATTTTGGACGACCCCTCCATACCCAAAATTTCTTTGAAAGATTGAATAAACGCGTCTAGGAGAAACAGTTGGACTCCGCAATCCACTTTGTATCAACCGTTTCAACCTTCACCACTTTCTTACGTTAATACCCCTTTTGAGAGTCCGGTCGTAACTCCGAAACCCATGTCTATTACTGAACATATTGAACAATCTCATAGCCGATCTTTCACTCCTTTCAACACTTCCAGTTCTTGGGATCAACAATTCCATTCACCTTTTTATCCAAATGTTGATCCTGATACTGTCCAACCATTCAATTCCTATCCATCTTACCCAACTGTTGCACCTTCCCTAGACATTGCTTCTACACAGCCATTTGGGAGTTTCCAGAATCCAAACAACTTTGAATCTTTTACTGAAATCCCTTCACAACCCATGTCTAGTCTGGAACAGTCGTTGGAAGATTTTATGGTAACGTCAAGACAACATATGATGGATCTAAATACGTCCATGGCCGCCCTTATACAACCTAGTGACTCGGTAGCTCCAAATTTTCCAATGTATGATGAGGCGGTTGGACAGATTGAGAATTTGAGTGGTGAAAATGAGCTGTACACACTTCTAAATCAAACCTACCCATCCCCAATTGAATCCCATAACTCCGGTTTTGAATGTCTATCAAGTGTTCCAAATGATTCACCAGTTGAAGATAAAACGTCTAATGAGTTGTGCGACTTTATAGTGTTTGATTTACCTGATTGTGAAGGGTCCCTTTCGAGTGAAATCACCACCAATCCTTTTGACCTCTGCACCTCCACTCTAGAACCTGAATTGATTAATATCCATGCTTTTGATGAGGTGTCTGAGAAATTTAATTTTCACTTGATCGAGGATATTGACGCTGGAATATTTTGGATGATGAACCCACAAATTTGGATGAGTTTTCTTTCTAATTCATCATCCCGAGACATTAAATGTTTCTCCCGAACTTCATATGTGTCTTGAATTTGATGAGAATTGCATGGATAAGCTAAATTTTGAGGAGAGTATTGAGGATGGTATTGAGGATAGTATTAAGGATGAACCAGTTTTGTTTGATGAGTCGGATTTTCCAATTCATCCTCCTGAACCTTTAACTGTTACACTTCCTATCAATCCCCTTCATCCTTTCTGTCGTTCCGACCGCGCAAGAAACCGTATCCCTTTCATTTTCAATGTCTGCTTTACCAAGTTCGACGTACCCATGTTTTCTCACGAATCTTGAGGGATTTGACCTCATTTCTCAGTGGGTTGATAGATTAGTACAATCGCTTTTTACACATCGGTCATTACAAATTGTGCTAATTTATACACTCCATCTCCACCCTCAAGTTCGTATTCAACTTCTTTCTCCCACTTTCTCAGGTTCTTCTTCTAATCTTCCTGTAATGATAGCGAGTGTTAATGAATCACAATCCGATATTTTGAGTTCGATAATTATAGAAAAACAACTTGATTTATACTCTTTTGAGAATAGGGTAGATGAGCATTACGAGTCTCCTACCTCTGTAATTTTTGAAAAATCAAGTGTGTTGAATTCTGGCGTGACACTTATTGAAATTGAAACGTTCAATCGGACCATCGATGAAAGTTTCGAAGATATTTTCGCCGACGAACTCGCATTCCTAAACAACACGGACTTGTGATTAATCAACCTTCACCTGAAGAAGTCGAACCACCACCATTTCTTCTTATCCCATATGAGAATGTGACCATTCTTCCTATTCCTAATCATCCATATTCTCGTTTCCATTCACCAGTATTGTTTCGTCTCTATAAATCGAGACGTAAACCTTTTCTTTTACACCACTTATCTCTTCCTCACTTCTTCCTGCCTCCATACATCATGTTCTTTCACCAACCACACCATTATAACGATAAAAATTTTGATTGGTTGGTGCTAACATTTGGCTGTGTAAGGCCTTGTATAGCATGATACTGTGTTTTCCCCCCCAACTCTGCACTTTAACGCTAAAACAGTGGAAACACTGTTTCACTTAAGTTTGGGGGGACCTTTTTGTATATATATTTTGTTTTCTTTTTCCGTTAATAATAAAAAACCAAAAAACAGGGGAGTGCCGACAATTTTGACCCTCTTGATGTAGCCTGACAGTGAGGGCACTGTCAAGTTTAAGTTTGGGGGTGTGCTCGGTAAGGTTTCTTCCTTCGCATTCATATGTATATTTTTGCATTTGCACACTTATTTTAAAACCCATAAAAATTGAAAAATTTTAAAAAATTATAAAAATTGAAAAGTTCGATTTTGACCATATTTAACTTAAGTTTAACATGACGGTTGACTAGTTAGGAAAAACTAGATCCTAAACTTGGTAAATTAAAAACCCTAAAAATAACCTTTCTTAAAGTTTAACCGTAGAAAATATATGTCCTTATAGTTTATTTAGAAATAGGAAAATTTTGAGTTCAGTTCTTGGGCTAAGTCAAAATAAGGGAAGAGTATTGAAATTTTTATTGAAGTGTAAGTTTGAAAAATAATTCCGAACCTTTAGTCTAAATTCTGAAAATATATACCCTACAACTCGCACATATATGCACCTTGAAACTTGGGATAGTAGAGAATACCTTAAATTGCTCTTGTCTAAAATCCTTAGTATGAAATAAACTAAAATAAAAGTATAAGGGTGAATAAAAAAAATGAACACTGGTTTTGTAATTACTTAAGGCTGCATAAATAAAAAATATAGCGATGGTGCTTTATCACCTAGTGCCTTAGACCAACTGGTTTGGGAGTCACTGCTAAAGCCTTAGGTATTACAAGACGAGAAATTACGCCTAAATGCGCGAACACATTTTGTAATCGGTCGTTAGTACCTCAAGAAGTATTAACGGTCGTATGAAGGATGTGTGAGCAATTTCATCTAAAGTTCACCAACTAAAAGTACTTTGGACGATGGACAAGGGTATGATAGCTTGAATTGAATTTCCAAGTGTAGGGGTGATACATACACACACGTAAGGGTATATGATTGGGGTTTGGATAAGATATAGGAATGAAAAATAGGACTTCTATCTTCAATAGATATGATAAAAATTCCTAAGTTGAGATGGAACCTTAGAAGGAAAATTCAAAAGATGTTAAAAGCTAAATAAATTTACAGAACATATACAATCTTAAGTTAAATGATAAGTGAGTGTGAAAAATACGGGTTGATGATTTCTAAGTTGAAGATAATAGAATTTCTTGCTAGAACACCGAATTGAAGAATGAAAGTCAATAGGTCAAATTGATCGGATTTTGTGGGTAGTATCCGCTGAAAACCCTCAGGAGACAACACTCCTCCAATTAGGGACACCTAGAGGTTTAACGGCTTGTTGCATGAGCTCAGTGCAATCGCATTCCCTGCGAAAGTGAGGTTAGGATTTTTCGAGAATAAAATTGGCTTTGCTTGGGACGAGCAAAAGATAAGTTTGGGGGTACTTGTTCATATCAGAATTTTGCATTATTATATCGCCCATTCTTAATCATATTACAAATAAATAGGTGCTTTTGATCCATGTCTGCGAAATAGTTGCAGGTTACAGGTTCTCAGATCATTACAGTGAAACTCATGAAAAGCCGCTACAAATGTGGGACTACGACCAACAATAGATGAATCCGGATGATGCCGCCTACCAGTTAAAGAAACAAATAAGAATCATGAGAACAGTTCAATGCACAAAGTACAAGGGCAGCACAGGATTAAAGACTTCAACACGAAGCTCACGGCAAAAAGTCCACAACATTCTGCACTGTGTAAATCTGGAAGAAAATAGAAGATACTCTGAGAAACCAAGTAAAGAAAACAGAAGATAAAAGCAACACAGAGAAACCCTGAAGAGATGGGCCTAAGAACCCACCAAATAGCCGCGGTTCCGCGGCCATAATATGCACGTATCTATAGGGTGTCGGTGCTTTGACTCGGTCTTTGGGGTTGTTTTATAATTTCATGTATGGATCAGAATGTAAACCTAGGGTTTTTTCTATCTATAAATAGGAGGGCTCAAGGGCTCTTTTTGGTGTGCCTCTTTTGGGTGCCTCTTTTGAGATGCCTCTTTTTAACTTATAGATTGAATTTTAATTTCCTTGTAATCGTCAAGAGGTCATCAATAAAGGTATTTTTTTATCGTGCATTCTTTTATTTGAATTTAATTCCTGAATTTTTATCTGTCTTTTATTATCTGCAACTTAGATAGTCTTTTAAAATTATAAAAATGAATCTTATAATAACTTCCCTAATGAGTGAGTAATTCCTCACTTGTTAGGGTTAGGATTGGGAAGGTTTGAGAGAAGTAAATCTCTCTCTCTCTTTTCTTTGCCCATATAATTTTTATAATAGGACTCTATTTAAATTAACCATACACCGCTCACTACGGCACCCTATCCTACAAGATAGCGGTGATTCCCTAGTTAGACCGGTTGTGGTAGATTTAAATAGAGGTTAGGGCTAAGAGTTAAGAAAGGACAGACAAGGACTAAAAGGAAGAAACTAAGTTTCTTTCTAGTCATGCAAATCCCCTTTGTTGACTATTACCCTAACACCTATATTCTTCACTAGGGCATTGAAAGCAGTGGGTAGAATCCCTTTTCCAAACTAACCTAATCCTTGTTAGTTATATGTGTGCCCTAGAGGCCATTACTGTACATACGATGTATATTGTAGTGGATGCTTGGACATATATAGGGAGGACTTTCTTGCTCGACATGATAGTACGCTATCTGGTTGTACTTTATCTTAACATGTACTCTGATTGTCTCTTTTGTTACATGTTGATAAAGCCCTTAGAATTTGTACTCGACTACTGGGACTATGATGAGATCATACTAGTGGGGCCACAGTAGTCTATGAGTACATCCTACAACTGTTCCTAGTCGAGGGTGTGTCGAGACAGGGCATCGATACACCAGAGTAGACTAGCGTATACGCATCTTGACCCATATGATGGGCGATGGATGATCCCATATCCATCGGTGTTTGACATCAAGGATGGTGTACGGGTGCTCAGTGGAGACTGGGTACACTGAACGGACTCGCCGAGAACTCCTAGATGGTATATATACCTATTGTCAGATTGCAGTTCTCTGGTGACACTTGTACAGGTTAGTCTGTAGACCCGAGATCGTCATAGAGTCTTGTGTGGTTCCCACTGTACTTTGATCTCCTCCCTACCACGGCTCTACTGAGTTGTGCAAACAGGTGGATTTTGGGTACAGTCCCGAATCATATGGAGACAGTGAGCGATAGGAGGGGTTTCGTCTCTCCCGGTATAGGGGGTTGATGTCGCGCTATGTTTGATCGGCTATAACACCTAAATCCCTGGCCAGGGTTCTCGAGCTTTACTGATAAGTGTTATCAGTAGTTCCTCGAACTGTTATGAGCCATAAATCAACATGACTTATAAAGTTACTGGGGTCTGACATTTACCACCCCTAGACTTCATATGCGACGTATCAGACGAAGAGACCGGACTGTACGGTATGTGTTGCTAGTTGGCTCGACGGGAGTTTTTACAGCTTCGCTGGTTTTCTTCTGATCGCTTCAATACCCGGGTGGCCGTTATGTTTAGCTGACCTCTTGCGGCTTGTAGATGTTTGATATGATCATCATCTACTGCTGGCGTATTGACGAGTCTTAGAGTCCCACAATGAAGTTTCCTCGCTCAGGCAAAAAGATGTGGTGTGCATATGAGATATGCGCGGGACCCGCTTAAATACGGTTATGTGATAACGTATATTAATCGGGCATTTTCTATTTGACGGATCGTATGTGATATGACCGGTTTGGTAAATCAAGTGTTGATTTAACTAATTACATTTAGATAAATTCTTTAAGTAAATCCTTTTATATGCATGCATGCATGCACATGATGATGTGCATGAACACATACATGCATACATAGTATCATGGTTGTTGATACAAGAATGGTGGCAATATAAGACTTATATTGAAGCTTTTAATTTGTATTTATCATTTTAAGTTAATGTAAAGAATACCTTCACATGCTCCTTTATATCTTTTCATTTTAAGTTAATGAAAAGAAAACATACACATGCTCCTTTATTCTTTAGTGGGTATCCTTTACTTAACTTAATGAAAAGAATTTCCACCCATGCTTAATTGTTTAGGAAAAGAATTTCCACTCATAATTATGGTGGTAATGGAATAATGGTGATTATTCCTTTCTTATCACTATAAACAGCTTCATATGTGATATGAAACAAGATGCACACAACAAAGAAAAAAAATTGAGTGCAAGGGTGTGAAGAATACATGTTATCATATGTGATATGATAGAAAGCTCAAGCCACCATTATCTTCTTCTTCCTCTCTTAATTTCTTTTTTGAGTGAAGTTGATAAAAGAAAGGATTTGAATTGTTGAATACAAACCACATCATCATACTACACACCTCTAGCCGATTTGTGTAGGGTGTTTGCTTTACTTCGTTTGCGAAACAAGTATGGCAAGGAGCTTTGGGCAAAGGGACTTCGGGTGGATCATCGTGGACAAGGAAGGATTCCATCAATCCGTTACAAACTCTCATAGAGCAAAGGAGTTGCATCAAAGAGAAGACCCGAAGGACCGTATCATCAAGGTAAAATCCCTAACATAGTAGATAAGATCTCTAGTTGGGGTTTACTAGTTGTGGTTTAGACAAGATCTTCGGTTAAGTGCGTGTTGCATGCTAAGAAATTTTTGTTCATCGCTTCCGCCGCGCCACAAGAGTTGTGGTAGCATGTAGCACCAACCGACAATCCTAACCCTAGCAAGAATTTTAATCAATTTAATCTCATTCTTTGATCGTAAAACAAAACCCGACTTGATCGGATTAACTCGTTAGAACATAAAGAAAAGGAATCCATCTCCCTGTGGACCGACCCGTACTCAACCGGCTAGCTACCAAGCTACAATGTTATTGATTGCGGTATATTCTTAACTTTGATTTTAAAACGCACACTCGTACGCAAAACAACTCTCAATCAATCATAGATGGGACGGGGGTTCCTAGGCCTAAACCACAACTCCATTGTCACACAATGGTAGGAACGAAGTTCATCTCATGAACTATTGTATATCCAGACTGCCTCTTTGGTAGCATCCTTAGTAGCAATGTATCCAGCATTTATCGTCTAGTTTTCTACGGTATCTAGCTTGGAACTCTTCCAACATACCATCCCTCCACTAAGGGTAAAGACAATGCTTGTGACTGACATTCAGTCGACCTTACCAACCTGGAAGCTATCCAGTGATTCTCCCTAGGATCGATTGATACCAACTTACTACACCTAGTGAGAATCCTAATATCCACTTAGATCTATCTCATTGATCCAAAACCCAGGATTTAGGAGGTATCACCTTAATCTTATATAGAGAATCCATGTGATAAGAGGAGATTGACCGAGCGTAGCATAGGAAACTCCTTCCCTATCAAGAGTATGCCATCCACGTACAATACGAGAATCTCCACCATACTCCCTACTACCTTTTTGTATATGCAAGGTTCATCTACCATTTTGATGAAGTCAAACGCTTTGACTACCATATCAAAACAGATGTTCCAACTCCGCGATGCTTGCTTTAACCTGTAAAGCAACTTGCACACTTTTCCGCTGCTCCCACTGTTTATGAAGCCCTCTGGCTGTGTACTTATAGACGCTCTCTTCTAAATCACTATTTAGAAAAGTAGTCATGACACCCAACCGTCAGATATCGTAGTCATGGTATGTAACAATGGCAAGTAGGATCCAGATGGACTTAAGCATAGCTTCAGGAGAAAAGGTCTTATCATAATCCACACCTGGTCAATGACGAAAACCTTTTACAACTAGTCTAGCTTTGAAAGTCTTAACTTTTCTATGTACACCAAGTAATCTTCTCAAGATATACTTGCACCTGATGGGGATTTAACACTTCAGATAAAGCAACCAAAGTCCATACTTTGTTGGTGTATATGGATTCCATCTCAGATCGCTTAGCATCCAGCCATTCTCACAGAGTCACCACTCTTGATGGCCTACTCGAAACTAGTTAGGTCATCATCTCATGATGCAATCCTCGCTCCCACTATCATAGAGAAAACCGAAGTATCTCTCAAGTAGATGAGGAACCCTACTAGATCGACGGAGAGGCTGCGGTTCGTCGGGAACTATTGAATCCTCCGGTTCTACCAAATCATCAGCTGCAGTTTGTATAGCTGGAACTCCTTCCAGTTCTAACTCATGACCATTAATTTCTTCACAAGAAATTCATTTTCCAAAAGGTGGCATGCTGAGAAACAAAACACTTTTTGATCCTCAGTGCGGTAGAAGATATTCCCTTGTGAATGCTTGGGATATCCAACAAACTTCCACAGAACTGACCTTGCCTCGAGCTTGTCCGGATTTTTCTTTTAGACATAGGCCGGACAGCCCCAAATATTAACATCCTTAAGACACGGGCTCTTCCCATACCATATCTCATATGGAGTGGTAGGCACCTGATTTGGTTGGAACCCTATTCAATAGGTATGCAGCTTCTTAAGTGCATAACCCCCAAAAAGGAATAGGAAACTCAGTAGTACCCATCATAGAGCACACCTTATCACATAGGGTGCGATTGCTCCGCCCCGATACATCGACGTGATGTGGTGTATACAGAGGAGTAATGCTTAGAGAGAATCTCATTGTCCTTTAGAATAGTCCAGGAATTCCGTGCTCAAGTATTCTCCTCCCTGATCACATCAAAGGACATAATACTTATACCCATTGTGGTTCTCTACTTCTAACTTATATTCTTTGAATTTCTCAAAAACTTCAGACTTGTGTTTCAATAGGAACATATGTTCAAATCTTGAGAGATCATCAGTGAATGTAATGAAGTACAAAGAACCAGTCCTGGCATGTGTAGACAGGGGACTTACATACATCATCATGTATCAATTCCAAGAATTCACTAACTCCTTCTCTGTTTCCAGTAAACGGAGCTATGGTCATCTTATCTTTGTGACATGATTGGAAAGTTTCACAGGATGTAAATTCAAACTGATTTAAATATGAATATTTATGTAACTTCAGTTAGTCGGGTCGCATTGATATGACCTAGTCTACAACGCCTCAAGAAGGATTCATTCATTATTGAACTCTTCCTCTTGTGTGCGTTTTGTACGTTAAGAACTGTGGTTTGATTTAGAACATATATGCTTTTAGATAACGTGCCTGAACCAATCAACTCTTGATATAGGAAATGTTCAAAACATTATCCAACAATACAAAATTATATCCTTCTTTACTAAATAAAGAGACTGATATGATGTTGTATATCAGGTTCGGTATCTAATAACATTCGTTCAGAATCAATGTATTTGGTAATACAGGGTGATAACTGCCAAGATACTTGGCTGCAACACTTGCACCGTTTCCAACTCTTGAAACTTATCACCTATTCCTAGTTCTTTACCTATCTGTAGCCCATGTAATAGATTACATATGTGGGATCCTGATCCGGTATCTCATATCCAAGACGTAGAGGATATTGAGAATCAGTTCTCTGTAATGAACACACCCGAAGAAGATGTATCAACATGTACTTTCTTTGTTTGGGTGGCACGGGAATCCTGGTAATCCCCTATTTTCTGCTTGGTCTTATAACAATTATAAGTTGGAGCGGGACTGTTCATATCAGATTTTTGCATTATTATATCACCCATTCTAAATCACATTGCATATAAGTAGGTACTTTTGATCCATATCTGCTAAATAGTTGCAGGTTACAGGTTCTCAGCTCGCTACAGTGAAATTCATGAAAAGTCGCTACAAATGTGAGACTACGACCAACAACATATGAATCTGTATGATGTCGCCTACCAGTTCAAGGAACAAATGGAAAATCATTAGACAGTTCAATGCATAAAGTACAAGGGCAGCACAAGATCCAAGACTTCAACACGGAGCTCAAGGCAAAAGTCCACATCATTCTGCACTGTTGGAAATCTGGAAGGAGATTGAAGAGATTCTGAGAGACCAAGTGAAGAAAACAGAAGATAAAAGCAACTTGAAGAAACCCTAAAAAAGTGGGCCCAAGAACCCACCAAATGGCCGCGGAACCGCGGCCAAACAGGCTCTTATGCCGCGGTTCCGCGGCCGTGCTCTGCACATGTCGGTGGGGTGTCGGTGCTTTGACCCGGCTTTCTTAGGGTAGTTTGGTAAATTCATGTATGGATCAGAATGTAACATAGGGATTTTTCTATCTATAAATAGGGGAAAACCAAAAGCCAAATTAGGCATGCCTCTCTTCATTTTTTATTCCTCTTTTTTATATTCTACATCTAAATTTTAAATTCAATTGTAATGCTTTCTTAAGAGGTCATCAATAAAGTAAGTCTTTTATTTTATTTTATCTCGCATTCTTCTTATCTGCAATTTATTATCTGCACTTTTATTTGTTCTTTAGTTATCTGCAATTTAGGTCATCAATAAAAATTAAAAAAAAATGAATTTTATTGTTATCTTCCTAATGAGTGAGTAATTCCTCACTTGTTAAGGGTAGGAAAGGGAAGGTTTGGGAGATGGAAATCTCTCTCACTCCTTTCTTTGCCCAAATAATTTTAATATGGACTCCCTTTAAATCAACCATAATCCGCTCACTGCGGCACCCTATCCTACATGATAGCGATGATTCCCTAGTTAGACCGGTTGTGGTTGAACTAACCGGAGGTTAGGGCTAAGAGCCAAGAACGGACGGATAAGGACCAAAAGGAAGAAACCAAGTTTCTTCCTAGTCGTGCTAATTCCCGTTGTTGTCGATTACCCTAACACCTTTATTCACAATTAAGGCATTAAAAGAAGCGAGAAGATCTCTATTTCGAACTGACCTAATCCTAACCCTAGCAAGCCTTTTTATCAACTTATTCGCATTCATAGATCTTAAAACAAAACACTACCAAAGTTAGGACTTAACTCGTTAGAACATAAAGAAAAGGATTCCTTCTCCCTTTGGATCAACCCGTACTCAACCGGCTAGCTACCAAGCGACACCGTCTTGATTACGGTAAAATTAAACACAGAAAATCTCTGACAATCAAATGGCACCGTTGCCGGGGAGACGGTAGTTTAATTCTTTGTATAATTTTGGGTTAATTAAGAAAAATATATATAAATACAAAAAAATTGAAAAAAATTAAAAATAATAAAAAAACATAAAAAAAAAATCATTTTGTTATTTTTGATTGGTTTTTGTGCGAATTGTGCAGGAAAGAAAGACGGACTGATTCAGATCTGGAGCAAGCTCGGTGAACAAATCCAGAAACAGGGGATCTGAACAGACAGAGGAGAACCAACTCAGCACAGAGAAGAATTTTGGAGATCTAAACCTACTTATCTGCCGCGGAACCGCGGCAGAATTAAGCTTTTGACCGCGGAACCGCGGTCAACTGGTGACATCAGCAGTTGATTTTCTCTGTAAGCATCCCATTTCTCATCTCCTTTCCTCTGCACTCCACTGAAAAAAATTCCTGCAGGATTCTTTGCACAGCAACCTCTTCTCCCTCTCCAATAAATTGTTTTTATGCAGGATTCTTTGCGCCGCAAATAAAAAATATTTTTTGGCAAGTGTTTTAGATTTTGGTGTGTTATTGCTTTGCATATTTAATACGGAATCTAAGGGGCTATAACACCAATTAAAATTGGGTGGAGATTTCATTACCCTTCCTAAGACCCCAGAAATAACTAAAAGCATATGCATCACCCTTGAGTTAATTAAAAAATATCTAGACTCGGCCAATTAAGGATTGTCGCGCTCATTAGGACAGAGGAAGGTTGTGGGCATTCAGTCGTTTATCTAAACCTGATTTTATGGTGTCTAGGCTAGACAAGTGAGAAAAGTAACTTTAAAAGACCCGTCTCACGGTGATTCGTGAGCGGAACCCTCCTTTCTTCATTTGTGCTTACCTGGCCACAATTGGCGGTGAAGAGGCGATTTGAGGGATATCTCACAACTTATCACTTTGGAACAGTTAGGAGCAGTCTAGTTGACTTAGGAGACCTTAGCTCTAGGTTTGATTGTGCATGTTTAAACTGTGGTTGTTTGAATTTGTGTCGTGGTTCCGTACAAATTTTTGCAAAAACTCTTTATAAAATAAAAAATAAATAAAATAAAACAAAACAAAATTTTTAAAAAAACATGCCCTTTGTCGCTAGAATCTCATTTCACCCACCTTTCATCCACATTTCCCCATTGACGTTTTCTTACCCTCACATTCTACGCTTTGACTATACTAAACTCATTTAGTGTATGTCCGGTTGGACTCGGGACACTAGCGCCCGTTTAGTCCATGTTTCGTTAGTCGCTACTGACTACGCAATCGACTCTGAAGTCGAAACTCCCTCCACACCTTTTTCATCCTCACCTTTGCCAGCCAACTCCGACGTTGACCGGAATTCTGTTCATACATCTTCTTCTTCATCTTCATCTTCTTCTGAGATGTCAGGATTCAATCCTAACAACCCTTTACCTACCTCGGGACTGATTCCACCTCAACTGGGTGCAAATAACCCGCAACAACCTCCTGTTGAAGCGCCACAGCGAATCGCGCTCCAGGATCGTTTCTATCCTACCCGCTCCGCACTTCCTACCTGTCTTTCACTACCGCCGGCAAATGGGGACAATTTCGAAATTAAACCCACTTCATCAACATGTTGCCTAAATTTCACAGGCTGGAATCCGAAGATGCCTATATCTTCATCAACAAATTCCAGAACGTATGTGCAATGATGAAAACAACCCAACTGTCCGATGATGCTATAAGGCTACGAGTCATTCTCTTCACTCTATGTGACCTAGCTGAAAAGTGGCTATATAGTACTGCATCGCATTCCATAAATAGTTGGGAAGAGTTTGTTAAAGCGTTTCTTAAAAAGTTTTACCCAAATCACAAGACCGCGAGAATACGAAATGAAATTAACCAATTTTCCCAGCTTCCTTCCGAACCTTTTTAGAATTGTTTCGACCGATACAAAGACCTTCTTGTTCAGTGCCCTCATCACGGTATTGAGAGATGGCAAATTTGCCAGACCTTATACGAAGGACTGAACTCAGCAACCAAGCAGTTGCTGGAGACCATTTGTCAATGCCATTTCTTATCAAAATATGACGAGGAAGCTTGGCAATTTCTTGACGATCTTGCTGAACAAACGCTTCAGTGGGAAAGCACTTGACCGAACACTTCGTCCACTTCATCTACTTCTTCCGGTCAATCTAGGGCAGGCGTTAATCAACTTGATATGTCAATTGCAATGAAAGCCGAAATGGCAGCGATTACACGAAAACTGGAAGCAATTGAGAGCAAATTCTCATCGCCTTCTCCTGCCCCTGCTCTTCCCCCTCGCACTATATGCGCTTGTTGTTCGGATCCATCCCATTTGACCGAAGAGTGTCCTTACAACCCACCTGCTCAAGGACAGGATCAAGTCAATGCTGCCTTTCAGCAGAGACAAAGAAATGATCCATACTCTTCAACTTACAATCCTGGTTGGAGGAACCACCCTAATTTCGCCTGGAATCAAAATCAACAACAATTCCAAGGCAACAACAATTTCCAGAGGCCTCCTCCTCAACGACAAGCTCATCAACAAACTCAATATCAGCAACCTTTTCAACCCCAACCTTACCAAAATCAAATGAACAATTTTGCACCTAACAATTCTTTTCCTCAAAACAATTATGTTCCACAAAATAACGATAAGGTTTTCTCGTTAGAACGAAGTTTGGAGGCGTTTTTAAAGCAATCAACTCAATCCTCCGCCAACAACCAGTCTTCCATTCAGTGTTTGGTTCAACACACTGCTTCACACGGGCAAAGCATCAAAACCATCGAAGCCCAGATTGCACAACTAAATGCATCTTTAAGCGAGCGAGAGAAAGGAAAGCTTCCATCTCAACCACTCCCAAATCTTGGTCACCCACAAAATGCACATGTTCCTCTTGAATAACAAAACCATAATATGAGTGCCGTGACTACATTGAGATCTGGAAAGATGTTGCCGAACAACGTTGGCACTGATGATGACACCCCGGCCGCCGCTTCTTCTTCTGCGGCTTCTTCTTCTTCTTCTTCATCTTCTGAACCTGTTCTCCATTCTTCAAAAGGCTCTTCTTCTTCTACTATTCCGAACGGACCCACCTCTCACTCCACAAAAACACCAGTTATGGGGTCCGTTCCTGCTCCACAATCTCCTCCACAAACATTGGACTCAACCAATTTTCAAAATGTTCCATTTCCAAACAGGTTGAGATCCAATAAACAAAATCCACAAATAGAGAAGATTGTGGAGTTGTTTAAACATGTTAACATTAACATTCCTCTCTTGGATGCAATCCAACAAGTCCCTTCCTATGCAAAAATCTTGAAGGACTTGTGCACTAAGAAGAGAAAATCCCAGGTACCTAAGAAAGTTTTCTTAGCTGGTGCCGTGAGCGATGCTCTTACCCAACCTTTACCTTAAAAACGAAAGGACCCTGGCTGTCCTACGATTTCAATAACTATTGGGGATAAGAACATCAACCGCGCACTTTTGGATCTTGGTGCCAGTGTTAACCTATTTCCTTATTCAGTATATGAGCAATTAGGTGTAGGAGAGCTGAAACCTATATATTGTACTCTCTAAATGGCCGACCGATCCATCACCCATCCTAGGGGTGAGATAGAGGATGTGTTGATCAAAGTAGGGGACTTCATTTTCCCCGTTGATTTCATTGTTTTAGACACAGCCTGTGGCTAACCCCCAGAATCAAATTCCGGTGATACTCGGTCGACCATTCCTTGCAACCTCTAATGCTGTAATTGATTGTCAAAATGATTCGATGAACCTATCTTTTGGAAACATGATAATTGAACTCAACATTTTTAAGTTGGGGAATCATCCCTCTGAACCTAATGCTAATATACTAGACGTTTGCTCGATCCAAGAGATCACCCAGGAGGACTGTGAATTAGAAAAGATTTTGTTCGATCACAGCAATCTTAACGCCACTAGTGCGTTCCTCCTTGAGCCTGATATTGATTTTACTCCAGATCATGACTAGGAGTGTTTCACTTTCTTGAACGAACTTGAACAGTCACCAACCGAGTTTGAATCCTTTGAGTTTTCGGAAGAGTTAGCTGAACCATCCAACTCGGTTGCTTACACTCATTTTGAACCTCTGCTGGAATCCTTTGACTTTGAGACTGTTTCACCGATTTTACCTTCAATTGTTTCACCTCCGACGCTCGAACTCAAGCTATTACCGTCTCACCTTAAATACGCTTATTTATATGAGAATGAGACCCTCCCAATTATCATCTCGGCTTCTCTAGCCTCAGAGCAAGAGAAAGCCCTTCTGACGATCTTGCAGAGCAATCGGCAAGCTTTTGGCTGGACTATGGAGGACATTAAGGGGATTAGTCCCCTGATAGTGGAACATCATATTCATATGACGGATGATGCCAAACCAGCCAGGGATCCACAGAGACGACTCAACCCAGTCATGAAGGAGGCTGTTAAAAAGGAGATCTAAAGTGTCTTGATAGTGGTATTATTTATCCTATCTCTGATAGTCAGTAGGTTATCCCCATTAACGTCGTCCCCAAGAAATCAGGCATAACGGTCATAAAAAATGAGGCGTACGAGTTAATTCCTACTCGCACCCAAACTGGGTGGCGAGTATGCATCGATTATAGGAAACTCAACGCCGCAACACGGAAAGACCACTTTCCATTACCTTTCATTGACCAAATGCTTGAACGATTGGCTGGGCATGAATATTACTGCTTTTTGGATGGCTACTCAGGCTATAATCAAATTTCCATCACCGAAAAAGATCGGGACAAGACTACATTCACTTGTCCTTTCGGCACGTTTGCATATCATCGCATGCCTTTTGGGTTATGCAATGCGCCCGCTACTTTCCAGCAGTGTATGATGGGAATTTTTTCAGACATGGTGGAAAAATTCTTGGAGATCTTCATGGATGATTTCTCCATTTTCGGCGACTCCTTTGATGAGTGTTTGCTACATCTCGATGCAGTCCTTACCCAGTGTAAGGATAAGAACCTTATTTTAAATTGGGAGAAGTGTTAGTGTATATGCCCTAGAGGCCATTACTGTATCATACTAGTTTGTATATTACTTGATGGAAGCTTGGGATATTCACAGTTGTATATACAATCTTGCTCGAAATGGTAGTATGCTACTTGGTTTGTCTCTACTTCAATATGTGCATGTGTTTCTTTTAGCATATCGCTTATATACATATTAGTAGAGCCCTTAGGATCTTTGCTTGATTACCAGCGTTGTGATGGCGCTCACACTCGTGGGAGCTGGGTAATCCATAAGCACATCCTTATATAGGTCCCTAGTCGTTGGACTATCGAGACAGGGCATCGATACTCCGGAGTAGACTAGCGTATGCGCTTCTCATCCCAGCATGGGAGATGGTATGTCCCACAGCCGTCAGTATGTCGTACTTGAGATAGTATGCGGGTGCTCGTTAGGTTACGAGTACACTGGACAGGACTCGTCGGGAACTGTTGGTTGGTATTATACCTATCGTCAGTTATCAGTTCCCAGGTGACATGAGTACAGCTTAGTCCGCTGACTTGACACTGTCACTTCGCCTCGAGTGTGTTCCCACTGCACTTTGATTACTACCCTACCACGGCTCAAAGGAGTCGTGCAAACAGGTAGTTTTTGGGTGCAGTCCCGAAGCACTTGGAGGCAGTGACGGTTAGACAGGATTCGTCTCTCCCGGTATTGGGGGTTGACATCGCGCTGTGTCCAGGAGAGCCATTACACAAGTATTCCCTGGCCAGGGCAAGCGAGATATACTGGTAGGTTTCCAGTGTTATCTCAGGGTGTTCTGGGCTACACTCCGACACGACTTGTACCGCTATTAGGGGACTGACGTTCACCGCCCCCCTAGGCCCGCCATGCGATATATCAGACGAACAGACCAGACTGTACGGAGATTGTCACATACAGGCTCAGTAGGAGTTCAGATGGGGTCACCTCGTCAGTCTTCTTATCGGCATCTACCTGGGGACCGTTACGTACAGCTAGCGCCGCTTGCGGTCTGTGGTTAAACCCACTGCCAGCGTAGTGTCGAGTCTTTAGAGTCCCACACAGAGAACTATTCGCCTTTAGGCAAAATGAGTAGAGGTCGCATGGTTTTGCGACAGGGTTCGTTCACATCCGCGCACTTGTGCATTTTTGTTGTCCGGACAGATTATACTAGCGGGTTTTGGTTTAAGCCGGATCCTAGTATATGATTTGGGTTTGGTTTTATCTCTTTGTATTCGTGTTCCTCGGATCACGAATACAGGTGCGTATGCACAGTTGCTTGAGACAGAGGGAGAGGACTTTGATTAGGGTTAATGACCACTGTCATTTTATTAACCCTAATGCTTATGTGTGTATTATGGTTAATTGATATTAGTTTAATATAATTGTGCATGGTTATGGTTGTTGACCATTTGACTATCTTGACTTGTTGACCTTAGTTGACATGTTGACTATTATCATTCCATATAAAAGATGCTCTTTGATCCTTGCAATTAGCATTAAATATGAAATGATAATGGTCATGTCTTGATTAAGCCATGACAATTATCTTACTAATTATCAATTTATAATAATACACACATATATGTGAGAATGCTTGATGATTCTCTCATTCTATCATTTTACTTTCTCTCTCTTGTTCTTCCTCTCCCTCAAGCTCTCCCCTCTCATGTGTTGAGAAACACTTGAGCTTGAGAAAAACCTCTTCTTGATAATCTCTACTCTCATCTAGGGTTCTAGGATTAGCACTTCTAGCACCCTAGTTACTTCTAGCTTGGAGTTGAAGCCAAAGGTTGAGGCTTTCGGGTGGATCCTTCTTCGACGTGAGAAGACGACAAAGGTGATCCCTTTCTACTACTCCAAGGAGCAAGGAGAGAAGGACATAAAGCCCTAGGTATAACCATTCTACCCTTAGCCAGTTTCTAGTTAGCTTTAGCTTGTTTTTGTTTAGCAAAGATCCTTCTTTGTCTAGTCCATGTTGCCTAAAGTGATAAAAATCCGATTTTTATTCCGTTTTCCGCCTCCCCGCAAGCACCGGGGTGGGCAACGTGGACTTACAAGAAGTGCCACTTCATGGTACGTGAAGGGATTGTCTTAGGACATATCATCTCGCAAAATGGCATTGAGGTAGATAAAACGAAGATTGAAGTCATTTCCAATCTCCCTCCTCCCAAATGCGTCCGAGACATTCGAGCTTTCCTTGGCCATGCCGGTTTCTATAGACGGTTCATCAAGGACTTCAGCAAGATTGCTAGGCCCTTGACTCTTTTGCTGGCCAAGGACACCACATTCGATTTCGACTCGAGCTGTATGAATGCGTTCGAGTCATTAAAAAGCTCACTCACTTCTACTCCCATTCTTTCTTCTCCTAACTGGACGCATCCATTTGAGATTATGTGCGATGCATCTGATTTTGCCATTGGTGTTGTACTTGGACAGTACATCAATAAGATGCCGCATGTAATCTATTATGCTAGCCGAACCTTGAACGATGCCCAATTGAATTACACAACAACCGAGAAGGAATTCTTGGTTGTTGTGTTTATATTAGAAAAGTTCAGGCCTTATTTAATCGGCTCTCCAGTCATCGTATACACTGACCATTCTACTCTTCGCCATCTTTTTGTAAAGAAGGACGCAAAATCTTGGCTAATACGTTGGATCCTCTTACTCCAAGAGTTTGACCTTGTCAACAAAGACAAAAGAGGATGCGAAAATGTAGTCGTCGACCATCTTTCACGCCTCTCTTCTTCGCCGACGCTTCAATTTCCGATAAACGACGTTTTTCCGGATGAGCGGCTCTTGACGGTATCATGCGAACCTTGATTCGCGGATATTGTAAACTATCTAGCCACCGGACTACTGCCGAATGAATGGCCAAAACAGGACAAACTCTGATTCTTACCCCAGGTAAAACACTTTTACTGGGACGAACCTTATCTGTTTAAATTCTGTCCCGACCAGATTATTCGTCGGTGTGTCCCCGGCAATGAATTCAAGAGCGTGCTGTCATTTTGCTACGATCAAGCATGTGGCGGGCATTTTGGCCCTAGAAAGACAGCCGAAAAGATCTTGCAGTGTGGTTTCTACTGGCCACAGCTTTTTAAAGACGCATATGATTACTGCAAGACGTGCTCCCGGTGCCAACACTTGGGCTGGATATCCAGGAGAAACGAAATGCCGCTCCAACCAATCTTTGTTGTGGAAGTTTTTGATATTTGGGGGATTGATTTTATGGGACCGTTTCCCAATTCTTTTGGGAACTTGTATATTCTCCTCGCTGTTGATTATGTTTCTAAGTGGGTCAAGGCTGTACCCAGCCGGATTAATGACAACAAGGTTGTCGTTAGATTCCTCAAGGAAAACACTTTCTCCCGATTTGGGCACCCCCGAGCAATCATTAGCGACAATGGAACTCATTTCTGTAATAGGACTTTCGAGTCCTTGATGCAGAAATATTCCATTAATCATAAGCTGTCAACGTCCTATCATCCCCAAACGTGTGGGCAAGCCGAGATTTCAAATCGACAAATCAAGCAGATATTGGAGAAGACGGTTTCCAAAAATCACAAGGATTGGTCTTTAAAACTTACTGATGCCCTTTGGGCATTTCGAACTACCTTTAAGACCGATCTTGGCATGTCTCCTCATCGGCTTGTTTATGGAAAGGCTTGCCACCTTCCAGTAGAAATAGAGCATCGCGTATTTTGGGCGATAAAAGAGCTGAATCTATCAATTGAAGATGCGGGCAGCCATAGAAAGCTGCAATTGAATGAATTGAACGAGTTTCGGGATGAAGCTTACGAGAACGCGGTTGTCGTAAAAAACCGAACGAAGGTGTTTCACGATAAACACCTTATGCGCAAAACATTCAAACCTGGTCAACAGGTTTTACTTTACGACACCCGGCTACATTTCCATCCCGGCAAGCTTAGATCTCGATGGAAAGGGCCATTTTTTGTACGCACTGTATATCGACACGGTGCGGTCTACTTAGAGAATCCGGAGGACGGTTCACTATTTAAAGCGAACGGACACAGGCTTAAACCGTTTCTCACCGCGGACCCTTCGGAGGAGCTCCTGATGTTGCAGGAGCCGATTTACATTGACTGATCTTCTTCCATCTACCCCCAAATTTCGGTTATCCAGCCATAAATAGTGGAAACACTGTTTCAAATAATTTTGGGGGTATGTACCACTGGTAATTATAAAAAAAATAAAAAAAAAATCAACTTTTCAAGGGCATTTTTGTAAATATTCAGTTCTATTAAATAAATAAATAATACTTTTTTTCTTTACAAAATAAATTCCTCTTTTTAAGGGGTCATTTTTTGCAAATAACCAAAACACCACCTATAAATACAACCCAACCCCTCTTCTGAATTTACAGAACCCTAATTTCCCTCTCTAAAAACCCTAGCCGCAGTAGCAGAAAGATCAGGGAGATCTCACCAGATCGCCGCGCAACCGCCACCAAAGGAGCCATATCGCCGTGCTTCCGCCGCCTCTTAGTGTCTTCTCCCTCTGAAAATTTCAAAGGAGATTTGCCTCTCTGTTTTTCTCTCTATATAGATTTAATTTTTCAATTTACTCTCTGTGATGGCACCTACACTACAATTTGAAAGGGATTTTTCCCAAATGCTTGCACACACAGTTTATGGTAGTTACTTCGGTGATGAGATCTGGAGGTGCGGATGGAACTTTTTACTATTTAACCATCCGAATGCCTTCGCGCTTCCGGATCTTGTCAACCATTTTTATGAATGCATGGATGAGGGTAGTCTTGCACAACACGGGTACCTTAGATTAATGTGGGGGGATAGGGAAATTATAATTGATAGGGACTTCATCCACGAAGTTACCCTAATTCCACGACTCCCCATTCATGACCAACCCCTCCGCTTCGAGGACTACCTACCCTTGATGGGCAACGACTGCTTTAGGGAGCCACGAAAAGGCATCCAGGCCTGAACACTTTTCGCGAACGTCTTAACTGTGTGCCGTTGGGCACAAATTAATATTTTTGGAAGTTCGCACAACACAACTTTTTTCACACCATCCCTACATATAGTGCACGCACTAATGACTCGAAACCCTAATTACGATATGTGCAATGTATTGCTTCACTCAATTGGCACGGATAAGAGGGCAGCCAACTATCCATGCCCTATGTTGGCGACACAACTGTGTCGCAATTTCCTCCCTGTTGAGAAATTTGAATTTTATATGCATGGTGGGATTCCCATTAGACCCCTTCTTGAGGGTGTCTCTACGTCCTATACACGATTACATGATTTATGGTCGCGCACCGAGCCGGCCGAAGACGTGCCCGCAAAGACACCCAGCTCGAGCTCAACCGCGAGTGATAAAGAGCTTACCCCCGTTGCGCAAGCGCGCTTGATACAACGAACAAATAGGGGGGTAGAATGATTGATAGGGATGATGACCAACCTTAATCAGCGAGTGACGGGTTTGGAGCAGGGCATGACCACCCTATTGGCCAGAGAGGAACGATCCCGCTCACGATCAAGGGGACGGAGAGGCTATGAGCAGTGAGGATACTGCTTTCGATAAATTTGGGGGTGGAGGTTGATTGTAAATAGTTATCTTTGCATTGCATCTGCATATTTTTATTTTTTGTACATATTGGTTTTTTCTTTCTTTGCATATTTAATTCCGCATTGCATCTTTATAAAAAATATAAAAACTAAAAAAATATAATAATATAAAAATAAAATCAATAAAAATTTCAAAATTTATAAAAATTGAAAAGTTCAATTTTGGCAATATTTGACTTAAGTTCAACATGACGGTTGACTGGTAAGAAAAAACTAGATCCTAAACTTGGTAAATTAAAAACCCTAAAAATAACCTTTCTTAAAGTTTAATTATAGAAAATATATGTCCTTTCAGTTTATTTAAAAATAGGCAAATTTTGAGTTCAGTTCTTGGGCTAAGTCAAAATAAGGGAAGAGTATTGAAATTTTTATTTGAAGTGTAAGTCAGAAAAATAAATTCTGAACCTTTAGTCTAAATTCTGAAAATATATACCCTACTACACACACTTACACACATCTTGAAACTTAGAATAGTAGAGGATACCTTGAAATACTCTTGTCTAAAAACCTTAGTATGAAGGAAAATAAAATAAAAGTATAAATGGTGAATAAAGAGACATAAAAAAATGAACACTGGTTTTATAATTGCTTAAGGCAGCATAAATAAAAAAATATAGCGAGTGTGCCTTATCACCTAGTGCCTTAGACCAACTGGTTTGGGAGTCATTGCTAAGCATTAGGTATTACAAGACGAGGAATTACGCCTAAATGCGCAAGCACATTTTGTAATCGGTCGTTTAGTACCTCAAGAAGTATTAACGGTCGCATGAAGAATGTGTGAGAAATTTCATCACCAACTAAAAAAAAGTACTTTAGATGATGGACAAGAGTATGATAGCTTGAATTGAATTTCCAAGTATAGGGGTAAAAATTACACACACATAGGGGTATATAATTGGAGTTTGGAGGAGAGATAGGAATAAAAGATAGGGTTTATATCTTCAGTAGAGATGATAAAAATTCCTGAGTTAAGATTGCACCTTAGAAGGACAATTTAGGAGATGCTGAAAGCTTTATAAACTTGCAAAACGTATATGATCTTAAGTTAAATGAAAAGGAAGCATGAAAAATACGGGTTAATGATTTCTAAGTTGAAGATAATAGAATTTCTTGCTAGAATACTGAATTGAAGAATCAGAGTCAACAGCCAAATTAATCGGATTTTGTGGGTAGTATCCGCTAAAAACCCTCAGGAGACAACACTCCTCCTACTAGGGACACCTAGAGGTTTAACGGCTTGTTGCACGGGCTCAGTGCAATCGCGTTCCCTGCGAAAGTGAGGTTAGGAATTTTTGCGAATAAAATTGGTTTTGCTCGGGACGAGCAAAAGATAAGTTTGGGGTTATTTGTTCATATCAGATTTTTGTATTATTATATCACCCATTCTTAATCACATTGCATATAAGTAGGTACTTTTGATCCATGTCTGCTAAATAGTTGTAGGTTACAGGTTCTCAGCTCGTTATAATGAAATTCATGAAAAGTCGCTACAAATGTGAGACTACGACCAACAACAGATGAATCTGTATGATGCCGCCTACCAGTTCAAGGAACAAATGGAAAATCATTAGACAGTTCAATGCACAAAGCACAAGGTCAGCACAAGATCCAAGACTTCAACACGAAGCTCAAGGCAAAAGTCCACATCATTATACACTGTTGGAAATCTGGAAGGAGATTGAAGAGATTCTGAGAGACCAAGTGAAGAAAACAGAAGATAAAAGCAACTTGAAGAAACCCTAAAAAAGTAGGCCCATGAACCCACCAAATGGCCGCGGAACCGTGGCCAAACAGGCTCTTATGCCGCGGTTCAGCGGTCGTGCTCTGCACATGTCCGTGGGGTGTCGGTGCTTTGACCCGGCTTTCGTAGGGTAGTTTGGTAAATTCATGTATGGATCAGAAAGTAACCTAGGGTTTTTTCTATCTATAAATAGGAAAACCAAAAGCCGAATTAGGCATGCCTCTCTTCATTTTTTATTCCTCTTTTTTATATTCTAGATCTAAATTTTAAATTCAATTGTAATGCGTTCTTGAGAGGTCATCAATAAAGTAAGTCTTTTATTTTATTTTATCTCGCATTCTTCTTATCTGCAATTTATTATCTGCACTTTTATTTGTTCTTTATTTATCTGCAATTTAGGTCATCAATAAAAATTTAAAAAATGAATTGTATTGTTATCTTCCTAATGAGTGAGTAATTCCTCACTTGTTAGGGGTAGGAAAGGGAAGGTTTGAGAGATGGAAATCTCTCTCACTCCTTTCTTTTCCCAAATAATTTAATACGGGCTCCCTTTAAATCAACCATAATCCACTCACTACGGCATCCTATCCTACATGATAGCGGTGATTCCCTAGTTAAACCGGTTGTGGTTGAATTAACCGGAGATTAGGGCTAAGAGCCAAGAACGGAAGGACAAGGACCAAAAGGAAGAAACCAAGTTTCTTCATAGTCGTGCTAATCCCGTTGTTGCCGATTACCCTAACACCTTTATTCATAATTAAGGCATTGAAAGAAGCGAGAAGATCCCTATTTCGAACTGACCTAATCCTAACCCTAGCAAGCCTTTTTATCAACTTATTCGCATTCATAGATCTTAAAACAAAACCCTACCAAAGATAGGACTTAACTCGTTAGAACATAAAGAAAAGGATTCCTTCTCCCTGTGGATCGACCCGTACTATACCGGCTAGCTACCAAGCGACACTGTCTTCATTGCGGTAAAATTAAACACAAAAAATCTCTGACAATCAGGGACCAACGTTCCCCAGCTCAGTATAACAAGCGGGTTCGGTCAATACATCCGTATTATTATCTTGAGTAAGACGTGACATGCTCGCTATCTGGAGAGAAAGAGAAGAAAACACTCGGCGTATGCTCTTGCAAGATTAGATTGGTTATAATTTTATCTAATCAGGATGGCTCCCACTATTTTAGTCAAATCTTCCTTCAAACCCTAAAAGGAAAGACTAGCCGGGATTAATTACACACTACAATTTCGCCAATCTTTTGGCCAGGCCAGTGTCGGTACTTTGAGGGAGATTCCCCGTGCTTTCACACGGACCTAATTAAAATAAACCTCATTTTCCCATAGGCATAACCCCGTTTACACCTTTCTAGACACCTACTTGATCGGCTAATTGTGATGTGTAAAACTCTCCCAGGAGTAACTCTTACTCTCAGTAGGTATCGGGATCCAACTATCCCATAGGACGTATGCAATCTTATTGCAAATTTCAACACTTGAAATTCCCGATAATGTTTTGCCCCTAGCATTCTATGACCTTGACAAAAGCCAACAAACCATAGGCTGCTAGTCAAGTTCAACCCGTACATTTCCTGATTGAATTAAACCCACCCGCACGACTCTTGACGAAAGACAACAAAGTCATACGACTACCCTAACTCGATCGCATCATATGCTTATGCAGATAAGCACAAATAGCTACCGCACATTACGCCTTGATGAAAGCCAACAAACGTAGCACGAATACTATGAAATACTTATCTAAAATGACGGAGGGCTATGACAGGTTTTTAAGAAAACCCTTTGCGTAATGAACTTGATCTCGTTGTAGAATTGATTGAATTTTAAAAGGAGTGTTTTTTAGGCTTTTACTAGTTTTGCTAAAGAGATCACTCCCGGTGAAGGGATCTCGGCTCTTTTCTTATCGAATAAGGTGCTGGATATTTCACAAATACCACTATACAAAGCAAAAACTATAAAAGCAATCAAAAGACAAATCGAGTTTGTAGCATCTACTAGTTATTGCTAAAGAGGTCACTCCCGGTGAAGGGATCTCGGCTCTTTCCTTATCGAATAAGGTGCTAAATATTCTACAAGGAATACCGCTATGCAAAACAAGAACTAGAGCTACCAGTTTTTAAAACAAGTTTCTACAACATCTTTTAGGTTTCTTTTATTTCATTAATCTCATTAATGAAGTCCCATTTATTATGCTTCCCAAGCATCACATATGAAACGAAAGCAACAGTATATAATATAATATATATATATAATATAAGTATTCGTCTCAGAATATAATCAATGATCACATCACAGAATATCACAGCAGAATAAAACATATGAAATATTAAATATACTAGGATTTCCGGGTTTTAAAATAAGCCTATATAAAACACGGATTCCACGGTCATAATGAATAGCCAAACCCACCCACATCCCCAGACCCCTACGAGAGCGGCAAGCAACCCTGCCAATTCTAGAGTTAGGAGACCCGGTCTCGACTCCTCGAGATGGTCTCCCACTAGACCCTAGAACCCGGTTACTTGTGCTCCCCGCCTTTGGTCTATCCTAATGCGGAAAAGTAAATAATATACAATGGTGACATCATCCTCAACCCGGAAGTGCCCCAATAAAAGAATATTACATACATTGAATTTTACATAAATGAAAATGAAAAACTCTCATCTCACATAAAAAAAACCCGGCTATTCAAAACACGACGATCCAATATAACATATCACAGCAACACATAACATCACATGTCATCAACGTAAGTAAATATGCGTATCCCAGTTGTCGTTGACATATAGCACCGAAACCGGCGATACACCACATATTACACTTACAGTCGCAGAAAAAAAAGTGAAAAACTACAACAGTTGGAATCCGCAACCACCTTAGACATCATAAACCCAACGTATCACATACTTTGGATTTCATGCCTAACCAAATGAATTCCTTAGACATCGCATGCCTAACAATTATAAACCCCGCATTTTAGTCTCGATTTCGAAAAAACTTTTCAATATCAAGTCGGGCAATTCAACAAGATTCCCGACAACCTGATCAAATGCTCGTCGGAAACTTTAGTAGACTGTCGCACCCCCCGATGCCGTCGACGAAGTGCACTAAGGTGGAACACCGCTGCCGTGAGCACCCGAACGGATGCTTTTGGCGATGGGGTTCTCCTACAGTCACTTAGTCAGGGCTATGGGACGTGGCTATCTAATAATGTTACCCGGCGAGTATCCGCGTACACTACGTGATTGAGACGGACTTTTGATCACATCAAAATTCCATGGCAACCGATCAAATGAGACTAAATTGCTATATTTATAACATTCAAATTAGTTATCTCATAACTACATTTGTGGATTCCAAATATTGTATCCCATCACATGATACCCGGACGACGTTAAACTTTTCGATCGATTCATCAAAGTCCCACAATTTCCCGACAGCACAACACTTGAGCACAATTTTAGTAATACCCAGAATATGCCACAGTACCTATGCACCAGCCGTAGAAGGGCAAACCCAAGCCTCACTCATGTTGCCATGGAACTACGACAAACCCTAGGGTATGATCGTGGTTCCGCGATCCAAAAAAGTCGAGTTAGGGTTTCATTCTTCTAGAGGGTTCATAGGATTACTTGCATGTTTTTCCGAATACGTTAAACTTAGAAAAATGGGTTTTTGATATTCGATCGAACTTTTTAACTTCGTTTAGACAACATGCGAATAACCCGAAACAACGTTAAAACTACGAATACGAAACACTCCGAATTGCTTATAGTGTAAGATTATATCACATACAAACTTAGCAAAAACAAACAACACCTGAAACATCAAAACCAAGTCACTGGAACACACAAAAAATTTCAGGAGGGAGCTCGGATTTTGGCCGAGATGGGGGGGTAGTGGCCGGCCAAAAAGACTCAGAATTGCCTCAAATTTCTTCTGTGTTCATGTCATATCCCATATAACACTCTGTACTTGTTTAAAAAAAATTTGACAATTATTTATAATCGACGGAAACTTCATTTTGGCATTTCAAGTTTCGGAGTATTTCGGTTTCGTAATCTTAACAAAATCCGTCTAAATTTCTAGCATGGCTCTGATACCACTGCAGAGTTCCCTAGCACGGCAGCAAGGTTTTGGGAGGCATCGTCCATGCCAAATTAAAATTTTGCCGTTCTAGCTAACCCTAACCCTAGAATCGTATACTAGAAATCCGACGGAATAATACACAAACACTTTGTAACTAAAAGTGAACAAGGAATACAACCTTTGTAGACCGGTCCTTCACTTCATTAGCTCCGTGTAGTAGTCCCTTCGCTGCGATCATGAAGTCCCGGACTCTAGAGAGGCTCCGTTGAAGAAACGAATATGCTTGCTTTGAAGTTTTCGAGGCCGAAGATAATCTACGTCGAGGAGACACTAACCCAAGATATCTCTTCAATAATCATGGAATTAGTGAAGCAAACACCCTATCCTAAATGGCAAGTAGTATAGGATTATGAAGTAGGAATTTTGTTCACTTTAGATTTCATTTTCTCACTTAAAATCATCACCAATGAAAAAGCTAGAAAGCTTTTGTGAAGAAGAAGAAGAAGAAGAAGAAGAAGTGATGAAAATGAATTATTCTGTGAGGTTAGAAATGCAATCAAGGGTTAAGCATGTCATTCTTAACCCTTATAGAGAGTTAACCATGAGCTAGGGTTAAAGGTTAGGTCAAGAAATATCTTAAGCAAGACAAAGAGAGTGGACAAAGTCAAAGATGCTTACAAGCTTCTACAAGCTTTCAAAAAATATCAACCATGACAAATATCCACAATATTTGAATTACTTAATGATAAATATAAACCCTAATCTTAACCCTAGCATGGTTTGACCCTCATTAACCCTAGTTGCATTTGTAACCTAGCTTGATATATTTAACATATATCACATATATATCAAAGTATCCAAAATGAGAAAAGAAATCTTAAGTTAGATAATATTAGTTAATGTAATGTAATATATCAAATATATAATTATATATTAAACTATTAAATCAATTCTTGATTTAATAATCCGGTTATATCACATATAACCGACTAATATCATGTGTAACAACTTATCGAATCAACACTTGATCCGATAACTCGGCTATATCGCATATAACCGACCAATGTCACAAATCATGAAAATAGTATACGGTATCTCATATCGTATCAATCTCAGTCCCGCACATATCACATATGTGCACCTACTCCGTTTCGCTTGAGCCAGGAAACCTCTGTGTAAGACTCTAAAGACTCGTTAATACGTCGGCAGTAGGTGATGATCATATCAAACACTCACAAGCCGCAAGCGGTCTGCTAAATGTAACGGCCACCCGGGTATTGAGAGATTAGAAGATCAACAAGAAAGCTTGCTCACACTCCTACAAATCCAATCAGTAACACTACCGTACAGTCCGGTCTCTTCGTCCGATATGTCGCATATCTCATCTAGGGGTGGTAAACGTCAGACCCCAGTAATTCGATAAGTCGTGTCGATATGAGGCTCATAACGGGTCGAGAAACTATAATAACACTTACCAGTATATCTCTAAAGTAGCCCTGGCCAGGGACTTCCTGTTATAGCCAATCGAGCACAGCGCAACATCAACCCTTAATACCGGGAGAGACGAAACCCCTCCTATTGCTCATTGCCTCCATGTGATTAGGGACTGTACCCAAAAGACACCGTTTCGCATGTTCTCTTGAACGTGATAAGGTGGAAATCAAAGCACAGTGGGAATCACACAAGACTCTATGACGATCTCGGGTCTATAGACTAACCTATACCAGTTTCACCAGAGAACTGCCATCTGACGTTAGGTATAATACCATCTGGGAGTTCTCGGCGAGTCCGTCCAGTGTACCCGTCTCCACTGAGCACCCGTATACTATCTCTGATGTCAAACACCAATGGATATGGGATCATCCATCGCCCATCTACATGAGTCGAGAAGCTATACACTAGTCTACTCTGGTATATCGATGCCTTGTCTCGATACACCCACGACTAGGAATATTTGAAGGATGTACTTAGCGACTACTCTGTCCCCACTAGTATGATCTGCATCATAGTCCTGGTAGTCAAGTACTCATCCTAAGGGCTTTATCAACATGTATCATAGAGACAATCATTGTATATGTTAAGATAAAGAGCAACCAGATAGCATACTATCATATCGAGCAAGAAAGTCCTCCCTATATATGTCCAAGCATCCACTACAATATACATCGTATGTATAGTAATGGCCTCTAGGGCATACATATAACTAACAGTTCGATCTCAACAGGAAGGTGGAAAGCCTTTCTAAACACTAAGCGGTAAGGAGACATACTAAGATCAGTCTTATAAGCAGTACGAAATGCCCAGAGAGCATCCGTCAATTTGGTTGACCAATCTTTACGGTTTTTAGAAATCGTCTTCTCCAAAATTTGTTTGATCTGTCTATTGGAAATCTTAGCTTGCCCGCTCGTTTGGGGATGATAGGGTGTAGAAGGTTTATGGCTGATTGAATATTTCCGCATCAAAGCCTCAAAAGACAGATTACAGAAATGCGTCCCGTTGTCGCTAATTATAGCGCGAGGGTGTCCGAATCGCGAAAAGATATTTTCTCTAAGGAACTTAATAACAACCTTGTTGTCATTAGTGTGACATGGTATCGCTTCCACCCATTTCGAGACGTAATCAACTGCTAACAAGATATATAAATTCCCAAAAGAGTTTGGAAAAGGGCCCATAAAATCAATACCCTAAACGTCAAAAAATTTCACAACCAAGATAGGTTGGAGTGGCATCTCATTTTTTCGAGAAATCTGACCTGTGTGTTGACACTGTGGACAAGTTTTGCAATGATCATATGCATCTTTAAATATTGTATGCTAGTAAAAACCATATTGCAAAACTTTCTCCACCGTTTTACGTGGACCAAAGTGACCACCACATGCCTAATCATGACAAAAATACAATACACTCTTGAATTCATCATTAGGGACACATCTGCGAATGATTTGGTCGGGACAATACTTAAACAAATAAGGTTCATCCCAGTAAAAGTGCTTTACTCGGGATAGAAATCGATGATTGTCTTGTTTAGACCATTCGCTGGGAATAAGTCTCGTTGCTAGATAATTCACAATATCCACGAACCAAGGTTCGCAGGATACGGTCAAGAGTTGTTCGTCAGGAAAAGAGTCGTTTATTGGCAAGGTCGCTGTAGGTGAGGACGAGATGAATGAAAGATGGTCGGCTACTACGTTTTCACATCCACTCTTATCCCGTATGACAAGATCAAATTCTTGTAATAACAGGATCCAACGTATTAACCTAGCCTTAGCATCCTTCTTCGATAAAAGATGTTTTAGGGTGGAGTTATTGGTGTAAACCACTATCGATGAGCCAATCAAGTAAGGCCTGAATTTTTCTATCAAATACAACTGCCAAGAGTTCTTTCTCGGTAGTTGTATAATTAATTTAGGCATCATTCAAGGTCTTACTTGCATAATAAATTGCATATGGCATCTTATCAATGTAATGTCCTAAGATTGCACCAATAGCAAAATCGGATGCATCACACATAAGCTCGAACGGGTGGTTCCAATCAGGAGATGATAGAATAGGGGCTGTAGTGAGGGAGCTTTTAAGTGAGTCAAAAGCAGCCTCGCAATCTGAATCGAAGTGAAATGTTGTATTCTTGGCCAACAGAAAAGTTAAGGGTCTAGAAATTTTGCTAAAATCCTTAATGAATCTCCTATAAAATACTGCATGACCAAGAAAGAATCGTATATCTTTGACGCATTTAGGATGAGGAAGGTTATGGATGACATCTATTTTAGCTCTGTCTACCTCAATGCCTTTTAGTGAAATGACATGTCCAAACACGATACCTTCTTGGACCATGAAATGGTATTTTCCCAATTCAAAGTTAAGTTCTTATCTTTACAGCGGGTAAGAACCGCGTCAAGATGACGTAGGCAAACCTCAAAGGAGTCCCTAAATATAGAGAAATCGTCCATAAATATCTCCAGAAAATTCTCAACCATGTCTGAGAATATGCCCCATCATACACCACTGAAATGTAGCGAGAGCGCTGCATAACCCAAAGGGCATGCGTCTATAAGAAAAGGTACTAAAAGGACAAGTAAATGTTGTTTTATCTTGATCCTTTTCGATGATGGGGAACTGGTTATAGCCAGAGTATCCGTCCAAGAAACAATAATATTCATGTCCAGCTATTCGTTCCAACATCTGGTCAATGAAAGGTAGAGGGAAGTGATCTTTCCTCGTTGCGGTATTGAGTTTCCTATAATCAATACATACACGCCACCCAGTTTGGATGCGTGTTTGGATCAACTCATTAGCCTCATTAGTTATGACCGTGATGCCAGACTTTTTAGAGACTACATAAATAGGACTTACCAATTGGCTATCAGAGATTAGGTAAATTATACCACTATCTAGGCACTTGACGATTTCTTTCTTAACTGCCTCCTTCATGACGGGATTTAATCGTCTTTGTGAGTCTCGGGTTGGTTTGGCTTCATCCATCAAATGCATATGATGTTCAACAATCAAGGGACTAATCCCTTTGATGTCTGTCATTGTCCAACCAAATGCTTGCCGATTTGATCTCAAGACCATCAAAAGAGCGTTCTCTTGCACTAACGCTAGAGAAACGGATATAATCATGGGCAAAGACTCATTCTCACCTAAATATCCATATTTAAGATAAGAAGGTAGCAATTTGAGATCTAATGTCGGCGGAGAGACGATAGAAGGTGGGGTAAGAGAATGATACTCGGACTCCCTAAGAAGTTCATAACTTGCGTAGGATATTGACTCGGAAAGTGCTACTGACTTTTGCGATGAGTCAAAAGGTTCGAACTCGGGGTTGGACTCGTCAAAGGTGTCCTCACTATAATAATTTTCTAGATCAAACAATGATGTACTAGTGTCGTCAAGATCATTATAGCAAAATTCCTCAACCTTGCTGCTGTCGGGAGCTATCTCGTTGATAGAACAGACATCAATTAGATGAGCAGAAGGTTCAGATGGTTGACTTTCTAGCTTGTAAATATTAAGCTCAATTTTCATCTTCCCGAAGGATAAGTTCACAGAACCGTTATGACAATTAATGACAGCATTGGAAGTAGCTAAGAAGGGTCGACCGAGAATCACCGGGATTTGGTTTCGTGGGTTCGCTACAGACTGTGTATCTAGAACAATAAAATCCACAGGGAATATAAATTCCCCGACTTTTATCAACATATCATCTAGCTCACCCCTAGGTTGGGTGATATTTCGATCTGCCATCTGGAAAGTGCAGTGCGCAGGTTTCAACTCTTCCATACCTAACTGCTCATAAACAGAGTAAGGAAGCAAATTAATACTAGCGCCAAGGTCGAGTAGAGCACGATTGATATTTTTATCTCCAATAGAAATAGAGATTGTAGGACAGCCGGGGTCCCTATGTTTCTTAGGTAATTGCTGGGTAAAAGTTGTGCTTACATTACTCGTCATGAACACCTTTTTCAGCACTTGAGTTTTTCTCTTCCTAATGCACAAGTCCTTAAGTATTTTCGCATAAGCCGGAACTTGTTGTATAGTATCTAGGAGAGGGATATTTATGTTAACCTATTTAAACATTTCCATAATCTTCTCCATTTGTGGACTTGGTTTGTTTCCCCTTAACTTATTTGGATAAGGAGCTTTATCAATAAGAGTTGGGTCCAATATTGGAGAAGATCGAGGGGGTGGAACGGATCCCAGAATTGGAGTTGGGATCGTGTTAGGTTGACTCAAGGAGGTGGCTGAGGGTTCTGTTGGAGATAGTGCCCTCAGAGTCAATTATTGGATCACAGGCACGTGATTGCAATGATTGAGGGAGGACCTATCCCAGGAGGACAGTCTTACTCAAGATGATAGTATGCTATCTGGTTTACCTTTATCATCGTGTACTGCGTTAGGTGACCTGACATGTCGCTATTACACGTTGATAGAGTGTTCATCGCATATTTTTGTATATTTGTACCACCCATTCTTAATCACATTGCATATAGGTAGGTGCTTTTTATCCGTATTTGCTGCATGTTACAGATTACAGGTTTCCAGTCCAAGAAAGAGCAAATCCGACAAAATCACCACATTTACGGCAAAATCCAGAACATCTGTCACAAACAGATAAAAGCCGGGTTCCAGCATCCGTCCCGTACCAGTTCAGAAGAGGGGACGAAAAGAGTCGTCATTTGGGACTAAAGGGAAATTTGAAGTCAAAATGGTGAAAAGTCAAAAGTGAAGAAATGAAGACATTTTGGAAAAGAAATCTGGAGATCCTCTGGAAATTGATACTGCAGTATGAGGATTTCAAACATCAGGAAAAACTAGCACAAGACCAGAGAAAAGAGCAGCCAAGGTTTGGCCACCAAACCGCCGCGCTTGCGCGGCCAAACCCTTGCTTTGGCCGCGCAAGCGCGGCGGCCACGTGTCCCCAGGCTGTGGTTTTTTGGGGTGTTTTCTGCAATTGTGTGTAGGTTTGTACTTTTTTGCTAAAATCTCAAACTCAGGCCTATAAATAGCCCAGAGCAGAACCATGAGAGGGGACTTAGTTTTCATTTGTAATTTTTGTATTAGAATTATTTAGTTTCTAATAAAAGTCAATTTTCCTCCATCTTCCTCCATTAAAGCTTGTGAGAGGTTTTGTTGAGTGTGAAGCATGCAAGAAGTGTTCTTTTTCTATATGTGTAATTTGTAATTCCATTTCTTATGTTGCTTGTAATTTTAATTGTTAAACGTAGTTGTTGTTATTTCTTAAAATTGTCGTTTTAATTTTCTTCTATTTTTCGATTATCCTTACAACCATGATGCTTAGTGTGATCCTTGCCTAAGTAAGGTCCCGAATAGCTAGTTGTGACTTTCTACCTCAATTCTTATTACCCTTTTTCTTTGTTTTATTTTCATTTAACTTTTCTAATGGGTGAGTAATTTTTCACTTGTTAAGGTAGGAAACGGAAAGTTTGAAAGACGGAAAACTCCCTCACTTTTCTCTTTTACATATATCTTGAATTGAACTCTTGTTAATTGATCCACAATCCGCTCCCTACGGCACCCTATTCCTCATAATAGCGGTGATACCCTAGTGAGACCGGTTGTGGTTGAATCAACCTGAGGTTGCGACTAAGAGCCAAGAACGGACGGACAAGGACCAAAAAGAGAAAACGAAGTGTTGGAAAGCCTAGCTTATACTCGCAACTTTTCTCTTAGTCGTGCTAATCCCCGTTGTTGCCGATTACCGTAACATCAATATTAAGAAGTGGAAAAAGAATCAAGTGAGCGATCCTCTTAACTCAAACCAACCAAATCCTGCCCTTAACAAGCTCTCTTATCATTCATTTTCAATTAGCTAAACTCAAACAAACCCAACATATTTGGACTTAACTCGTCAAGACATTAAGAAAAAGACTCCCATCTCTCTGTGGATCGACCCGTACTCATCCGGCTAGCTGCAAAGCGACACCGTCCTGATTGCGGTAATTAAACTTAAACACGCAGAATCTCTGCCAATCAAATGGCGCCGTTGCCGGGGAGACGGTAGTTTATTTCTTTTTGTAATTTCGGGTTAAATTGTGAATAAAAATATAACCAAAAACAAAACAAAAAAATATACTGTACAAAATCATTTTGTTATTCTTTGTGCAAGAGTGCAGGAAAAGGAGAATTTCAAGTTCAGTGCCAAAGTCGTGGGGAGTTAGACCCATATCTCGCGGCTACACCGCGGTGGATCAAGGCGAAAACCAAAAATCCTCTGTGAGTATCCCAACCATCTTCTCAACTCCTCTAAACTCCACTGAACTGTGTTTTCTGCAGCATTCTTTGCGCCGCGCTAAAATAAAAAAATTGTTTGCAGTTGATTTGTTACTGCTTTGCATTGATTAATACGGACTTTAAGGGGCTTGAAACCAATTCAGATTGGGTGGGGATTTCATCACCCTTCCCAGGACCCCAGAAATCACAAAAGCATATGCATTGACCATTGTTAATAAAAAATACTAGACTCAGCCCTAAGGACTTCGCGCTCATTAGGAGAAGTTAAACCGTGTTTAGAACCTCGTTCAACGGTATATTGTTTAAGGGGTGTCTAGGAAAGTGTTAACGGCGCAACCGCCAAAAGAGAAAGGGTTACATAATTAAGGAACTTCGCGAAAGCGTTGGAAAACCTCCCCTTATCTCTGCACTTACCTGGCCTCTTGATCAGTGTATTTTGAGCCTGTTTCTCGACACAGTTTTGCTTCGACAATCAAGTCTTGGAGCAAGTCTAGCAGACCTAGGTGACTCTAGATCTAGGTGTGAGTGTGCATATCTTGTTTGTGATTGCGAAAAGCCGTAAATCTGTACATATCTCTGTAAACTCTTTCAAAAAAAAAAATAAAAATAAAAATAAAAAGGAAAAAATCAAAACTTTTATAAAAACTTGCCCTTTGTCGCCACGTTCCATTTTTCACTCCACCACCCATTGCCTTTCTCATTAACGTTTTCTTACCCTCACCTTCTTCGCTTTGACTATACTAAACTCGTTTAGTATATGTCCGCTTGGACTCGGGACACTAGCGCCCGCTTAGTCCGCGTTTCGTTAGTCGCCACCGACTGCGCTATCGACTTAGACGTCGATACAACATCACCAACCTCTTCTTCCGCGATGTCAGGATTTAATCCGAATATCTCTTTGACTACCCCTGGATTGGCTCCACCTCCTATGGAGACCAATATCACACCACCACCGCCTGTTGTAGCGCCACAGCGAATTGCGCTCCAGGATCGTTTCTATCCTACCCGTTCTGCACTCCCCACTTGCCTTTCTTTTCCACCGGCCAATGGGGATAATTTTGAAATTAAGCCCCACTTCATCAACATGCTTCCACGTTTTCACGGGCTTGAATCTAAAGATGCCTATATCTTCATCAACAAATTTCAAAACGTCTGTGCCATGATGAAAACCACCCAGCTGTCGGACGATGCTATACGTCTACGGGTCATTCCGTTCACTTTATGCGATCTCGCTGAAAAATGGCTGTATAGCACCGCTTCCCACTCAATCACCAGCTGGGACGAGTTTGTTAAGGCGTTTCTCAAAAAGTTCTATCCAAATCATAAAACCGCAAGGATACGCAATGAAATCAATCAGTTCTCCCAGCTTCCTTCTGAACCCTTCTGGAAATGCTTTGACCGATACAAAGACCTTCTTGTTCAGTGTCCTCACCACGGTATAGAGAGATGGCAACTTTGCCAAACCTTATACGAGGGACTGAACCCAGCAACGAAGCAGTTGCTGGAAACCATCTGTCAGGGCCACTTCCTATCGAAATCTGACGAGGAAGCGTGGCAATTCTTTGACGACCTTGCGGAGAAAACGCTACAGTGGGAGAGCACCAGACCGACTTCTTCTTCTTCATCTTTCTCTACATCCACTTCTACCGGTCAGTCTAGGGTAGGAATCCACCAACTTGACGTCTCTATTGCGATGAAAGCTGAAATGGCTGCAATAACGAGAAAGCTTGAGGCAATTGAGAGCAAATTTTCTTCTCCTGCTCCTGCTCCTACCCCTGTTCTCCCCCTTCGTACAATCTGCGCTTGCTGTTCCGATCCTTCTCACTTGACCGAAGAGTGTCCTTACAATCCACCATCGCAAGGACAGGATCAGGTTAATGCATTCCAGCAAAGACCGAGGAATGATCCATACTCTTCCACGTACAATCCCGGCTGGAGGAACCATCCCAATTTCGCCTGGAATCAGAATCAGAATCAATTCCAGGGCAACAATTTTCAGAGGCCCCCTCCGCCGCAGCAACAAGCGCAGCAACAAACTCAATTTCAGCAGCCCTTCCAACCCCAACCTTTCCAAAACCAGACGAACAACTTTGCACCGAACAACTCTTTTCCACCAAACAACTTTGTTCCGTCGAACAACGATAAGGTTTCCTCGCTCGAGCGAAGTCTGGAGGCGTTTGTTAAACAATCGACTCAATCCACTGCCAACATCCAGTCTTCCATTCAATCTTTAGTGCAACACACTGCCGCACACGGGCAAAGCATCAAAACCATCGAGGCCCAGATTGCATAGCTGAACGCGGCCCTGAGCGAGCGAGAGAAGGGGAAGCTCCCGTCCCAGCCACTTCCAAATCCCGGTCACCCATATAATGCACATGTTGCTCTTGAACAACAGAACCATAATGTGAGTGCCGTAACCACATTGAGATCGGGGAGGGTGCTGCAAAACAACATTGGCACACGGATCAACGATGACACCCCGGCCGCCGCTTCTTCTTCTTCTCCTACTTCGTCATCTTCTGAGCCTATTCTCCGTTCTTCACAAGGCTCTTCTTCTTCTTCTTCTTCTTCTGCTTTGAATGGACCCACTTCTTACTCCACGAAAACACCTATTCTGGGATCCGTTCCAACTCCAAAATCTCCTCCTCCAGCCTTAGACTCAACCAATTTTCAAAATGTTCCATTTCCAAACCGGTTGAGGTCTAACAAACAAAATCCACAAATGGAGAAGATTTTGGAGTTATTCAAGCAAGTTAACATTAACATTCCTCTTTTAGATACTGTCCAACAAGTCCCGTCCTACGCAAAAATCTTAAAGGACTTGTGCACGAAAAAGAGGAAGTCTCAGGTACCAAAGAAAGTTTTCTTGGCTAGTGCCGTGAGTGATGCCCTTACCCAATCTTTACCACTAAAACGGAAGGACCCTGGCTGTCCTACGATTTCAATTACCATTGGGGATAAGAACATCAACCGCGCACTATTAGATCTTGGTGCCAGTGTTAACCTGCTTCCATATTCAGTATATGAGCAATTAGGCATAGGAGAGCTGAAACCTACGCATTGTACTCTCCAAATGGCCGACCGATCGATCACCCATCCTAGGGGTGAGCTAGAGGATGTGTTAATAAAAGTCGGGGACTTCATCTTCCCCGTTGACTTCATTGTATTAGACACACAACCTGTAGCTAACCTCAGGAATCAAATTCCTGTGATACTCGGTCGCCCATTCCTCGCAACCTCGAATGCTGTGATCAATTGTCGCAATGGTTCGATGAACCTCTCTTTTGGAAATATGACGATTGAACTCAACATTTTTAGGTTGGGGAATCAGCCCTCTGAACCTAATGCTCATATACTGGACGTCTGCTCGATCCAGGAGATCACCTCAGAAGAGTGTGAATTCGAGGAGTTTCTGTTTGATAATGATAATCTTGACGCCACTAGTGCGTTTCTCTTCGAACCTGCTGCTGTTTCTGCGTCCGATAACGAATACGAGTGTTTCACGTTCTCTAACGATCTTAGCTGCGAACAACCCGAGTTTGAATCTTTCGACTTTTCGGATGAGTTACCTGAACCATCCAACTCGGTTGCCTACACTCGCTTTGAACCTTTGCTGGAGTCTTTTGAGTTCGAAACCTTAGCACCAGTCTTGCCTTCAATCGTTTCACCGCCAGCACTCGAACTCAAGCCTTTGCCTTCTCACCTCAAGTACGCTTACTTGGGTGACAACGAGACCCTCCCTGTCATCATCTCGGCTTCTCTAGCGCCCGAGCAAGAGAAAGCCCTTCTAGCGGTCTTGCACAGCAACAGGCAAGCTTTTGGCTGGTCCATGGCGGACATCAAGGGGATTAGTCCCCTCATCGTTGAGCATCACATTCATCTGATGGATGATGCCAAATCAGCCCGGGATCCACAAAGACGTCTTAATCCAGTCATGAAGGAGGCTGTGAAGAAGGAGATCGTCAAATGTCTAGATAGTGGTATCATTTACCCTATCTCTGATAGCCAGTGGGTTAGCCCCATTCATGTTGTCCCCAAGAAGTCGGGAATCACGGTCATAACCAACGAGGCGAATGAGTTAATCCCTACTCGAACCCAAACTGGGTGGCGAGTTTGCATTGATTACAGAAAACTCAACGCCGCAACGCGGAAAGACCACTTTCCGCTACCTTTCATTGACCAGATGCTTGAACGATTGGCTGGACATGAGTACTATTGCTTTCTTGACGGCTACTCTGGCTATAACCAAATTCCCATCGCCGAAAAAGACCAGGACAAGACCATATTCACTTGTCCTTTCGGCACGTTTGCATATCGACGCATGCCCTTTGGGTTATGCAATGCGCCCGCTACCTTCCAGCGGTGTATGATGGGAATTTTCTCAGACATGGTGGAGAAATTCTTGGAGATCTTCATGGATGACTTCTCCATTTTCGGCGACTCCTTTGACGAGTGTCTGCTACATCTTGACGCTGTCCTTACCCGATGTAAGGACAAGAATCTCACTTTAAACTGGGAGAAATGCCACTTCATGGTGCGCGAAGGTATTGTCTTAGGACATATCATCTCGCGAAACGGCATAGAGGTTGACAAAGCTAAGATTGAGGTCATTTCCAATCTTCCTCCTCCCAGTTGCGTCAGGGATATCCGAGCCTTCCTTGGCCATGCCGGTTTTTATAGACGGTTTATCAAAGACTTTAGCAAGATTTCTAGGCCTTTGACTCTTTTGCTGGCCAAGGATACACCTTTCGACTTCAACTCGAGCTGCATGACTGCGTTCGAGTCACTGAAACGCTCACTCACTTCTGCTCCCGTTCTTTCTTCCCCTGACTGGACGCACCCATTCGAGATTATGTGCGATGCATCTGACTTTGCCATCAGTGCTGTCCTTGGACAACACATCAACAAGATGCCGCACGTAATCTACTATGCCAGCCGAACCCTGAACGACGCCCAACTCAATTATACAACAACTGAGAAGGAATTCTTGGCTGTTGTATTTGCTCTAGAAAAGTTCAGGCCCTACCTCATCGGCTCTCCAGTCATTGTCTACACTGACCATTCAGCTCTGCGCCATCTTTTTGCGAAGAAAGATGCTAAATCTCGGCTTATACGTTGGATCCTCTTGCTTCAAGAGTTTGACCTTGTCATTAAGGACAAACGAGGATGTGAAAACGTCGTTGCCGACCATCTCTCACGACTTCCTTCTTCGCCTTCGCTTTCAATGCCGATCAATGACGGTTTCCCGGATGAACAGCTCTTGACAGTATCTTGCGAACCCTGGTTCGCAGATATTGTGAACTATTTGGCCACGGGATTACTACCGACCGAATGGTCGAGTCAGGACAGACTTCGCTTCTTATCCCAAGTAAAACATTTTTACTGGGACGAACCCTATCTGTTCAAGTACTGTCCTGACCAGATTATTCGTCGGTGTGTTCCTGACAATGAATTCAAGAGTGTGCTGTCGTTTTGCCACGACCAAGCATGTGGCGGGCATTTTGGCCCCAGAAAGACAGCTGAGAAGATCTTGCAAAGTGGTTTCTACTGGCCACAACTCTTCAAAGACGCTTATGATTATTGCAAGACTTGCTCCCGGTGCCAACACAAGGGCCGGATATCCCGGAGGAATGAGATGCCGCTCCAACCAATCTTGGTTGTGGAGATTTTCGATGTTTGGGGGATAGATTTCATGGGGCCGTTTCCCAGCTCTTTCGGGAACTTGTACATCCTTCTAGCTGTTGATTACGTCTCTAAATGGGTCGAGGCTGTGCCCAGCCGGACTAACGACAACAAGGTTGTCGTTAGGTTCCTTAAAGAAAACATTTTCTCTCGTTTTGGGCACCCCCGAGCAATCATTAGCGACAATGGAACTCACTTCTGCAATAAGACTTTCGAAGCCTTGATGCGGAAGTATTCCATTAATCATAAGCTATCCACGCCCTACCATCCCCAAACAAGTGGTCAAGCCGAAGTTTCAAATCGGCAGATCAAGCAGATATTGGAGAAGACGGTTTCCAAGAACCGTAAGGATTGGTCTTTAAAACTCACTGATGCTCTTTGGGCATTCCGAACCACTTATAAGACCAACCTTGGCATGTCTCCTTATCGGCTTGTATACGGAAAAGCTTGCCACCTTCCTGTCGAAATAGAGCATCGCGTATTTTGGGCGATAAGAGAGCTGAATCTGTCGCTAGAAGATGCGGGCAGCAATCGGAAGCTGCAACTGAACGAACTGAGCGAGCTTAGGGACGAAGCTTACGATAACGCGGTTGTCGTAAAGAATCGAACGAAGGTGTTTCATGATAAACACCTTATGCGCAAAACCTTCGTACCTGGTCAGCAGGTACTTCTCTACGACACCCGGCTACACTTTCATCCAGGAAAGCTCAGATCTCGATGGAACGGGCCGTATTTCGTGCGGAATGTGTATCCGCATGGCGCTGTGGATTTGAAGAATCCAAAGGACGGATCATTTTTCAAGGTAAACGGACATCGACTCAAACCGTACCTTAGCGCCGATCAAACAGAGGAGCTCCTGTTTTTACAGGAGCCGGTTTACCCTGAATAATCTTCCTCTTCCCCCTACACCCAAACTTCGATAATCCAGCCAAAAACAGTGGAAACACTGTTTCAAATAAGTTTGGGGGTATGTAAATACAATTTTGTTTTTTTTTATGCCTGGAAAAATTTCAAATAAGAAAAATAAAAACAAAAACTAAAAATAAAAATTTTCAGAAAAAAAAATTTAATAATAATTTTAAATATATTTGTACATAATTCTTTTTCTCGTTAGATATATTTATAGGGGTTTAAGTGTAAATAACCAAACAAAAACCCCTATAAATACATCTCCTTCATTCACAATCTCCCTTCTGCTTCAAAACCCTCCCAACAGAAAACCCTAGCCGCCACCCAAAGCCCGACGACTGAAGCGCTGCCGCCGCCGCCCTTCCGCCGCGCGACCCCCCTTCCCGCCGCTCTTCCGCCGCCGCTTGGAGTCTTCAGCCTCTGGAATTTTTTCCAGAGGAGGTTTACACCATTTTTTCCCCACTCTGATCTGTAAAAATTTGTAAAATTCTGTAATGGCTTCAAACTTGCAATATGAGCGAAATTTCTCCCAAATTTTTGAACATAATGTGTACGGGAGTTATTTTGGCGACGAGATCCGGAAACGCGGATGGAATTATCTTCTATATAACCATCCGAATGCTTTCGCGATTCCGGATTTAGTCCGACGATTCTATGCGTACATGGAGGAGGGTAGCTATCACAAATACGGATTTATTAGGTTGTTTTGGGGAGGTCAAGAGATACGAATAGATAGGGACTTCATTCATGAAGTCACATTGATCCCACGAATACCCGCACATGACCAACCCCTCCAATTTGAGGATTACACCCCGTTGATGGGAAATGATTGCTATAGGGAACCACGGAAAGGGATTCCGGCGCGTACACTTTACGCGAATGTACTGACTGTGTGCCGATGGGCACAAAATAACATTTTTGGCAGCTCGCACAACACGACATTTTTTACACCATCGCTACATATCGTGCACACATTAATGAACAAACATCCAAGTTATGACATGTGCACGGTACTACTTCAGTCGATTGATGCTGGCAAGACTTCAGCCAACCTTCCGTGCCCTATGCTGGTGACACAACTGTGTCGCCAGTTCATCCCTTCTGACGAGTTTGCAGTACACATGCAAGCTGACACATGCATTCGACCTGTTCTTGAGGGTGTTTAGACATCATACACTAGACTTCACGATGTATGGTCACGCACTGAACCGAGCGAGCATGTAGTAGCCAGCTCGAGCTCCACAGCGAGCGAAGAAGAGCTTACCCCCGCTGAGCAAGCACGCTTACTTAGACGGACACATAGGGGGGTAGAAAGAATGATGGGTATGATGACAACCCTCGATCAGAGAATGGCAAGCTTAGAACAAGGAATGGCAACACTTTTGGGACGAGAGGAGAGATCGAGGTCGCGATCTAGGGCCCCTAGGGCAGATTCAAGTGAACCAGGGACGAGTTCCGCAGCGTCTAGGAGACGACGCAGGGGGCAGTGAGGACACTGCCATTCACAAGTTTGGGAGGGGATTAGATTGTAAATAGTTATCCTTGCATTGCATCTGCATATTTTATTTATCTTTTATGTAAATATTTGGTTTTACTTTGCATGTTTAAATTCTGCACTGCATTTTTTTTTGAAAAAATAAAGTTGAAAAAATACAAAAAAATTGAAAAACTTGAAAATAAAAACAAAAATTTTAAAAGAAAAAAAAACAAAAATATTATTGACCGTTTCTGACTCAAGTCTAATATGACATTTAACTAGTTAAAAGCTACTAGATCTTAAACTTAGTTAATTATGAACCCTAAAAATAACATTCCTTGAAGTTTAACTATAGAAAGTATACGCTCCAGCGGTTTGTTTTGAAATAAGCAAATTTTGAGTCTAGTTCTTAGGCGAAGTCAAGATGAGGGAAAATTATTGAAGCTCTATTTGAAGAATAATTCTGAAAAATAATTCTAAATCTTAAGTCCAAATTTTTGAAAGTATATACCCTACAAAATGCACATACACCACCTTGAAACTCGGAATAGTAGAGGATACCTATAAATACTCTTGCCTGAAAGCCTAGTATGAAAGAAAAAACGGTATTTGAAGCTAAACACCATAAGAGCACGCTGAAAAATATATCCGGTCTTGAAAAAAAAAGGGAAAAGAAAAGAAAAGGAGAGAAAAATAGAATGAAGTCAAGACCTGGAAACTGCTATTTACGCTTTAAGTTCACACATTCAGTAATCGGCCGTTAGTGCCTCAAGAAGCATTAATAGTCGCATGAAAGATGTATGAACAAAACCGTCCATCATTAATAAAAAGAAGTAGTGCTAGGTATTAAGGCAAGGGTATTATAGCTTGAACTGAATTTCCAAGTGTAGGGGTGACAATTACACACACGTAGGGGTATATAATCAGAGTTTGGAGGAGAGATGAGGAATGAAAGATAAGGTTTATTTCTTCGATAGAATGGATAAAAATTCCGGATTTGAGATTCCACTTAAGAAGAAAAACTCAGGAGATGCTGAAAGCTTTATAAACTGGCTAGGCGTATAGGATCTTAAGTTAAATGGAAAGGAAGTGTGAAGAATACGGGTTAGTAATTTCTAAGTTTATGATAATAGGGTTTTTGGTTAGAATGCTGAAATAGAAGATTAGAGTCGACGGCCAATTGATCGGATTTTGTGGGTGTAATCCGCTGAAAACCCTCAGGAGACAACACTCCTCCTACTAGGGACACCTAGAGGTTTAACGGCTTGTTGCACGTGCTCAGTGCAATCGCGTTCCCTGCGAAAGTGAGGTTAAGAATTTTATGTGAATAAAATGGTTTTGCTCGGGACGAGCAAAAGATAAGTTTGGGGGTATTTGTTCATCGCATATTTTTGTATATTTGTACCACCCATTCTTAATCACATTGCATACAGGTAGGTGCTTTTTATCCGTATTTGCTGCATGTTACAGATTACAGGTTTCCAGTCCAAGAAAGAGCAAATCCGACAAAATCACCACATTTACGGCAAAATCCAGAACATCTGTCACAAACAGATAAAAGCCGGGTTCCAGCATCCGTCCCGTACCAGTTCAGAAGAGGGGACGAAAAGAGTCGTCATTTGGGACTAAAGGGAAATTTGAAGTCAAAATGGTGAAAAGTCAAAAGTGAAGAAATGAAGACATTTTGGAAAAGAAATCTGGAGATCCTCTGGAAATTGATACTGCAGTATGAGGATTTCAAACATCAGGAAAAACTAGCACAAGACCAGAGAAAAGAGCAGCCAAGGTTTGGCCACCAAACCGCCGCGCTTGCGCGGCCAAACCCTTGCTTTGGCCGCGCAAGCGCGGCGGCCACGTGTCCCCAGGCTGTGGTTTTTTGGGGTGTTTTCTGCAATTGTGTGTAGGTTTGTACTTTTTTGCTAAAATCTCAAACTCAGGCCTATAAATAGCCCAGAGCAGAACCATGAGAGGGGACTTAGTTTTCATTTGTAATTTTTGTATTAGAATTATTTAGTTTCTAATAAAAGTCCATTTTCCTCCATCTTCCTCCATTTAAGCTTGTGAGAGGTTTTGTTGAGTGTGAAGCATGCAAGAAGTGTTCTTTTTCTATATGTGTAATTTGTAATTCCATTTCTTATGTTGCTTGTAATTTTAATTGTTAAACGTAGTTGTTGTTATTTCTTAAAATTGTCGTTTTAATTTTCTTCTATTTTTCGGTTATCCTTACAACCATGATGCTTAGTGTGATCCTTGCCTAAGTAAGGTCCCGAATAGCTAGTTGTGACTTTCTACCTCAATTCTTATTACCCTTTTTCTTTGTTTTATTTTCATTTAACTTTTCTAATGGGTGAGTAATTTTTCACTTGTTAAGGTAGGAAACGGAAAGTTTGAAAGACGGAAAACTCCCTCACTTTTCTCTTTTACATATATCTTGAATTGAACTCTTGTTAATTGATCCACAATCCGCTCCCTACGGCACCCTATTCCTCATAATAGCGGTGATACCCTAGTGAGACCGGTTGTGGTTGAATCAACCTGAGGTTGCGACTAAGAGCCAAGAACGGACGGACAAGGACCAAAAAGAGAAAACGAAGTGTTGGAAAGCCTAGCTTATACTCGCAACTTTTCTCTTAGTCGTGCTAATCCCCGTTGTTGCCGATTACCATAACATCAATATTAAGAAGTGGAAAAAGAATCAAGTGAGCGATCCTCTTAACTCAAACCAACCAAATCCTGCCCTTAACAAGCTCTCTTATCATTTATTTTCAATTAGCTAAACTCAAACAAACCCAACATATTTGGACTTAACTCGTCAAGACATTAAGAAAAAGACTCTCATCTCTCTGTGGATCGACCCGTACTCATCCGGCTAGCTGCAAAGCGACACCGTCCTGATTGCGGTAATTAAACTTAAACACGCAGAATCTCTGCCAATCATAGAGCCTCTAGGATTCTTGCTTGACTACCAGCAGTATGATGGCGATCATATACGTGAGAGCTGGCGGTCTATAAGCACATCCTTAAAAGGTCCCTAGTCATGGGAGTTTCGAGACAGGGCATCGATAATCCATTAGTAGACTAGTGTATACAGTCGAGACCCCGACGAGGGGCGGTGGCCGGTCTCACAAGCCACTGGTGTCAGTTGGTTCACCTAAGATGTATACAAGTGCTCATTGGGTTATGAGTACACCGGACAGGACTCGCCGGGAACCTGCTAGTTGGTCTTATACCTGACGTCAGATAGCAGTTCCCTGATGACATGTGTACAGGTTAGTTCATCGACCTGAGATCGTCATTTGTCTCGTGTGAGTTCCCACTGTGCTTTGATTACTACCCTACCACGGCTCAAAGGAGTCATGCAAACAGGTTTTAGTTGGGTACAGTCCCGAGCCACATGGAGGCAGTGAGCGGATCTGCAGGGGTTCGTCTCTCCCGGTATTGGGGGTGAGGTCGCGCTGTGTCTAGGAGAGCCATTACACAAAGCCCTCGGCCGAGGCAGGAGATTTACTGGTAGGTATTTCAGTAGTATCTCAGGGTGTTCTGGGCTACGCTCCGACACGACTTGTACCGCTTTTGGGGGTCTGACTTTTACCAACCCCCTAGGCCCGCCATGCGATGCTCATAGACGAACGGACCGGACTGTACGTATATTGTCACTGACAGGCTCAGTAAGGGTGTCAGGATGAGTTCGCTCATCGACGTCCCTTTAGGTCAATAGCTGGTGGCCCGTCACGTATTGGCTTATACCTCTGACGTGCCAGTGGTTAAATCCACAGCTATAGTATTGACGAGTCTTTAGAGTCCACCACACATTCAGTTACTCAAGTTTCGGGCGAAACGCTGTAGAGGCCGTATGGAGATATGGCAGGGTCCGATCAGATACGTGCGGTATTGCACGGATCAGGATCGGACAGTTTGTACTAGAGGCCGTATGGTTATATGGCAGGGTTCGATCAGATACGTGCGGTATTGCATGGATCAGGATCGGACGGATATTACTAGCCGGCTTTGGTTTAAGCCGGATCTCAGTATAGTACAGTGTAGATTTTGTCTCTTTGCATTTGTGTTCAGTGGGAATACAAATGCGGGCATGTATATGCAGTATCGGGGTTTTCCTGTAATTTATTACGGGACCAGTTTTCTGGAGTTGCCAGTTTGCATTCCGTTCTGGCCGTTTTTCCTTTGTTCCTTCACGGCCGGACTTTTTGATGGAGGGTGTTATTTGCAAGTTTGCAAATAACATATTGTGGAGGGGTTTCTTGCATATGGATTGATTATGATGGCATCTTTTCTTTTCATACATCATTTCTTGCTTTATTTGAGATTAGAGTTGGATTTGATTTGGAAATGACATGGTTATCATTTCTTTTTGGATGTGGTCACCTTTCTACTTTTACTACCATCACCTCCCTTCATGTTTTGTTTTTTCCCTCCACCACTTTAGGTTTAGAAGAGGAGGCCGGCTACATTTTTGGAGAGAGAGAAAAAGAGAGAGAGTTTCATTTTGATGGTGGCACATATTTCTTCATCTCATTCTTCTTGTTTTGGAAAAATGAAAGCACCATTTTTCCTTAACCTCATTCCTCCATCACCAATGGCAACTTCACTACCCCAAATGAGACAACCATTCTACACTAGCCTACAGCACTTCTTGGACGCGTCGGCTAGCCAACTTCGCGCCCGAGTTGCCTCGGTCCAGAGGTGGGAGCCCGTAAAAGAAATCGGCTACGTGGTGCCCTTTCCGACGAGAAGACGACGAATGGTGATTCCGCGGGAGATCGGGACGATGATGAGAAGACCGAAGGACACGGATCGCTCGGTATACTTCTCTACCCTTCTCTTGATAGCTTGCATTAGGTTAATGGTTACGATCCGGGTTTATTGTCCGCGGTAGCGCCAGTTTGAAAGTTAAGAAAATTTTTGATTCCGCATTTTGGCCTCGGATAGATGGCCAGGGCGCTGCCTTGGCGCAACAGGTTCGAACCTAAGGGAAAACGGAGAATAGGCTCGGAAGAATATGGTAGATTAGATCAAATAGGGTTAGAAGTGGAAGTCAGGGTATCATTGATTAATTCCTCATTATCAACCTGTTCACCGACTTGGTTATTCAACACCCTTCCTGATCTCAACGTGGTAATGGCATTCACATTATGATATTGTGAGTGCCCACGATTCGGTACGGGTTGAGATGGAAGTTTCCATTTCTCTCTAGCACTCATTGCGGCATTTAATTGTGTAATTTGTGCTTCTATCGATTTTATACTCTCACCGTGGGAGGCGGAGTCCTTCGTTAATGTATCAATATAAGACTTTATATCAGCCGACGTTTGCATGGAATGTTTTATAAATATATCCAAGGTTCGTTCGAGTGCAGAGGAGTTTTCAGTACCGGCCGTTCGGAAGGAATTATTATAAGGTGTAGAATTGTTGGCCAGATTTTGAAAATTTTGTAGTTGAAAGGGGTGCTGACTCTATGGTTGTTGTTGCTGTGGAGAAACCCTTTGATAGTTATTTTGGTTTGGAACAGTATTTTGAGTTTGAGTTTGAGTTTGGAGTTGGTTCCAAGCAAAATTAGGATGATTACTCCAACCCTGATTATATGTGGAAGAATAAGGATCGTTTCAGGTCGCTGCTGAAAAGCAGCATTAGTGTGTTCTTGACCTTGAAACGGAGAATTTAAAGGACATTTTTCCGTCAGATGTGATGGATCGGAACAGCAACCACACATGGTTTTAGGGAGCGTCACCTGGTTTAAGGAGGCTAATAAAAATTTGTTTTCCATAGTTTCGAGTTTCTTTTGCATCGCTGCCATTTCGGATTTTACTGCGATGGAAACATTGAGCTGATGGATACCTCCCCTAGATGATGGTGGTCTAACGCTTTCCCATTGCAAAGTATGTTCAGCAAGATCTTCCAAAAATTTCCAGGCTTTACCATCGTCTTTGGACATGAAATTGCATTAACACATGGTTTCAAGCATCTGCTTTGTCGCTGGAGTAATGCCCTCATATATAATTCGGCACAGATCCCATCTATGGATTCCATGATGAGGACATTGGACAAGAAGATCCTTAAACCGTTCAAAGAATTTCCAAAATGGTTCATTTGGAAGCTGGGTAAACTGGTTGATTTCGCTCCGAACACGGGCGGTCTTATGATTGGGATAAAATTTCTTAAGGAATGCTATAATGAATTCATCCCAATTGGAAATAGAGTGTGCGGTTGTGTTATAAAACCATTTTTCGGCTAAATCGCACAAAGTAAACGGGAGAAGACGTAAACGCATAACATCCACAGAAAGTTGTGAAGTGCCCATCATAGCACATACATTTTCGAATTTGGTGATAAAAACATATGCGTCTTCAGACTCAAACCCGTGAAATTTAGACAAAAGGTTGATAAAGTGGGGTTTGATTTCAAAATTATCCTCATTGGCTGGTGGAATAGAAAGAGAAGTAGAAAGGGGACCGCGTATAGGGTAGCATCTCTCTTGGAGAGAGATGCGCGGTGGATTCTGCGCACCTGTGGGTGGTGGCAAAGTGGTGTTATTAAAATTTAATGGAGAACCGTCCATCTCGGTTGATGTTGTGGGTGGGGAGGAAAAAGAAAATGAAGAAGTACCAACTTCGGAGTCGATAGAAGAAACGCAGATAAGACGGGCACTAGAATCCCGTGTCCAGCCGAGCATGCACTAAGCGGGTTTAGCGCAAGTGGCAGCGTTTGTGAAAATTACATAAAAAGGTTTGTTTTGAAAAAGACGGATTTAGACAAATTACAAAAATGCACAATCAACCCTTAATCTAAGGTCACCTAGGTCAAGTCACTAGACCGCTCCTAAACTTCTACAGGACAAATCGCAGGATCAATCCTCTACTACCTCTTTATCCCTCTTGTGATCAGGTAAGTGCTAGATAAGTGGGAGATATCCGCTATACGAATCACCGAAATAGCGGGCCTAATTAAGTAACCACTTGCCTTAGACACACTTGCCTAGACACCACAAAAGAAATGCGGATAAGCAGTAGATTACCCACGACCCTCCTTTGTCCTTAATGAGCACGACAGTCCTTAGAGTCTTGGTCTAGATATTTTTTAATTAATGAAGAGTGATGCGGATGCTAATTTTGTGATTTGTGGGGCTTAGGAAGGGTGATGAAATCCCCACCTAATCTAAATTTGGACTTTGCCCCTTAATTTTCTGTATTTCAATATGCAAAAACAATCCAAAAACAAAACACGCAAAAAGAAATTTTTTAAGTGGCGAATTTTTGCAAAGAATCCTGCAGAAAAAATATTATTGGACTTTTTCAGAGGAGAGAGAAGAAGATAGAAAATATACCAGAAAAAATCGGGCGCTCCAACTCACCAACTCGGTCGCGGTTCCGCCGCCAAAATAGGCTTATTGCCATGGTTCCACCGCAAGGTTGTGGGTTCTTTGAAATCCTTTAGCTACGGTGGTTGCCCTTGCTCCTCTGGTCTTGATCAATTTCTCTGAATCTTTATCTCATCAATACAGTGATTCCAGATCCCCTTGCAAAAATTCACACACTAATCGTTAAACACAAGATGCGTTCTTGATTTATATTCTTATGGATTTGATAATATTTCAACCCAAATAACAAGAAAGAAAAATTACGCACGATCCCTGGCAACGGCGCCATTTGATTGATCGTTTATTTTTGGAGAAAAGAAAAGGAAAGAAGAGAAGTTTAGAAATTTTAGTAAAGTAACCGCAATGAACACGGCGTCGCGTGTAGCTTAGCTGTGGTGAATACGGGTCGTCCTCTGGGATTCGTGGAATTTTATAGTTCTTGTTTTAGATGGGTTGAAAGAAATAGAAAAAAGAAAATCAAGAAAATCAAGAAGATAGTTTCAAGATTTAATTGAATTATCAAGAAAATTGTTTCAAGATCTAATTGAATTATCAAGAAAATTTATATGAAGAAGGCTTGTAGGATTCTTTAGGATTTAGTAGCCATGGATGACTAATAAAGATTACTCCTCTTATCAATTGATAGATTTAAAACTAGATTAATGACGATGAATGAGGATTAGGGTTCTTTGGAAGAAACTAGGGTTTCTCCTCTATTGACCCTTGTCCTTTCATTGATCTCCATTCATGTTTAGCCCTAACAAAAAATCGCCAATTCCTAGGCACACCCAAGAGGTTCCATAAGGCATCAACCATGCCAAACAAAAATTTTCCGGTGCCAAGAAACCCTAATGAAGATCGTTAACTAGAATTTAAGGCGAAAAGCAAGCAAGCAAACGACTTTGCTACTAAGTGAAAGGGATTACAACCTTTGTAGATCCGGTCCACCACTTCTTTAGCTCCGTGTTGACATCCCTCCGCCGCGATCATCGGATCCCGGACTCTAGAAATGGTTTCGTCGGAGAAATGATCGGGCTAGTTCATTGACTTCGAGGCCGAAGATGATCTACGTCGGGGAGACTCAAACTCAAGCTATTCCTTCACTTGGTCGAAAACTTTGTGAAGAGAACACCCTATACTACATGGCAAGTGGTAGAGGATGAAGAAATAGGAAGTGGGTTCACTTTAGAATTGGATTTCTCACTCTTTTTCTCATGATGTCATTGGAGCTAGCAAGCTTTTTCAAGCTTGATGAAGATGAAGAAGAAAGAATGATATCCATTAAAAGAATAATATGAACACTTATCCTTTTAATCATGGCACCATGGTTGAGTTAAGCCTTCATGCTTAACTCATGTAGAGAATTAACCATAGCATAAGGTTAAGGGTTGGGTTAGCTAATATCTTGAACAAATGACAAAAGAGTTGACTTTGTCAATGTTCATCAAGCTTCATGAAGCTTGATAACTTTGACCAAAGTCACTCTCTTTTGTTATTTGTTTAGGAAAATAGTAAACCCTAATCCAACCTTGATATGGTTCAAGTCTCATACACACAACTTGTTTGTATCATCAAGCATGATACAAACATGTACACTTGCATATATCACATATAAACAATGTGCACATTCAAGTGAGAAAATCAACCTTAAGTGAACCAATACTAGTTAATGTAAAGTAATATATCAAATATATAATTATACATTAAATAATTAAATCAACACTTGATTTAACGATCCGGTCATATCGCATATAACCGATTAATATCAAATGTATCAATGTATCGAATCAACACTTGATTCGGTAACCCGGCTATATCACATATAACCGACCGATGATACAAATCGCGAGAATAGAATACAGTATCACATACTGGTATTATCATCGGTCACACACATATCTCATATGCGCTCCTATTTCGTTTCGCTTGAGCCAGGAAACCCCTGTGTAGGACTCTAAAGACTCGTTAATACGCCGGCAGCAGGTGATGATCATATCAAACACCCACAAGCCGCAAGCGGTCTGCTAAACGTAACGGCCACCCGGGTATTGAGCGATCAGAAGATCAACGAGCAAGCCGCTCACACTCCAGTGAATCCAACGAGTAACACTACCGTACAGTCCGATCTGTTCGTCTGATATGTCGCATATCTCGTCTAGGGGTGGTAAACGTCAAACCCCAATAACTCGATAAGTCGTGTCGATATGAGGCTCATAACGGGTCGAGAAACTACTGGTAACACTTACCAGTAAATCCCAAAAGCTGCCTTGGCCAAGGACTGTTAGTTATATGTATGCCCTAGAGGCCATTACTGTACATTGGATGTATATTGTAGTGGATGCTGGGACATATATAGGTAGGACTTTCTTGCTCGACATGATAGTACGCTATCTGGTTGCTCTTTATCTTAACATGTATACTTTCTGTCTCTCTGATTACATGTTGATAAAGCCCCTTAGGATGTGTACTCGACTTCCAGGACTATGATGCAGATCATACTAGTGGGGCCTGGGTAGTCAGTGAGTACATCCTTCATTGTTCCTAGTCGTGGGAATATCGAGACGGGGCATCGATATTCCAGAGTAGACTAGCGTATATCTTCTTGACCCATGCGATGGGCGATGGATGATCCCATATCCATTGGTGTTTGACATCGAAGATGGTATGCGGGTGCTCAGTGGAGACTGGGTACACTGAACGGACTCGCCGAGAACTCCCAGGTGGTATAATACCTCACGTCAGATGGCAGTTCTCTGGTGACACTGGTACAGCTTAGTCTGTTGACCCGAGATCGTCATAGAGTCTTGTGTGTCTCCCACTGTGCTTTGATTTCCACCCTACCACGGCTCTACTGAGTTGTGCAAACAGGTGGTTTTTGGGTACAGTCCCGATTCACATGGAGGCAATGAGCGATAGGAGGGAATTCGTCTCTCCCGGTATTGGGGGTTGATGTTGTGCTATGCTCGACTGGCCATAACAGGAAATCCCTGGCCAGGGTTGCAGTGATATACTGGTAAGAGTTATCAGTAGTTTCACGAATGTTATGGACCCTACGTCGGCATGACTTATTGAGCTATTGGGGTCTGACGTTTACCACCCCTAGGCGAGATATGCGACATATTAGACGAACAGACCGGACTATACGGTAAGTGTTACTGGTTGGATTCGCAGGAGTGTGAGCGGGCTTACTCGTCGATCTTCTGATCGCTCAATACCCGGGTGGCCGTTACGTTTAGCAGACCGCTTGCGGCTTGTGGGTGTTTGATATGATCATCATCCGCTGCCGGCGTATTGACGAGTCTTTAGAGTCCTACACAGAGGTTTCCTGGCTCAAGCGAAACGAAATAGGAGCGCATATGAGATATGTGCGGGACCGAGAATAATACGTGTATGTGATACCGTATTCCATTCTCGCGATGAATGTATCGATTGGTTATATGCGATGTAACCTAGTTATCGAATCAAGGATTGATTCGATAAGCCGATACATAGGATACTAGTCGGTTTATATGCGATATGACCGGATCGTTAAATCAAATGTTGATTTAATGATTTAATGTATAATTTTATATTTGATATATCACTTTGCATTAACTAGTATTGGTTGACTTTAAAAGGATTTTCTCACTTGAATTGTGCAAGTTGTATATGTGATATATTTCTTCGTGCACATGATTGTATCATGTTTGATGATACATTCTTGTTTGGTTTTGTGTAAAGTATTAAACCATGGTTAGTTAGTGATTAGGGTTTCATCTTATTCATTTATCTTTTTATTTCATTTATTTCAAAAGAAAAAGATAAAGATAAATGAATGGTTGAATCTTTTGTTTTTAGTTGAAGTTTCTTGAAACTTTGACTAAGTCATTCTTTTGTTCTTTTGCTTAACCCTAACCATTTAACTAACCTAAGTTAATTCTCTACACTTAACTATAGTTGAAGTCATGATAAGTATTGATTTAATTATCTCATTTTTAATTAACTTATCATATCTTCTTCTTCTTCATCATCTTCTTCAAAATGGAGAAAGCTTGCTACTCCAATGGCAAGTCATGAAATCTAGTGAGAAATCCAAAACTAAAGTTTACCCACTTCCTATTTCTTCATCCTCTACCTCTTGCCAAGTAGTATAGGGTGTTTCCTTCACAAGTTTTTCCGACTTGGTGAAGTTGGAGCTTGTTCTAGCGATGCCTCGACGTAGATCATCTTCGGCATTGAACCGACGATCAAGCCCGCCCATTCTTCGACGAGGCCGACGTTGGAGTCCGGATTCTTTTTGGACAGCGGGGGGGACTTCGTTGCGGAGCCGTGGAGGTGGTGGACCGGATCTACAAAGGTTGTATGTCCATTCCCTTAGTTAAAATGTTAACTAGTTTATGTTTTCGCCAATGTATATCTAGCAAACGATCCGTTCTAGGGTTTGTAGGCACCGTATTTTTAGAAGGTAGCGTGTTTGATCACTTGTGAGACCTCACTAGGGTGCCTAGGAACCTTACAGTGGTATCAGAGCTACTAGGCATTGGATGTCGACCTATGGGGGGTTATCACTGTGTGACAGTGTGGCGAAGCATAGGCTCTTACCCCCAGGGTGTCCCGAGACCGGAAGGTGTTCCGGCTGGTTGTAGTCCTCGCGAGGGGGCATGCGTAAAATGTAGCGGTTGAGGGACCCGTTGGTGCCACGGCGACCCCATTGGATGGGGTGGCTGCCTGACTTACAGTGGTATCAGAGCCTAGCTAGAGCCTTAGGCGAAGTCCCGACGGAGTTAGAAGTCCGATCGACCCAAAACCCGACTTTGAAAATTGCTCTCTGGACTTTTCTGTAAAATGTGGATTTTTTGGATTTAAAAATATGCAGAGAAATGTGCAGGAAATTCTAAGGCAAACTGGAGAAAACGACAAACTGATTCAACAGTACGACCGCGGAACCGCGGCGTTGACCCCCATTTTGCGGCGGTTCCGCGGCCGTCTGTGATGATGAGCTTGTGTGTTTTCTTCAGTTGTCTGCGTTGGTGTTTCTTGTGTGTTCTGGATGTTTTTAATATTTATTCCAGAGTTGTATTTTTTGGGTTGTATTGGGGACTCGGTGTATTCGATCGGACTGTCTAAATTTTGTCGGTGTGCTTTTCCGGATATTTTTTAGAATATGTTAAAAAGTTCGACCGGATATAAATACCCAATTTTTCCCCTGTCGGGAAATTTCCAAGTGTTGGATTTTCCCGTTGTTTAACGACGTTCTAAGTAGTGCAAGTAACGCGATGGACCCTCTAGAAGACAACAAACCTTAACTCGATTATGTGACCGTCTTGAACTGCCCTTTGAACCTTCGGGTTTGGGGCAGTACGGCGTGCCACATGTGAGGCGTTGGCTTGACCCTTCTACGGTTGGACCGTTGGTACTGAGGCACGAACTGAATGTTGTTAGACTTATTTCATGTGTTGATCTGTATCGGGAAAACTTGGGTGTTCGATTGTTCGATCGAAAAGTTTAACATTTTCTGTTTATCTGGAATGGGATACAATAATTGGAATTCACAAAAGTTATGTGATAACTAAATGAATGTTATAAACATAGCAGTTTAGTCTCACTTGATCGGTTGCCACGGAATTTTGATGCGATCAAAAGTCCGTCGCAATCACGTAGCGTACGCGGATACTCGCCGGGTAAACTTAATAGACAGCCTCACTCCATAACCCCGACCAAGTGACTGTAGGAGAACCCCGTCGCCGAAAGCATCCGTTCGGGTGCTCGCGGCAGCGGTGTTCCGCCTTGGTGCACTTCGTCGATGGCGTCGGGGGTGCGGCCGTCTACTAAAGTTTGCGACGAGCATGCGATCAGGATGTCGGGAATCTTGTTGAATTGCCCGACTTGATATTGAAAAGTGTTTTCGATTTTGAGACTAAAATGCGGGGTTTATAATTGTTAGGCATGCGATGTCTAAGTAATTCATTTGGTCAGGCATGTGATGTCTGAGGTGGTTGCGGATTCCAACTGTTGTAGTTTTACACTTTCTTTTCTGTGACCGTAAGTGTAATATGTGATATCGCCGGTTTCGTTGCTATATGTCAACGACAATTGGGATGCGCATATTTACTTACGTTGATGACATGTGATGTTATGTGTTGCTGGATTTGTTATATTGGATCGTCGTATTTGAATAGCCGGGGGTTTTTATGTGAGATGAGTGTTTTTCCATTTTCATTCATGTAAAAACTTGTATGTAATATTCTTTTATTGGGGCACTTCCAGGTTGCGGAAGTAGTCACCGTTTGTATATTATTTACTTTTCTGCACTAGGATAGACCCAAGAAGGGGAGCACAAGTAACCGGGTTCTAGGGTCCAGTGGGAGACCATCTCGAGGAGTCGAGTCCGGGTCTCCTAACCCTAGAATTGGTAGGGTTGCTTGCCGCTCTCGTAGGGGTCTAGGGGTGTGGGATTGGCTATTCATCACGACCGTGGAATCCGTGTTTTATACTGGCTCGTATTGAAAACACGGACGTCCTAGTATATCCAATATTTCATATGTTTCTTCTGCTGTGCTTTATCTGTGATGAGATCATGCGATGTTCTGTGGCAGATATTATATATAGTATATATGATATATTATATAGACGTTGCTTATGTTTTACACCCGCGCTAGCCCTGCCCCGCTCTACCGTTAGTTACCTAACCTAACGGTGCACGAGGGGACATCGAGGCGAATGCGGATGGCATAAGTGTACGTCATATCTATCTGTGATGTTTAGGTAATTTAAATGATGGGATATTCATTAATGAGATTAATGAAAGAAAATAAACCTAATTGATGTTGTGGAATCGAATTTCAAAATAAAACAGGTAGCTACAGTTCTTGCTTTGCATCGTGGTGTTCCTTGTAGAACATCCTGCACCTTATTCGATAGGGAAAGGACCGAGATCCCTTCACCGGGAGTGACTCCTTTAGCAATAACTGGCAGATGCTACAACCCTCAGTTTGTCATTTGATCGCTTCTATAGTTTCCGCTTTGCACAGTGATATATATGATATATCCCGCACCTCATTCGACGAGGAAAGGGCCGACGATCCCTTCACCGGGAGTGACCCCTTTAGCAAAACTAGAAAAGCTTCGAAAAGCATTCCATTTAAAAACCGTTTGATTCCGCAACGAGATCAAGTTCAAAGCGTTAAAGGTTTTCACAAAAACCATTCGCAACCCTCCGTCATTTTAGGAAGTAGAGTACTTAGTATTCGTGCTGTGTTTGTTGACCATAGTCAAGGCACAGTGTACGATAGCTAAGTGATGTCTTCCTACACTGCATATGATGCGATTAGTTAGGACAGTCGCGTGACTTTGTTGACCTTAGTTAAGGGTCATGTGGGTGGGTCTAATTAATCACGAAATGACGGGTAGAACTTGACTAGTACTTATGATTTGTTGACCATAGTTAAGGTCATAGGTACTAGGGGTAAAAACCATTATCGGGAGTTTCAAGTGTTGAAACTTGCAATGAGATTGCATACCTTTTATGTGATAGTTGGATCCTGATACCCACTGCGAGTAATTGTTACTCCTGGGAGAGTTTTGCATTTTGCAATTAGCCGATCAAGTAGGTGTCTAGAAAGGTGTCAACGGGGTTACGCCTCTGGGAAAACGAGGTTTACAGTAATTAGGTCCGTGCGAAAGCGCGGGGAACCTCCCTCAAAGTACCGACACTGGCCTGGCTGAAAGATTGGCGAACTTGTAGGGTGTAATTAATCCCGGCTAGTCTTTCCTTTTAGGGTTTGAAGGAAGATTTGATAAAAACAGTGGGAGCCATCCTGATTAGATAAAATATATAACCAATCTGATCTTGCAAGAGCGCACGCAGAGTGTTTTCTTCTCTCTCTCTCCAGGTAGCGACCATATCACGCCTTAATCAAGATTATAATATGGATGTATTGACCGAACCCGCTTGTTATACTGAGCTGGGGAACGTTGGTCCCGCTCCAACTTATAATTGTTATAAGACAGAGCAGGAAATAGGGGAATACCAGATTTCCTATGCCGCCCAAACGAAGAAAGTGCATATGATGCATCTTCTTCGGGTGTGTTCATTACAAAGAACTGTTTCTCAGTATCCTCTGCATCCTGGGTATATGATACCGGATCAGGATCCCAGATATGTAATCTGTTACATAGGGCTACAAAAGGGTAGAAAAACTGAGAACGGGTGATAAGTTTCATGAGACAGAAAACGGGGCAAGTGTTGCAGCCAAGTCTGTCGGTCACTGTCACCCTGTATTGTAATACATTGATTCTGAACGAATGTTATTAGATACCGAACCTGATATACAAAATTATATCAGTCTCTTTATCAGTAAAGAAATGATAAAATTTTGTATTGTTGGATAATGTTTTGAACATTTCCTATATCAAAAGTTGATCGGTTCAGGCACGTTATCTAAAAGCATTGAAGTTCTAAATCAAACTACAGTTCCTAGTATACTGAACACACACAAGAAGAAGAGTTCAGAAATGAACGAATCCTTCTTGATGCATTGTAGACTAGGTCACATCAATGCGACCCGACTGGCTGAAATTACATTTTAGATGCATATTTAAATCAGTTTGAATTTACATCTTGTGAAACTTGCCAGTCATGTCACAAAGATTAGATGACCATAGCTCTGTTTATTAGAAACAGAGAAAGAGTTAGCAAACTCTTGGGACTGATACATGATGATGTATGTAAAGTCTCCTGTCTACACATGCCAGGATTGGTTCTTTATACTTCATTATATTCTCTGATAATCTCTCAAGATTCAGTCATATGTTCCTGTTGAAACATAAGTCCGAACCTTTTGAGGTATTCACAGAATATAAGTTAGAAGTAGAGAACCAATAACCGGGTATAAGTATTATGTCCTATGATGAGATCAGGGAGGAGAATACTTGTGCATGGCATTCCTGGACCATTCTAAAGGAGAATGAGATTCTCTCTCCGTACTACTCCTCTGAATACACCACAGCACAACGGTGTATCAGGGCGGAGCAATTGCACAATATTAGATATGGTGTGCTCTATGATGAGTATTACTGAGTTACCTATTTCCTTTTGGGGTTATGCACTTGAGAAGCTGCATACCTATTGAATTAGGTTTGAATCAAATCAATGCCTACCACTCCATATGAGATATGGTATGGGAAGAACCCATCTCTTAAGCGAGTTAAGATTTGGGGTTGTCCGGCCTATGTTTAAAGCAAAATCCAGACAAGATCGAGGCAGAATCAGTTCTGTAGAACTGGAACGGTTCCAGCTATACAAAACTGCAGTTGATGATTTGACAGAACCATAACATTCTATAGTTCCCGACGAACCTCAGCCTCTCCGCCGATCTAGTAGGGTTCCTCATCAGCCAGAGAGATACCTCGGTTTCTCGATGACAGTGGGAGCAAGGATTGCATCATGAGATGATGACCCAACCAGTTTCGAGCAGGCCATCGAGAGTAGGGACTCTGTAAGAATGGCTGGATGCTTAGTGATCTGAGATGGAATCCTTATACACCAACAAAGTATGGACTTTGGTTGCTATATCTGAAGGGTTAAATCCCCATCAGGAGCAAGTATATCTTGAGAAGATTACTTGGTGTAGATGGAAAAGTTGAGACTTTCAAAGCTAGACTTGTTAAAGGTTTTCGTCATCGACCAGGCGTAGATTATGATGAAACCTTTTTCCAGTAGCTATGCTTAAGTCTATCCAGATCCTACTTACCACGGCTACATACCATGACTACGATATCTGGCGGTAAGGTGCCATGACTGCTTTTCTAAATACTGATTTAGAAGAGAACGTCTATAAGAACACAGCCAGAGGTTTTCGTAAACAGTGGGAGCAACGGAAACGTGTGCAAGTTGCTTTACATAATGAAGCAGGCATCGCGGAGTTGGAACGTCTGTTTTGATATGATAGTCAAAGTGTTTGACTTCATCAAAATGGTAGACGAACCTTGTATATACAAAAAAGGTAGTAGAGAGTAAGGTGGTCATCTTCGTATTGTACGTAGACAACATACTCTTGATAGGAAAATAGTTTCCTATACTACGATCGGTCAATCTCCTATTATCACTAGGATTCTCCAAATAGGATAAAAATGATACCTCCTAAATCCTGAGATTTGGACCTATGAGATAGATCTAAAGGGATATTAGGGTTCTCACTAGGTATAGTGAGATTGTATCAATCGATCCTGGGAAGAATCACTGGAAGTGTTCCGGGGTGATAAAGACGACTGAATGTCAGTCACAGGCTCTGTCTTTACCCTTAGTAAAGGGACGGTATGTTGGAAGAGTTCCAAGCTAGATACCGTGGCAAACTAGACGATAAAGGCTGGTAACATTGCTATTGAAGATACTACCAAAGAGGACGTTTGGTGTATATTGGTTCATAAGATGAACTAGGTTCCTGCCATTGTATAACAATGGAAGTGTGGCTTCGGCCCTGGAACCCTGGTCCCATCAGTGACCCAGACAAATTCTGAGGCAGCATCACCGGATCATGGAGATAGTTGATCTCCAAGGTGATCGAGGTTAGGAGAGTAGACTCAGAGGACAACACGGCGGATCCACTCACGAAGGCCTTATCCCAGAGAGAGACTCATATGGGATGGTTGAGTATTAGATACTGCAACCACTGCTACAGATGGCCCTAGTGCAAGTGGGAGATTGTTAGTTATATGTATGCCCTAGAGGCCATTACTGTACATTGGATGTATATTGTAGTGGATGCTGGGACATATATAGGTAGGACTTTCTTGCTCGACATGATAGTACGCTATCTGGTTGCTCTTTATCTTAACATGTATACTTTCTGTCTCTCTGATTACATGTTGATAAAGCCCCTTAGGATGTGTACTCAACTTCCAGGACTATGATGCAAATCATACTAGTGGGGCCTGGGTAGTCAGTGAGTACATCCTTCATTGTTCCTAGTCGTGGGAATATCGAGACGGGGCATCGATATTCCAGAGTAGACTAGCGTATATCTTCTTGACCCATGCGATGGGCGATGGATGATCCCATATCCATTGGTGTTTGACATCGAAGATGGTATGCGGGTGCTCAGTGGAGACTGGGTACACTGAACGGACTCGCCGAGAACTCCCAGGTGGTATAATACCTCACGTCAGATGGCAGTTCTCTGGTGACACTGGTACAGCTTAGTCTGTTGACCCGAGATCGTCATAGAGTCTTGTGTGTCTCCCACTATGCTTTGATTTCCACCCTACCACGGCTCTACTGAGTTGTGCAAACAGGTGGTTTTTGGGTACAGTCCCGATTCACATGGAGGCAATGAGCGATAGGAGGGGATTCGTCTCTCCCGGTATTGGGGGTTGATGTTGTGCTATGCTCGACTGGCCATAACAGGAAATCCCTGGCCAGGGTTGCAGTGATATACTGGTAAGAGTTATCAGTAGTTTCACGAATGTTATGGACCCTACGTCGGCATGACTTATTGAGCTATTGGGGTCTGACGTTTACCACCCCTAGGCGAGATATGCGACATATCAGACGAACAGACCGGACTATACGGTAAGTGTTACTGGTTGGATTCGCAGGAGTGTGAGCGGGCTTGCTCGTCGATCTTCTGATCGCTCAATACCCGGGTGGCCGTTACGTTTAGCAGACCGCTTGCGGCTTGTGGGTGTTTGATATGATCATCATCCGCTGCCGGCGTATTGACGAGTCTTTAGAGTCCTACACAGAGGTTTCCTGGCTCAAGCGAAACGAAATAGGAGCGCATATGAGATATGTGCGGGACCGAGAATAATGCGTGTATGTGATACCGTATTCCATTCTCGCAATGAATGTATCGATTGGTTATATGCGATGTAACCTAGTTATCGAATCAAGGATTGATTCGATAAGCCGATACATAGGATACTAGTCGGTTTATATGCGATATGACCGGATCGTTAAATCAAATGTTGATTTAATGATTTAATGTATAATTTTATATTTGATATATCACTTTGCATTAACTAGTATTGGTTGACTTTAAAAGGATTTTCTCACTTGAATTGTGCAAGTTGTATATGTGATATATTTCTTTATGCACATGATTGTATCATGTTTGATGATACATTCTTGTTTGGTTTTGTGTAAAGTATTAAACCATGGTTAGTTAGTGATTAGGGTTTCATCTTATTCATTTATCTTTTTATTTCATTTATTTCAAAAGAAAAGGATAAAGATAAATGAATGGTTGAATCTTTTGTTTTTAGTTGAAGTTTCTTGAAACTTTGACTAAGTCATTCTTTTGTTCTTTTGCTTAACCCTAACCATTTAACTAACCTAAGTTAATTCTCTACACTTAACTATAGTTGAAGTCATGATAAGTATTGATTTAATTATCTCATTTTTAATTAACTTATCATATCTTCTTCTTCTTCATCATCTTCTTCAAAATGGAGAAAGCTTGCTACTCCAATGGCAAGTCATGAAATCTAGTGAGAAATCCAAAACTAAAGTTTACCCACTTCCTATTTCTTCATCCTCTACCTCTTGCCAAGTAGTATAGGGTGTTTCCTTCACAAGTTTTTCCGACTTGGTGAAGTTGGAGCTTGTTCTAGCGATGCCTCGACGTAGATCATCTTCGGCATCGAACCGACGATCAAGCCTGCCCATTCTTCGACGAGGCCGACGTTGGAGTCCGGATTCTTTTTAGACAGCGGGGTGGACTTCGTTGCGGAGCCGTGGAGGTGGTGGACCGGATCTACAAAGGTTGTATGTCCATTCCCTTAGTTAAAATGTTAACTAGTTTATGTTTTCGCCAATGTATATCTAGCAAACGATCCGTTCTAGGGTTTGTAGGCACCGTATTTTTAGAAGGTAGCGTGTTTGATCACTTGTGAGACCTCACTAGGGTGCCTAGGAACCTTACAAGGACTTCCTGTTATAGCCAATCGAACACAGCGCAACATCAACTCCCTATACCGGGAGAGACGAAAACCCTCCTATCGCTCATTGCCTCCATGTGATTCGGGACTGTACCCAAAAGCCACCTTTTTGCACGCCCTCTTGGACGTGGTATGATGGAAATCAAAGCACTGTGGGAATCACACAAGACTCTATGATGATCTTGGGTCTACAGACTAACCTGTACCAGTGTCACCAGAGAACTGTCATCTGACGTATGGTATAATACCATCTGGGAGTTCTCGGCGAGTCCGTCCAGTGTACCCAGTCTCTACTGAGCACCCGTATATCATCTCTGATGTCAAACACCAATGGATATGGGATCATCCATCGCCCATCTATATAGGTCGAGAAGCTACACGCTAGTCTACTCTGGTATATCGATGCCCCGTCTCGATACACCCACGACTAGGGACTTTGAAGGATGTACTTATGGACTACCATGTCCCCACTAGTATGATCCGCATCATAGTCCAGGTAGTCAAGTACACATCCTAAGGGCTTTACCAACATGTAACAGAGAGACAATCAGTGTACACATTAAGGTAAAGAGTAACCAGATAGCATACTATCATATCGAGCAAGAAAGTCATCCCTATATATATCCAAGCATCCACTACAATATACATCCTATGTATAGTAATGGCCTCTAGGGCATACATATAACTAACAGTTTGCACGACTCCTTTGAGCCGTGGTAGGGTAGTAATCTAAGAACAGTAGGAACACACTCGAAGCGAAGTAGCAGTGTCAAGTCGATGGACTAAGCTGTACTCGTGTCACCTGAGAACTGCTACCCGACGATAGGTATAATACCCACCAGCAGCTCCCTATGAGTCCTGTCCAGAGTACTCATAACCTAATGAGAACCTGCATATTATCTCCAGTACGACGTACTAATAGCTGGACAGACCATCTCCCCTGCTGGGATGAGAAGGGTATACACTGGTCTACTCTGGAGTATCAATACCCCGTCTCGATAATCGTACGACTAGAGACCTGTATAAGGATATGCTTATAGACTACCCAGCCCCCACTAGTGTGGCTGCCATCACAACGCTGGTAATCAAGCAAAGATCCTAAGAGCTCTACCAATATGTATAAGCGATATGCTAAAAGAAACACATGCATATATTGAGGTAGAAACAAACAAGGTAGCATACTACCATTTCGAGCAAGACTGTTACTATATCCGTGTATATCCCAAGCTTCCAATATGTAATATACAAACCAGTATGATACAATAATGGCCTCTAGGGCATATATCACTAACAGATGTCACACTGTGTAGGACACGACTATAGCCAGAAGTCCGTGGCCACGGCAGTAGAGATAAACTGGTAAGTATTACCAGTTATATCTCTTTGGTTATGAGTCTTCTTTCAGCACGACTTATCGGGTTATTGGGGGTATGAAAAATTCCACCCCAGACCCGGTATGTGATACTCTTTGACAAAGAGACCGAACTGTACGATGACAATCACTTATAGACTCTGTCGGGTCCAGACGAGTTCTCCCGTTGACCTGCCTTTATCTTGCTCCTACCTGGGGTTAAGCTGAATTGGGGTTGAATCTGAAAGTGTTTCAGATTCAATCGGACGAAATCCTGTATAATTTACTGTTGGCGTATTGACAGATTTTTAGAATCCAGCAACGAAAGTTCCTGCCCGAGCAAAATGCAACGTAGCGTGCATATAGGGATACGTGCATGAGTTTGATAAAACATGTATATTGGATATATGCGTTTAATCGGACGACTGTTATACTAGCCGGTTTAAAAGCCAGAATATCAAGTCAAGTATTGACTTGGTAACCGTATAGATGTATAGATGATACAGTTTCTGCAGGGTTACTAGGCACTGTCACAAGGGTCTATAAGGCATCAACTATAGCCGATTTAAAATTTAGACGTGCCGAACAACCCTAACCAAGATCTTATACTAGAGATTATGCAAAACAAAGCAAGTAAACAACTTTACTTCTAAGAGTTATGGATTACAACCTTTGTAATCCGTTCCTTCACTTCTAAAGCTCCGTGTTGAGGTCCCTTTGCTGCGATCGTCGAGTACCCGGACTCAAGAGAGGCTCCATGAAGAGAAAGATGCAAGCTTGCTTCTGATCTTCGATAACAAAAATGATCTACCTTGAAGAAACTCAAACCCAAGCTCTTGCTTTGCTAATCAAGTTTAGCAAAGCAAACACCCTAATCTAAGCGGCTAGAATAGATGGGGATGATGAAGTAGGAATTTAGCTCTCATTTGTTTTCTTTATCTCACACAAAATCATCACATATGAAAAAGCTAGTGAAGCTTTTCATAAAAGAGGAAGAAGAAGAAGAAGCAAAACCATTTGTGATAAATAATGAATTAAGTGTGTGGTTAGAAATGCAACCATGGGTTAAGTATGAAGACTTAACCCATGTAGAGATTTAACTATGGTTAAAAGGTTGGGTTGGGTTAAAGAAATATCTTTGCAAAATATCACAAAATATCCAAGTCAAAGTCAAAGCTTCAAGAAGCTTCTTAAAAGCTTCATGAAAGCTTAACCCTAATCCAAACCCTAACCATATTTAAACTCCACAAATCATGTTTCATTTATAACCATAACATGTTACAATATTATATATCACATATACAATATTTATTGTAACAAAATAAAATAATACAATTAACATATATCACATATATATCAATGTATTACCCGAGTGAGAAAAAGAATCTTTAAGTGAGCTAATATTAGTTAATGTAATTTAATATATCAAATATATAATTATACATTAAATTATTGAATCAACACTTGATCCGATAATCCGGCTATTTCACAAATAACCGACTAATATAATCTGTATCAGTTCATCGAATCAACACTTGATCCGATGACCCGGCTATATCATATATACCTGGCTGATATCTCATATCGCGAGAATCTAATACGGTATCGCATACTCGTATTATTCCCGGTCTCGCACATATCACATATGTGCTCCTACTCCGTTTTGCCTGAGCCAGGAAACCTCTGTATAGGACTCTAAAAAATCGTCAATACGCCGGCAGTAGGTGATGATCATATCAAACACCCACAAGCTGCAAGCGGTCAGCTAAACGTAACAGCCACCCAGGTATTGAGAAATCAAAAGATCAACAAGCAAGCCTGTACATTCTCCCGTGAATCCAACCAGTAACACTCCCGTACAGTCCGGTCTCTTCGTCTGATATGTCGCATATCTCGCCTAGGGGTGGTAAACGTCAGACCCCAGTAGCTTGATAAGTCGTGTCGATATGAGGTCTATAACAGTTCGAGAAACTACTGATAACATTTACCAGTAAATCTCAGCAACCCTGGCCAGGGATTTCCAGTTATAGCCAATCGAACACAGCGCAACATCAACTCCCTATACCGGGAGAGACGAAACCCCTCCTATCGCTCATTGCATCCATGTGATTCGGGACTGTTCCCAAAAGCCACCTTTTTGCATGCCCTCTTGGACGTGGTATGATGGAAATCAAAGCACAGTAGGAATCACACAAAACTCTATGACGATCTCGGGTCTACAGACTAACATGTACCGGTGTCACCAGAGAACTGCCATCTGACGTGAGGTATAATACCATCTGGGAGTTCTCGGCGAGTCCGTCCAGTGTACCCAGTCTCCACTGAGCACCCGTATACCTTCTCTGATGTCAAACACCAATGGATATGAGATCATCCATCGCCCATCATATGGGTCAAGAAGCGCATACGCTAGTCTACTCTGGAGTATCGATGCCCTGTCTCGGCACTCCCACGACTAGGAACATTTGAAGGATGTACTTATCGAATACGCTGTCCCTACTAGTATGATCTGCATCATAGTCCTGGTAGTCAAGTACTTATCCTAAGGACTTTATCAACATGTAATATAGAGACAATCAGAATACATGTTAAGATAAAGAGTAACCAGATAGCATACTATCATGTCAAGCAAGAAAGTCCTCCCTATATATGTCCGAGCATCCACTACAATATACAACGTATGTACAGTAATGGCCTCTAGGGCATACATATAACTAACAGTTTCTAGTATAGTGTATATGATACACACACACTCTACAGTATATAATACTGAGAAGATATTGATGGCATTTCGTGTATGTGATACATGATGTGTATGTGTATGGGATACATGTACTAATACTTATTTAATATATATATGATATATATATATATTAATTCTCACCATTTTATATTATGTGTAAATAAATATACATATATATATATATATGTAAATGTGTGTGTGTATTAATGTATATGTATATATTATTATTTATTTATTATATTTAATAAATGGTGGGGCCCACCCTCTCTCATTTGTGTGTGACACACACACATGAGAGGGGGAGAGAGAGTGACTCATGTCATATTAGTATGACATGGGTGGAAAAAGGAATTAACTTAATTCATTATTTTTCAAGCCATAAAAAATACTTCATCTTCTTTCTCTTCACTAGAGCTTTTGCTCTCTAGGTTAATGAAAAGTATAGCCATGGTGAGGGAGTGACAAAAAGAGAGAGTACCCATTGTTTACATCGTCTTCCTCTACGCCTAACTAGCCTCTGGATGAAGTTTCTCCGTCCGGTGACGGGGTTGGAGCTCGGGCAGCCCACTTTCAACGCGGATTATCTACGGCGAGGCGGTCGATGTTCAGACGGGTCCGGGAGTTCACAACGTCTAGACGGGGTCTTCCGGGATCAGCCAAACACGCTACAAAGGTTATAGCACCTCTCTACTCTTTTCTTGTTTACACATTGTATTGTATTTGATGATCTTGGTGATGGATTGGGGTTATACTTTGTACAATTGTTGTTTTTCAAATTCCGCCGTAGCCATGATTGTCACGACCTTAACCCCTGTCTACTTACACAAACAAGTTAAAACTCAATTTTTGGTACTGTTTTTGTCGACAATTCGTGCGCAACAAAAACGGCGGAATTACTATGAGCTATCTAAGCCTTATGGAGTGGCTATGATACAATGTAAGTCGATTGCACACTCTACTGGGTTTGTAGAGAGGTAAAATTTTCAAAAAACGAATTTAAAGCATGCAACATCGACTATTATCCCAAGAACTACCATAGGCCCTAGATAGTAAAAACTTCATACATACTAATCTATTATGAAAGAGATTATACCTATGTGATCGAGTCCTTCGGGTCTTCAAATTCCTCTTCTTAAGCTCCTCATCAGTCCTGGATGGAGCTTGGTCGTTGGTCTCCTCGCATAGAAGACGATCCACCCGAAAGTTTGTGATTCAAGTTTCAACCTCAAAAGGAGGTAACTAAAATACCTAATTTGCCAATTTAGGTAGTTTAAAAGATGTAGAATGTGTTAATTGGATTAGTTTATCTCAATAACCCAATGTTTCTCAACTCATGAGAGGGTTAGGGTTTGAGGAGGAAGAAGAGAGAGAGAGAGAGAGAGAGAGAGAGAATGACTAAGTGAGAATGATCAAGAATAGCTTGGAAAAAATCATATATATCATAATATTTTTTCCAATATAAAATCAAGCCATGCTTGAATAGTTATCACAAATGAATAAAGAAAGATAATAGCCATGCTTCATACCATGCTCAAAGCCACCTCACCCCTCCATCTCATTTTCTATTTACAATAAATAGAATAACACAAAATGAGGTGTCCTCTTCTAGAAGCATTCTAGTATAAATAAAAGAATACATACACCGTATATACATACCCGTATTCGTACTACAAAAAATATGAATATCAAGAGATAAAATAATCCAATAATATAATACTAGATCATTATTAAATCAATACTTAATTCAATAATGCAGTTTAATCCTAAGCCCGCTAGTATTATCAGTCCAAACATAAATCAGTGTAGCTAGTACACGTATATGATCGGAACCCTGTAAATAAAATCATACGGACTCTGCATCATTTCGCCTGAACTAGGGAAACCCTCTGTGTGGGACTCTAAAGTCTCGATAATACGCTGATAATGGGTTTAATCATAAGCACGTCAGTGGCACTAGCTGTACGTAACAGCTACTCAAGTACCTGTCGAAAACAAGGCCGACGAGCAAACGCATCTGAACCCCTACTAAGCTTGTCCGTGACAATCTCCGTACAATCCGGTATGTTCTTCTGAGAGTATCGCATGCCGAATCTAGGGGTGGAAAATGTCAGACCCCTAATAACCTGACAAGGTGCCGATGTGGCTTAAGACCATCCGAGAATCTACTGATCTAACTATCATTAATTCTCAACAGCCTTAGTCAGGGATTTATGGCGTTGGCCAACCGAATACAGCATGATATCGACTCCCTATACCGGAAGAGACGAATCCCCAATAATCGCTCGCTGCCTCCATATGGCTCGGGACTGTACCTAACTAAAACCTGTTTGCACAACTCAGTAGAGCCGTGGTAGGGTAGTAATCAAAGCACATTAGAAACTCACATAAGACAAATGACGATCTCAGGTCGAGAGACTATCTATACTCATGTCACCAGAGAACTGTTATTTAACGATTCATATAATACCATCTAGCCAGTTCTCGTTGAGTCCGTCTAGTGTACTCACCCCTAGTGAGCATCTATATACAATTTTAGGTGAAACACACCAATGGCTGTAGGACCAACCATCGCCCCTCGTCAGGGTCTAGAAATATATACACTAGTCTACTCTGGAGTATCGATGCTCAGTCTCGATTCTCCCATGACCAGGGACATTTAAGGATGTGCTTATCGACTACCCGGTTCCCACAAGTATGATTGCCATCACAACACTTGTAGCCAAGCAAGAATCCTACGGGCTTTATCAACATGTATTAGCGATATGAAATAATAAGTAAAACATATACACATGTTAAAATAAAGTCAAACCAAATAGCATACTATCATATCGAATAAGATTGTCCTATACATACATACCCCTAGTATCCTATACAATAAAGACATCTAGGGCATACATATCCAACACAAACGTCTGTCAAAAATTTATCAGATGTCAGGTTGTTCTCTGTGTTTTCATGGCTTTCAAATTTTTTTATGAGAACAAACGTCTGAATCTTATTTGAACACACGTTTGAAGGTTTAAAACTTTGAAAACCTTTTTGTTCTTCAGACGTGTGTCACTTGTTCTTCAAACGTCTTGATGGTTTCTGTTCTTTCATTGGCCATATTTTGAAAACCACGACAAATGTCTGAAGCTCATGACGGCAGACGTCTGAAGCTATATTTGTTTGAAAAATATTACCGTTATGTACATTTAATGCTATAACGGCTAGTTTTGTTTTGCCTTCAGACGTTTGTCCCTTTTGCCTTCAGACGTCTGTTTCTTTACCCAGGGCGTAATAAATCATGTACCTGTTTGTTTTTTTTGTGGGGTTATAAAAGGATTTTTGTGTAGTTATTGCACAACAACTATTCTAAAAAATTGTATTCATTTTTTAAGTTCATCCTCACCCACCAAAAGAAAAAGAAAAACACTTAAGCTTTAATTGCAAATCTTATACTCTATTGAAGTATACTAGAGATTGAATTGTAAACTCTTGAGAGAGCATCTAGGATTGTAATATTCTTCTTCTTCTCTCTTTGTATAGAATCTCTTAAGTGCAGGAGGATTCTTGTAAATGAAGAGAAGTGTTGTGAAGAGGTTACTCGTGTGTCGAGTGACGTATTGTTGCAGGTGCGCAATGTGTTGTCTCAGTGGAAACGTGATTTTTCATGCCCCGCTTCCCAGTATACGGGCAGAGGACGCGACGAGACCGCTACGTATTTACTCAGAAGTAAACACAATAAGCGTATATAAGCAATATAAAATAAAATGTACACAAGAGACAAGATGTAAATGAACATCAAGTTTATTTATTAACATTCTTTTTACAATACAATGAAAAGTAAATACATGGAATGAAAGCAATGCCTAAACGGTGGAATAACAGAAATAAATATATGTACAAGTAAACTAGATCTCTGGGTTGAAGGCTATCTGATCCAAGTCCTCAGTAGTGGGCTCTGTCTCCAGAAGGTCCGATCCACCTGACAACATTCCAAAGAAAGAAGAAAAAGGAATGTCGTCAGTGAACAATCGCTCGGTAAGTCCCAAAGGTAAGTAAAGACAGAATAGACAGAAAGAGAATGTAACTTTTAAAGTTGTATTATATTGTTAGCGCTGTTGTTTGTAACTTGGTATAGAAAATGCCAGTGTATACGAGAGGAGTCCCACTATTCCGGAGACTAAGGTATATGGAGCACAAGGAACCGTTCAGCCACGGTATAATGGCAATGGAGATTCAGGTTAGGTGTATTATGGTTACAGTCTCGTGCCACTTTTAACACCTTCCGTACTAATTTACCCCTTATAAATCCCGCGATGTCTTTATTGTATTGATTATATTGATTGTATTGTATTGTCTTGTATTGTAAATTGTAAATGGATGACTTGCCGAAACCATGATATCAGTAAATGGATGTAACTGGAGAATCATGTAGATGGATGTATATCTATGCTTCGGTTCGGTCAAGATAGATGGATATAGATTGAATAGACGGATTTATGTTGAATTGTAGTTTTATACTTGAATCATATTCAAGTCAGATTGATTAGATTGAGACTCGGTCTGAGTCAGATACTTTAAAAAAGAACTTAAAATCCTGAATTAGTTTTGATGTTATCGGTAACTGCTGCACATGGACGGCAGGATTTGTGTCTTTTTCCAAGATAATTACCGTATTGATAACACCGTTTGTTAGATTATCTACCTTAAATAGTCAAGCACCCATATCTCCGGCTCCCTGAGGCTCAAGAGATTGGCCCCATTTAAACCTATATTTACTAGGGTTCTTATTGTAATTTAATATAATTTGAGGGGGTTTTATGTAAAAATAGTTTTGGTATAATTTTAAAATACTCCTAAAGCATTTAATTATCGTCTTTAGGGTTTCCATAGATGTATATTTTATAAATGTGAAATTTCTAGTGAGTAAAAACCTAATTTCATAGTATATGGTATTTTCTTGAAATATTGATTTATGTTGTATTTGGATGGTATTTTCATGTAATAGTGATTCTTTTGATTTAGAAAACTTGGAATATTTATATAATTAAAATAGACATTTTGATAATATATATATATATATATATTTAATGAAAATAATTTATTTATTTTCTTATAGAAATCTCATTTTCTAAAGAAAAATGTATAAGATTCCATCGAGATCGAATGCTCCTTGCGGAGGTCTGCATCTCGCTCTACTAAACAGCTAAGCCCGAAGATATGCGATAATCCACACCATCCCGAACGGGGTCCCTAGAATGGGTTGTAGAGACGCAATTGCATGAAAATTGTTAATACATCTTTTTAAAGAAAACGGTTTTGTAAGTTTAGAGTATTTATTTGTAAAGTCATATTTTGCCGTATTCTATTGTCCCAAAATTCATCGTTCTATGATAGAGATGTGTGTTGTGATGAGATAGGTCATTACCTCGTGAACTATCTAAAGGCATAGCAAGGAATAAAGTTATTATGTCAAAATGTAAGTATAAGGTATTTTTCTGAAAAAGTGCGATAAAAGTTACAAAAATGAATATTTTAAGGTGAAACTTATTTTAATAAATTTATTAATGTTTGATAAACAATATGTGAGAGTATGGTATGTTCTGGATTAAGAAAAGTTGAGTTTTGAAGAAAAACCGAATCGGAAGTCAGATTAACTCCGCTTCCATCGGGTTGTAGAAATGAATATTTTTATACAAGAAGAAGAGAGGGGAGAAGGGACTTACTGCTTGTTGGACTAGAGGAGAGAGGGGGTCCTAAAGAAGGCTTCGAGGTGTCGTTTCGTCGCCAGAATCTCCTCGGAAGTTCGTCGGAGCTTCGCCCTTCACTAACTCCACTTGTACACAAAAGTGCTTGAGAATTTTGTATAGTTTTTGTAATAGAATTCTGAGTGAGAGGGGTGTAAAATGGAGTGGGTATTTATAGGGAAAAATTAAGTTTTAGTGTGTTAATGATTGCATTTAAAATATGCATTAAAAATTGATTTAATGGAATTGTATTACTCTCTGGAAATGTGCAGACAGAATAAACGGTGTAGGGGGAGTGGGGTAGCTGAAAGGGTGCAGGGGTGAAGAATTGAGAATATTAGGGATGGGGGGAACCGGCGGCTCCGGGGTTTTTGGGTTGTGTCGCCAGGTCATTCCCGACGGATGGGGCTAGGGTTTGGGCCACATGTCCTTATCGCTTTGGCTTCTTCAATGCATATGTTTATTTAAACTGTGACTCTTCAGTTTACGTGCAGTGCACGTGCATTATCTTGGGCTTCTAAAAGAAAAATAAATTAAAAAAATAATGTGGCTGCTGGGATTTGAACTCTGGTGCTATGTCTCAGCAGTGCAAGGCCTTACCAGTAAGCTACAAGCTCCTTCTTGCTGTTCTAAAGCAAAACAAATTCATATAGCATTCACAGGATTGTAAGTACCCCAATTGTACATTAACTTTTAAACACTTTTTATGTACATTGAAATTGGAATTGTTACATGATTAAGTGGAACGGGTCCGTCGCCTAAAGAAAGAGGACTAGGGAGTCTCTCGAACCTCTCTAAATCGCTTGTGTTTGCGTTTTAATTCTCTCTTGCCAATTCTTACTTGCATATTATCTTATGATATATTTGTATTTAATTTTATCAATTTTAATTTGTGGGTTTTGTTAGTATAATCATATTCATCCTCTCTAGGATTATTTCAGTTGGTATCAGAGTAAGGTGCTCTTTTTGTTAGGAGTAACACCCTAAAGAGATCCTATGGCATCATCATCTTCACATAGTATGGGACACTACCAATCCATCACTAAACTACTATATTTTGATAATATTAACTTTACCATTTGGAAAATTAAGATGGAGTCCTTAGAATCACAAGGTAGAGATGTGTGGAGATACACCTTTTTGAAGGAGTATGATTTATCCACCACCGATGAGGATAGTTAGAGTGCAGTTGATAAAAAGGCTTATGAAGCTAATCTAAAGCCAAGTTTGCTTTCTTTTCTTGTCTCGATGAAAATGACTTGGCTCGTGTTATCAAATGTAAAAGTGCTTTTACCATGTGGAAAATTTTATTAGTCGCTCATGAAGGGAGTTCCAAAAAGAGGGCTAAAATTGATCTTTTGAAAACAGAGTATAAAAATTTTAGAATGTTGCCCGATGAAAACATTGATGACATGTTTAGTCGTTTTATTTGCATCACTAATCCTTTTGACTCCTTGTTAGATGATCTCATGAAGAATGAAGAAAAGGTGAGGAAGATTCTTCGATCACTCACAAAGAAATAGTAAATAAAGACGACTACTCTCAAGGAGATAGCCGACATTGAGGCCATGTCCTTTGAAGAGCTTCAAGAAAGCCTCAAAACTTACGAGATTGAACTTAAAGCCTACGACCTAGAAGATGAAAAAGTGGAGAAGAAAGGCACGCTCAAGACCATCGCTCTTAAGGCTACATCCAAAGCGTCATCCAAATCCAAAGCCCCATCCAAATCAAGTGAAGATGATGAACTTAGTGGAGACGATGAGGATATCGCTCTCATGATAAGGCAATTCAACAAATTCCTCAAGTTCCGAAGAAAATTCAAGAGAAGAATCTTTTCAAGAGATCGTCCCTAAAATACCAATAACAAAGATATTAGTCCTTGCTTCAAGTGTAGAAAGCTCGGTCATCTCATTACCGATTGTCCCCTCAATAACAAGAAAGAAGCTCTACATCGACCAAACCGGAGAGCCTTCAATGCAAGAACATGGGATGAGTCGGAAGGGAGCAATAATGAAGATCGTTTATCCGTTCATGAAATAGCAAATATGTGCTTCATAGCACATGAAGATAAGATAATTGATGATCTTGACTCTTATAACTTTGAAGAACTTCTTGAAACCTTTGGAACTTTATATGATCTTTATTCTAAACTTCAATCTAAATATTCCATTGCCAAAAAGAAAATTTCTTTTCTTGAAAATGAAAATTCTTCTAAATCTTGTGGATGTTGGAATTTAAAACTTGAGAACGAAAAACTTCTGTCTAAAATTGCTTCTTTAAATAGTTCTCTCAAAGATACTAATTTCAAAAATGAGAAACTCACTTCCAACTTTACTTCTCTCAAGTGCAAATATGATTCTTTGACTATCACTTATAATGCCATGCTGCTAGATGTTGATAAAATGAAGCTTAAAATTAATGGTCTTGATGTCACTCTTCACAAGTTTGCCTCTAACAAAATTTCTCTTGATAACATAATACGCAATTTAAATGTTTCTAATAAGAAGAATGGTATCGGTTTTCAACATCCATCTTTTTCTCATACTAGTGGCCCTAAACCGGTATATAATAAGGCTTTATTTAAGTCTAATTTTGTTAAGACTACTTCTTCACATGCATCTACATCTTTTGATCACCATGCTCATCATGTACATGCTCCTATATCTTATGATCATATTGCTAGATTTTCTCATGTTCCAAGTGTTAGAAAAATCTTTACTAGAACCACTCATGTTAAGACACATACTTCACGTCGTCGTCGTCATCATCATCATCATCATCATCATCATGCCAAACACACACATGCACATACACATTCTAGAACTAGCAATGTTGTGTAACTATTGTGAGCATGTTGGGCATATCTCCTATCATTACAAAGATAGATCTTCAAGAAATTTGATTTGAGTTCTCAAGACTAACCTTCATGGACCTACTAAGACTCAGGTACCAAAAGTTACATTTATTGCATTTTCTATAGGTACCCTACAAGTCAAGACGTGAAGATAAATGGTACCTTGATAGTGGTTGCTCAAGGAATATGACCGGTAAATTTAAGTGTTTTGCAACCCTATTAAGAGAGGAAGGTGGCATAGTCACTTTTGTAGATGATGGTAAAGATAAAATTATTAGTAAAGGTAATATCAAATTTAATGCTACTACTTTAGAAGATATTCTTCTTGTTGATGATTTAAAACATAATTTTCTTAGTATTAGTCAATTTTGTGATAAATGCTTTAAAGTTGTTTTTCATGAAAAGTTTGGAAAAGTCCTTGATTCAAAAGATGAGATGATACTTTATGGTAAAGTGGTAATGTTTACTCTATTGACACTTGCGATATTTCTAATGAAAATTTTGAGTGTTTAAGTGTTGTAAGGATGATAGTTGGTTATGGTGCCGAAGGCTTGGACATGCTTCCATGGAGCTACTCTAAAACATCATAAATAAGGACTTGGTCATTGGCATGCCAAATCTCAAATTTGCGAGAGACAAGCTATATGATGTGTGCCAAATGGGTAAACAAGCTAAGAGCTCTTTCAATCCAAAGGTTGTGGTATTAACTTCTAATTCTCTTGAGTTAATTCATATGGGTTTATTTGGTCTTTTAAGGACATTGAGTTTTGGTGGTAAATCTTATGCTTTTGTGGTTGTTGATAATTTTTCAAGATTTACTTGGGTTCTTTTTCTTACAAAAAAAAGTGATGCCTTTATTACTTTCAAAACTTTCTTTAACAAAGTGCAAAACGAAAAACGATTTGAATTGTTAAAATCCGTAGTGATCACGAAGGTAAATTTCAAAATACTTTCTTTGAAAATTTTTGTAATGATCATGGGGTTAAATATGAATTTTCTTGTCCTAGAACTCCACAACAAAATGGAGCTGTTGAATGGAAGAATTGATCTTTTCAAGAAATGGCTAGGACAATATTAAATGAACATAGTTTACCTCACTATTTTTGGACCGAAGCGGTTAATACCGCATCGTATATTATAAATAGGGTTGTTATTCGTAAGGGATTTGAGAAAACTCCTTACGAATTATATTATGATAGAAAACCCAACATTGGCTATTTTAAAGTTTTCGGGAGAAAGTGTTATATTTTAAATATTAAAGATCCTCTTGGTAAATTTGATGCAAAAAGTGATTTGAGTATTTTTCTTGACTTCTCTTCCACCAGTAAAGCTTATTGTATTTTTAATAAAATCTATAACACTATGGAAGAGAGTATGTATGTTAAGTTTGATGAAACTAATCCCTTTTCCAAGAATATTGTAGTACTCGAGAAAGAAGATGATGAGGTTGTTCGAGCTCGCTTAGAGGAACTTAACATCTCAAAGAAAAGATTCTAAACAAGTGCCTCCTTCAAGCGTAGTAGTTGACATGGATGATGAATTGGTACCAACACTATCAAGAGATTGGAGATACAATAAAAATCATCCACCAACTCAAATCCTTGGTGATGTGACAAAGGGGGTAACCACTCGTTCTTATAATCCAATTTTTTTGCTAAAATAGCTTTCTTGTCTTATATTGAACCTAAGAATGCTAAAAAGGTTATCATGGTTGAGAATTGGGTTTGTACTATGTAAGAGAAGCTTGTTCAATTTGAACGGAATAATGTGTGGATGTTGGTTCTTAGGCCTAGTGATCGACACATCATAGGTACAAAATGGGTCTTCAAGAACAAGCTTGATGAATTTGGTGTAATCACTAGGAGCAAGGCAAGACTCATAGTGCAATGTTACAATCAAAAAGAAGGTATTGATTTCGATGAAACTTTTGCTCCGGTAGTTAGATTAGAAGCCATTCGCATTTTACTCTCATATGCATGTTTTAAAGATTTCAAAGTTATCAAATGAATGTTAAAAGTGTTGTTTTGAATGGTGTTCTTGAGGAGGAAGATTTTGTGGAACAACCACCCAGTTTTTAAGATTTTAAATATCTGATCATATTTACAGGTTGCATTAGGCTTTGTATGGTTTGAAACAAGCTCTTAAAGCTTGATATGCTAGATTGTGCGCTTTTCTACTTGAAAAAGGTTTTACAAAGAGCAAGGTTAACACTACACATTTTATCAAAAAGAAAAATTATGAGATTTTGCTCGTTCAAATTTATATAGATGATATTATTTGTGAACCCACTAATGAATCTCTATGGAAGGAATTTGTCCATAGCAAGCAAAAAGAGTTTGAAATGAGCATGATGGGTGGACTCAATTATTTTCTTGGGCTCCAAATCAAGCAACTCAAGGATACCATCTTCATAAATCAAGCCAAGTACACAAAGGAGCTCATCAAGAAGTTTGATCTTGAAGATGTGAAGCCAAGCAATATTTCTATGGCCACTACAATAAAACTTTCAAAAGACGAAACCGATAAGGATGTGAACATCACTAAATATTGCGGTATGTTTGGTAGTTTACTTTACTTAACCGCTAGTAGACATGATATAATATTTAGTGTTTGCTTGTATGCTCGTTTCTAATCGTGTCCCAAGGAATCGCATCTAAGTGCGGTAAAAAGAATCTTGAGATATCTTAGGGGAACAGTTGGTTTAGGTTTGTGGTATCCGAAGAATAAAATTTTTGATTTTAAATTTTATTAGGATGTAGAGTATGTGGGGAGACAAATAGACCGTAAGAACATGAGTGAAACGTATCAATTTCTTGGAAATTGTCTAGTCTCTTGGTCATCTAAGAAACAAAACTCGATTGCTCCTTCCACAGCTGAAGCGGGATATATTGCCATGGGTGCTTATTATGCTCAAATCCTATAGATGAAGCATAACTTAGAAGACTTTGATATGCTTGTAGATCATATTCCTACACCTTGTGCTAATACAAGCACAGTGCACATGACAAAAAATACAAACCAACAAGCCGCACCAAACACATTGATGTCCACTACCACTTTCTTCGTCATCATCATGAAAATGGGACATTATTATAGAGCACATACCTACACAACACCAATTAGCCAATATCTTTACCGAATTCCTTGGTGCTACATGTTTTGCTTATATTCGGGGAGAGCTTAATATGTGTTCAATTGAGTGATGTTGTGCTTAAGTATCATCTTTCCAAAATGGCCTCCACAACCTTCGTTAGGGGAACTTAGTTGTGGATTTGTTATTTATAACATATCTCAGGATCTAGCGGAGTGTGTTTGGGACCTTCACGGGTTTGCCGACACTAAAGATGAGAAACCCAATTTTGTTGTATCTTTATCTCATCTTTTACACCATATGATATTAGAACTTGATTATATGTTGCATATGGTTATCTTGTATGTATCACTTACCTTTGCTTATCATTTATACATGCTTGTTGATACGAGCCAAATGCTTACTTTTCAAAATTATTCAAACGTTTAGCTTTATCTTTTGCTTAAATCAACTCATATTAGTCTCCTATGCATACATTTAGGGGGAGTTATTCAAATGTTTAACTTACCTTTGGTGTACGCTTATGTCTAGGGGGAGTAATTCAAGCGTTTTACTTTTTAGGACATCCTTTCTGAATATGTCAAAAAAGGGGAAAGTAATAGGTTCGTATCAATATATTGAAATTATTCAAATGTTTAATTTTAGTATATTGGTCTTTTATCGATTATTGAAGATTATTCAATTTTATTTTCAATATATCGATATTTTCTATTAATATTTTGACATCATCAAAAATGGAGAGATTGATAGCTTATGGATTTTCATAATCCTACTATTTAGTTTTGATGATGTTATACAATATTAATAGATCTATACATGTGTTTCATATTGCATACTCTATAACACTGTATATGACCTTGGTCGTGTTTGCGAAAAATTTCAGGATATCAACCGACACAAGCTTATGATGGAGAATAGAGAAAATTGAGCTTAAACGGCAAATCTATTAGAGGTTGGAGGTTAATAAACTAGAGCTTCTCAAGGATCACATTCAAGCTTCATGAAACTAAGGATCCAAAGTCCAAGTTCAAAAGAATTCAAGAAATCGAAAATTTAAGAGCTCATGTCAAGATATCGGAAGATTCAAGATTTAGAAAACGAACGATATCGACATAAGAAATCGATATAAGTACTTCATAGTTTATAAGAATAGCATGAAAAATCTCAAAACACATGCACTTTGCATGTATGAGATTTTTGGGCAAAACTTGGCAAAGTTTTTCATTCAAAACATTTTTCTATTTCAAGTTCAAAATTTTCTATGCATTCCTTTTTCAAACGTCTGTCCAAGTTTTATTCAGACATCTGGTATTTATTGTAAAACATGCACAAGTCGTGAAATATCAGTTTTTTCTTCAAAACAAACGTCTGAAGCATGCCAGAACAAACGTCTGGTTGTTCTCTGATTTTTCAATGTTTAAAACTTTTTGACAGAACAAACGTCTGTCCATGCTTCTTCATACGTATGTTTGTTCTTTGGATTTTCATTGGCCTAAAATTTTTTGCAGAACAACATCTGTCAAATCTTCATCAGACGTCCGGTTGTTCTCTGTATTTTCATAGCTTTCAAATTTTTTATGAGAACAAACGTCTGAACTTTATTTGAACACATGTCTGAAGGTTTAAAACTTTAAAAACCTTTTTGTTCTTCAGACGTGTGTCACTTGTTCTTCAAATATCTGGATGGTTTCTGTTTTTTCATTGGCCGTGTTTTAAAAACCACGGCAGACGTCTGAAGCTCATGATGACAGACACCTGAAGCTATATTTGTTTGAAAAATATTACCATTACGTACATTTAATACTATAACGGTTAGTTTTGTTTTGCCTTCAGGCATCTGTCCTTTTTACCTTCAGACGTCTGTTTCTTTACCTGAGGCGTAATAAATGCATGTACCTGTTTGGTTTTTGTGTGGGGTTATAAAAGGATTTTTGTGTAGTTATTGCACAACAACTATTCTGAAAAATTGCATTCATTTTTTGAGTTCATTCTCACCCACTAAAAGAAAAAGAAAAACACTTGAGTTTTAATTGCAAATCTTATACTCTATTGAAGTATAATAGAGCTTGAATTGTAAACTCTTGAGAGAGTATCTTGAATTGTAATTTTCTTCTTCTCTTTACTTGGAATCTCTTGAGTGCAGGAGCATTCTTGTAAGTGAGGAGAAGTTTTGTGAAAAGGGTCACTCGTGTGTCGAGTGACGTGTTATTGCGGGTGCACAACGTGTTGTCTTAGTGAAGACGTGATTTAAGTGGAACGGGCTCGTCGTCTAAAAAAGAGGACTAAAGGATCTTCCGAATCTCTCTAAATCGCTTGTGTTTGCGTTTTGATTCTCTCTTTCCATTTCTTACTTGCATATTATCTTGTGATATATTTGTGTTTAATTTTATCTTGCAAGTAGAATTTTTAATTTGTGGGTTTTATTAGTATAATCCTATTTACCCCTTTTCTAGGATTATTTCAATAGCGTCGGTTGCTTCACCAGGTAAAGCTGGAGCTTGGATCAGTTCTCTCGGATGGATCATCTTTGGTAAGGGCGGTCGTCTCTCAACATTGTTTTTAATAGCCTATAAGGAACTTGGAAGGGTCTTCTACGATTGGGTGGACACGCATCAAAGATTGTAATCTTTAAATTTTGCATCCTTAGTTTTCAAGTTTAGTGTTTGGAACGATCTCTAGGAATTAATTTCTAGTGCTCCTCTTGAAAGCACTGGTCGCGGTTGTAATGGTAAGGACACTATGAACTTTCATATTGCAATTAAGCTCGATTTCCTCCATCCTCTTTTATATGCTTGTGTCGTGAGATATTCTGAAATATAATCTCAAAACGACCAAGCGTGTCATATACAGTGTTATGAAATAAATAAGATATTAAACACAAGTATATGAATATTCATTGTTTCAATATGATAAACATTAATAGTATATCAACATCAAGATATAAATTAAACTCAAGACATGAGACATTGATATACTCTACACACGCACATGATATATGAAAACCAAGATAGATGAGCACACGTATATATGTATTTTCATATTGCGAATTATTAAGACAACGAGTGTGAGTAATATATTGATATCAAAAAATACAACACAAGTAAAGCATGCCGATATCGATATATTAATCGATATACATAAGAAATAGGATACGCAGGCTAAACATCAAGTGCATACAAGTTTGGTGTCAATAGATAAACAAGAAAAAGTGTGTGACACCAAACAACTATTCATGTTTTAGCTATTATCAAAATAAAGCGAGAATGGATGATTAAACCACATGAAAATCCATAAGCTAATAGATTTGAGTCCATATATTTATTTGTTTGTTTGGATTTGCAGGGTTCACAGGGTTGAGTGAGTTAAAATTGCACTCGATTTGGAGAATTTTTCGTTGTTGGATATATGGCGTACATACTTTGTTGGTTTGTATTTATAATACCATTGTTGTATATGTTGGTTTGAGTATATGTTGGTTTATTATGACTTTAGTTCATGCATGCTTGTTTATTATGATTTTAGCTCATGTATGTGTTGTTTTGAGTTGTTGGTATTGTTGGATATATCGGTTATTGTATTTATGTGTTGGTTTGTGATCGAAACACTATTCTTACATAATGTATTGTGATTACAAGTATTATTATATGGTATATTGGTATTTTAAAGAATTTTTCCCAATAAATAGGTATTAGCGACCGTTAATTCTACAGGAACGGTCGCTAATACGTGTATTAGCGACCGTTCATTGTTACATAAAACCATTATATATCAGTTTGTAGTCCACGTGTCGCCTATTAGTGATCGTTACGAACGGTCGCTGATACTTGTATGAGTGACCGTTTGTATTGGCGACCGTTTATGAACGATCGCTAATGCATGTATCAGCGACCGTGTTTGAACGGTCGCTAATGCACGTGTCGGCGACCATGCTTTCCGCGATCGTGTATTAGCAACCGTTTAAAATATGAACGGTCGCTAATACTCTTTAGCGATCGTCCATGGCGTATTATAGACCATTTTATACGGTCTCTAATATGCACGGTATGGTACGGTGAAGAAAGATAATACGAAGGTATATGAATTTTAAGGTCGTTACAGGATCTACTATATTAATCTTGAATAATCTTCCACATGTAAGATATTCATCTTCCATAGAAATTGATCATCTTCCACTGTGAGGGGTATTTTTATTGTCATATTTTTATCATTGGCAAATATCGTAATTCGTGATGTATTCTTTTACCTGTGAGGGGGCGGTCATTGAACCGCACTCGTTTCGGACTAGGACAGGATTGCCAAGTCACTGATTTCCTTGATTTGTACAGCGTTTTTCCTTGAATCCTGAGTGACCATCTAGCCTTAAGTCCTGATGATACGAAATTAGGTCCCTCAGAGTTGATTTTTGCTATGTCAGCCAAGCTTAAGTTGGTTCTTGGTTAAGACATTTTGTATGTACTTGCCGCATTGATATACTTTAGTCATGTTTCCCTGCTGGATACTTGATTCTCTTGAAATGTACCATTCCTTTTTTCCTTCCTTTTTTGGGCAATGGCCCGCGAACCCTAATCTATGCACATAACACATCCACGCACACATCACACATAAGCACACATGACATCCCTCAAGATACCCACGAATTTGCCCCGAAAGCGTTAAATTGTGACTACTTCTCCCACCGGGGATAGAACCTCTGTACTCTTTTGAAACATACAATAACCGTTCCTTTCAATATATCTTAACCGCAATTAACATCTTTATGGATGTATTGCCTTTGGATTTTCACCCTTTATTTGGTTTATTATATATATATATATATATATATATATATATATATATATATATATATATCATCCTTGTAGGATCAGCATCAACATGAATTAAGAGGGAAAAAAATTTTAGTATCACATGCTAAATACCACTTGAAATATAGTTAGCCCTGGATGAGGTAAACTTAATTTTCAGAGGAAATTTGACATGATTGTCAACTTTTATTCACGGATTATGCTTATAAACTTGTTGAGAATTGATAAGTGTCAGACAAGAAAAAAATGATGAATGTTGCATGCAATATTTAGCGTCAACAAAATAGATATAAGTAAGTCTCGACTTCCAAAATCTTTGAAGATCCTTCCAAAGCATAACATTGATAAGGGTTATTAAGTTAAAGGCCTCCAAAATTTTTGCTACTTATTAACCCCTCCAAAATTTCCAAAATTTGATAATTACTTATTGCCCCCTAAAACCTAATAATCATTTATTACCCTGCCAAAACTTTTACTCTCAAAAGGGAATTCAGGTATCTTCGTTACCTTATTAAGTAAGAACGTTTATAATGGTTTCCAATGAAATCTATTATTTATATAACAAAAGAATTACTCTTGAAATGGTTAAATATTTTATGAACTTCCTAAAACCCCAAAATACCCTCTTCGTCGTTATCCATTTTCTTCGTTCTCTAACCCTAATCCTAATATCTCCTCCTCCACTAATCTCAACATCGGCATCGGCCTCCTTTTTGGCAACCAACACCACCCTCCTCCTTTTCTTTTCTAATACACCCGATACTAAAAACAAATTCTAACCAAAATTTTCTACCGTTTTACCCCTTTTCCGTCTCTATCCTCCCTCCCTCATCCTCCTACATCCTAATCATGCCCCCATCTTTCTTCTCCACTCTCCTCAGCCCCAACTAAGCTCCCACATCCCTCCTCCACGTCAATCGAGGCCCTTTCTTAACAACATCATCCACATCATCTTTCCATGTTTAATCGAAGCCGGCAAAAAAGAAGGTTTATAATTTTCTTTATTTCTAATTTGAATGATCCTGGTTATGAAATAAATCAGGTTCAACTAAAAATTAATCAAAAAATAAAATTAGAACGTTCACCACCGTTGAATTGAAATGGTGTGAAAAGAATTTCCAGGACAGTCAAGGGTCCTTCAAGAGTAACTTACAACTTTCGAGATGATAAGAAATTTCAAATTTCATGGAGGTTTTGGTAATTAGTAAAAGGCCATTGCCTAAATAGATAAACACTCCACAAAATGGAATTTTTCGGAATTAGCGATTTTTCAAAATATTTAGCAAAATGACGTTCCCAAAATTATTTAGGAGGATGGTGTTGGGAAGTGATTAGCCCGGTTTAGTGGTTGTTAACTAAAACCGTGCGGTTTTACACTAAAATCTTCACAAAAATCTTGTAAGTTAAGAACTGCGTTTTGAAACTGCGGGTTTAAGTTCCCCTCCAGAACCAATAAAGATCTCCTCCAATTAACAAAGATTACAAGTTTTATAAATTTTTTTATCTTAAATCCGCACTTTTAAAAGTGCGGTTTTATTAGTTAAGAATACCTAAAGCGGGCTAACTTTCAGTACAACACCATTCTGCTAAATATTTTTTGGGAACACCCATTTTGCTAAATATTTAGAAAAATTTGATAATTCCAAAAATTTTGCTTCACAAAATAGAAATATGGAAGTCGAATTCCAAAACCCTTGAAGGGTACTTTCGTAAATGCGTGATGGAGAGAAGGAAAGCGACACCTTGGGCAGTTGAGGCGGTTGCTATTACTCCACTGTTGTCCTTTTCTTCGATGAAAAAAAATGGGAAAAAAATTCGATTGCGATCTTTAAAACCCTAGGGATTTTTCTCTTATTCGATTCGCTTACGATCGTTTCCTCATCGATTCCTCGCTTCCATTGCTGTTTGTGGATTCGATCAGAGTTTGCTCAGCCACCAGGTTAGGGTTTCAGTTTTTGCATTGTCGATTCAATTTCTTCTTCTTCTTTCTCGATTCCTTTGTTCATTTTGCATCAATGTATGTTCATGTTAGCATTATTGTAGGCTATGTGTAGACTTTTGTTGTGTTCATGTCCTCTTACATAATTTAGGGTTTGATGAAAGCGCTGTCATTTTCAGTGCTAATGATTTGAGGAGGAGCAATTTGAATTGGGTTGGATCATTACCATCTTGTGCCGTGTGACCATAGCTTCTCCTTAATGTCTTTTTTGGATTTGCAAGGGTCAGGTATTTTGCTGACAATGGTTCAATCAGAAACACTTATTTAAAACTTTTTGCAGCCAAACCTAGTTCGATATCTTCTCAGCAATAGTACGATTTTGTGGTTGTGAAAAAGAGTCAATTTCGATGTCTAATTGGGGTAATTTATACATTCATCAGAAAAGCCAGAGCAACCAACTTTCCACCCAAATCTTGCACTAGAAGTTCATAATCATTGTGCAAAATGTGACTAGATCAAGTACATATTTACTTTATCATCATCTATGCCTTTATATATTAAAATGGTGGCTATGACACAAGGCCTAGTGAAAGATATGACAAGAATTTACATCATATAGTCGAGTTTGGTGCCGAAACGGTGTGGAGAAAGGTGTGATATGAGATGAACTCCAATTGGATAGATGACTATACCAAGGACACATACACATTACCTAATAAATAAAATATAGGTGGATTTGTTGTCTAGGTTAAAGAAACGGAAACACCACCTTAGTATAAAAACGATCGACTAGTCTCAGGATATGGAACTGCCGCCTTAGAAATAGAGGAAGACAAATGTCATCACCTCCAAGGATACATAAGCACTACTAAGGAATCAAAGACTATAACACACAACTTAATGAAATCCACCAAAGAAATATATACTAGATTGAAAGCACAAGGCTTAGGGTTACGATCAATCTTAAAATATGTTTTATTTGTGCACTAGATATAGCGGTTAATAGGCTTGAAACATCCCTTCAAGTATATACCAAATTCAGTATTAATTATCTTAAAAAACTAAAGTCACATGCGGCCTTCTCTGCTCACCCTTAGGTAATTCGGTCATATCTCTCTCTAGGAAGCTCTGAATCATGATCCCTTTGTTGCATTGTACATAATACTTAATTATTATTCAAAGGTAATGTTAATTGTTGAATTTGGCCATCGGGATTGGGAATTAGAGACATTTGAAGTTGGCATCTTAAGTTTATTGTGTTATGTAGACTTTATAGTTAATGACCCTACGTCATTCACATCTTCTGGATGTTAATGAGAGAGGTCCGCCATGTTGAAAGTCCATGATACGCCAAAGTCGTTCGGAAGCTCAATTTTGCAAACGTTTTCTGCAATTCGACAAAGCACTTTTGAATGGACCATCGGCTTTCGGCTTGAGTTTACCATGACGAACGAGTGGAAAAAACAGTCCTTGCAAAAATGAATCCATATTAGTCACCTTCATTGAAAGATATAGGGTGTCCATGCTTGTCTGCAGCGTTTCAACACTTCTCGTTTTGCTTGTCTATATGAGTTCGAATTTGCTAGTGTAACTTATTGGTGTGTTCGGTTCAATCTTCACTTTTCCTACTGATTGAAGTGCACTAGGAAGGGAGATCAAGTCTTTAGAACTTGCGTGCTATTAGATCAGCGGAAGGATTGGATCTTTTTCTCTTTTTCTAAAGTTTCTTCACCTGACACGACCAAAATCATGCATTGAATCTCAAAGTGCTCAAGACGCTGTTGAAGTTGGATTTGTCTACTCATTTCATCATCTCAATGTCACAATGATCTCGTTTACGAGTAGGCGTAGTGCTGACCTTGGGTTTTTCAATGTTGACGACTCATCATGATCTCCAAGAGTTTTGATATAGACGGATATTGGAACGACGTGGAGAAATGCTTAATATGGGATGGAATACAAGTTGGATAGATCGACTATTCTTAGGATACTGAACTTCCACCTTAAAATAGAACATAGTTGGGTTTGTTGACCAATTCTAAGGATACAAAAACACCACCTTAGTATAGTAGATGATCGCCTATTCTAAGGTTACAAAATCACCACCTTATAAGTAAATGAAGATAAACGTCAACAACTCCCAAGGATATAGAACATTACCACTCAATGGAATCCACCGAAGAGATTTAAAGTAGATAAAAAGCATAAAAGTTTAGGGTTTTAATCAATATCAATACTTGTTGATGGTCTTTTGTAGGATGAAACATTTTTCGAGCATACGTAGACTACATATTACTTATCTCTTGAAAACACCACAAGCCACTTGCAGTCTTCTATGCACCACCCTAGGTACTTTTGCCATATCTGTCTCAAAGAAGCTCTAAATCGTGAAATGTTTGTTGCATTGGAAACTAGATCTAATTATCTTTGAAATGAAATGTTTATTGTTGAATGTTGCAGTCGGGACTAGGAATTAGAGGCATTTGATGTCCGCTTTGGTTGTGTGTTCACAAATTTTAAGTTCTATTTTGTGGACTTTAGAGTTAATCCTCCTGTATCAAAGTTGAGAACAACTCTTTCTTAACGAATGCCATTTTAGTGTCTGATGGAAATATAAACTAATTGTTGCTTATTTTGCAATAAAAGTTCTGATTAAGAAGCATCATCCTGACCTTTTTTTTTTTCATTTTCTAAAATTTTTGCAGCATTATTGGAACAAAAATGTTAGCAACCTATGCAAACAATAGATATAGCATCCATATGACTCTTTCATAGGAACATTTGATGAATTTGATTTATTAGAGGCCTATCCATTGGAAACCTGAGAATATCATTTCAATTTTGATGCAGCAGCAACAGATGCGACTATGCATTTTTGGCTTATATATAACTGATGTCTTTACTACTTTCATTGAAGAGAGTGCAGCATTGCAAATGAGTTCATATGTGCCTGTTAAAAGTTCTTGGCCATCATGTATCATCATTTAGTGTATCTGCCAAGATTGGCAATTTCTCATCTTTTGTGTTTCGATGGACAGTTTATTTTGCAGCTTAGTCTCGCGCTTCTTTTGTTAGCACCTCTCTCGTAGATTGAGTTAGAGTCATGCATGTTTTGGTTATTCATTCCTGATCTCCTATTGGTTTTGACCATTGGGAATAAGAGGATATTGTCTTTTGACCCTTTGTTTACTTGATGGCAATGGTGTATACCTTGAATATGTTGAATTTATGTGACAAAGCCTTTGGTATGTTTTCTTTGAGTATTTTTAGGTCATGTATGTTTTCTTTCAGGTGAAAATTATTTATTTGGATTAGCTTATTGTGTAACCTGGGGGCAAGATGATTTTATGCAAAATTAGATAGCTCAATTCGTTGGCAAAAGATATTAAATGAAGTGGAGAAATCTATATAAAAGAAACTGTTAGGAAAAAAAAAAGATAGATACAACTATACAAGTAATGGCGATTCTGGCGGACATTGATAATGGAGTACACATGTTAGTTAGTACTTTGAAAATAAGAATAACTAGCACAAAAGTCAGTGACTGAGGTCGTGACTCATAATAGCTGCAGCTTAAAAGTAGATTTTCGACCCTCAAAGATCATTCTCAATGAAGCAAGCACAATGATCATAGTACAATAGTTGTTTCACCCTATCTGTGATAGTGCAAATCTAATAATTGCCTTGAAACATACACTTGAGAATCAAAGAAAAGAATAAAACGAGAGGCAAATAATTCTTTTCTTAATCATTTTTGGTTCACTTGTGGTTGATTTCAATAGATCTGAGAATTTTAACAAATAGGGAATGATATTTAGATTTCTAATCAAATTTACTTGTACCCAAAATCTGGTCTGAGCCTCCGATGGCTCCACCCAAGCCCTTGGTAGTCATGTGCGAATCCTCCTTACAAGATGGCGAGGCGGCCATCCTATCTAGATTCTGGTGTATACACATGTTACTATATGTAATGAGTGGAAACTCTATATATAATAATATAGGTACATGCCATCTGAAATGGACTATGACATTGATAATAGGCTTGTCAATTATTATTGCTCGTCCTCTGCAATTATGCACTAAATACATCATACGATGGACTAATAAGTATACCTATAATAGCACACCAATAAATTACCAAGTGATTTATTATTATTACCCATACGATCTTGCTTACGGTAATCTCCATTCTTGTAGGCCCGATTAACATAGTTGCTGAGATCTTTCAAGCAATGTTATAAAAAACATTACACAGAGAATGTGTTTCCGTTGGTAATAACCAACAGTAAGATATTTCTCAAATTAGTTAGAATCTGTTTGTAACAGAATCTGTTTATACTTAATTAGAATCTGTTTGTAACAGAATCTGTTTGTAACCGAATTTGTTTATATTTAGTTAGAATCTGTTTGTAACAGAATCTGTTTGTAACTTTCTTATTGTTTTCAAGGCTATAAAAGAGCCTCTCTGTATACTGAATTTAAACTGAGAAAGAAAGTTCAATTCGCTTATATGGTATCAGAGAAATAAAACTTTCTCCAAAAAAATCATCATTTTTCCTCAACCAAAATTTTTCCCAGTTCCTTTTTTTCCAGCCATAATGTCCTCCACCACAGAGACTGAAGTATCCTTCACTTTGCAAATCAAGTCCGATGGTTCTTAGGAGTCAAGAATCAACTCAAGATCGCCTCCATTCATAAAGGAACAACTGGAGCACCTGTACAAGTTCTTTAACTCCACCGCAGACTCGTCAAAACCCTCCTATTCTTTAGCCCAAATCGGTAACAATCAACTTTCTTGGATTCTTGATTCTGGAGCAACTGATCACATGACCAGTTGCTTCACATTATTTTCATCCTACACACCCTATGCAGGAAACAAAAGGGTCAAAATTGCAGATGGTTCATATTCTGCCATAGCCGGCCAAGGAACCATCACAATCTCTCATTCCTTAACCCTCTTTAATGTTTTACATGTTCCAAAACTTTCCTGCAATCTGATTTCCATTATAAAGTTAACTCAAGACCTTAAGTGTCAAGTTAAATTCATGTTCTCTCATTGTGAAATTCAGATTCTGGACTCGGGGACGATGATTGGCAATGCTAAGACCAATGGAGGTCTCTACTTGCTTGAAGAAGGATCGCATCTCAATAAGTATGCATCTAGTATGTGTTTTCAGTCCATGCTTGTTTCTCGTGATAATGAATTGATTATGTTACATTTTCGTTTAGGTCATCCTAGTTTCCATTATATGCGGTAGTTGTTTCTAAAGTTGTTTCGGAATAAAAATCCTTCTCAATTTCAATGTGAAGTTTGTGCTTTTGCCAAACAAAAAAGGGCAATTTATCCATCTCGACCCTATAAACTTTCAGCACCGTTTACCTTAATCCATAGTGATATTTGGGGACCATCCTGCGTTTTATCTGTCTTCGGAAAAAAAATGGTTTGTTTCGTTTATTGATGATCATACTAGAGTCCTTTGGGTGTTTTTGCTAAAGAAGAAATCAGAAATTGAACAAGTTTTCAAAACCTTTTATGCCATGGTTGAAACACAGTTTAACAATAAAATTCAGAATTTTCGAAGTAATAATGGACGAGAATTTTTTAATAAACCTTGGGAGATTTTTTTGCAAAGAAAGGTATTATTCACCAAAGTTCTTGCATTAACACACCACAACAAAACGGTGTGGCTGAAAGAAAACATAAACACATTCTTGAAATTTCTAGGGCATTATTATTCACCAACCATGTTCCAAAAAATTATGGAATGAAGCAATTTTAACAGCAACATATCTTATTAATAGAATGCCCTCGAAAATTCTCAATTTTAAAAAACCCGTTGCCTTGTTAAAATCCCTTTACCCTCAAAGCCGCCTTGCAATCTCGGAGTTGCCGTTGAAAATTTTTGGTTGTACCGTGTTTGTTCACGATCACAACCCCACTAGGGTTAAACTTGATCCAAAATCGAAAAAATGTGTTTTCATTGGCTACGCCACGAATCAAAGAGGGTATAAATGCTTTGATCCTTTATCAAATAAAATATTTATTACAATGGATGTGTTGTTTTTTGAAAATAAAGCTTTTTTTAAGCCTCCTCTTCAGGGGGAGACAAATAGTGAAGACTCGGTTTCCATAAAAAATAGTCTCCCAAAAATAGTCAACTTAACCCCACATACAAATTCACAAGATCAAGATTTTTTAAATCAAGACATTTTAGACCAGTCTTTTGAACACCCGGCAAACTAAAACAGTGAAAATTCATTGGACACTCAAAAAACGGTTCTTGAAAACTCAGAAAATATGTCTGTTGAAAACTCGGTTCCTTTATTAGAAAATCCGGAAAAATCCCATAAAGATAGGAACACACCACCGACTCCTAAAACAACTTGCCCCGTGGATTTAAATCCACCAGAAGCTGATGTGGAAATTAAAACTTACAAAAGGAAACAACATGAAACAGGTCTGGAAAAAACGCAACAGGAATATTTAATTGAGATAGATCTTTCTCCAGAAGTAGAGGCCGACTCTGCCCAGCCCCACCAAGAATCCGACTCGAGAACAGAACCAGATCACAGTGAGCTGGATCTTCCCATAGCCCTCCGAAAGTCCACAAGGTCATGTACTAGTCGTCCCTTGTATCCAATGTTAAAATTTGTATCCTCAAATAATCTCTCACCTAGTTTTTCAGCCTTTACCTCTAATGTGTGTGCTGTTGAGATTCCAAAAACTGTACATGATGCTTTGAGAGCTCCAGAGTGGAGAAAGGCAATTTTCGAAGAGATGAATGCACGTGAGAAAAATCAGACTTGGAACATGGAGAAGCTGCCGAGAGGAAAGAAGACTGTAGAATGCAAATGGGTATTCACACCAAAGTTTCGTGCAGATGGAACCCTAGAACAATATAAGGCGAGGCTCGTTGCTAAAGGGTTCACTCAAATATACGGGGTCGACTACACGGAGACTTTTACACCTGTGGCTAAGCTAAACACGATCCGGATCTTGCTGTCAGTTGCAGTAAACCTCAATTGGCGACTTCAACAACTAGATGTGAAGAACGCGTTTTTTAATGGAGACCTGGACGAAGAAGTGTACATGTAACCTCCGTCGGGGTTTGAAAAAGGGTTCGGCTCCAAAGTGTGCAGATTGAAAAAGATTACTTTACGGTCTTAAACAATCTCCACGAGCTTGGTTCGAACGTTTCCATTAGTTTGTAAAAGGGAAAGGATACAATCAGCCTCAGGTAGATCACACCATATTCTACAGAGTCTCGAGACATGGAAAAATTTCAATACTAATTGTTTACGTTGATGACATCATTGTTACAAGAGATGACGAGGAAGAGGTCAACCGATTAAAAGGAAGTCTCGCCAAGGAGTTCGAAGTAAAAGACTTGGGAGAATTGAAGTATTTCTTGGGTATGGAAATTACTCGAAATAAGAAAGGCATTGTCTTGTCTCAACGGAAGTATGTTCTCGATCTTCTCAGAGAAACAGGAATGACAAACTGCAAACCTGCGGAGACACCGATAGATCTGAATAAAAAGCTCGGAGAATTTACACAGAGCCCGCCAGTGAACATTCCACAATACCAGAGGTTAGTAGGAAAATTAATCTATCTCTCACACACTCCCGATATCACCTTTACAATGAGTATGATAAGCCAATTTATATACTCACCTCAAGAAGAGCACCTTGATGCAGCAGCATATAGAGTTTTGAAGTATTTAAAGGGCGCACCAGGAAGAGGTATATTCTTCAAAAAAAGGTGAGACTCGCAGCGTCAAAGTATTCACTGACGTGGATTGGGCAGATTCCATCGTAGACAGGAAGTCAACTTCACGGTATTGTACGTACGTGTGGGGCAATCTAGTTACATGGCAGAGCAAGAAACAAAGTGTCGTGGCAAAGAGTAGTACGGAGGCAGAATTTCAAACTATGGCCAACGGTATTTGTGAAGTTCTGTGGGTTCAACGGGTACTACAGGAAATAAAGCAGCCTATAACTTAGCCACTAAAAGTATACTGCGACAACAAAGCTGCCATCGGCATAGCACACAACCCCGTACAGCATGACAGAACGAAGCATATTGAAGTCGACCGACATTTCATCAAGGAAAAACTGGATGCCGGTACCATCTGTATCCCCTACATTTCGACAAAAGAATAAACTGCAGATATCTTTACAAAGGGACTATTCAAAACAGTATTCGAGGGACTCATAAATAAGTTGGATATGATAGACATCTACGCACCAACTTGAGGGGGAGTGTTGGAAATAGCCAACAATAAGATATTTCTCAGATTAGTTAGAATCTGTTTGTAACAGAATCTGTTTATACTTAGTTAGAATCTGTTTGTAACAGAATCTGTTTATACTTAGTTAGAATCTGTTTGTAACAGAATCTGTTTATACTTAGTTAGAATCTGTTTGTAACAGAATCTGTTTATACTTAGTTAGAATCTGTTTGTAACAGAATCTGTTTGTAAGTTTCTTATTCTTTTCAAGGCTATAAAAGAGCCTCTCTGTATGCTGAATTTAAAGTGAGAAAGAAAGTTCAATTCGCTTATAGTTTCATTGCTGTATACATGCATCAACATTATTTGTATAATACTACGTACATATGTATACACGTGTATATAAAATATGTGCATACAAACATGTGTGTTCATTCACGGACATGCTTGTCTGCATGTCTGTGTACAAAGATATATGTGCATACTGCATAAATATGTATTCATCAAACTTATGCATGTATTTTAATGAATACTTGCCATATCATATTCTAAGTTTCCTAGAAACTGCATAGCCATGTTAGCATCATGCCATATCTTATCACTATATCAATGCCTTCATATGTGTCATACACATGTTATATTAAGGACATTGGTTTTAGAATGGTTAATTGATGAGTTCATGGTATCAAATCATATAACCTTACTTCCTTCTCCTTGTCCAGGGGTATTGGCTGGTTACTCCATTGGTGTATGAGAAAGAATTACATGTTGAGAAAATTGTTTAACCCAACTTCAAGCAGACCTTTAGAGCCTTTAAAGCTAGGTGCAAACCCTCCTTTTCTCCTGAGGAATTTATCACCAACTTGTAAATGGTTGGAACTGGGTTTATGGCAGGTTGTCGAAACTTGATCTGGGGCTTTCTCGAGCTTGAATCATTTTCCATAGATGCTTTTTAATTGTTAATTATTATTATTGGGATAAATTGCAAGAAACCCTCACCTTTTCCCAAATAAGAGGACCCCCTTCCAGAATCGGTCTAGGTCTAATTAAAGGGTTTGCCACCAAATTGCAATATAACAATATGGAACTAGGGGGAGGGGAGGCAACTCTTCTTCTTACTCCACTAGAGAGGGGACCAGCAACCACCACACTCAAAGCTATAGCTCTAGCCACCATCTCTCAGTCTCATCCAAATGCGAGACGCTTATAGTGCTACGATCCTAACACTACCCATCATTTATTGCTAGCCCACACCAATTGATGACCAGGCCCAACTGGCCCATGGATGCACAGACGGATACGAGACAGACCCCAACAAAGTAAAATCTAAGCTATTCAAAAATCTAAACTATTCAAGAATCAAGCGGTATAAAGAGCACATTCCAGTGGGCCCCTAACCAAGCTAAACGGAGAAAAAATATCATGTAGCTGACCCTAAACAATTGAGATAAGGCCTTCCCATTGTTGGTTTATTTGATTTAACAAATGTTAAATATTCATGGTACTATAATTCAAGCTCAAGTTTTGGCATAATTGAAGTGAAAGGGTGTAATATTTTTTGAAAAAAGTGTCCTGGTTAAACTGGATATGGTCAATGTATAGTTGTGATGTCATTTGTGTTGTGTGTAATTTTTTTTTGCAATAAGCTAATCATGAGAGTAGATTTGGTGCAAGTTCTTGTTTCAATTTGGTTGTTTGATGTATCCCTAATTTTCCATCTTATGAGATGGTTTGTTCTGTATGTATTATCTTAGCCTGTGTTGTTGAGGATTTATTAGCTAATCATGCGAGTAGATTTGGTGCAACTTCTTTTTGCAATTTGGTTGTTTGATGTATGCCTAATTTTTCATCTTATGAGATGGTTTGTTCTGTATGTATTATCTTAGCCTGTGTTGTTGAGGATTTATTACTTAATCTTAACCTTATCCTAGTTATCAAATCTATACAACATGTGCTCTAAATATATTCACTTGTTAGCCTATGTTCATTTTGTGGTGTACCTATGTATTCAAGTTTCATAACTATAAAAATTTCTTTTGCTACTTAGAATTATACTGTGAATTGCCCAAGCGACCATAATTGTGTCGTGAGCACAGCTTCCACGTAATGCACTTGTGAACATGCTCAGGTTTAGGTCTAGATACATGTTGATGGTTGGTCCTTTGCTTCCTATGAAGTAATAAGGAGAAATGGAGAAATATGTCTACAGCCAACCCCCCCCTCCCCCCCCCCCCCCCCCACCCCCCCCCCCCAAAAAAAAAACAGAAAGAAAAACAAAAGAAAGGGAAAAGAAATTAGTTTCTGCGTGTGTGTGCTTGTGTGGGCCTCCCTTTTTGTTGGACTTTGTAAGTAATATCAAGCTCTATGGTATCATTTCAGAATTCCTAAATCCTGGTAAGAAAAAGACTTATTAACTTAATCCCCTCTTCACTCTTGTTGTACTTCATATGTCTCTGTACACTTACTACCCTTGACCAATCTGTATCACTTTAGACGACAGCCTTCTTCAGTTCTCGGGAACCACATTGACGCAATTGGATTTGGTAAAAAGGGGTATTTTCTGATACAAAGGGTACTTCTGCCGCAAAAGGAATTCTTCCTTGAAATTCATTATTTTTTCCTAAATGCTAGCAATAGCTTTAACATAAAATCATGGAAGAGCTTTAGTATCTGGTCTTTAGATAACTATTAATCTAGTTTAATTGGTATATAGCGGAACAGATCATAATATTGAGAAATATGCAGACTAATTCTAAAATACCTTGATTTAGCTTTTCTTTAAAAAAATTTTAAAAAATGGAATGAGTGGAGCAACCTCAAAAAAAAAAAACATGTTGGATCAGCTATTGACCAACGAACAACTGTTAATAGGAGACGGTAGGCACATGCATGAATCATGTAATATTAAATTAATTGAACCAACACGTTTCCTTGAGACTTTTATATCATCCACAACATTTCCCACTTAGTTTTGGTCATGAAAGCACTTTAAGTTCATTATCAGAGATAAGCTAACCTCTTAGGACTTAATGAGACAATGAGGAGTACTTAACTTTCTAATATGAAAAGGAGTAAAGGCTGCGTTATCAAAGTAAACTATTGGATTAAAACATCTTTGGGAAGATTAAGATTGATGTTAATCTGAATTCATAACTTGAAATGTATCTGAATCCTGTCAATGAATAGATCGTACACGACTCAACTGTCTTCATATAAATCATCGTTTCCCTTTCTGTTAAAACCAGTCATCTTCTGGAAAGTGGAACAAAACCAATCAATTTCATTATAAAAGGAGGATTCACCTTTCATTAAGATGTCTTCTTCAAGGTATTTTCCACGTTTTTTGCATATATTTAGCTCACCTTTGAAAGAATTGTCGGGGGCGGAGCCCCGCAAGCGACGCGTACACAACACAACTTGGGTGCCCATTCTAACCCAAAAGCCCGAGCTGTTAGGTAGAGGTCCAAGTTACATTATACCCGAGCTTGACTCGTATCATACATACCCGCCTGCACCGTTGTAGGAAGCATACAACATCGGCGGTATACATACAGGCTTACAGGTAGAAGCCCGAGCTGTTAGGTAGAGGTCCAAGTTACATTATATACACATCAACTTCCCCTTAAATTCCCGATGTGGAACTAATACACGAGTCACAAACTCATCAATCCCGAGCTTGACTCGTATCGTACATACCCGCCTACACCGTTGTAGGAAGCATACAACATCGGCGGTATTGATGTACAACATTGGTGTTCAATACAAGCACTCAACCCAACTCCCAACATCAATATTTTTGTTTTTTTCCGCTCCACCCCTCTCCCGAACAAACCAGGCTCTGATACCATTTGTCGGGGGCGGAGCCCAACACAACTTGGGTGCCCATTCTAACCCAAAAGCCCGAGCTGTTAGGTAGAGGTCCAAGTTACATTATATACACATCAACTTCCCCTTAAACTCCCGATGTGGGACTAATACGAGTCACAAACTCAACAAGAATGTTATATACTTGATGTCATGTGATTGATGTCATCATGTCAAAATCCTTCTCTTAAAGGATAAGGCTATCACCTTGTTTGCATGTTATAGTACTTGTGCTTTTCTAAAGGATAAGGCTTCATAGCTCCTTGAAACCGAACTTAAGATATTTCCCTACCTACCAACCTGCAAGGTTGGGCCACCGCAATGTGATTCCACATCATTCATCTTTATCTAACACGCCATAAAATACGTAGATGGAAGTTTTTGATTTTAAGATTAATAACCCATGCATCTAATGGTTGCAACATGAATGGATGATATGCGACAAAAAAGATGCCGGGTTACTTAGAGGTTTTGAAGCACATAGTAGTTATATTTGCTACCCCATGATACATATCTATTTATCATGCAGTGACCCAGCCATGTTCATTATTAGGTGGTAAAAAATACTTCACATTGTTCCCGGGAAACTTCGTTTTTTAAACATTGCCACTTCCTTTTTTACTTTTTAAGGAAGTGATCTGCAACTGCGAGACATGTCTGTGTAATTTTGTTTCTATTAAGGAGACCACTTCTCCAAATTGATGTTCTTTGGGTCCCTGTTTTTATCTCTTATAACCTGCATCCCCTTAGAACTCAGATACTGCCTATGCTTGTGAACACAAGTTGTGGACACCAAGGCATGCTGCATGTGATTGGGTTCCTAAACTCCTAATGTCTTCTGCTTGCTTAAGTAAGCAGACATGTCGTTGAATTTTCCTGAACTTTGCACGCTCCTTTGTGAAGAATCCAATGTGTATTGAGTTATTTTTTCTTCTAGCCAACAAATACAAGTGGGCAAGGTGGCTAGTTGGTAACCCAGTTGATTGTAGAGCAGGCAAGAAGTGATGTGAACTGCTTGTGAGTTGTGGACCTTGTTGTTCTAGTCATACATGCTTAGCAGCTAGCATCCTCAATCTTGCTCAGAGTACTGTTTATCGTTTTCCATTTTAAATATGGGGAAATAAATATGATTTACTTAGTTAGTTTTAGCAGCTTGCCTAAGTGAGAAAACCATTCTGTTTGGAAATGGTGGTGGGAAGATTATACTTACAAATCTGTATGACCTTCAATCTAGGATCTTGTTTGTGTTGGGAGGGGGAGTCGATCCACGGAACAGTGCTCGCTACAAAACCCAAATCACGCAAAAAATACAATCACGTAATTAAACGACGAAAGACAATATAAATTAAAGTGCAGGAATAAGAAAGCAATCAATCACAAACAAGATAGATTTGTTAACGAGGTTCACCCATCGTATGGCTAGTCCCCGGCAGAGCGGAATCTGCAAACGTCTACTATACTTGAATCAAGTTTACAAGTAAGAACAACCCTAGGAGATTTCTCTCAAATCTCTCTATACAAATCTCTCTTGGCCTTTGCCTCTTGTGATGATACTTGTGATGGATACAAGTGATGGATACTAAAAATGCCTCTCATAAGATGTGCTTTTATAGCACCTAGGACAATGTCACTATCTAACGTGGCACCTAACCATAGACTTTAATTTGCATCAATTTTCAACAAACTCCACCTTGATGCAAATTCATCACAATCTCAACATTGTCCCACTTGGAGTAATTTTTTGGCTTGATTCTCAGCACTAGTAAACTTCACACGATTCCGCTGCTGCTCTCTCCTCATTAAATTTTCATGGAGAGATTCACCAATCTGCAACAGAGATTCAGCTTATCTCTGTCTACTATTTTGGTGCACATATCCGCCGGATTCTTTTCTCCCGCGATCTTCTGCAGTGTCAACTCACCATCTTCTAACGCCATGCGTATGAAGTGGTACCGCACCTTGATATGCTTCGTCCGAGAATGATATGCTGCATTCTTTGCCAAATGTATTGCACTTTGGCTGTCGCTCCACAAGGTATTGAAGTCTTGCTCTTACTTAACTCTTCGAGTAACCCTTGTAGCCATATCATCTCTTTGCTGGCTTCCGTGATTGCCACGTACTCAGCCTCCGTAGTTGACAATGCTACCACTTTTTGCAGTTGAGATATCCAACTTACCGCTGTTCCCCCAACTGTAAATACGTATCCCGTTGTGCTCTTCCCACTATCTCGATCATCCGAGTAGTCCGCATCAACGTAACCTTACACCTTTAGAGAGTCGCCCCCGAAACATAAGCAGTGACTAGACGTACCCTTAAGATACCTCAAAATCCACTTCACCGCATTCCAATGCTCCTTTCCCGGGTTTTGCATATACCGGCTCACAACTCCCACTGCATGTGTAATATCTGGTCTCGTACTTACCATTGCATACATTAAACTCCCCACCGCAGAAGCATAAGGCACTCTTGCCATCTCGTCTTTCTGCTCTTGAGTTGTAGGGCAAAACTCCTTCATGAGTTTGAAATGTTTTGCTAAAGGCATACTCACCGGTTTTGACTTGTCCATGTTGAACCGCTTCAAAACCTTCTCGATATAGTCGCTTTGCGATAACCACAGCTTCCGCTGCTTCCTATCTCGAACGATCTTCATGCCCAAAATTTGTTTGGCCGCTCCCAAATCTTTCATGGAAAACTTTTCAGCCATCATCTTCTTCAGACTTTGAATTTTCTCGAAATTCGGACCCGCTACCAACATATCATCTACATAGAGTGATAAAATGATATAGTCTACATCCTCAAAAGTCTGAATATAGACACAGTGATCTGACTCACCACGCACAAATCCCGTCTCTAGCATGAACTGATCGAATTTGAGATACCACTGCCTTGGAGCTTGCTTAAGGCCGTACAAGCTCTTTCGCAGTTTACACACCATAGATTCTTTTCCCTTCACCTCGTATCCCGGTGGCTGCATCATATAGATCTCCTCCACCAAATCTCCATGAAGGAACGCAGTCTTCACATCAAGCTGCTCTAAGTGCAGATCCTCCACCGCCACAATACCAAGGATCACCCGAATTGATGTCATTTTCACCACAGGGGAAAATATCTCTTGATAGTCAATTCCTTGCTTTTGTGCATATCCCTTGACTACCAAGCGAGCCTTGTACCGCTTCACACCATCGGCCTCATCTTTTATCCGGTACACCCATCTATTCAGCAACACTTTTCGACCCTTGGGTAGCTTCACTAGGTCCCACATGCGGTTCTTCTTCAAAGAATCCATCTCTTCGTCCATAGCTTGCTCCCACTGTTTACTAGCACCGTCTTGCGTCGCCTCTTCAAGGGATTCATGCTCTTCCGAATCCGTGTACAAAATGAAGTCGGTCACAAGTCTTTCAGGTAGTCTCCTTTCTCTCGTAGATCTCCTCAAAACTGGTACATCTGGTTGCTGAACATGGTGGCCATCATGTTCTTGAACCTGATCCTGCACTGCAGCTTCCTCCATGTTTTGATCCCCACTTGAAGACACCTGATTGTTCTTTTGAGTTCCGTCTAACTTCACGAACTCAGATACAACACCATCTTTGGCTTGCTTTTCTTCTCTATATAAGTGCTGCTCATCAAAGACAACGTTCCGGCTTCGTATTACTTTCTTACTTGTGTAATCCCACAGCCGATACCGAACTCGTCTCCACCATACCCGATGAAAGCACACTTCTTAGATTTGGAGTCAAGCTTACTCCTTTCTGCCTTATCAATCAAAGAATACGCGATACAGCCAAATACTTTAAGGTGCGAATAGTTGACCGGTTTACCCGACCAAATTTCTTCTGGAATGCCTCCATCATGCGCACTTGCCGGGTTTCTGTTGATCAGATACACAGCAGTATCGACCGCTGCCGCCCATAAGAATTTTGGCCGATTCGCATCGAAGGTCATGCTTCGCACTCGCTCTAGGATCGTTCTGTTCATCCTTTCAGCGATGCCATTCTGCTGTGGCGTTCCAGGTACCGTCTTCAGCCAACGAATACCCTTTTGCGAGCAAAACTCCTCGAACTCTTGGGTGCAGTATTCCCCGCCATTATCGGACTTAAGGCATTTAACCTTCATCCCCGTTTGGTTCTCCACATGTGCAATCCAGTGTTTGAAGATGACAAACACATCGGACTTTTTCTTCATCGCATACACCCATGTCTTCCGACTTGTATCATCGATGAACGTCACAAAGTACCGATTTCCTCCATAAGACTCCACCGAGGCCGGACTCCACACGTCCGTATGCACCATCTCTAGTTTCTTGGTCTTTTTCGCTACGCCTCCAATTTGAAAACTGAGAGCGTTTTGCTTCCCACAAACGCAGCTCTCGCAAAACCCCAACTCCACCTTTTTCAGCCCCGAAAGAACCCCCATAGCTTGAAGAATTTTCATGTTCTTCTCGCTAAGGTGCCCCAATCTTTTATGCCACAACGAAGTCTCCGAATCTTTCTCCGAACAGGCCGTCAATGCAGCCGAGCCTCCGCTGCTCCCATTGAATGAGTACAACGAACCACTCAGCTTGTCCCTTGCGACCACTAACGATCCTTTGGAAATCTTCCATTGATAATTCCCAAACGTTGTAATAAACCCTTCGTTGTCTAGCTGACTTGTGGAAATCAAGCTTTTCTTCAAATCAGGAATATGACGAGCATTCTTCAATTTGATTTGACCACCTCCCGACGGTTGCAAGATGATCGTCCCTTTTCCAACGATCTTACACGATTGACCGTTTCCCACCGTCACATGTCCAAGATCGCCCTGAACATACTCGCTAAAGTGGTGTCTGCCCGAAGTGCAATGAAAAGAAGCCCCTGAATCTAGGAACCAAGTATCCGCCTTTGTGTTCTCGCTTGCCGATAGACAAAGACCTTGTTCCCCTTGTTCTTGTGTAAACACCACATTCGCTTCCTTTTCATCCGTCTTCTTATCTGAGCCTTTCTTCAGAAGCCTGCATTCACTTCTTCTGTGGTCATTCTTTCCGCAATTCCAACAGGCGCCTTGGATTTTTCCTTGAGATTTACCTCGGCTTTTAGACTTGCCCTTTTTCCACTTCCCCCTTTCTATTGTTCTGCCACGATTCTCCACCGAAAGTGCAGAAGTTCCAGAACTCCCACTCACGGACTTTCTTCGCATCTCATCGTTTAATATACAGCTTACCGCATCATTAAACGTGAGAATCCCCGAGATAGAGTTGCTAACCGCCATTACTAGGTTCTCCCAACTCTCTGGCAACGAACATAGGAACAGTAGGGCTCGAATCTCGTCTTCAAAGATGATTGAAACGGATTCAAGTTGGCTTGTCACGCTGTTGAATTCGTTCAGATGCTCTATCACCGAACCATTCTCCACCATCTTCATGTTGAAAAGCTTCTTCATCAAAAAAATTTTATTTGATGTCATGGCTTCTCATACAACTTCGCTAACGTCGTCATTAGCGCCTTAGTTGTTTTCTCCTTTGAGATATTAAAGGCCACCTGCGGAGTCAACGACAATCTGATCGTTGCCAGGGCTTTCCTATCCAAAAGGTTCCACTCCTCATCGGTCATCTTCTCGGGCTTTTCTCCTAGCAACGGAAGATATAGATCCTTTTGGTATAGACAGTCTTCTAACTGCATGCGCCACCAACCGAAATTGTGACCATTGAATTTCTCGATTCTTATCTTATCCTCTACCATCTTTTGTCTGTATCGCAGCAAACTCGACTTCCTCCTAGATCTGAACCAACGCCTTCAAAACTATAATCTAAGAAAGTGGGGAAGAGGACACAAGCGTCGTTACCCACCGTTACCTAGATTATAGAATCGAAGAACCCTAGGTTCTCTTAACCTTGCTCTGATACCAGTTGTTGTGGGAGGGGGAGTCGATCCACGGAACAGTGCTCGCGACAAAACCCAAATCACGCAAAAAATACAATCACGTAATTAAACGACGAAAGATAATATAAATTAAAGTGCAGGAATAAGAAAGCAATCAATCACAAACAAAATAGATTTGTTAACGAGGTTCACCCACCGTATGGCTAGTCCCCGGCAGAGCGGAATCTGCAAACGTCTACTATACTTGAATCAAGTTTACAAGTAAGAACAACCCTAGGAGATTTCTCTTAAATCTCTCTATACAAATCTCTCTTGGCCTTTGCCTCTTGTGATGATACTTGTGATGGATACAAGTGATGGATACTAAAAATGCCTCTCATAAGATGTGCTTTTATAGCACCTATGACAATGTCACTATCTAACAAAGTCACCACCTATCATTGTCATCACCTAACAATGTCATGGATGTCAAAAGTAGCACCTAACAAAGTCACCACCTATCATTGTCATCACCTAATAATGTCATGGATGTCAAAAGTAGCACCTAACAAAGTCACCACCTATCATTGTCATCACCTAACAATGTCATGGATGTCAAAAGTAGCACCTAACAAAGTCACCACCTATCATTGTCATCACCTAACAATGTCATGGATGTCAAAAGGTGGCACATAACCATAGACTTTAATTTGCATCAATTTTCAACAGTTTGGAAATGGTGGTGGGAAGATTATACTTACAGATCTGTATGACCTTCAATCTAGGATCTTTTATATATATATATATATATATATATATATATATATATATATATATTGGAAGTTGATTTACTTAAAATGAAGTACATGCAGAACAACACATTCAAATGGTATTTTTACAAAAGAGAGAGATATAAGAGGGCAGTAACAGATATTCTTTTCAGGTATGTGAAACTCATAGCTATACATATTAAGATGTTATGCGGATAACTATTTAAGAATGGTGTTTCCATAATTCCCTTGACTTGCTAATCACACATTTTTATAGGCAATGCCTTTGGGTAATCATTCTAGTCAAGCAACTGTACTTTTTTTTTATTGTTAGTGCAAGTAGGTATTAAGAATAGCAGACAAGTGCCAATGTATCCTGCGCGAGTAAGAAAATTTTTATCGTCTTTAGACTCAGTTTTACTTTGAGATACATCTTGATGCCTCATGGTTCTCAATTTGCTGAACTCTGCCGCAACTTCATTATGTCCTGTATGTTGTGCAGAAAAATAACATAACTTCATCTCGTATTTTACGTTGTTTGGATAAATAATGCACCATTTTTTTAATGACTAAAGTTTCTTACCCTTGTTATTACTGTGATATCTTTGATATATTGCTTAATACTAGTCAGGGGCCCTTAGTAATCTTTAATTTAGCTCTTGCGGTGTATTGCTTTTTCAGGATTTTCTTAATTTTTCAAATTTAAACCATATATTTATTTGTTTCTTAAAAGTGGAGCCGCCATATTGTTCCTCTACATTGGTAACGACTTTCTGGTACATCATTGCCATCATCGATTTTAGCAAAAATGATCATTTGTTCATATTTGCACCAATCACAATTCATAAAATGTAATGTTGTGGTCATTTGTTCATCTGATGTAAATTAATCAAAACTTTCCTGCTCTTTCCCCCAACTAATGTTGCAGGGTTGTTCTTTTAAACCGTTTCAGGATTGATGCCATTTGTATCGTATGATCAACTTCCAATCTGGTCGTTTTGTTCATCTCTCTCTCCTCCCAATGCTTCCAAACAAAAATTGTTGTCGATTCTCAGTTCCGATTCTAGGATCAGTTTCAGACAATTGCGAACCCTATCACAGAGTCATGCTGCTCTGCTTGTGTTCAAGTAGATGATAAGTCATGAATCTCTTGAACATGCATGTATTGTTGTCTCTAAGTAAAAGTTGCATCCATGAATGTCACATGGGGCCTCAGAGGCCTGCAGTGTCAGCACAGTGCCACGCACTTGAGCTTTCACCGAGCCCAGCGCTCGTTTGTGAAGAATGCGATGCGCATGTGTATTATTGTTCTCCCGCCCCCACCCCACCCCAAAAAAAAACACACAAATGAGAGCATGGGATCCTCCTCTTTTTTGGCTGTGGCGATTAATTAAGCATGCCAAATCAATTGCTCACACGCTCGGCTGTTGCTAATATTGCTCTCTTGATAATATCTACTAACATTAGAAGATTTGGTCTCGATCTTATTCCTCTTTTTTGCCAAAGTGCAATTAACCATATTAAAGGCATGCTTATCGTTTAGATATTTTCTCCTACATCTCTGTTGTTGGTACTTGATAAGTCCTTTAAATCTTTGATTATGTCACCTTTAAGTGATGGTTAGTGCCCTCACTCATTAAGATATAACTAGTACTTTTGACGTGCGATGCACATTTATATATATTTTAACATGGACAAGGATTTGAGAATTGTTTTTAATAAGTTAAAATAATATAGATTTTAAAGGTTTTTCATGGGATTTTTATTTTTTAAAAATTTAATAAGTTAGCCATCTTAAATAACTTTTAAAAATGGTTATTATCTTAACTAAAAATATTTAAGATATCTATCAAAAAAATTAAAATGATTTAAACTAAAAAAACCAACAAATTTATTTTTTCTATAGTTTATTAATTTAATTATGTATATTGTATGTGCCATAATAAGTTGACACGTCATCGCTGCTCAGGTGACGGCAAGTTAGAGGTTTGTTTTGCGTTTGCTCCGTACCCTCCTTCTTTGGCTTTAATATAGTAGAGATTAGTGGCACATGCACGTGCATACAGTCCCATGCTTCTGAGAAAAGTTTCCAATAGCTATATAGTCTTAACTATAGCTTAACAATCCGACCAACTTGGGCAGGCAAACATAATAATGGGATGGAAAAAATAAAGAGAAAAGTCTTCACTAATTCCTGTGAGTGGGACACGTAGCCGACTGTGCTGGCTACACCTGTACTGTTCTATTGTCAATTATTGCTACAGTTTTGTTATCCTCTAAGCTATCTTTAGTTATTAAACATTACACTGCAGCGGAATGCGGACGCGTGGCGGGACACGTATCCTATCTCCTCAAGCAGTAGTTTTAGAATAGCCTCAGATCCCGGCCAGATTCGAGGCGGTGGGTGCCTCTTATTGGCCCATTCAGCTGGCCCCCACCAACCCCCGCCTTCGTCGTCACTGACGATTACGGGGCGTGGGTCCCGCGATGATGCTGTGTGAGGTTTGGTTCGTCACGTCCATTTCTTTATAAGTTATATGCTCTTACCTTGTGTTTGCTTTTTCAACCTGAGCATTGTTGGCTCTAAATGTTTGTTTTTCTCTCAAGCAAAATCACTGCATGGGTTGCTGCAATTAGGTCCTTCTGGTCCTTTTTTTCGCTGAATTTGAGGCAATGGAGTGATTGAAGTTGGTGGAAATTGAACGCATTTACTACTAAGAGAAGGATCCAGAGAGAGTTTTTGCATGTGGAAATTGGACGTGGAAGAGAGAGAAAGAGAGAGTTGGAAAACTTTAACCTTTATGTGGGGGCCAAGGGACAATATATGAGACCTGAAGAGGCAAAGGAAAGGGCAAGGTGCAGCTTCCCATCATAATAACTGTTGTTGACTGATATAAATTGATATATATAGTAAGTGGTTGGGATGAGAATGTGTCGAAAATGAGAGCATTTTGGGGAATAGGGTAGGTGGTTAAGCTCCAGTTCATATTTAGTTGGAAGATCTCCCTAAAATAGTAGACCGATTGACTCCAATTTCTATTTTTATATTTGAAGCATGAGAGGCAATCTTACTATTCTTGTTCGAACTCCCTGCAAGAATGCAGATTTCTGTCATTCCTTAGATGGCATAATTTGTAGCTAGTGATATCATTGCATACGCACTTTAGCACACCGCTGCCCACTTCTCCTTGTAGGTTTCCAGATGAATTCACCACATGCATGCACCATTTTTAATTGGCCGAAATACCATGTCCATCACTTTCTTTTTAGGTTCTTTATGTTGTTTTTATGATGCACGAGCTTCGCATTCGCAATTAACTAGGAGATTGACGGCGTAGCCAATCGTAAAACTGCCCCTTCTTTGTGTTTAAATTAAGTTTCGTTGTATAGGTGATCCCACCATGAGAAAATGTTCGGACGGTGATGTTGACATGAGAACAATGATATTTGTTTCTCTATTACCGTTTTTTGACAGCTGTATTTAAATAGCCAAGCCAATATGAAAACTGATAGGTAATATGAATACCGTAAGTGCACGGCTTGTAGCAAGCGTGCAAGTACGGGTTGATCCCACAGGGAAACTGTTAGTTAATTATTTGCTCAATTAGATTAAAAATAAAAATCTAGTTTTTATACTTAAAAATTAAAAAGATGATTTTTACCATATTAAAATTAAAATAGCAAATAAGATTAATTAAATTTAATGATAAAAGGGCTTACGCAGAGTGTTGAATCCTCTAGACTAGTTATAAAAGAAATCTGTATAAATTATAATACTAAAGTTCGTATTTTTATAACCTATGCCCTAGTTTGGAAGTATAGACTATATGGACTTTGATCCTATATAACCTATCAAGCTATCTAGTTCGGTTTATAAAAACATAATTTTTAATAGTCTAATGTAAGTTAAACCTAGATATGTTCTTACTAATCCTAAGTATAGTCTATGAGCGATACTAAATAACCTATCAAAATGATCTAGAAAAATCAATCTATATTTATCTTACATTTATCTTTTAAGTGCATCTTTTTAAAATAATGATTTATACGATTAACCTTTTTACGATTCTAGATTCATTCTATTATAGGCATGTTAATGTTTAAATACTCATACCAAAATTAAAGACACAAGAATTGCATAAATTAAAAGAACGAAATATGATTAAAAATAAAAGTAAGTAAAAGAAACATAAGAAAGAATAAATTGCAAAAAAAACATCAAAATAAAAATACAAACTTGAGAACTTGATCTTCTACTCCACCATACATGAAAAGAAAAGAATTATATTTATTTGATGGCTAGAAACTAATCCTAAGATAGAAGATGATTCTGTTATTTCTAGAGACTTTATATTTATAGAGTTACATAAAAAAAAACCCAAAATCTAAACAAATAGAAGCCACACATTAATTTCGACGACAGATCTTAATTTTTGGCCGCTAAATCGCGGTGGAATTTCCTTTGTTTTCCTTCAATTTTTTATAAGATCTTTTGGTTTGATTTGGGTAATTTTGATCATATAAAATCTTGAGTATCTTTTCGTCTTTCTGCAGTTGTGTGGATCCTTAATATATTATCAAATTAGGTTGATATGATTGCTAATCTTTATTTGATTTAGATCTCTTAATTTGATTTTGCTTCTTGATTTGGCTGTATTTAAACCTACAAAATATCTCAAACAAATATTTAGTAGCATCTATTTATTTAGGAAATATTTAAACCAATTAACTCACAAATATCCATTTATTATTATTTAAGATACATATAAAATATTTTAACAGATAACTCCATAAATGTTCTTAAATTATAATTAATGGCATTTATTAATTAACAAAAGATAGGGAAAAAGATAGTAAAAATAGGCAATAAATGTGCCGATCAAATACACCCATACCTATCTTTTGCTCGTCCTCGAGTAAAACTTAAAAACATAAAAATCTTAGAAAGAAAAAGAAAAATTAAATAAATCCTAGCTCACTTTCACAGACATCACGATTGCATTTAGCACGTGCAACAAGACGTTAAATCTCTAGGTGTTCCTAGTAGGAGGAGTGCTGTCTTCTGAGAGATTTCAGTGAATTACACCCACAAAATTCGTAAAGAGAAGAAAAGAAACACAAGAAAATGAAGATTAGGAAAAAAACTCCAAAAGTATCTCAAAAGTTTGTAGAGTCGTAAGTTTTCTTGAGTTTTTATCTTAAATTTTAGGCTCTAATCTAGGATTTCAATCTCTTTAATTGAATACCCTGTCATATTTTTCACTCCACCATTTCACTAATTTTCGTTCCTTCACATCTTATGATCGCGCAAGAGTCTTTTAGTTATAAAGCTCCTATTCAAACCATCATATCTTCGTTTATTCTCATAGCTCAAATTTTACAGCTAATAACTTTTATTTATTTACTCATTCATATTTATTTTGAAACTAGTCATTTATCAACTACTATTAGTAATAGTAAACTAAGATTATTTTCCCATGGAGAACCGTGAAGACTTTTAACTCGGAAAGAACACTTGCTAGACGGGGTGTCAGAAAGAGACATCCACACATAATTACCCCTTGACTAGTTAGTAGAAATTTTTATATTTATACTTTTTAACTACCTTTCAGCGCGAGCATCCAATACTTCCTGAGGCACGAATTCCTAGCTACTTTGTGAAGAAAAAGCTTCCATTTATATTATATATATATTTTTTATTATATGTATCATCTGAGGTAGAAAATTCACGGAGATATTCAGGCCATCCTATTCATCTTATAACCAAATACGTATATGTGTAAATAAGGTGTGAATTCACTGCGATCAAATTAAAAATGGGTTATTTTTTAGGCTTACTATCTATTAAAGAATTCAATACTTTCTCTTCATATTAACTTCACTTCAAAATTAGACTCAAAATTACTTATTTCCAAACAAACAAACTTAATCTCATGAAAATTCTTCCTTCATCTTTGCTCTCCTTTTATCTCTTTCTCTCTCTTTTATTATTTTATTATTCTTTTATTTAATAAAAGAAAAGCAAAATAACCTAAAATAAAATAAAAAACCTAAAAATAACCTAACCCCCCACACCTAAGCTAGACATTGTACTTAATGTCATCCAGCTCTAGTGTGTAAATCTTATTTTCCAAAAGTGATGAGCCAAATAAATATATCTGTGAAGTGCTCTAGCTCATTAAGCTCCAAATCTCATGTTTTAGCTTTCCTTGCATCTATAATGAGAGTTATAGGAGGAGCTTTTGGGATCCAAACCTTCATGGTTTTATAGGGGTTAGACTTGGGGGACCCATTTCAAATTTCCAAGTATTGAGAAATTTCGTTTTAAATCACAAACATATGCAAAATGGGCATTTGCACCATAATAATGACAAGTGTGATTAGGTGCATGCATATGACGTATATGATGAGCATGTTTTTGAAGAGTTTGTTTTCTATAGAGAAATACATGTGAATGAACAATTGATTTTGTATGAACAGACTTATGAGCATTCTTTTTATTAGAAGAGAGTTGAACTAATTTACAAAAAGATTTTTGAAATTTTGAAAATTTATAGTAATATCTTTTCTATTTAAAAATTTCTTTCTCTTACTAAATGGAAGAATAAGCTTTACTTTTCCTTTTGAATATTTATCAAGAGAAACCGTCAAATCATGATTTTTCATTTTAAGAGAGATTTTCATTTGTCAAAATCTCTTGAGATCGAATAGAAGATTTCAAGGAATCAAGTTCACTCTTAAAATTTGATCTCAAGTTTTATGTTCATTTCTTAAGAAAGCACAAGACAAAACCAAGTTTTCGTTTTCATTTTTCAAAGTCTCAAGATTTTTCGATTGATATTCAAATTTCAACAGAAACTTATTCTTCTCTTGTTCTCTTTCTTATTTCAAAGTAGTCAAAGTTTTGGAAAAACTCTCAAGTTTTTAATGCTACTCATTTTTTCATTTTATCAATCGAAATATCATGAGAGCAAAAAAGTGCATTAATTTTGGCTAACAATTCATCATTTGTGAGTTTCAAAGATTTATTTCTAGAAATCAATTCTGTGTTTTCCAATTAAGGACGAGTTTTGTTTTTCAAGAAACTCATTTCTAAAAATCAATTCGTTCTTTTCAATTTCAAGTTTTTTTTATTTAAAACAGTAACAGAACCTGACACGTTGAGTTTTTCAACCAGATCGTTACTTATACCAATTAAAAGCTCACACTTTGAAAATAAATCATTTTTCTCTTGTTCTAGTTAGTTATTCCTAAATGCAAGGGCATTATATGAAAGTTGAACATGAGTAAAATTATGATTATGAAAAGATGTCGTGCTCACATTATCATGATAAAAAAAAATCTTACATGGCTTGGCAAAAGTTGATGGTATATCATTGTTTATAAAATGTTGAAATACACTTATCGTTTTTACATGATTTTTTTTCTATGATGTGTTCTCCATAACTTTGTTCCTATATACACTAAATATTATAAGCTGAATCGTAATATGAAACACTCATACGAATTTCACAATATAAACCACTCCGTAAAATATCTACAACTTTTTCGTGCAAGAAAACCAATTTTTGTTCACTCATATTCCATGTCGTTTTTTCTCTAATATTTCTAAGAAAAGCATGCTCATTTTTAATGATTTCTCAAAAATCTTTATCAAGTGAGTCAAGAAATTCTTTTATTTTTATTTTCCAACATAAAAAATCATTCCTGTTAAAGTGTGGAGAACAAACAACATCATCCATTTTTTTTAAAATATAAATTCTAACTTAACACACCAAACAATCAAATCCTAATCAAATAGGGTGAACCTAGACCTAAACAGCTCCTAAATTAACCGTTAGGCTGGTTAAACACAAAATAGACTAACCAGTCAGCCAGGTAAGTGTCAGGTAAGTGGGAGGTATCCGCTATACGAATCACCGAAATAACGGGTCTAATTAAGTAAACCATTTGCCTTAGTCACACTTGTTTAGACACCAACTGATTAGACCTATGGGAATATTAGTTATCCTAAAAGTAAACTTATCCTAATGAGCTATGTGAATCCTTAGGGCTACAAATATAATCGATTTTAATTAGAGACTTGGGTTCATACAATATGGAAGATGATTTGTGGGCCAAGGATGGTGATGAAATCCCCACCTTATCTTTTAGGTTTATGATTTGCCCTTAAAATATTTTAAATATGAGCGCAACAAATCAAATCTAATTAGAAAATATAAATATTTTTTTAGCGGCGCAAAGAAATCCGGCAAGAAACATGAAAGTATGCCTTAGCATCACTACTAGGGTTTTAGAAGTATCAAGTATACAATTTTAAAAAATCCAGTATGCTAATGCATGCCATCCTAGAATCGAACTAGAGAATTAGGGTTTCTATGCATGTAAACAAACTTTACACTAAATGAAAAAGGAATACAACATTTGTAGACCGGTACATCACTTTTAAAGCTCCAAGTAGTAGTTGTTAGTGTATATGCCCTAGAGGCCATTACTGTATCATACTAGTTTGTATATTACTTAATGCAAGCTTGTGATATTCACCTTGTATAAACAATCTTGCTCAATATAGTAGTATACTACTTGGTTTGTTTCTACTTCAATGTGTATATGTGTTTATTTTAGTATATCATCTATACACATTAGTGGAGCCCTTAGGATCTTTGCTTGATTACTAGCGTTGTGATGGCAGTCACACTAGTGGGGGCTGGGTAATCTATAAGCACATCCTTATGCAGGTCCCTAGTCGCAGGACTATCGAGACAGGGCATCGATACTTCGGAGTAGACTAGCGTATGCGCTTCTCATCCCAGTGTGGGAGATGGTCTGTCCCACAGCCATCAGTACGTCGTACTGAAGATAGTATGCGGGTGCTCGTTGGGTTACGAGTACACTAGACATGACTCGTCGGGAACTGTTGGTTGGTACTATACTTATCGTCAGTTATCAGTTCCCAGGTGACATGAGTACAGCTTAGTCCGCTGACTTGACACCGTCACTTCGCCTCGAGTGTGTTCCCACTGCACTTAGATTACTACCCTACCACGGCTCAAAGGAGTCGTGCAAACAGGTAGTAGTTGGGTGCAGTCCCGAAGCACTTGGAGGCAGTGACGGTTAGACATAATTCGTCTCTCCCGGTATTGGGGGTTGACATCGCGCTGTGTCTAGGAGAGCCATTACGCGAGTAGTCCCTGGCCAGGGCAAGCGAGATATACTGGTAGGCTTCCAGTGTTATCTCAGGGTGTTCTGGGCTTCACTCCGACACGACTTGTACCGCTATTGGGGGACTGACGTTTACCGCCCCTAGGCCCGCCATGCGATGTATCAGACGAACAGATCAGACTGTATGGAGATTGTCACATTCAGACTCAGTAGGAGTTCAGATGGGTTTCACCTCGTCAGTCTTCTTGTCGGCATCTACCTGGGGACCGTTACGCACAGCTAGTGCTGCTTGCGGTCTGTGGTTAAACCCACTTCCAGCGTAGTGTCGAGTCTTTAGAGTCCCACACAGAAAGCCATTCGCATTTAGGCAAAAGAGTAGAGGTCGCATGGTTTTACGACAGGTCGCATGGTTTTGCGACAGGGTTCGGTCACATCCGTGCACTTGTGCACGTACAGTGTCCGGACAGTTAACACTAGCGGGCTTTGGTTTAAGCCAGATCCTAGTGTACGTTTTGGAATTGGTTTTATCTCGTTTGTATTCGTGTTTCTCGGAACGCGGATGCGGGTGTGTATGCACAGTTGACAGAGAGACAGAGACAGAGGATTCTCATTGGGGTTGTTGACTGTTGACTATTGACTTTGCTTAACCCTAATGAGAATTAGAGATATGGTTAATGATAATTAAGTATTATTATGCCATGGTAGGTTGAAAGGTTGACCTTGTTGACTTGTTGACTTTGTTGACCGGTTGACTAGGTTGGACTTGTTGACCACCATCATTACTATGGCTATCATTTCATGCAAAGACTTTTGGCTTGCTTATTTGTTCACACATTGCATTTAATGCATGAAATGATATTGCCTTTTGTGATATGATAACCATCACATAATACTTGATTATCATTATGGCTCATGATACTTTTGGATTATGAGAGGTGAGAATGAGAAGTGTATGGTTCATTCTTTCATTAGCTTTCTCTCTCTTGAGCTCTCTCATTCTCAAGCTCTCCCTCTTCCTCTTGCTCTCTCTAGCTCAAGGTAAACCATTCTCATGTATTGAGACTCATTGCCTTAGAGATAAAAAGACACCAAAACATTCCTCTACTCATTCTAGTTCATAAGGCCTAGCAAGCCAAGTGATCTAGTTTCTTCAAAGTTCGAAGAAGAAGCTAAAGGTAGAAGCTTTCGGGTAGATCCATTTTCGGCGCAAGGAGACGACGAGGTGAGGCCGATCCGTACACCGGGAGGAGTTGAAGACGAAGGAGTTCAAGAAAGGTATAGCCCCCTAACCGAGTAGGTAAACTCTTGGTAGGTTGTTAGTTAGTCGTTTAACAAAGATCCGTATTGGTAGTCCATGTTACCACCCTCTTGAAAATCGTTTTTCACCACTTCCGCAACCCCGTAAGAACCGGGGAAGGGTAGCATGGACTTACAGTGGTATCAGAGACTAGTTAAACACTATCTAACATGTTAGCGAAGTAAGGAGAAGTTCGATCGGAAAAAAAGTCGCAAAACGAACCCGAAATGTCTACTTTCTGCCGAATTTTTCCAGTTCCAAAAATTAATAAATCATACCTTAAAATTCGGCTCAGGGTTTTTAAAACTCACTGTAGAAAAATCATCCATCGAACCGATCAAAGCGCCGCGGAAACGCGGCGGGAGCGTGCTCTCGCCGCGGTTCCGCGGCCGAGTTGACTCGGCCGTGGGTAATTTTCCTCACAGTTTGTTCAGTGGGGTGTTTTGTGATTTTTACAATATTTCTTTTCAGCCCAGATTTTCCAGAAAGAAAAATTAGTTTTTGGGGCTTGAAAATCCGTATTTTTATCGAACTTCTAAAGACTAAGGCTAACGGGTATATATCTGTGATGTGTTATATGTATTGAACGTCCGCTAATCGCTATACGTCGATTAGTGGGGGTTATACATATCTGTGATCTGTAATGTTGATGGTATGTGTATATGAATTCGTTGGATTGTCGCGGGTGAATAGCCGGGGGTTGTTAGATGAGAGTTTTCTTTTCTTTCAATTCATGTAATATGTAAATTGATATAATATTATTTTTGGCCGCACAACCGGGTCGGGGTTGTAGCCGTCATTGTATAATTTCTTTTTACTGTTTTTGCTCCTAGGATAGACCCATGGTGGGGTGCACAAACTACCGGGTATCTCGAAGTGCCGAGTGGCCTACTCACGTCGTTGAGGGAGGTTGCTCCGCTTCGGATATTTGGCGGGTAGTTTGCCGCACCCGTAGGGGTCTTGGGTGGGGTATTGGTTATTCACCGCGACCGTGTAATCCGCTTTTCGTTACAGGCTCATACGAATTGCGGATTCCTAGTATATCCAATGTGTTCATCTGTGATCTGAAATGGCTATCATTGCAATATATCTATATATGATATTATTTAGGCGTTCCTTATGTTTTGCAGCCGCGCTAGCCCAGCCCCCGCTCTGTCGTTAGTTAAGTAACCTAACGGGTAATGACGGGGCCCCGTGGCGAATGCGAATGGCATAAGCGTACGTCATATTTTGGTTGTTTTCTGCAATGGTAGGATTAAATGATGGGACACATTAAAAGAACTAATGCAAGAAAAATAAAACAAGTAAAAGTCGTTGGAACACTTTCAAAACCACTCGGTTTCTTTTCAAAATAACTTTTAAATGCGGAGCTTAAGCCACTCCTTTTAAAAGCTATCTCGTTCCATCGATTATATCAAGTTCACTACGTTCACGGTTTCGCCAAAACCATTCGTAGCCCTCCGTCGTTTCACATGGATGGTCAATAGTATTCAAGCTATGTTTGTTGGCCAAAGTCAAGGCATAGTGATTGGTAGCTATTGGGTATTCATGTGCAGCATAAATAGATGTGTTGGTTTGGGGCAGTCGGGTATGTGCGGGTGGGCTCAAATTAACCTGGAGAATGACGAGTAGAACTTGACATGTGACTTATGATTTGTTGGCCAAAGTCAAGGTCATAAGAGCATGGGGCAAAAATCCACATCGGGAGTTTCAAAAGAACTGAAACTTGCTAGTGTTGCATACCATTTGGAGTGTGATGATTCTGGTAGGATTCCTTCAGTTTTGTCACGCAATGATATTTGGATCCCGATCCTACTGTGAGTATATGCTACTCCTCGGGAAATTTCTCACTTAACGATCAATGCTATAAACCAAGTAGGTGTCTAGAAAGGTGTTAGCGGGGCTACGCCCCTAGGGAAAAGAGGTTCTTAAATTAAGGAACTTCGCGAAAGCGTTGGAAAACCTCCCTCGAAGTACCGACACCAGCCTGGCCGAACGGTTAAGCAAGTATTGTACGGTGAGATTGATCCTGACTAATTCTTCCTTTTTGGGTTGAGGAGGGATTCGAGAGACAGTGGGAGCCATCCTGTTTAGACAAATTAAAAACCACTCTAAACTTGCAAGAGCATCATGCTAAAGTGTTTCTTCTCTCTCTCCTAATTGCAGCGACCAATCATCATGACCGGACTTAAGTTATTACTAGATAAAAACATACTGACAGGGCCAAACTACAAAGATTGGCTCAGGAATGTCAAAATGTCAATCACTTATGACAAGTTGGGATATCTCCTTACCACCAAAGCTCCCCCTGTCCCAGGTCCCACCTCCAGCGTCGCGGATAAGGAAATCCGTAAGACTTGGGAGATCGATTGCGCGAAGGCCAAGTGCCTCGTGCTTGCCTCTATGGACAACGAACATCAGAGGAGGCACGAGAATATGGACCTCGAATCCATATTTCTCCATACAAAAGAACTGTATGGAGAGCAATCTCGTATCGCAAGATATGAAGTGTCGAAGAAGCTATTTTCGGCAAGATTGGCCATCGGATCATCGGTAGCGGAACACGTGCTTAAGATGATTGGCTTCATTGAGGAGCTCGCGGAACTTGGGACCACGTTAGAGAACGAGCTCTATACGGACTTGATTCTCAAGTCCCTTCCTTCTACTTACGCCAAGTTTATCCTGAACTTCAACTTACAAGAAAAAGAAGTTGAACTTTCAGAGCTCCTCAACATGCTGAGAAGTGCAGAGGGCACCCTACAGAAAGATAGGGAAACATCCACTTTGTTTGTAGGAGGATCTTCATCTTCTAGGTCCAAGGCGAAAGCCAAGGGAAGAAGAAGAAAGCCTCCGCCAAACCAAGGGGCGGTGTTAGTAAAGTGGATACGAAAGGAAAAGCAAAAGCAACAAAGATAGCGGGGAAGCTTATAGGGAAGGAAGAGTGCTTTTTCTGTCATAAGAGTGGTCACTGGAAGAAAGATTGCAGGGCTTGGAAAGCCAGAACACAGGAACTGAAGCAAGTTGCGGCTTCAGCTTCAGGTGTGTATGTTATTGAAAACTGTCTATCAATAAACTCTACTTCTTGGGTATTGGATACCGGATCAGGATCTCATATCTGTAATTCTTTGCAGGCGTTGAGAAACCGTAGGGTTTTGAAGGCAGGTGACATGACCCTCAAAGTTGCAAACGGAGCTAGCATGAATGCTAAGGCCGTGGGGGACTATCACCTGGGAATGTCAGATGGACATGTTTTGGTTTTACGTAATTGCTTTTTTGTACCCAACGCAACTTGTAATATCATTTCTGTATCTTTGATTTCTAAAGAAGGTTATGAATTTGCGTTTGTAAGTAATGTTGTAAACATTCACCTTAATCAAGTTCTGATTGGGTCAGGTACATTAAGCAATGGTATATACGTACTAAACCAACCACAGATTTTCAATGTCCAGAATACACACAAAAGAAAGTCTCCAGAAATAAATCAGACTTTCTTATGGCATTGTAGACTGGGTCACATCAATGAGAGAAGGTTGACGAAGTTACATACAGAAGGATATTTGAACCCGTTCGAATATCAATCGTATGCCACTTGTCAATCATGTCTCAAAGGAAAGATGACAAAGACTCCGTTCACTGGACACGGAGTAAGAGTGAGCGAGCTCTTGGGACTCGTACACAGCGACGTGTGCGGTCCAATGTCTACACATGCGCGAAGCGGTTATTCTTACTTCATTACTTTTACGGATGACTTTTCAAGGTACGGTTATGTCTTCTTAATAAAACATAAATCCGAAGCCTTTGGAAAATTCCAGGAATATAAGAATGAAGTAGAAAAACAAATCGGCAAAAGTATCAAGACACTAAGATCGGATCGAGGTGGTGAATACTTGAGTGCCGAGTTCCTGGACTATTTAAAAGAGAATGGAATTCTCTCTCAGCTTACTCCTCCATACACTCCACAACATAACGGTGTATCGGAGAGACGAAACCGAACCCTATTGGATATGGTACGGTCCATGATGAGTAACGCTGAGTTACCGCGATCATTCTGGGGATATGCACTAGAATCAGCTGCATACCTTTTGAACCGAGTTCCAACTAAGACTGTGCCTACTACACCATATGAGATGTGGTGTGGGAAGAGACCTTATCTTAATCACATTAAGACATGGGGATGTCCAGCTTTTGTCAAAAAGCCGCATGCGGACAAGCTCGAGGCACGCTCAGTACAGTGCAAGTTTGTGGGATATCCAAAGAACTCCAAGGGATATTTCTTCTATTGCGAAGAGGAACAAAAGATTTATGTTTCTCGTCATGCCCACTTCTTGGAAACTGAGTTTTTGGAAAATCAGATAAGTGGGAGTGCAATAGAACTGGAAGAAATTCCAGAACCACGAGCTATTACTGAAAGCTTAGTAGAACCAGAGGGTTCGAAAGATCATGACATTCCTACGCCGCACCGCAGGAGTAGTAGGCAGTCTCATCCGCCCGAGAGATACTACGGTTTTCTCATAGACGGGGATAGAGAGGATTGCATCATAGATTATGATGAGCCGACTAGCTTCCAGCAGGCCATTCAGAGCGTTGACTCGGTAAAATGGCTGGATGCAATGCGGACCGAAATGGAGTCCATGTACACCAACAAAGTATGGACGTTGGACGTTGCTCCAGATGGGGTAAAACCCGTAGGATGCAAGTGGATCTTCAAAAGGAAAATTGGTGTAGATGGACAGGTTGAGACCTATAAAGCTAGACTGGTTGCAAAGGGTTTTCGTCAAAGACCTGGTTTGGACTATGACGAGACCTTTTCTCCAGTGCTATGCTGAAATCCATTCGGATCCTTCTTGCCATTGCTGCCTTCCACGATTATGAGATTTGGCAGATGGACGTAAAGACCGCTTTTCTAAATGGAAATTTAGAGGAGTGTGTTTATATGGACCAGCCAGAGGGTTTCATTCAGAGTGGGAGCAGCGGAAAGGTGTGCAAGTTGCTTAAGTCCATCTACGGACTAAAGCAGGCATCGCGGAGTTGGAACATCTGTTTTGATGAGACGGTCAAGAAATTTGGCTTTATCAAAAATCCAGATGAGCCATGCATCTATAGTAGATTTGTAGCGAGAACTGTAGTATTCCTCGTTTTATACGTGGATGGCATTCTCTTAATAGGAAATGACATTCCTATGCTACAATCTGTCAAGGGGTTCTTGTCACACATGTTCTCCATGAAAGACCTGGGTGATGCCTCATACATTCTGGGGATCTGGATCTATCGTGACAGATCCAAGAGGATACTGGGACTCTCACAGTCCAGGTACATCGACACCATACTGAAAAGATTCAGTATGGAAGATTCCAAGCGCGGTAATCTACCGGCTTGTCACAGGATCACCCTCTCCAAAGAGATATCTCCCAAGACTGATTTGGAAAGGGATTGCATGTCTATTATACCCTACGCTTCTGCGGTAGGCTCTATAATGTATGCGATGTTGTGTACCAGACCAGATGTAGCTTATGCACTGGGTGTGGTAAGCCGGTATCAGTCAAACCCTGGGGAGAAACATTGGATAGCAGTAAAGAACATTCTCAAGTACATGAGAAGGACTAAGGAGATGTTCTTGGTGTATGGCGGAAAAGACCTCCAGATCGAGGCCTTTGCTGACTCCAGCTTCCAAAGTGACAAGGATGATTCCAAGTCCATGTCGGGTTATGCCTTTACCCTTAATGGAGGGGCGGTGTGTTGGAAGAGTTCCAAACAGGAAACCGTTGCTGACTCGACGATGGACGCGGAATATATCGCTGCTGCAGATGCCGCAAAAGAAGCTGTCTGGGTAAGGAAGTTCTTAACCGAACTTCAGGTGGTTCTGTCCATTGTTGATCCAATACCTTTGTATTGCGACAACAACGGGGCTATAGCTTTAGCGAAGGAACCAAGGTCCCATCAGAAGTCCAGACACATCTTGAGGCGGTATCACCTGATCAGGGAGATCGTGGGTCGCCAGGAGATCGAGGTTCGGAGAGTTTCTACGGAAGATAACACTGCTGATCCACTCACAAAGGCCTTACCCCGGACTCAGTTCGAGCGGCTGATCGAGATGATAGGTCTTCGATACGCCAGTACATGGCCTTAGTGCAAGTGGGAGATTGTTAGTGTATATGCCCTAGAGGCCATTACTGTATCATACTAGTTTGTATATTACTTAATGGAAGCTTGGGATATTCACCTTGTATAAACAATCTTGCTCAATATAGTAGTATGCTACTTGGTTTGTTTCTACTTCAATGTGTACATGTGCTTATTTTAGTATATCACCTATACACATTAGTGGAGCCCTTAGGATCTTTGCTTGATTACCAGCGTTGTGATGGCAGTCACACTAGTGGGGGCTGGGTAATCTATAAGCACATACTTATGCAGGTCCCTAGTCGCAGGACTATCGAGACAGGGCATCGATACTCCGGAGTAGATTAGCGTATGCGCTTCTCATCCCAGTGTGGGAGATGGTCTGTCCCACAGCCATCAGTACGTCGTACTGAAGATAGTATGCGGGTGCTCGTTGGGTTACGAGTACACTAGACATGACTCGTCGGGAACTGTTGGTTGGTACTATACCTATCGTCAGTTATCAGTTCCCAGGTGATATGAGTACAGCTTAGTCCGCTGACTTGACACTGTCACTTCGCCTCGAGTGTGTTCCCACTGCACTTAGATTACTACCCTACCACGGCTCAAAGGAGTCGTGCAAACAGGTAGTAGTTGGGTGCAGTCCCGAAGCACTTGGAGGCAGTGACGGTTAGACATGATTCGTCTCTTCCGGTATTGGGGGTTGACATCGCGCTGTGTCTAGGAGAGCCATTAAACGAGTAGTCCCTGGCCAGGGCAAGCGAGATATACTGGTAGGCTTCCAGTGTTATCTCAGGGTGTTCTGGGCTCACTCCGACATGACTTGTACCGCTATTGGGGGACTGACGTTTACCGCCCCCTAGGCCCGCCATGCGATGTATCAGACGAACAGACTAGACTATATGGAGATTGTCACATTAAGACTCAATAGGAGTTCAGATGGGTTTCACCTCGTCAGTCTTCTTGTCGGCATCTACCTGGGGACCGTTACGCACAGCTAATGCCGCTTGCGGTCTGTGGTTAAACCCACTGCCAGCGTAGTGTCGAGTCTTTAGAGTCCCACACAGAAAACCATTCGCCTTTAGGTAAAAGAGTAGAGGTCGCATGGTTTTGCGACAGGTCGCATGGTTTTGCGACAGGGTTCGGTCACATCCGTGCACTTGTGCACGTACAGTGTCCGGACAGTTAACACTAGCGGGCTTTGGTTTAAGCCAGATCCTAGTGTACGTTTTGGGATTGGTTTTATCTCATTTGTATTCGTGTTCCTCGGAACGCAGATGCGGGTGTGTATGCACAGTTGATAGAGAGACAGAGGCAGAGAATTCTCATTGGGGTTGTTGACTGTTGACTATTGACTTTGCTTAACCCTAATGAGAATTAGAGATATGGTTAATGATAATTAAGTATTATTGTGCCATGGTTGGGTTGAAAGGTTTACCTTGTTGACTTGTTGACTTTGTTTACCGGTTGACTAGGTTGGACTTGTTGACCACCATCATTACTATGGCTATCATTTCATGCAAAGACTTTTGGCTTGCTTATTTGTTCACACATTGCATTTAATGCATGAAATGATATTGCCTTTTGTGATATGATAACCATCACATAATACTTGATTATCATTATGGCTCATGATGCTTTTGGGTTATGAGAGGTGAGAATGAGAAGTGTATGGTTCATTCTTTCATTAGCTTTCTCTCTCTTGAGCTCTCTCATTCTCAAGCTCTCTCTCTTCTTCTTGCTCTCTCTAGCTCAAGGCAAACCATTCTCATGTGTTGAGACGCATTGCCTTAGAGATAAAAAAACACCAAAACATTCCTCTACTCATTCTAGTTCATAAGGCCTAGTATGCCAAGTGATCTAGTTTCTTCAAAGTTCGAAGAAGAAGCCAAAGGTAGAAGCTTTCGGGTGGATCCATCTTCGGCGCAAGGAGACGACGAGGTGAGGCCGATCCGTACACCGGGAGGAGTTGAAGACGAAGGAGTTCAAGAAAGGTATAGCCCCCTAACCAAGTAGGTAAACTCTTGTTAGGTTGTTAGTTAGTCGTTTAACAAAGATCCGTATTGGTAGTCCATGTTACCACCCTCTTGAAAATCGTTTTTCACCACTTCCGCAACCCCGTAAGAACCGGGGAAGGGTGGCATGGACTTACAGTAGTCTCTTAGCTCCAAGTAGTGCTCCCTAGAACTCTTCTTAGGCTTCACTTGGTGAAAGGAACAAACTTGTTTAAAGATCTGCGAGGCCGAAAATGATCCACCTTAAGGAATCTCTAACTCAAATTATCTCTTCACTAATTAAGCAATTAGTGAAGGAAACAGCCTATACTAAAAGGCTAGTTTGGTATAAATTGATGAAGTAGGAATTTTGCTCACTTTAGAATTTTGTTTCTCTTTCTCTTTTTTCACCTCATCAAAAGCTAGAGAAGAAATATGAGATGAAGAAGATGAACTTGTGAACAACCATAGTGAAAAAATATCTCAAAAGATATATATAGGGACTTAACCATGACTAAAAATAATAGTTGGGTTAATAAATATCTAGAGTAAAACAAAATTAGTGGAATAAGTCAAGGCTTATACATGCTTCCACAAGCATCTTAAGCCGTGTTAATTTCCACATAATTTTGGTTTTTCCCTTAATAATTAAATCACCCAAATTATCTTTAGTTTGGTGTGAGTCTCATACACCCATGTCCAATGTATCATCTAACATGACACAATAGTATATGTAATATATATACAAATATAAATATATATATATATATATATAAATGTATATATCATCATATATACAAATCAAGAGAAGAAATTCTTTAGTGCGCTAATATTAGTTAATATATATTTATATATCAAATATATTGATATATATCAAATTATTAAATCAACACTTGATTTAATAATCCGGCTATATCATATATAACCGACTAATATCATTTATATGTATATCAAATATACATATAACAAATCATTGAATCAACACTTGATTCAATAATCCTGATTATATCACATATAACCTATATTGCGAGATTAGAATACAGTATCACATACACGTATTTAATCAAGATCCCGCACATATCACATATGTGTCCTACTTCGTTTCGCTTGAGCTAGGAAACCTGTTGGGACTCTAAAAACTCGTCAATACGCCAGCAGTAGATGATGATCACATCAGTCACCCGCAAGCCGTCAGCGGTAATAGCTGGACGTAACGGCTACCCAGGTATTGAGCGATCAGAAGATCAACAAGCAAGCTTGTCCAAACACCCGCAAAGCCTATAAGTAACACTACCATACAGTCCGGTCTCTTCGTCTGATATGTCGCATATCGAGTCTAGGGTTGGTAAACGTCAGATCTCAATAACTTGATAAGTCATGCCGATGTGAGGCTCATAACGGTTCGAGAAACTACTGATAACACTTACCAGTAAATCTCATCAGTCCTGACCAGGGACTTACTGTTATAACCAATCGAGTATAGCGGAACATCAACTCCCAATATCGGGAGAGACGAAACCCCTCCTATCGCTCATTGTCTCCACGTGACTCGGGACTGTATCCAAAATCCACCTGTTTGCACGACCCCCTTGAGCCGTGGTAGAGAGAAAATCAAAACACGGTAGGAAGCACACAAGACTCTATGACGATCTCGGGTCTACAGACTAACCTGTACCAGTGTCACTAGAGAACTGCTATCTGACGATATGTATAATACCAACTAGGAGTTCTCGGCGAGTCCTGTTCGGTGTACCCATTCTCTAATAAGCACATGTGTACAATCTTTTATGTCAAACACCAATGGCTATGGGATCAACCATCGCCCCATACAGAGTCATGAAACATACACACCGGTCTATTCTAGAATATCGATGCCCTGTCTCGATACTCTCTCGATTAGGAACCATTAAAGGATGTACTTATGGACTACCCTGACCCCACTAGTATGATCTGCATCATAGTCTTAGTAGTAAAGTATACATTCTAAGGGCTTTATCAACATGTATCAGAGAGACAGAATAACAATATAAGTATACATGTTAAGATAAAGAGCAACCGGATAGCATACTATCATGTCGAGCAAGAAAGTCCTATATATATATGTCCAAGTATCCACTACAATCATGTACAATAATGGCCTCTAGGGCATACATATAACTAACAAAATAGAGAAGAGAAATATTAAGATTGAGAGAGAAGATATGCAAGAGTACTCACCAAATCCAAATTTTTGCAGAGATCTCCCTTGTTCCTTACTGCTGCTTTGAAAATCTGAAATCTAAAAAATTAAACTGAAGATAATTGTTAATCCGAAAAACAAATAAAACTTAAACCGTCTTCTCCGGCAACAGTGCCAAAAACTTGTTAATAAAATTATAATACCGCAAGTGCATGGCTCGTTTGTAGCAAGCGCGCAAGTACGGGTCGATCTCACATGGAAGAATGTTAGTTAATTATTTGTTCAAGCAGATTAAAAATAAAAATCTAGTTTTTATACTTAAAAATTAAAAAGATGATTTTTACCACTTTAAAACTAAAATAGTAAATAAGATTAATTAAATTTAATGATAAAAGGACATACCTAGAGTGTTGAATCCCCAAACCAGTTATAACGAAAATCTGCATAAATCATAATCTTAAAGTTCGTATTTTTATAACTTATGATCTAGTTTGAAAGTATAGACTATATGGACTTTGATCCTATATAACCTATCAAGCTATCTAGTTCATAGGTTTATAAAAACAAGATTTTTAATATTCTAATGCAAGTTAAAACCTGAATATGATCTTACTAATTCTAAGTATAGGCTATGAGCGATACTAAATAACCTATCAAAGTGATCTAGAAAAATCAATCTATGTTTATCTTACATTTATCTTTTAAGTGCATTTTTTTAGAATAATGATTTATACGATTAACCTTTTTACTAATCTAGGTTCATCATATTTTAGGCATGTTAATGTTTAGATACTCATACCAAAATTAAAGACACAAGAATTGCATAAATTAAAAGAAGGAAATATGATTAAAAATAAAAGTAAGTAAAAAAACAAAAGAAAGAATAAATTGCAAAAAAAAACATTAAAATAAAAACAAAAACTTGAGAACTTGATCTTCTACTTCACCATACATGAAAAGAAAAGAACTACATTTATTTGATGGCTAGAAACTAACCCTAAGGTAGAAAATGACTCTCTTATTTTCAGAGACTTTATATGTATAGAGTTACATCAAAAAACCCTAAATCTAAACAAATAGAATCCACAAATTAAATTTCAACGGCAAATCTTGATTTTTGGCCGTTAAATCACGGTGGAATTTCCTTTGTTTTTCTTCAATTTTTTATGAGATCTGCTGGTTTGATTTGGGTAATTTTGATCACATAAAATCTCGAGTATATTTTCGTATTTCTGTACTTGTGTGGATTCTTAACATGTTATCGAATTAGGTCGATATGATTGCTAATCTTTATTTGATTTTGTTCTCTTAATTTGATTTTTCTTCTTGGTTTGGCTGTAATTAAATCTGCAAAATATCTCAAACAAATATTTAGTTGCATCTATTTATTTATGAAATATTTAAACCAATTAACTTACAAATATCTATTTATTATTATTTAAGATATATATAAAATATTTTAACAAATAACTCCATAAATGTTCTTAAATTATAATTAATGACATTTATTAATTAACAAAAGATAGGGAAAAAGATAGTAAAAATAGGCAATAAATATGCCGATCAGTCCCACGGTGTCAATCATGCATAAGTGGCCTTGCATGCGAGTATGTAAAGCATGCAGAACGCACTACAAGAAATCGAACTCTATTTCGACGTGTTGGACCTGTCGAAATAGCCCTATTTCGACGCCCCCCCTAAATAGCGACGAAAGATTGATGTCGCGACAAAATGCATCGCTGTATGTTTTTTCGACGGTTAACACACATCGAAATAAATAAACTTATTTCGACACGTATTATACGTCGAACTAAGATTTATTTCGATGCGTAATTTGCGTTGAAATAAACCTTATTTTACAGGAAATAAATATCTTAAAATAATATATTAAATATTTTTCCAACTCTATTTTGACGCGTCAGGCGCGTCGAAGTAGAGTTTATTTCGACGGATAATTACCGTCGAAATATATATGAAATGCCGAAAAAAATTCAAAAACAGAAAATCCTGGAATTTCAATTACATTCAAATATCGATTACAATTGAATTTCGATTCGAATATCGATTACAATCTAATATCCATTCAATTCCAATATCAATTAAAATTCAAATATCAATTCAAATATCGATTATCATCCAAATATCAAGTACAATCGAATATTTATTCCAATACAATCTTAAATTCCTATATTTACAAGTGGTGAATGAAATCACAATGGAGGATGATCATGGGAAGGGAGAGTCAATCACGAGGGAGGCGCACCTTGAGCTCCGGGGTAAAGGCTCTGCGATTAAAAGTTTAAAATACATAATTTAGTAAATATACTATTTATCAAGATTGCACGGACACGGATACGTGGACACAGATACCATACGATATGACACGGCGATACGACAAAATCCTAAAATATAGAATACGGGGACACATATATATATAATTATAAGAAATATAATACCATAACATAACAACAAAATATTCACTAAAACTTAGCTATTTACATATTCTGTGTCGGATACGTGTTGTGCATGTGTCGGACACGAATCCGTGTCTGATATGGATACGGCAAGCAACATGACGTGTACGTACAACCAAGCTATTTATATATTTATATATTATTAAGTTAGGCTTAACGAACTTGCTGTCATCCCTCGTTCGACATACATGGTGATAAGATTAGGGTTTTGCTCGACTGTCCAACCAATAAATTGATCGGCAGCAACAGCGGTAGCGAGAGCGGGAGCGGGGGTCGATTGGTGTGAAGAACCGCCGATATCCAGCGTTTGCTCCTCCTGAGATCGCAGGGGTCCTGGTCCTAGGAGTCATGGTCCAACGTGACGACTCCGATGCCACGCCGTCTGCCTGACGATACCTAAGAGGTGAATGTCCAGTTGGCTGGAAAGGAGCGTTATACCGGCGAGGAGAGATCTTGAAAGACACACATTGGACTCTCCCGTCCTGTCGATACGACACGAAAGCCCTATTTGCAGCGTAAAACCTCTAGCTGTTATCAACCGGGTATCCCTGCTCCCTTTCCATCTTCTCGATCAACCAATCTCTCTTGGGAACCATCACCACATGTTTGGATAAGAAACATATTACTGTCGTTCTAACAACTACGCAGTAATTATTTCGAAATAATTAAGAAACACAAGATTAGTGGAGTCTCCCACAGCTCATTCAAACGGTTTTAAATAAACATCGATGTCAGTACCAGGAGAGTTGCTTCCGGGTATCAACAAAGGCATTTGGATATAAGATTCTTTCATACTCATCCATGGCGGAAGGTTATAAACTACTAGTGTAATGGGCCATACGCTGTGAGATACATCTCCTTTAAATGATTCCAAACTATCAGTCGATAATCCAAGTCACATATTACGAGCTTCTGTAGCGAACGCTTGAAATTGAGTGTCAAATCTTTGCCACTCCTCACTATCAGCGGAATGCCGTAAGACTCCATCCTTTTTGCGACCATCTGCATGCCATGTCATATATTCGGCGGTTTTAGACGACAGAAATAACCTCTGTAGTATTTTCTTAATAGAAAAAAGCGCAACATCTTCACCGGAATTTTAGGAATTGACTCCTCGTCCCTCGGGCGCCTTTTAGGTAAGATCCACCTTGATTCCTTCTGCGCTTATTTAAATTCTTGTTATCATCTGTCGTGAATAACATACAGTCATTTGGACATGTATCGATTTTTTGATAACTGAAACCGATGTCGGCAATCATCTTCTTCATCTCTTGAAAATTGACACGAAGATCGGAATTCGGGTAAGCCTTCTCTATCTTTAGAAGATCATTAACTGAATTGTTACTCCATAAACTTTTGCATTTAAGATGAAACATGTGATCCATCTAATCTAACTTTGTCATTGTCGCACCATCATAAAGTGATTTCTTCGTATTTACTATATAATTAAAGAACCCAGCAGTTTCGGCATCTGGAACCGTATCATCCGAAGAGGTATCATCGTGCATGCTATCATACAACTCGTCTTTCATATCATTTAAACAAGCGGTAGTTGGGGTTCTCATAGGAGGCAGCAACAGACGATGTGCATCGATTCTATAGTCTACGATTTCTATACAAGTGCCCGATAGTGTAATCTTGACAGAATCCGTTAGTAAGTATATGCATTCGAACTGCTTCTCGACTATCCCTTTTGTTGTTACAGCATTTCCTACAGGGATATGTAATACGACTACCACTCACTCTCTACGAGAATTGCAAAAACTCTTCAACACCAATACGGAATTCAGAGCCAAATTTGTTCTTATTTATTCAAGTCTTATATATTTTTGTCTGATGTGTAAAACCTAAGATATCATAATAAACGTTTTCAAATAATACATAATATTAACGGTTTTATACTGCATTGAGAAAGCTAAGAACGAGATGGTTATTGACAAAGAAGAGAATGACAACAGTGTCTCAGAAATACATTTGAGTGATTTATCGTGACCGGTAATATTAACGGTTTTATCTTAGATGTAGAGGGTAACGGCTGTCGGGGGTAAGGTTTCTATCCTATTAAGAATATATAATGCATACACCCTCTACATTTATAATTTCATTCGCTTCAAGAAAATCTCGGCAGCACTTTTCCGTTGTTCTCCGAGTTCACTGTAGTAGAAGAGATAAATATCTTAATACTATCAGTATTGATATGATCATTTCAGCAATATTTGGACATGGAGAACAAGCGGAAAGGTATCGACGAATCTCTTCTTGAAACAAATGAAAGCATAAGTATGCAGGGAAGTGTATACGTTATACATTCTTAACTTGCCCAAAACGGGACAAATCTATCGGTTATAGTGCGACTAGTCTTCTTGTCGCATAACCTACGAGATGGTTATCAACGAAGAACGATTAACGTTCGAGATTGACAACCCACGTGTAGTTTTATGCCACGAAAATAACCGTACGCATATAATTGATAGACGGATTCTAAGGTGCGATATTTTATCAATGTGAGATACTCGATGACGATATGTATCGGTTTACTTTTTGTCATCATCAAGTATCATGCACTTAATTAAATTGGTTTTGATGGTTATTGTTTCAATACCGCCAGTTATTGAAGTATTTAGTTTAGGGTTATGAAATTTTCAGTTTGAATGGTAAATTGCTCAAACAATTGATATTATTAACGATGCATCTAGATTCATTAAAATAAACATGTATCCATACAACAAATATTACATAAAGGTTTGGTGGCTTAGTCTAGATATGGTGACTTAGTCTAAGTTTAGTAGTTAAGAATTAAAAATGGTAGAGTTGTGTATCAGAGACTGACGTATATAGAATGCGAAGAAACATGAACAATCACGCGGACGTCAGCTCTACAATCACACAAATTTTTTAATTACAAATGTTCAGCTTAATATTTCCCTTCTCTATAAATAACAATAATATATATATATATATATATATATATATTCCCTAACCCAATTAACTAAAATCAACAACAAATTAACTAAATTAACCCTAACTCTAAAATTAACCCTAACCTTAACCCTAAATAAAATTAACCCTAACACTAACCTTAAAATTAATTAAAATTAACAAAATATTAACCCTAACCCTGAAATTAACCTAACACTAACCCTAAAATTAACCCCAACTCTAACCCTAACCCTAAAATTAACCATAACCCTGAAATTAATCCTGACACTAACCCTAAAATTAATTAAATTTAACAAAAAATCAACAAATTAACTAAATTAAGAAAACCACTCACCGATTTGGCGTCGGAGGCGGGGGCCGACTCAGAGGTGGTAGATCAGAGGACGGGGCTCGAAGAGGTGGGGGCTCGGAGGTGGCTGGAGGCCAGGGCTCGGAGGCGGGTGGAGGCGGGAGACCAGAGGTGCACTGAGAGGAGGGGGCTCGGAGGTGGTCGAAGGCTCTATCGGAGGAAGAAGAGAGAAAGGGGGGAAATTTTGGGGGAGGAAAATTAAAATAAAAGAGGAAGATAATATTTTAGAGGAGGGAAAAGGAGATATATCATGGGTAGATGTGACTTCGGTCAACACTTATTTCGACGTGAGAATCGTGTCGAAATAGTTGTTGACCGAAGTCAACAATTTTTTTTCCATGGGTGACTTATTTTGACGGTAGGAGCGCGTCGAAATAAACCTCCCATCGAAATTAGGCCCAGTTTCTTGTAGTGAAGAGTCTAAAATCTACGAGTACTCGTAGTCGCTACCTTTGTAATCTGATGGTGGCCTGGTCCTGGTGGATGATAATTTGTGTGGTCGATCAGGTGGTTTGAATTTTGATCATGCTGATGTCATTGTCAAAATCCACCTGACTTTTGACCATCTTAGTTAACCTTTAAGTGACTTTTTTGACCATCTTACTTGGGCATATAACCTTTTAAGATTGTGTTTAGAATGACCAAGTCCTTGTCAAGAATGAGACAGTCACATCCATTCTCCAATTGCCCTCTCGCGATGGAAATCATGATTTTACGTGCATTTGATTGTTAGTACTTTCCCTCAAGGTAAGGTCAACTGGTGCACCATGAATACGAAGATATTGAACAGGTTGATTGCGGCCCCTTCGGATGCAATTCATTGTTCGGTTTGCCTCTTGGGCTAATGATGTCGACAATTTAAGTTCTTGACAAGAGAGCATTAAACTCATGACACAAATCTTGAAAGAGAGAACCTGGGGTGTGCGCGCACGTGCGTGTGCACGTCCGTTTTGAGCTTATAGGCCTATTTTCCCTTGATTACAATTTTTTTGGATTAATTAGTACAGTGGAAGATGCCAAAGCAAAGGTTGTGGAGCATGGTAATATTCCATATTTTTATTTTCAAATGATTAATTTGGCGGTATCCCACGATATATTAGTATTTGACCGACAAACACTCCACGAGCGAGCTGCCATTGTTTCATAACCGCCATTTTAATTAGCTCAGCTTTCTTAATTAAGGGCGGTTTGGATTTAGGGATTGTCTTAAGCTAGTTTTTACTTATCCTCTGATTAAATAAACGAGGAACAGTATAGCCATGAGTGAGGAAAATAAGTGGGGATGATGAGAGCGGCCATTTAATAATTTTTACTTAGCCAATTCACTGTAACAAATTAAAATTCCTTTTGTGATGAAAGTGGTTATAGTGTCATCTACATGTGATGCTGTGTACATATTTTTAACAAGAATTAAAAATATATGTGTGGTACTGTATGTATTGCCTTGAATTAATGCTAATGGCTAGAAGCATCAATCCTTTCGTCACTGCACTCCATGGTTTTCAGGGACCTAAATGCTCCATTAGTCTTCCTTCCCTTGTTTAATTCCTCCATTTCTTAGGCGCAGGAAGTGGAGCTAACCATGTCACTGAAAGCCAATGCCTGAGGCTGCACATTGCACTTTTTGAGTTAAAAAAATAAAATGGAGAGTTGCTTTCTCCACTGTGTTCTTTAATGTTTCTGAAACACGGTAGACTTTGGGCTGATATAGTTATTTTCTTGTTTCCTTCCGATTGTTTAGAATTACAAAAATATTGATGTCTTGAGGTAAGGAACATGGATCCTCTGCACTTATAAAATCATTGTACAGATGCATTGATAAAATTTGGCGGTTCATAACATGATACATACAATTCGTACTGGAAAAAATTAGAGCAGATGACCCTCAACGTGAAGTCCATATGATATGGCATGATTTCCCCGTGATGCATGGTCCACTGCTAACCTCCTTGCTATTAACAACTCTTGTTTGTAAACTATTTGATATCATGTCAAGGATATCATATATCATATCCGCATCTTTTCCGGAGGCTGGCCGTCCTCTTCCCATACTTGATTAAGTTATTTCTTATTAGTTGTCCTGGACCATTTCATATTTGGAATGCTCAATTCCCAATTCTAACGCATGTTATTATACTATCTCTTTATGTCTATTAGTACTTATACACGGGCACGGACATGTTGTACTACTATTAATCAATTTTTGTATTCAGGTCTTAAAATTTCGCCTTTGTTTTAATTATGGTAGGTGGATTCGTAAGTCTCATCATTTGATCTCCCTATTTCTCTGATCTATTGCTTAGGATCTCTGAACTATTTCCATATCCTTCGCTTTCCAGTGTTAATAGCCTAAAATATCTATAGATGCACCTATAACCTTATCAATGACTGTAGAGGTCTTTTTCGATGAAATCTCCAGCTAGATGATGTAGATCGAGAAGCATATAATCTTATCCTAGGCACATGACTCTTATAACCTCATATTCGTTAAGCCTAATCCCTGTTAGCGTTAGCTCGATGTGCAACTTTCATTTTCACTATCAAATGCACTGTTGAGACAGGTAGTCGCAAATAATTAGGCCCCTGGTTATCATCAAATGTACAGACTTAGTTGAACTGTTCAAGTTATGGGCCCCCCTTGAAGAGGGAGATTGCTATATTAACAAAATCACCAAACTGGATGCTTCAAATTGCAGCCATGCAACTAGATTAACATAAAATGGCCATGGATGATGACAATGATAAGTAATGATGGAGATAGGGGCTAATAGTTCCTTAGATGTTTTAACATATGTCTTTTGCAACTGATTGGCTTTGGGATCTCAATTGCATTATCGCTCTGTTAGAATACCCGTAGTGTACACGGATTTATTATATGTAATTAAATACTTAATAGGGATATAATAGCAAAATGGCTTTGCCTATATAAAGAGGAGGAGACCAATCTATCCATTACATTTCCTTAAATATTTTCTCTTTCATAAATCTCTCTCCCTCTTCTAATTCTTAACATGGCATGAGAAACAATCTAAGTCACTCATCTTCTCAGATCTAATCTCAACCATCCATCATCCAAATCACCAAAATACCTAACCCTAACACCGCCGCCGCCAATCCCGCAGCCACCACTACCGTCGCCGTCTGCCCTTGCGCTGGAGCTTAGCAACCTCGCCGGAGCTTCCCTGAAGCAAGTTGACTTGACTTCTAGAAGCACTTAATGATCATCGATTGGATCTCGAGCCCTATGGCTGTTTCGATCTCGAGCTGGAGTGTCTCCTTGCCTTCGATCTCAACCTAGAACCCTAAATCGACTCCGAAATCCTTCTCCTCATCTTCAATCGATCTCCTTTTTTACCTCTACTTGTGACTTCGAGCTTGCAGCCGTCGACTTGGCTTGGAATTCCTTCGACCAAGATCGATTTGGCTCGGATCTACTTCGACTGAAATCGATTAATCTCGTGTGTGTTGTTTTGGTGATTTCATGATCAATTATGATCATTTTGAGGAGGTTAGTTGTTTGTTCTTGAGGATTTGAGGCTCAGTAATTGAAGATTTGGGCTCAGATTTTTTTTATCGGGGCACTGAGCTGGAGTTTTGGTGCTAGATCTGAAGGTATAAGGGCTCGATTTGGTCTTGGAGAGTGTTGAGTGCGGTTTTGTGCTCGAATTTGGTGTTTGGAAGGTTTAATTTCCGCTTGAATTTGGTGATTCGGGGCTCGATTTCAGCCTTTGCTGCAGTAACCGAGAGAATAAGATGATCTCTTGTCATTCTTTACAGCATTCTATGTTTACTTTTGCTATGGATTGCTACGTTGATTGTGTTATTGATCTTCCGGGATCGTCGGAATCTGTGATTGGATCCGTTTGAGTATTTGATTTGTGTTTGTGATTGGTTGTAGATTGGATCTTCGAAGATCGATCATATTTTTGGGTTGAATCTTTTAAGTTTCCTTTCTTTGGTTGGTTGGTATTCTTGGTTGTATTTGGGTGAGATCTTAGAACTCTTTATTTCGGTGTGTGGATTCAAGCTCGTTTGAAGATACGATCATCGATACTTGCTATGTTCAATCTGCTCATCAATTATCAGATTTATTCACAAATCCCTTGGGAAAGAATAAATTGCAATTTATTTGTAACAAGCTGGGTATGTCTGATATGTATACTTCAGCTTGAGGGGGGTGTTAGAATTGGATTCAATTTACGTATTAGTATTAGATTGTGCTACTTTGAAATCCGATGGTGTTTTTCGTAGCAGTCTAAGGGACGAGTTTATTATATGTAATTAGATACTTAACAGGGTATAATAGGAAAATGGTTTTGCTTATATAAAGAGGAGAATTATGTTTAGGTCAATCCATCCATTATATTTCCCAAAATATTTACTCTCTCTCATACATCTCCCCCCCCCCCCCCCCCCCTCCAATTCTTAACACCCTCCAATGCCAAGCTGATACCATTTTTTGATTTGGGTTTAACTTTGCTAGTTTATTGCTTGTACGATAAAGCTATACATAGATTGTGTCTTTAGTCTCAACAAGTTGCAGAAGATTAAAAATCACAAAGGGAGGTACTTGTTAAAGTGAAAGGTGGAAAAAGTTCATCTCTTTTATTTGTTATTACCAGGATAATGAGGTAAGCTATACATAGATTGTGTCTTTGATCTTTCACAGAGAAAGAGGTACTCAGATTTGAGTTGCAGACCCTAATTTTAGCAAAGAGACGAATGATGCCCTTGTCGTTCCCAAGCACCCCCAGACAAAAACGTCTGCTTTCTCATTCCTCTCACAGGAAAAAGGTTATTTCCTAATGTTTTCTTCTATCGTCACTTCCTGCCTATGTATTTTAGTCCTATATTTATAGATGGCCTTCAGCAAATTGTCAATGATACCAATCAAGTGATTCTGAACTGCATTAACTATTAGAAGCATGCTAACATTTCTAATTTCATTCCAGAAAACAGAGACATCAGTCACTGGACCAATGAGCCAAATATCAACAGCCAGAAACAGAGGTTAGTTTCAAGCTCAGTTCTTTTTACCACAACTCTGAGAAAAAGATGATAGCAGCAGAAGTATAGAACAATGGGGGCATATTGTTATATATAAACTGAATGCTATCTGCATTAACATATGATGATCTCCTCTATTTCACTCATATACAAAGGGGTAGCAGTGAAGGGGGATAATTTATTTATTTATTTTTTTTTACAGCAGAGAGCTATCCACATCAAGTACAAGTATGAGATAATTGTATGAGCAAGTGAAAAAATATATCAGAAACCAGCTGAGCTCGCCAACACCTAACTACAAAGGCAGCTACTAGCTGATCTCTCTCCACTACTCTCTCCATCTCTCTCTCACAAGGGTACCTAACTAACTAGCAACTGTAAATAGAAGAATAGAAATAATGCCAGGGAGGAATCTCCGGGGACATCTGCAGCATCCCGCTGGTAAACTCCCTCTCTCCGACAGGAAATCATAGAAATACTAGGTTCAAGCCTGCGACTGGAGATCCTTGGAACTAATGAAAGTCCCATGGAACCCGTACGGAACCCTCGATGGCAGTTTCACGGAGGCTTCGAGCCTCATGTCTGCTGTATTCACGATCCTCAGCTCCGACTCCGAAGTCTCTTCATTGTGCACAAAGGCCAACACATAGCCATCGTCCTCTTGGGGGGAGCCCGCGTCCCTAGGGACGAAGTAAGGCTCGCCTCCGTAACAGTTGTCGCCATACATGAATCTTCTCACTTGGCCAGTAGTCAGATCGACCTTGGCGAATCCGGAAACCTTGGGCCATGGCTCCGCGATCGCTAGGTAGGCGTAGCGGGCCTTGCGCCCAAGCTGGTTCCGGTTCACCATCCCGGCCTCCAGGTTGATCTGCTCGGACTCGGATATGATCGGGCGTCGTGTTGATTTGCCTGTTTTAGGGTTCAGTCTGATCTCTGACAGCACGCTCTTCAGGCTCTCGTCGCATTCGTTGAAGATGGAATCGGCCGGAGTCATGCACGAACCAATCACCACCACCTCGCCGGTGGCTTCATCCTCCCACGCGTTCCACAAATGGAAGCAGAAGCAGTCGGGGACTTCCACCCACTTCATCTCGGAAGCACTTTCCGCGTATTTCGGAAGAATTCCGAATCGGGAAACCTTCTCCTTGTCGTATACAACCGGAGATCCACCACGAATCATCTCTTGCAGCTTGAACACCACTTGTTGATCAGGCACCACGACAAAGTTTTCGGTGATGGCGAAATCGTGCATCATCGTCGGCTGATCCAATGGAATCTCCACATCAGCGGACTTTTCACCATTGGGGGAGAACCTGAAGTACTTCAGATACGGCTTCTGGATCACGTCGTAGCTGAGCGCGAACAGCTCTTTCGTAACTGGGTCAAGCTTCGGGTGAGCGATCATTGCAGAGTTGAGCTGGCCATCGAAATCGTATCGCCCTACAGTTTCAAGATCACCTGATTGGGTAATCCTCACTTGATAAGGCAGATCGTCTTCTGACATGGCGAGGAGACGGTCATTGAAGTAAATCAAGCCGGCGTTGGCAACGCCAGTGCCATTCGAATGATCGAGGAGCCCAAACATCCCTCTTGCATAGAACAAGAGAAGCCTAGCGATCCCCGAGTGACCGTGGAGCTCTCCAATGGCTTTAGGGAACACGGGGCGCCCAATCGCCCGCTCTTGGACAAGCCGTTCTGTTTCGGTGAACCTGCAGCAGTATGAAGCCTTCCTGTTGCGGATGGTAACAGAGTGGACCATGCCGTCCCCATCGAAGAAGTGGTGGCCTGCGACGGGCTCGAACAATGGGTTGGCCCCATTACGGACGTAGACCCCGTTAATAAACGGAGGGATTCTTCCGTTAACGGGGAGGTTTTGGTGAGGGGCCTGCTCGCCAACGGGGGCGAAATTGCCGGCAATCTGGACGGCGGGGTCCGCCGTCTTGGGGAAAGGGTGGGGTTTTTCAAGGAGGTTTGAGATGAAGGAGTCCTCGATGGCGTCCAAGGCCGCGGAGGCGGCTTGTTGGAAGATGTTCCATTTGGGTTTCGGAGCGGAGATCTTTTGTGGGGTGTTTTGGGGTTTTGTGGGGTTTGTGATCTTGATAGTGGAGGATTGTTGTTGTTCTTTGATGACGGGAGATTTTGGGTAGAAGGATGGTGAGGATTGAATGGGCAAGTCAAGGATGGAATTTGAGGAAGGGGAGCAATGGATTGTTGTTGTTTGTTTTCTCAAGTGTTTGATTGATTTGGTGCAAGGGAAATGGTTGGGTTTATTTAGGATTGGGTTTGTGGCTGTGGAGGCCATGAGGGCTGAGTTGAATTTGGCAATTGGGAATTCAATTTAGAGAGAGAGAGCAAGCAAAGATGATAGATTTGTTGTTGGTGTTGTGGTTTCTTTGGGAGAAGGAGAGAGTTGTGTTGAGTTGAGTGGAGTGGAGGAAGAGGAGGAGGGGGGTTATAAATAGAGTTTTGTGGGGGCGGGGGTTGAGAGAGAGAGAGAGAGGGAGAGGGAGTTTATGAATGGAGAAATGGAGAAGACCACGTGGTGCATTTTAAGGGGGGTGAGGAAAGTGGGTTTTGATATGAATTCTTTAATTTTTTTAAATTTTGAAATAATTAATTTTATTTTACGAGAAATGAAAATGGAAATTAATTTTTAGAGAGAGAAAAGGTGGAGACTATGCAGTGTGCTTCGACGAGTGACACGACGACCATGGCGGGCTCAGGTGTCTTTCTGGGCTCTCTCTCTCTCCATTAAAATGGTTGCTTAGTTTAGTTGACATCCCACATGCGCCTATAGCTACTAATAAGCAATTAATTACTTGCCTAACTCTCTCATGGTTGAAAAAATTAAGTGGATTAATTAGGAGAGGCATTATAAGGTTCATTTAAGTTACAATTTCTTTTTATGCTAACAGGTTGTTTCAAAGATTTGATGTTCACATGGGAGATGGTCAGTATATCAGTTATGCACTACTACAACGAGAGGTTGTCCCTACGGATAGAAGAATTCGTAGGGGCAACTTTTTATTGCCCCTACGGTTTACTCCGTGGGGACATTGTTTGCCCCTACGCCTAAATCCATAGGGACAAATAAATTAAAAAAAATTAAAATGCAATGTATTTATTTGGTCCTACGGTGCCGCAAAAGAGAGACCTACGGATTAATCCATAGGGGCAAAAAAGGGTTATTAAAAAAAATAAAGCTAAGAATTTTCCCACTGTTCTAAAAATTTCCCACCAACCCGTGTCCTCGCCCATCGTCGCCGCCCCACTCCCGTTGCCGCCTTCGTCGTGAAGTTCCTCGTCGCAGCCAACCGAGCTCGTCGCTGCCAATCGTCATCGTCGCCGCCTCCACCACTTCGAGCTCTAACTTCCCGGCCTCCTTCAGCTCGTCGAAGCCTTGCTCACCACCTTCTCGAGGAACTTTACTTGTCGGCAGAGGTGAGTTAATTTTGATTTTAATTTATAATTTTGTTGTTTTAAATTGGTGATGGCGTTGTTGATTTTAGGGTTAGGGTTGCCAGGCTGGGATAAACGGGGGTTAATTTGGGTTAGGGTTGGGTTATGAGTGATGATTAGGGTTAGGGTTAATTAGGTAAAATAGGGTTGGGTTTATGGTTATAGGGCCGGGTTAATATGGTTATAGGGCCGGGTTAATTGGGGGTTAATTTGGGTTAGGGTTAAGGTTTGGGTGATGATTAGGGTTAATTAGGTTAAATAGAGTTGGTGATGATTATGATTAGGGTTAATTAGATTAATTAGGGTTAATTTTGGTTTGGGGTAGGGTTAATTTAGGTTAGGCTTAATTTATGTTAGGGTTTGGATGATAAGGGTTAATTTGGATTAATTAGATAAAATAGGGTTAATTTGGGTTTGGGTGATGATTAGGGTTAGGGTTAATTTGGTAAAATAGGGTTAATTTGGGTTAGGGTGCTGATTAGGATTAATTTAGTTTAATTAGCTTAATTTTGGGTTAATTAAGGATAATTTGAGTTAGGGTGATGATTAGGGTTAATTAGGTTAATTTGGGTTAATTAGGGTAAAGCTTAAGGGTGCACTAGTTCCTTCAGTAGGATACTCGATGATAATGTAAACGTATAATTTTACCGTAAACGTAAAAAAACCTTACCCTAAACTAAAAACTTCAAACCCTTAAAAAAGAAACGTAAATGTAAAACCTATTCAAGTTAAATGTTCAAATTAAAACCAATATATGATACTCGATGATAATATGAAAGTTTCATATTATCATCGATACTTATATGTGAAAATCAAAGCGCGACTTAGTCTCCGTCTATAGGTTAACATACGTTCGATGTTCGTCGTGACATAGAACTATACGAAGGTTGTTAAATATCAGACGGTATAGTTCGGTGCTAACAATTGTTGTGTAGTTTATATGACGAGAAGATTCAATCGTATGATAACTGATAGATTTGTCCAGTATGGACAAGTTAGGAATGTATAAAGCAAACACCTGCATTCACTTGTGTTTTCATTCGTTTCAAGTTATTTCGTCCGTACTATTCCGCTGGCTCTCCGTGTACAAAGATAAATTAGATGTTCATTTCAACATTATTTCAGAGCATTGAAATGATTATCTATTGTATTACAGTGTACTCGGAGAACAGCGGGGAGGTGTTGCCGAAATTTACTCGAAACGGATGAAAACACAAGAGAATGGGTGCCTACTCTATACATTCTTAATAGAATAGAAGCCTTACCCCCGACAGCCGAAACACACACATACAACACGAATACACAACAAACGCACACACAAAGCACATATACACTGACAAGCCTACACCTAAGCGAAATCATAAATTGAAACACACATACACAGAATACAACTCATATTTGGGTATCTTCAAATTTAATTTTGTTAATCGATAATTTATTCTTTTCAACAATAAACTTGCCTCTACGGATTTTCATCTTTGTCAGTAACCATCTCGTTTTTAGATTTCTCAATATAGTCCTTATAACCTACAATTTATATGTTATACAGTCTAACATGGCCCACGAGTACATCAGAGTTAAGGACTGGATATACGTGGATTGGAAACAACGCATGCAATCTAAGTTCGTCGCAGGAGTTGTTGCTTTTATTGAATTTGCACGCGCACATAATAAGATCGTGTTAGAGAAGATTCTCTGTCCGTGCGATAGATGTGGGAATAAGTTCTGGCAGAAGGTAGAAATTGTAGAGCTTCACATCGTTAAACTTGGTTTTACTAGACTATATACAACTTGGCTATATCACAGGGAAGGACAAGAAGAAGACGGTAATGCGGCAGAAGACGAAGGAGAAGACGGTAATGCGGCAGAAGAAGAAGACGATAACTTCTTTCCAGGAGAAGAAATGGAGGATATGGTAGAGGCTGCCATCGGTAATAGTATTCCTACTGAAGATGACATTCCTTCCAGTCAAGGACCGCGTGCGGATAAGTATAAAAAGTTCATGAATGATGCTAGAAGACCAATTTATGAGAATGTAAAGTATTCCATCCTATCATGGTTTGTCCAACTTTTCCAGATTAAGTACCTAAATGGATGGAGCAACAAGTCATTCACGATACTTCTGAAGTTCCTGAAAGATTCTATGCCCGGGGAAATAACGTGCTCGACAGCTGGTACGAAGCCCAGAAAATGATGTCTGATTTGAGTCTGAAGTATGACAAGATTCATGCATGTCCCAAAAATTGCTGCTTGTACCGGAAAGAGAATTCAGATTTGAAAGAGTGTCCAACATGCGGAGAGTTCAGGTATAAACCGAAAAAATCTGATAAGAAACCCGATATACCTGTCAAGATAGCACGATATTTTTCCATAATACAGAGGCTGCAGAGGCTATTCAGGTGCAAGAAAACAGCCGAGGTAATGATTTGGAATCATCGTGCTGCTCCAAGCGAAGATGGAAAAATGAGCCATCCAAGAGATTCATCGGCATGGAAGGATTTTGATAGAAGACACGAAATATTCAGTAGTGATCCTCGCAATGTCAGGCTCGGACTCGCTAGTGATGGTTTCTGCCCATTCAATTAAATGGCTAGAAGCCACAGCATATGGCCCGTTGTAATGATAGTTTATAATTTGTCGTCTTGGTTGGGTATGGATCATTCCTACTTTATGATGCCTCTTCTTATTGACGGACCAAACTCACCGGGAAATAATATCGACGTCTATCTCCGACCTCTGATCGATGAGTTAAAATCTTTATTCATTGATGGTGTAGAGACTTATGATGCAAACACAAATACAACCTCCGCAATGCGTGCAGGTTTAATGTGGACAATTAATGACTTTCCTGCGTATTGAATGCTATCAGGTTGGTCCGTACATGATCACAAATTATGCCGTTATTGCAATCAATATACAACATCGAAATAGTTGAATTTTAGCAAGAAGGTCTGTTATTGCGGTCATCGGCGTTTCCTGCCACTAGACCATTCTTACAGGTTAGACGATGCTCACTTTAATGGTCAGCAGGAGCTTCTTGGGCCTCCAGTCTCATTGTCCGGAGAGAACGTGACTGCTCAGTGGGATGGTTACAATAATGTGACATTCGGGATAGATCCGGCAAAACATGTCAAACCACCCTACGGGAACAAGTTAAGCATTTTCTACGAGCTTCCGTACCGGTCAACAAATTTAGTGCGTCATTGTCTGGACATCATGCACACAGAGAAGGGAGTATCCGAGCACGTAATCAACTTGCTTCTTTGTAAAGACGGAAAATCGAAAGACAACATCCGTCCTCAGATGGATCTTCAGGACTGGGAAATTAGAAGTGAATTGCATCCTAAACCGATAGAGGGTAAATCAGGCAAGTTTGTACTTTCTAATGCCGCGTATCATATGTCACAACCGGAGAAGAAAAGGTTCCTGCAGGTGTTGCATGATTTGAAAGTTCCCACATGTTTCTCAGGATCATTTAGCAAGAAAATAAAAATTGTGAAAGGCAAGATCGATGGGCTGAAAAGTCATGATCACCATGTTATTATGGAGCACATTCTCCCATTAGCCATCAGGACTTCCCTTCCCGAATCGGCTGGTCTGATAATCAATGACCTTTGTTACTTTTTTAGAGAATTGTGCGCTAAAATCTTGGATGCTGTGACGCTGGAGAATCTAGAAAATTCTATTTCATTGATACTTTGCAAGCTTGAGCGTATTTTCCCACCGTCATTCTTCGATATCATGTCAATTTGTAAACCGAGGCTAAGTTAGCCGGACTAGTACAATATCGATGGATGTATCCCGTCGAAAGGTACGCGGAATTTTTCGTTTCATGCAATTTATAAAATTATTGTTGTCCTATATGCCCGTATTTATTTATTTAAAATATTTTTCTTTAGGTACCTCTACACTCTAAAAATGTATATACGCAATAAAAATCGACTAGAGGGTTCTATCATGCAAGGTTATCATCTAGATGAAGTAACCACATTTTGTTCTCGCTATTTGAATGAGAACATTGAGACGAAACTTAACCGGCCTCGAAGAATTTAGGATGGGCCATATGGTAAAGCGTCCTATAAGAGAGTAGACACTATATTTTGTTGGATATAGTGCCCTCAAAGTCAATTATTGGATCGCAGGTTCGTGATTGCAATGATTGAGGGAGGACCTATACCGGTAGGACAGTCTTACTCGAGATGATAGTATGCTATCTGGTTTGCCTTTATCAATCGTGTACAGCTTTAGGTGACATGATCCCTATTACACGTTGATAGAGCCCTTAGGATCCTGCTTGACTACCAACAGTATGATGACGATCATATACGTGAGAGTTGGGTAGTCTATAAGCACATCCTTAAAAGTGGTCCTTAGTCGTGGGAGTTTCGAGACAGGGTATCGAAACTCCGGAGTAGACTAGTGTATACAGTCGAGACCCCGACGAGGGGCGGTGGCCGGTTTCACAAGCCACTGGTGTCAGTTGGATCACCTAAGATGTATACAGGTGCTCATTGGGTTATGAGTACACCGGACAGGACTCGCCGGGAACCTGCTAGTTGGTATTTATACCTAGCGTCAGATAGCAGTTCCCTGGTGACATGTGTATAGGTTAGTTCATCGACCTGAGGTCGTCATTTGTCTCGTGTGAGTTCCCACTGTGCCTAGATTACTACCCTACCACGGCTAAAAGGAGTCGTGCAAACAGGTTTTAGTTGGGTACAGTCCCGAGCCACATGGAGGCAAGTGAGCGGATCGGCAGGGGATTCGTCTCTCCCGGTATTGGGGGTGAGATCGCGCTGTGTCTAGGAGAGCCATTACACCAAGTCCTTGGCCAAGGCAGGTGAGAATTACTGGTAGGTATTCCAGTAGTTTCTCAGGGTGTTCAGGGCTACTCTTCGACACGACTTATACCGCTATTGGGGGTCTGACGTTACCATCCCCCTAGGCCCGATATGCGATGCTCATAGACGAACGGACCGGACTGTACGGATATTGTCACTGATAGGCTCAGTAGGGTTCAGGATGAGTTCGCTCATTAGCTTCCCTTTCGGTCAGTACATGGGCAGCCGTTACCCACAGCTAGTGCCGCTGACATGCTTGTGGTTAAACCCACTGCCAGGGTACTGACGAGTCTTTAGAGTCCCCCACAGATAGTTTCCCAAGTTCGGGCGAAACGTTGTAGAGGCCGTATGGTTTTATGGCAGGGTTCGAAAATGCACGTGAACTTGTGCACGTGTCATATTTCGGACAGATAATACTGGTGGGCTTTGGTTCAAGCCGAATCCAGGTATTATATTGAGTCGGAATATTTTAGTCTCTCGTACTCGTATTCGGTCGGAATACGGATACAGGTATGTACATACAGGTGAGGGGTATTCTCGTAATCCGTTACGAGAATATTTTAGAAGATGCATTTATTTTGGTTAATCATTTTGGTTTAAATGATTAAATGATTAATGGAAAGTGTGACTCATTGTTGTGACTTATTAATTCTAGAATGTTCACTAATGACTCATGTAATGAATCATCTAGTGAGTCATTAAAGTATTAATGAGTTTTGTTTTGGGTATAGATATTTGAGGAGATATTTTCATAAGATATTTTTCTTTGGTTTTTGATAAATACAACCTCATATATTTATTCACAAAAGGATGAGAAAAAAAAGATAAGTTTATGAGCTTGGTTTTCTTTTGCTCACTAGATTTTCTTGAGTTCACAATTTCCATCTCTAACCATCTTCTTCAACCTCCACCCTAACTCTCTCATGTGATGAGAACCCTAGGGTGTTTGAGACAAAATATTCTACTCGTTCTCTACTTCATCTTGGTCATCTCTTTTAGCAGATTTGATGACTGATTTGCCTCGGTATAGAGGCGGGAGCCCGTTTAAAGATCCGTTGATGTGGTGCCACCTCGATGAGGAGACAAGAGATCGGAGTTGCTGCGAGGAGCGTGGGATGATGGTTAAAGACCGAAGGACTCGGATCGATCGGTATAGCCTTTCTATCTCTTTACAGTTTATTAGTTTAGCGTTAATGGCAAGATCCGGGTTATAGTATGCGATAGCACCAATTATAAAAGTTTTTGTTCCGCGTTTGGCGTCAGAATGACGGCCGGGGCGCTAACGTAGACTTACATGATATCCGAGCCACGCCATTAAGTTTTACTAACTTGTTCTAACGTGTTTAAAATATCGATCGAACGAAATTTCCAAAACCGCATTTTTCATGTCAAAGTTTCTGTCGAATTTTTAAACTGGTCTAAAAATTATTTTGAGCATCTCAGAAAATCATGCAGGCTTTTTTAAGACTCTGGTAGAAATTTGGTCCACTGATTCCACTATACTGCCGTGGAACCGCCGCAAAAACCATGGTTTGGCCGTGGTTCCGCCGCCAGTTTGTGGCTACAGTGCACCATATTTCTTCTGAGGCTCTTTCATGGGGAATTGTGGTTTCTGGAATATTTTGTTTGGGCCCAGATTTTGTTTGAGTACTGCAGTTGTACTTGGGGCCCACTTCGGGAAGTTTTGTCGATCGGAATTTTAAATGTGTTAGTTTACAGTACTTACATTATATCTCCGACCGTGAATGTCATTCGAGCGGTAAATCGTGTCTAATTGCTATAGTTCTTTTAGACGGGTTTGCGAACGTGACATTTGCGTTGATGTTCTGTGTTGTGCTGTGATGTTGCGAATTTGTCGTGGTGGATAGCAGTGTGCAATGGTAGTGCAGTTTGGATTTATTTGTATATTTGATATTGCGGGGCGAGCGTCCAATATGTGGACTGCTTCACTGCCTGTTTATATAATATTCTTTTGGGGCACGACCGGGCTGAGGTCGATGTACCCGTTGTACATATTTTTCATTTGTGTACTAGGTTTACCCCGCGACGGAGTGCACGGATAGCCGGGTTCTGGAGGGCAACGGGTACGCATCTCATGGCTTTGAGAGGCAGATGGCCTCACTCTAGAATTGGCAGACTATTCGCCGCACTCGTAGGGGTACATGTTGACCCAAGGAGGGGTGCTCAAGTTATCAGATTCCGTGAAGTGCAGAGTGGTCCATTCACTTTGCTGTAGGGGGCTGCCTCGCTTCAGGTTTTGGCGGGTAACTTGCCGCACCCGTAGGGGTCTAGGTTTCATTGCACAGGCTATCCACACGACCAGGAGAACGTCGGGTTTCAGTAGCGGCTCTGTGAAATCCGGGGATCCCAGATTATCTGTATTGTTCTGTGATGCTTATTACTTTTTTGTGTGTTGCATTTATCACGTATGGAGCGATTATTGTATATTGGTATATATACTAGTAGATGTTGTATATGTTTTACATCCGCGCTAGTCCAGTCCCCGCTCTGTCGTTAGTTAAGTAACCTAACGGGTGATGACGGGACCCTGTGGCGAATGCAGATGTCATATACGTACATTATATTTTCGTTCTTTTCTGGTGTGATTAATTGATGGGACTGCGTTGATTTTGATCAATGCAAAGGAAAACAAACCTGTTTGGACGAACAATTTTAAAAAGTGTTATTACAAGGACGTTTTCTTTTGTTTTGCATAGTGGTATTCAGTTGGAATATCCTGCACCTCATTCGACGAGGCAAGGGCCGAGATCCCTTCACCGGGAGTGACCCCTTGGGCAGAAATTTGCGTCAGGGTAATAACTTCACTATAGTCGATTACTTGTTGTTTTGCATCGCGGTATTCAGTTGGAATATCCTGCACCTCATTCCACGAGGAAAGAGCCGAGATCCCTTCACCAGGAGTGACCTCTTTAGCGAAGGTTTTCGCCACTATATTTTCTAAAAAGCTATCAGGTTCCTTCAGCGATATCAAGTTCGTTACATTAAAGGGTTTTCGCCAAAAACCAGCCGTAGCCCTCCGCCATTTCAGTTGGGTATTCAGTAGTATTCAAGCTATGTATTTTGACCAACGTCAAGGCATAGTGTTTGGTAGCTGTTGGGTATTCATCTGTTGCATAGATAGATGAGTTAGTTTGGGACAGTCGTTCTGCCATTTGGCCAACGTCAGGGGCATGTACGGGTGGGTTCAAATTGATAAGATAATGATGGATAGAGCTTGGCATGTGACTTATGGCATTTGGCCAACGTCAGGGTCATAAGAGCATGGGGCAAAAATTCACATCGGGAGTTTCTAAAGAAACTGAAACTTGCCAAGTATGCGCATACCTTCTGGAGTGTGATAACATGAGTGGATTCCTTCACGTTATCATGTGATGAGAGTTGGATCCCGATTCCTACTGATCAGTTGGTTTACTCTTCGGGTGATCCCGATTGATTCTTCTTTCAGGTTTGGAGGAGAATTTGACAGTATAGTGGGAGGTTTCCTGATTAGATAAAGTGATAACCATTCTGATCTAGGTTAGAGTGCACGCAGAGTGTTTCTTTTCTCTCTCTCTTTGGCACCGACTATTGACCGACCCTAGACTATGGCTCAGTGACCAAGTTGACCGAACCTTTTTAAAATACTGGCTTTTGGACTGTCTAAGTTGCATAAGTCATTGCCGCTCCTTCTTTTACCCTTTGCATTTCTTAGAACACCTCGTATCACTACGAACATCCACTTCCATTGGATAGATCCATCGTATGGTTATATATGAACTTGAAGGGACTTCTTCGAGGATGGATCCAGGTTCAGGAGAAATTGAATTGGTTTATTCAGTTGTCTTTTATCATCACCTTCTCTCAGGTTGCGAGAGCTCCTTGGTTTAGGAGAGTACACCTATTACGCTTATTGGATTGTCTTCTTTCAAACCATAGGCAGGTGCCGAAAGGTAGGGAATGAAGAAAACCAATTAGCCTAAGTAGGGTGTACAGAAAGTAATAAGTAAAGACAAAATAAAGGGATTAGAAAGAGAGCAAAGTAAATTGCGATTGCTATCATTCACGACCAAACCGCGTAGTTCATCGCCACTCCTATTTCACCTTTGCTTTTCTCCAGTTGAGGAGGAATAGAATAAGATTTATTCAAGTTGTCTTTTATCATCACATTCTCTCAAGTTGCGAGTACTCCTAGGATTAGGAGTATACACCTGTTACGCTTATTGGATAGTCTTCTTCCAAACCATAGGCTGGTGTCGAACGGTAGGGAAGGAAGAAAACCATTTAGCCTAACGATGGTGTACAGAAGGTAACGACTAAAGACAAATAAAGGGATTTGGAGAGATGGCAAAGAAATATATGGTTATAGTCATGAATTAGATTATGGAAGATGCATTACTAGGAATACCAGGATACCCCTACGAAATATTTTCATGTTTCAGTTTCACTGTACATTGTTAAAGGAAAACTGATTTCCCGATTAGATACTTACTCCAGGGTATGTATTTACCAGGTATGATTCTCACATCTGTATGGTTTTACAGATGATGGGTAGGAGTAAGTTATTGGGAATAAGGTGATCATCCTCATTATATCGGAATTCGTTGAAATTGGTGATATTTGAGGAAGTCGCCTGGGTGTTTGCCGGACGGCAAGTATTTGGTTTTGAGTATCCGTTGTTGTGCACCAATTTCAAACTGATATATCTGTACGTTTATTTTTATAAAGTGAGATATAACTTTTTGAAATTATATCCGTGACATTTACCTATATCAGTTGACGATTGGGTAAGGAGTATTGAACAACGGAGTAGTTCTTAACCATAAGTACAGTTTTCAACCTACGATGCACAGGTTTTGAGTTATCAGACTCAAGGGACTCATACAGAGTATTGTATGCTGTCCAGTGTCCATTAAGACAAAGGGGTTGGTTCTCGTACTATGTTCTATTTACTTGTGACTTCTCTAGTTTTTAGACAAGTATTTCGTAGAAATACAAGGTCTAAGTTTTGAGAAGTTGTGGGTAAAGGAATAAAGTAGAGAACCAGATGTCGCAAGTATCGGGATTCTTCAAAGAGATCGAAGATGTAGATACTTGTGATTGGTATTCAGTTGATAGTAATGGTTTTGAGAAACTTGTTTCTCTTTCAGGTTACTCATAATTGGATGTATTCCTAAGTTGAGTAATGCCGATTAGCCTCTTTTCATTAAGTTGGTATGCACTGGAGACAGCTGCATGATTTGAATCTGGTTCCAATTAAATAAGTGCCAAAGTTTTTATATTGGATATAGAATGGTTCATATCTTAATGATGTTAAGGTACGGAGAGTTGTCCGGCTTATGCTTAAAACCAAATTCTGGATAACTCAAGGCACGTTTCTGTAATGGCAATTTGCGGGTTGGCCCAGGCTATGACGAGGGTTGATTTTCTACCATCTGGAAGATCAATGGTGATATTGTTCTTGACTCGCCACAGTTTTAGTAAAATGGATTTTTTCAGAAAACAGTAGTGGGAGTATTGTAGAACTGGAAGAGATTCCAGAACCGCAAACGATTACGGAAAATTTAATAGGACCTATATATTCAATCAGGTTTGACATTCTATTTGCCACTCCGCAGATATGGTGGGTAACTTCAGGCACCCGAGAGGTACTCCGGTAGCCTCAAGGACGGTGACAGGGAGGTTCTTGTTTACCCAGACTTGACACTACTGTTGTTCCAGGCTATGAGACCCGGCAGGAGGTTAAGTATAGCGTCGTTCTAAACTAGCTTTAGAAGTGCACGCATATATTATTCTGCCAGAGGGTTGTTGTGGTCAGTGGGAGCAGCGGAAGCGATAGTGGGCAAGTAGCTTATGTCTATTTATAGACTAGAGCAGATATAGCGGAAATAGATCATCTAATTTTGATGTGACAGTCATGGCTTTGACTTCATCAGAATAGGGGATGGATCTGTTAAGAAGGTAGTAGGGTGTGATGTCCTGGTATTTGGATGACATACACAGAGTAGGAAGAAAAATTCTTATACTACGATCGGTTATACTGTGGTTGTCACACAGTTGTTTCTCCACAAAGGATATGGATATAATATCTGACATTCTGGTTACTAGATCTATGGTTTTAGATCTAGATTTGGGTAGTCCAATGTGGGTACTTTGACAGTATTCTAATAGTATTTTAGAATAGACGACTTCTGGCATGGTGGTGTACCTGCAGGTGATGGAGTCACCCTCTCTAAAGGTGTCTTACAGACTAAAGGGGAGAGGGATGTGTGTGATTGGTAGATCACTTACTTAGGCAATTGAGTCGATCATGAGATATCAAGTACCACACCAGATGTTGTTTTTACACTAGATGAAATAAGTTTATATTAATCCAATCCTGGAGAAACATACGGAAGCAGTTTTAGAATATAAGTACATGTTCTAGGGATTTGATGACGGCAGCCTCCTTCGGGAGACGGTTATCATTCCAGGCTTTCAAAGGTGACATGGATGACAGAGTGATTGTCAGAGTTGTAGTTTTCCCTCTGACAAACGGGACAGTATTATGGATAGGTGGTCCAAGAGGATACTGTGGGAGGCATGGTGCTGGATACTGATTAGTTTCAGTTGTCTATACAGTCTAAGAAGTTTGGATTTAGAGTTCATTTATGAACTAGGTCCCATCAGATATCCAGACATATTCTAAGATAGGTATTACTCAATTCGGGAGATGGCTTTCTCCGCGAACTTGAGATTAAGAGACATAGAAAGAAACATCAGGGCGGATCCACTCATTGAGGCTATTTCTCGAACACAAGAGTTTTACAAATGAGCTTTGTGAAACTGATTAGTAGAGGAGTTGGGTGTTCGGTATCACACGGGCTGTGAGTATGCGACATCGCAATAATTAGCCTTAAGTGCAAGTGGGAGATTGTTGGATATAGTGTCCTCAAAGTCAATTATTGGATCGCAGGTTCGTGATTGCAATGATTGAGGGAGGACCTATACCGGTAGGACAGTCTTACTCGAGATGATAGTATGCTATCTGGTTTGCCTTTATCAGTCGTGTACAGCTTTAGGTGACATAATTACTATTACACGTTGATAGAGCCCTTAAGATCCTGCTTAACCACCAACAGTATGATGGCGATCATATACGTGAGAGTTGGGTAGTCTATAAGCACATCCTTAAAAGTGGTCCCTAGTCGTGGGAGTTTCGAGACAGGGTATCGATACTCCGGAGTAGACTAGTGTATACAGTCGAGACCCCGACGAGAGGCGGTGGCCGGTCTCACAAGCCACTGGTATCAGTTGGATCACCTAAGATGTATACAGGTGCTCATTGGGTTATGAGTACACCGGATAGGACTCACCGGGAACCTGCTAGTTGGTATTTATACCTAGCGTCAGATAGCAGTTCCCTGATGACATGTGTACAGATTAGTTCATCGACCTGAGGTCATCATTTGTCTCGTGTGAGTTCCCACTATGCTTAGATTACTACCTTACCACGGCTCAAACGAGTCGTGCAAACAGGTTTTAGTTGGGTACAGTCCCGAGCCACATGGAGGCAAGTGAGCGGATGGCAGGGGATTCGTCTCTCCCGGTATTAGGGGTGAGATCACGCTGTGTCTAGGAGAGCCATTACACCAAGTCCTTGGCCAAGGCAGGTGAGAATTACTGGTAGGTATTCCAGTATTTTCTCAGGGTGTTCAGGGCTACTCTCTGACACGACTTATACCGCTATTTGGGGTCTGACGTTTCCATCTCCCTAGGCCCGATATGCGATGCTCATAGACGAACGGACCAGACTGTACGGATATTGTCACTGATAGGCTCAGTAGGGTTCATGATGAGTTCGCTCATCAGCTTCCCTTTCGGTCAGTACATGGGCAGCCGTTACGCACAGCTAGTGCCGTTGACATGCTTGTGGTTAAACCCACTGCCAGGATACTAACGAGTCTTTAGAGTCCCCCATAGATAGTTTCCCAAGTTCGGGCGAAATGTTGTAGAAGCCGTATGGTTTTATGGCAGGGTTCGAAAATGCACGTGCACTTGTGCACGTGTCATATTTCGGACAGATAATACTGGTGGGTTTTGGTTTAAGCCGGATCCAAGTATTATATTGAGTCGGAATATTTTAGTCTCTCGTATTCGTATTCGGTCGGAATACGGATACATGTATGTATATACAGGTGAGGGGTATTCTCGTAATCCGTTAAGAGAATATTTTAGAAGATGCATTTATTTTGGTTAATCATTTTGGTTTAGATGATTAAATGATTAATGGAAAGTGTGACTCATTGTTGTGACTCATTAATTCTAGAATGTTCACTAATGACTCATGTAATGAGTCATCTAGTGAGTCATTAAAGTATTAATGAGTTTTGTTTTGGGTATGGATATTTGAGGAGATATTTTCATAAGATATTTTTCTTTGGTTTTTGATAATACAACCTCATATATCTATTCACAAAAGGATGAGAAAAAAAAGATAAGTTTATGAGCTTGGTTTTCTTTTGCTCACTAGATTTTCATGAGTTCACAATTTCCATTTCTAAGCATCTTCTTCAACCTCCACCCTAACCCTCTCATGTGATGAGAACCCTAGGGTGTTTGAGACAAAGTATTCTACCCGTTCTCTACTTCATCTTGGTCATCTCTTTTTGCAGACTTGATGACCGAGTTGCCTCGGTATAGAGGCGGGAGCCCGTTTAAAGATCCGTTGACGTGGTGCCACATCAATGAGGAGACAAGAGATCGGAGTTGCCGCGAGGAGCGTGGGATGATGGCTAAAGACCGAAGGACTCGGATCGATCGGTATAGCCTTTCTATCTCTTTACAGTTTGTTAGTTTAGCGTTAATGGCAAGATCCGAATTATAGTATGCGATAGCGCCAGTTATAAAAGTTTTTGTTCCGTGTTTGACGTCAGAATGTCAGCCGGGGCGCTAACGTAGACTTACATATTTATCAACAAGATATATCGGTTTATCTTCCTTAATAGCGTATGTCTTGAAGAAATTAGAGAGTGGTTTTTTTGGATTAATTGTTATATTTGTGTTTGTGTATGTATGAAATGATATAATATTAATGTCATAATTTATTGTTGAGAATAGAATTTCATATTAATGATGTACGTGAGGGTCATCCTGATTGGAATGATGAACGATTGGAAAAATATCATCAGGATAATTTTTGCGATTGGGTTGCAGATCATGTAAGTTGTTCGAATAACATGTTATTGCTACCAATCTTAATCTAAACTTATATCGTTATGTATTTTCTGTAAAATTTGTTTTGTCAGATCCACGATCCGAATTTGTTTGCATCATTAAAGAGAGATTCAAGATGTTTAGCTCAGTTTCCAAGTATTGAGGTTGCATATTATAAAGGATTCGGTGTCCTTAGATACAAATTTGAAGTTATGGACATAGAAACATCTTGAACCACTCAGAACAGTGGGATTGCGACGGTAGGATTGGATGGTGTGATTTATTATGGATACTTAAATTTCATACTTGACATCTAATATCCCGGATGATCAGAACCATTTTATATATTTCAGTGTACTTGGTACGATACACGAACCGATACGGATAAGTGGAGAAACAATCTCGGGACTTGGAAATATGAATATGGATTGACTAGTGTGAACACACTTCGATTTTACGGTCAGAACGATCCATTTATCTTTCCGATCCAAGCGTTCCAAGTATACTACTCACAGTGCTTGAAGCATCCGGGATGGATTGTCGTATGCCGTTGGAAACCTAGGGATGTTTACGATGTCCCAGAATTCGAGAATTGTATGGAGGACAACGATGAGGATGAAGAGGAGAGAAGACTTAGAGTGCTCCGACCGTCTGTTTCAAAAGACGGGTTGTCTTCGGCTGATCGTTAAGTTACGTGGGTTAGAAATGATATTGATGATGAAATCCAAGTAGATATGTCTAATGCATCCACGAAACGAAAAATGTTATCAGTAATGTTATATTATTACTTCACATTTCTACGATCTATACATATATTGCATGAATATGTAATGATTGTACTCTTTTCTAGGTTTGATAACGACGACCGGAGCAGCAAGGGGCAGCAGGAGCACCAGCCGCGGCAACGGCAGAGGCAGAGCGGTTCTGACGCCCGGAGAGCTTCCTAGGGAGCTTCAGAGGGCCGGTCTTGCACCCCGATCGGTATCCTCTTCGGATAACTCCTTCCATGTGGACTTTGCCACACCTCCAGGTATATTACACGCATATTCATTTTGAATGTAATATTATAGATATACACGTATATTTATTTCAAAATTACTTATATAGTCAACGTTTAATTGTCTAGCTATTGGTGGTGTGTCCACATCAGAGGAAGATGCCACTACCGCACCTGGAGGTATGTTTATATATCCTATAGTGTATGCATATTGATTTAGAATGTTATATCATAAATATACACACATTCCTTTTGCTCTTACTTAGATAATCATTTTTTATTGTCTAGCTGTAGGTGGTGCCTCCACATCTCGGGTAGAGGCCACCACCGCATCTGCGGGTATGTTTATATATCCTATATTGCATGCATATTGATTTTGAATGTTACATTATTGATATGCACATTCTTTTTGCAATTACTTATATAATCTATTTTTAATTGTCTAATTATAGGTGGTGCATCCATATCTGGCGCAGAGGCCACTCCCGCCACTTTCGTACACTCCGTTCAGTCAGCAGGTTAGTATGAATATAAAATATTTATTCATTTTACATATCCTCTAAGAATAAACATGAACTTCATGTAATTTTATCGTCAATATTTATTTTCTGGTTGGAGGGGATGCATCCACGTCCGAGTCATCGGCTGTTCCTTACCGGAGGAACTATCGTCCCGCTCGTGCTGCTGCCCGGGCCCATGCTCGTGCTGTTGTCGTCGGATGTATATATTGTTAGTTGTATGTATGTCCTAAATGCCATTATTGTACATGATTGTATATTATAGTGGATTCTTGGACATATATAGGGAGGACTTTCTTGCTCGACATGATAGTATGCTATCTGGTTACTCTTTATTTTAACATGTATACTTGTGCTGTCTTTCTGTTACATGTTGATAAAACCCTTAGGATGTATACTTGACTACCGGGACTATGATGGAGATCATACTAGTGGGACCAGAGTAGTCCATAAGTTCATCCTTTAATTGTTCCTAGTTGTGAGAGTATCGAGACAGGGCATCGATATTCCAGAGTAGACTAGCGTATACGTTTCTTGACTCATTTGATGGGCGGTGGATGATCCCACATCCATTGGTGTTTGACATCAAAGATTGTATACGGGTGCTCAGTGGAGACTGGGTACACTGAACATGACTCGCCAAGAACTCCTAGATAGTATTATACCTATCGTTAGATAGCAGTTCTCTGGTGACACTGGTACATGTTAGTCTGTAGACCCGAGATCGTCATAGAGTCTTGTGTGATTCCCACTGTGCTTTGTGTTAGTTATGTATATGCCCTAGAGGCCATTATTGTACATATGATGCATATTATAGTGGATTCTTGGATATATATAGAGAGGACTTTCTTGCTCGATATGATAGTATGCTATCTGGTTGCATTTTGTCTTAACATGTTGACTTGTATTGGTTTACTGTCTTGCTCTCACATGTTGATAAAGTCCTTAGGATATGTACTTGGCTACTGGGACTATGATGCAGATCATACTAGTGGGGCCAGGGTAGTCTAAGAGTACATCCTATAACTGTTCCTAGTTGAGAGTGTATCGAGACAGGGTATCGATACTCCAGAATAGACTAGGTAAACGCATCTTGACCCATATGATGGGCGATGGATGATCCAATATCCATTGGTGTTTGACATCAAAGATGGTATACGGGTGCTCAGTGGAGACTGGGTATACTGAACGGACTCGCCGAGAACTCCTAAATGGTATTATACATATCATCAGATAGCAGTTCTCCGGTGACACTGGTACATGTTAGTCTGTAGACCCGAGATCGTCATAGAGTCTTGTGTGATTCCCACTGTGCTTTAATTTCCATCTTACCACGTTCAAGAGGACGTGCAAAACGGTGTCTTTTGGGTATAGTCCCGAATTACATGGAGGCAATGAGCGATAGGCGGGGTTTCGTCTCTTCCGGTATTGGGGGGTGATGTTGCGCTGTGTTCGATTGGCCATAACTGGAAGTCCCTGGCCAGGGCTGATATGGAGATTTACTGGTAAGTGTTATCAGTAGTTTCTCGATCCGTTATGAGCCTCATATCGACACGACTTATCGGTTACTGGGGTCTGACGTTAACCACCTCTAGACTGGATATGTGACATATCAGACGAAGAGACCGGGCTGTACGGTAGTGTTACTGATTGGATTCACAGCAGTGTGTACAGGCTTACTTGTTGATCTTCTGATTGCTCAATATCTGGGTGGCTGTTACGTTTAGCTGACCACTTGCAGCTTGTGCGTGTTTGATATGATCATCACTTACTGCCGGCGTATTGACGAGTCTTTAGAGTCCTACACAGAGGTTTCTGGGGGCTCAGGCGAAACGGAGTAGAAGCACATATGTGATATGTGCGGTGCGAGATTAATACGATATGAGATACCGTATTTTATTCTCGCGATATGTGATATTGGCCGGGTATATGATGTTAGTGTTTATGCCCTAGAAGGCCATTACTGTATCATACTAGTTTGTATATTACTTAATGGAAGCTTGGGATATTCACATGTATATAACAGTCTTGCTAAACATGGTAGTATGCTACTTGGTTTTTCTATCTTAATATGTGAGTGTACGTATTGATAGAGCTCTTAGGATCTTGCTTGTCTACCAGCGTTGTGATGGCAGTCACACTAGTGGGGGCTGGGTAGTCTACAAGCACATTCTTATTCAGGTCCCTGGTCGTTGGATTATCGAGACAGAGCATCGATACTCCGGAGTAGACTAGTGTGTACGCTTCTCATCCCAGTTGGGGAGATGGTCTGTCCCACAGCCGTCAGTACGTCGTACTGGAGATAGTATACAGGTGCTCGTTAGGTTACGGGTACACCGGACAGGACTCACAGGGAACTGTTGGTTGGTTTTATACCAGTCGTCAGTGAACAGTTCCCAGGTGACATGAGTACAGCGTAGTCCGCAGACTTGACACTGCTACTTCGCCTCGAGTGTGTCCCACTGTTCTTAGATTGCTACCCTACCACGGCTCAAAGGAGTCGTGCAAACAGGTAGCAGTTGGGTGCAATCCCGAGCACTTGGAGGCAGTGGCGGTTAGACAGGATTCGTCCCTCCCGGTATTGGGAGTAGATATCGTGCTGTGTCAGAGAGCCATTACGCAAAGTCCCTGGCTAGGGCAAGCGAGATTTGCTGGTAGGTTCCAGTAGTTTCTCAGGGTGTAATGGGCTTCCCTCCGACACGACTTATACCGCTATTAGGGGACTGACGCTTGCCGCCCCCTAGGCCCGATATGCGATAGTCTTGGACGAACGGACCGGACTGTATGGAGATTGTCACATTAGACTCAGTAGGAGTTCGGATGGGTTTCCTCATCGGTCTTCTTATCGACAACTACCTGGGGACCATTACGTACAGCTAGTGCCGCTTGCGGTCTGTGGTTAAACCCACTGCCAGCGTAGTAGTCGAGTCTCTAGAGTCCCACACAGAGAGTTTCCTACTCCAGGCGAAATGATATAGATGTCGTATGGTTTTACGACAAGGGTTCGGACGCGTATGTGTGTTTTACACACTTACGTCGTTTGGACAGTTTTTACCAGTCGGCTTTGGTTTAAGCCAGTTACTGGTATCCGGTTATTGGATTTTTACAGTCTAAAGTTTTTCCGTATTTTTGCGGATTGGAGGGGCGTTCTCGTAATTGTGCGAGAAGCTTCTAGAAGATGCGACTAAGGAGGTTTAGATAGCATATACTTTGGATAAGATTTGTGAGTCATGAAAGTGATTCATCATTGTCATTATTGCACCATAAATGATTAATGACACATGCTTAATGAATCACCACTTAACATTTATGAAGTATGTTTATTCATCACATTTATTCATTTATTCTTTAATGAGAATGCTTCATAATATGTTATGATACTCACAATCTCATCTCATAATTTATTCTCACATTCTCTCTCCTCAAGCTCTCATCTTCAAACCCTAATCCTTACACCTCATGAGTTGAGATCAAAGGATTAGAAAGACTAATCAATCCATAACCATCACTCTATTTCATTCTATCTTCTTTGATTAGCAATCCAAGAAGATTAGTTACCTCAAGTTAGAGGTTTAGTTTGGAGTTTTGCTCTCGGGTGGATCGTCTACTACCTAGAGAAGGTCGAGGAGAACAAGGAGATCATAAAGACGAAGGACTGGTTTCATTAGGTATAATCCCTAAACACAATAGTTAAGAAACACTTTGTGTTTGGTTATTTATAGTTTAGCTTCGATTCAAGCGGTTAGTCGATGTTCGTTCACTAAACAAGTTCGTTTTTGAAAATTCCGCCTCCCCACAAGTATTGGGGTGTACTACATCGACTTACAGTGGTATCAGAGCCTCGCTAAACAATAAATAACTTAATTGCAAATTTGTACAAATTTCGAACGGAAAAACGAAGCCGGAAAACCCTAAAACTGTCAAGTTTCTGTCGACTTTAAAATGATGTCCAAAAATTTTTCAGGTGAGTTCAGAAAGCTTGAAATGACACCAGTAGAACACAAAAAAAATTTGGTCCCCTGAATCGCCTACGGCGCCGCGGATCCGCGGCGGATAGCACCTATCCGCCGCGCTTCCGCCGCCGATTAGACGATCCAGGGACTCATTTTTCTGGTGATTGTTCTCTGTAATATTTGGGATTTTCTGGAATATTTTAATTTTGCTCAGGTTTCAGTTTAACAGAGCAGTTTTTGGAGCAATATTAAAGATGTTTAATCGATCGAAATTGTACAGTATTTGCATATTGGATTATATCTGTGATTGTTTAATGTGTTCGTAAACCTCCCCTAACTGCTAGTGTGTCAGTTGGCAGGGGGTTGCACATTTCTGAAATGGTTATATCTGTTTGTGCATATAAACTGTATTGGACTGTTGTGGTGTATAGCCGGGGTTTTGCAATGGGTTATTATTTGATTCATTTGTTGTAAATGTAATTTGTTGTAATATTATTTTGCGGGGCACATCCAGGTTGCGGTTGTAGCCACCGTTGTATTATTTCATTTTACTGTTTTTGCTCCTAGGACTGACCCAAGGTGGGGTACACAAACTGCCGGGTGGGTAGTTTGCCGTACCCGTAGGGGTCAAGGGTGGGGTAACGGCTATTCATCACAACTGTGTAATCTGTCTTTTCTTGCAGGCTCAAAAGAAATACAGATTGCTTGCAAATCCAATATTGTTTATCTGTGTTCTGGAATGAATATCATTGCGTCAGACGAATGTAAAATATCTATATATATGATAGCTATTTAGACGTCACTTATGTTTTACACCCGCGCTAGCCCAGCCCCCGCTCTGTCGTTAGTTAAGTAACCTAACGGGTAATGACGGGACCCCGTGGCGAATGCGGATGGCATAAGAGGACGTTGTATTTTCGTTGTTTTCTGCAATGATAGGTTAATGATGGGACGCATTATCTATAATGCAAAGAAAATAAACCAAAGTTTTAATCGTTGGAACAATTTAAAAGAAACCACTCGGTTAATTTTAAAAACAGATATTTTTAAATGCGGAGCCTTAACCACTCCTTTTAAAAGCTATCAGGTTCCTTCGGTTATATCAAGTTCATTACGTTCACGGTTTCGCCAAAACCAGTCGTAGCCCTCCGTCATTTCATCTGGGTATTCAGTAGTATTCAAGCTATGTATTTTGACCTAACGCCAAGGCATAGTGTTTGGTAGCTGCTGGATATTCATTTGTTGCATAGATAGATGAGTTAGTTTGGGACAGTCGTATTATCATTTTGGCCGAACGTCAAGGATATATACGGATGGGTTCAAATTGACAAGATAATGATGGGTAGAACTTGACATGTGACTTATGACATTTTGACCTAACGCCAAGGTCATAAGAGCATGGGGCAAAAACTTATATCGGGAATTTCTAAAGAAACTAAAATTTGCAAAGAGATGCATACCATTTTGAGTTTGATGAATGTTGGTAGCATTCCTACAACATTATCAGACGATGATATTTGGATCCCGATCCTACTGTGAGTATAAGATACTTATCAGGATATTCGTCACTTAACGATCAATGCTATAAACCTAGTAGGTGTCCAGAAAAGTGTCAGCGGGGTTACGCCCCCAGAGAAAAGAGGTTATTTAATTAAGGAACTTCGCGAAAGCGTTGAAAAACCTCCCTCGAAGTACCGACACCAGCCTGGCTGAACCGTTAAGCAAGTATTGTACGGTGAGAATAGTCCTGGCTAATTCTTCTTTTATGGTTTGAGGAAGGATTCGAGAAACAGTGGGAGCCATCCAGTTTAGATAAACTAAAAACCACTCTAAACTTGCAAGAGCATCATGCTAAAGAGTTTTCTTCTCTCTCTCCTAATTGCAGCGACCCTGAAAATGACTGGACTTAAGTTACTTTTAGAGAAAAATATACTGACAGGGCCAAACTATAAAGATTGGCTGCGGAATGTCAAAATGGCTTTGACCTATGACAAACTGGGGTACGTCCTCACCGCTACGGCACCTGCTGTCCCTGGTCCCAAATCCAGTAATACGGATAAGGAAATCCGCAAAACCTGGGATTTAGATTGCGCGAGAGCCAAGTGCATCGTGCTTGCCTCGATGAACAATGAACATCAGAGGAGGCACGAGGATATGACCCTAGATGGCATATTTCTCCATACAAAGGAACTTTATGGGGAGCAATCTCGTATAGCAAGATACGAGACCTCTAAGAACTTGTTTCGAGCGAGGTTGGCTGTCGGGTCATCAGTAGGAGAACATGTCCTAAAGATGATCGGCTATATTGAAGAGCTCGCAGACCTTGGGACGACTTTGGATAATGAGCTCTATACAGACCTTATTCTCCAGTCCCTTCCTCCCACCTACGCCCAGTTTATCCTCAACTTCAATCTTCAAGGAAAAGAAGTTGAACTTGCGGAACTCCTGAACATGTTAAGGAGTGCAGAGGGCACCTTGCAGAAGGCAAGGGAAACACCCGCTATATTTGTTGGCGGTACATCTTCTTCCGGGTCCAAGGCTAGGGCCAAAGGAAGGAAGAAGAAGGCCGCACCCAAACCTAGAGGAGGTGTTAGTAAGGTGAGAGGGAAGGGAAAGAAAAAGTTTGCGGTACCGATAGTTGGCCAGGGTGAGTGCTTCCATTGTCACAGGAAAGGGCACTGGAAGAAGGATTGCAAGGCGTGGAACGCCAAGAACCAGGAACCGAAGCAAGCTGTGGCTTCGACTTCAGGTGTGTTTGTAATTGAGAATTGTCTGTCGATCAACTCTACTTCCTGGGTATTGGATACCGGATCAGGATCTCATATTTGCAATTCATTGCAGGCACTGAGAAACCGTAGAGTGCTGAAGGAAGGTGATATGACCCTAAAGGTTGCTAACGGAGCTAGCGTGGGAGCTGCATCCGTCGGGGACTATCACCTAGGATTGACGAGTGGACACATTTTGGTTTTACATAACTGTTATTTTGTACCAAGCTTAACGTGTAATATCATATCAGTTTCCTTGTTATCAAATAAAGGTTATGATTTCACGTTTGTAAGAGATGTTGTCAACATCCACCTTAATCATGGTTTGATTGGGTCAGGTACACTAAATAACGGAATATATGTTTTAAACCAACTCCAAATTTTCAATGTCCAGAACACACTAAAAAGAAAGTCTCCAGATTTGAATAAAGCTTTCTTATGGCATTGTAGACTGGGTCACATCAATGAGAGAAGGTTGACTAAGTTGCATAGAGAACGATATTTGGACTCGTTCGAATATCAATCTTATGACACTTGTCAATCTTGTCTCAAAGGAAAGATGACAAAGACTCCATTCACTGGACAAGGAGTAAGAGCGAGCGAGCTCTTAGGACTCATACACAGCGATGTATGTGGTCCAATGTCTACACATGCGAGAGGTGGTTTTTCCTACTTCATTACTTTCACGGATGATTACTCAAGATACGGATTCATTTATCTGATGAAACATAAATCCGTGGCTTTTGAGAAATTCCAAGAGTATAAGAATGAAGTAGAAAACCAAACCGGCAAAAGTATAAAGACACTTAGATCTGATCGAGGTGGTGAATACTTGAGTGCCGAGTTCCTAGGTTACCTAAAAGAGAAAGGAATTCTCTCTCAGCTTACTCCTCCGTACACTCCACAGCATAACGGTGTATCGGAGAGACGGAATCGAACCCTATTGGATATGGTACGATCCATGATGAGTAATGCTGAGTTACAGCGATCTTTCTGGGGTCATGCGCTAGAATCAGCGGCATATCTTTTGAACATGGTACCTACCAAGACTGTGCCTACCACTCCATATCAGATGTGAAGCGGGAAGAAACCCCATCTACAGTATATAAAGATTTGGGGATGTCCAGCTTTTGTTAAAAAGCAGCATGTGGACAAGCTCGAGGCACGATCAGTAAAGTGTTTGTTTGTGGGATATCCAAAGCACTCCAGGGGATATCTATTCTATTACGCAGAGGAACAAAAGGTGTTTGTTTCTCGTAATGCCCATTTTCTAGAACATCAGTTTTTAGAAAAGGAATCAAGTGGGAGCGAAATAGAACTGGAAGAAATTCCAGAACCACAAACTAATACTGAAAGTTTGGTAGAACCGGAAGTTCAAGAAGAACAGGACATTCCCGCACCCCTCCGCAGGAGTAGTAGGCCGTCTCATCCGCCTGAGAGATACTATGGTTTTCTCATAGACGGGGATAGAGAGGATTGCATCATAGAAGATGATGAACCTACTGACTTCCAGCAGGCCATCCAGAGCGGCGAATCGGTACGATGGCTAGATGCAATGCGGACCGAAATGGAGTCCATGTACACCAACAAAGTATGGACTTTGGACTTTGCTCCAGATGGGGTAAAACCCATAGGATGCAATGGATCTTCAAGAAAAAGATTGGTGTAGATGGACAGGTGGAAACCTATAAGGCTAGACTTGTTGCAAAGGGTTTTCGTCAAAAACCTGGTTTGGACTATGACGAAACTTTTTCTCCAGTAGCTATGCTCAAATCCATTCGGGTCCTTCTTGCTATGGCTGCCTTCCATGATTATGAAATCTGGCAGATGGATGTAAAGACGGCTTTTCTGAATGGAAATTTAGAAGAGAGCGTCTATATGGATCAGCCAGAGGGTTTCAATCAGAGTGGGAGCAGCGGGAAAGTATGCAAGCTGCTTAAGTCCATTTATGGACTAAAACAGGCATCGCGGAGTTGGAACATCTGTTTTGATGAGACAGTCAAAGAATATGACTTTATCAAAAATCCAGATGAACCGTGCATATATAGTAAAGTTGTAGCCAGAAGTGTCGTATTCCTCGTCTTGTACGTGGATGACATTCTATTGATAGGAAATGACATTCCTATGCTACAATCTGTCAAAGGATTCTTGTCACACAGGTTCTCCATGAAAGACCTGGGTGATGCCTCTTACATTCTGGGGATCCGGATCTATCGTGATAGATCCAAGAGGATGTTGGGACTTTCGCAGTCCAGGTATATCGACACTGTACTGAAAAGATTCAGTATAGAAGATTCTAAGCGCGGTAATCTACCGGCTTGTCACGGAATCACCCTCTCCAAAGTGATGTCTCCCAAGACTGATTTGGAAAGGGAACGCATGTCTATTATACCCTACGCTTCTGCAGTAGGCTCTATAATGTATGCGATGTTGTGTACCAGACCAGATGTAGCTTACGCACTGAGCGTGGTAAGCCGGTATCAGTCAGACCCAGGGGAGAAACACTGGATAGCAGTAAAGAACATTCTCAAGTACCTGAGGAGGACTAAGGAGATGTTCTTGGTTTACGGCGGAAAAGACCTCAGGTTGGAGGCCTTTGCTGATTCCGGCTTCCAGAGTGATAAGGACGATTCCAAGTCCATGTCGGGTTATGTCTTTACCCTCAATGGAGGGGCGGTGTGCTGGAAGAGCTCCAAGCAGGACACCGTTGCTGACTCGACGATGGAAGCGGAGTATATAGCTGCTTGCGATGCCGCAAAAGAAGCAGTCTGGATGAAGAAGTTCCTAACAGAACTTCAGGTGGTTCCTACCATAGTTGATCCAATAGCTCTGTATTGTGACAACAACGGAGCTATAGCTTTAGCGAAGGAACCAAGGTCCCATCAGAAGTCCAGACACATCTTGAGGCGGTATCACCTGATCAGGGAGATCATTGATCGTCAGGAGATCGAGGTTCGGAGAGTTGCTTCAGAAGAGAACATTGCTGATCCATTCACGAAGGTCCTTCCTCATATTCAGTTCGAGAGGCTACTCGAGATCATTGGTCTACGATATGCCAGTACATGGCCCTAGTGCAAGTGGGAGATTGTTAGTGTTTATGCCCTAGAAGGCCATTACTGTATCATACTAGTTTGTATATTACTTAATGGAAGCTTGGGATATTCACATGTATATAACAGTCTTGCTAAACATGGTAGTATGCTACTTGGTTTTTCTATCTTAATATGTGAGTGTACGTATTGATAGAGCTCTTAGGATCTTGCTTGTGTACCAGCGTTGTGATGGCAGTCACACTAGTGGGGGCTGGGTAGTCTACAAGCACATCCTTATTCAGGTCCCTGGTCGTTGGATTATCGAGACAGAGCATCGATACTCCGGAGTAGACTAGTGTGTACGCTTCTCATCCCAGTTGGGGAGATGGTCTGTCCCACAGCCGTCAGTACGTCGTACTGGAGATAGTATACAGGTGCTCGTTAGGTTACGGGTACACCGGACAGGACTCACAGGGAACTGTTGGTTGGTTTTATACCAGTCGTCAGTGAACAGTTCCCAGGTGACATGAGTACAGCGTAGTCCGCAGACTTGACACTGCTACTTCGCCTCGAGTGTGTCCCACTGTTCTTAGATTGCTACCCTACCACGGCTCAAAGGAGTCGTGCAAACAGGTAGCAGTTGGGTGCAGTCCCGAGCACTTGGAGGCAGTGGCGGTTAGACAGGATTCGTCCCTCCCGGTATTGGGAGTAGATATCGTGCTGTGTCAGAGAGCCATTACGCAAAGTCCCTGGCCAGGGCAAGCGAGATTTGCTGGTAGGTTCCAGTAGTTTCTCAGGGTGTAATGGGCTTCCCTCCGACACGACTTATACCGCTATTAGGGGACTGACGCTTGCCGCCCCCTAGGTCCGATATGCGATAGTCTTGGACGAACGGACCGGACTGTATGGAGATTGTCACATCAGACTCAGTAGGAGTTCGGATGGGTTTCCTCATCGGCCTTCTTATCGACAACTACCTGGGGACCGTTACGTACAGCTAGTACCGCTTGCGGTCTGTGGTTAAACCCACTGCCAGCGTAGTAGTCGAGTCTCTAGAGTCCCACACAGAGAGTTTCCTACTCCAGGCGAAATGATATAGAGGTCGTATGGTTTTACGACAAGGGTTCGGACGCGTATGTGTGTTTTACACACTTACGTCGTTTGGACAGTTTTTACCAGTCGGCTTTGGTTTAAGCCAGTTACTGGTATCCGGTTATTGGATTTTTACAGTCTAAAGTTTTTCCGTATTTTTGCGGATTGGAGGGGCGTTCTCGTAATTGTGCGAGAAGCTTCTAGAAGATGTGACTAAGGAGGTTTAGATGGCATATACTTTGGATAAGATTTGTGAGTCATGAAAGTGATTCATCATTGTCATTATTGCACCATAAATGATTAATGACACATGCTTAATGAATCACCACTTAACATTTATGAAGCATGCTTATTCATCACATTTATTCATTTATTCTTTAATGAGAATGCTTCATAATATGTTATGATACTCACAATCTCATCTCATAATTTATTCTCACATTCTCTCTCCTCAAGCTCTCATCTTCAAACCCTAATCCTTACACCTCATGAGTTGAGATCAAAGGATTAGAAAGACTAATCAATCCATAACCATCACCCTATTTCATTCTATCTTCTTTGATTAGCAATCTAAGAAGATTAGTTACCTCAAGTTAGAGGTTTAGTTTGGAGTTTTGCTCTCGGGTGGATCGTCTACTACCTAGAGAAGGTCGAGGAGAATAAGGAGATCGTAAAGACGAAGGACTGGTTTCATTAGGTATAATCCCTAAACACAATAGTTAAGAAACACTTTGTGTTTGGTTATTTATAGTTTAGCTTCGATTCAAGCGGTTAGTCGATGTTCGTTCACTAAACAAGTTCGTTTTTGAAAATTCCGCCTCCCCACAAGTATTGGGGTGTACTACATCGACTTACATATGAGATATAGCCGGGTTATCGGATCAAGTGTTGATTCAATAAAAAGGTACATATTATATTAGTCGGTTATATGTAATATAGCCGGGTTATTAAATCAAGTGTTGATTTAATAATTTAATGTATAATTATATATGTGATATATTACATTACATTAACTAATATAAGCTCACTTAAATGATTCTTTTTCTCACTTGATGGTGCATTGATATATATGTGATATATCTTAATTGTATTATTTTCTTTTGTTACAAAATATTATATATGTGATATATAATATTGTAACATATTAGGTTACAAATGCAACTAGGGTTTATGAGATTAAACCATGATTAGGGTTAAGATTAGGGTTTACTTTTTATTTTAGATAATTCAATTATGGATGAGCTTTGAAGAAGCTTCATGAAGCTTTGACTAAGTCCACCGTTTTGGATATTTCTAAGATATTTTGTTAACCCAATCCTAACCCTAACCCATGGTCAACTCTCTATAAGGGTTAAGCATGACATGCTTAACCCTTTGTTGCATTTCTAACCTCAATAATAATTCATAATTCATTCATCACAACTTCATCTTCTTCTTCCTCTTCACAAAAGCTTTCTAGCTTTTCATTTGTGATGAATATTTTGTGTGAAAAAGAAAACTCAAGAGAGCAAAATTCCTACTTCATCATCCTCTTCTATACTAGCCATATAGATTAGTGTGTTAGCTTCACTAATACCTCATTAGTGAAGTAATAGCTTGGGTTTGAGATTCCTCAAGGTAGATCATCTTTGATTGTGAAGATTACTAGCAAGCATACATCATTCACTTCATGGAGCCTCTCAAGAGTATGAGAACTTGATGATCGCAACGAACGGACCTTAACTCGGAGCTTATGAAGCGAAGGAACGGACTATAAAGGTTGTAATCCCTAACTCTTAGAAATAAAGTAGTTTACTTGTTCATTGATAACCCTAATTCTCTAGTAAAGATCCTTGCTTAGGTTGTTTGGCACTTGAAAATTTGAAATTTGGCATGTTTGATGCATTGTAGAACCTTGTTCTAGTGCTTAAGAACCTTACAGTGGTATCAGAGCCTAGCTAGAGCATTAGGCGTTGCTTAGACGAAGTTAAAAGTCCGATCGAACCCCGAAAACCCAAATTATACCCCCTCTCTGGAAATTTTTCAAAAAGTTGGATTTTTCCATATTAAAAATATTCAGAAAAACATCCATGGAATTCTATGGACACACTTGAAGAACGAAACCCTAACTCGTCTAAGTGACCGCGGATCCCCGCCTAAAACAAGGTTTTGGCGGCGGATCCGCGGCGCCACTTAAGAGGCTTGGGTCGAGCCCTTCAGCTGTAGTTCCGTAGGTACTGGGACATACTTCTGGGAATTTTTAATTATGCTCAAGTGTTGAGCTTTCTGGGAATTTTGGGAATTCGTTATTTCGATCGAATTGTTTAACATCATCTAGCTTTCTGTAATGTGGTACAATAATTGGAATATACAAATTTGTTTGTTGCGTGTAAATCTAACATTTCGATCTCGGGTGTAATCAGAAATCTTGTTGAATTATCCGACTATTTTGAAAAGGTGTTTTCATGGGTGAGACCTAAATGTGAGCTTTACATTGTTGGGCATGAAATCTTTGATATGTGATATCTCGGGTTTGTGTTGCCTAAGAGCAGTTACGATTCCAATTATTGTACTTTTTCATTTCTTTGCTGCGACCGTAAGTGTAGTATGTGGTGTATCGCGGATTTCGTTGCTATACATCAACGATAATTGGGGTACGCATACTTGCTTATGTTGATGACATGTGATGTTATGTGTTGCTGTGATATGTTATATTGGATCGTCATGTTCTGAATAGCCGGGGGTTTTATGTGAGATGAGGGTTTTTATTTTCATTCATGTAAAATTCGATGTATGTAATATTCTTTTATTTGGGCACTTCCGGGTTGAGGATGATGTCACCATTGTATATTATTTACTTTTCCGCATTAGGATAGACCCAGATGGGGAGCATAAGTAACCGGGTTTCAGGGTTCGGTGGAAGGCCATCTCGAGGAGTCGAGACCGGGTCTCCTAACCCTAGAATTGGTAGGGTTGCTTGCCATTCTCGTAGGGGTCTAGGGATGTGGGTTTGGCTATTCATCGCGACTGGGAATCCGTGTTTTATACAATCTTAAAATAAAACACGGACCTCCTAGTATATCCAATATTTCATATGTTATCTTCTGCTGCACTGTTCTGTGATGAGATCATATTATATGCGTGAGACGAATGCTTTATTATTGTATATATGATATATATTAAACATTGCTTATATTTTACACCCGCGCTAGTCCCGTCCCGGTATGCCATTAGTTAAGTAACCTAACGGTGCATAACGGAACATTGAGACGAATGCGGATGACATAAGCGTACGTTGTATATTCGTTTCTTCTGTGATGCGTAGGAAGCTTAAATGATGGGAATTCATTAATGAGATTAATTAAAGAAAAAAGAAATCTAAAAGATATTGTAGAATCAAATTTATAAAAAAGGGTAGCTCTAGTTTTTGCTTTGCATAGCGGTATTCCTTGTAGAATATCCAGCACCTTATTCGATAAGGAAAGAGCCGAGATCCCTTCACCGGGAGTGACCTATTTAGCGAAACTAGCAGATACTACAACTTATTCGGTTTTGTTTTTGATTGCTTCTATAGTTCTTGCTTTGCATAACGGTATTTGTGAAATATCCTGCACCTTATTCAATAAGGAAAGAGCCGAGATCTCTTCACCGGGAGTGACCTCTTTAGCGAAACTAGTAAAAGCCTCAAAAACGCTCCTTTTCAAAATCACTTGTTTCTACAACGATATCAAGTTCATTACGCAAAAGGTTTTCAGAAAAACCTGTCGTAGCCCTCCGTCATTTCAGATAAGTCCTACTTAGTATTCGTGCTGTGTTTGTTGACCTCCGTCAAGACGTAGAGTGCGGTAGCTGACTAGTATTTATCTGCTGCATATGATGAAATTGTTTTAGGGTAGTCGTACGACCTTGTTGACCTCCGTCAAGGGTCATGCGGGTGGGTTTAATTCAATCAGGAAATGACGGGTTGAACTTGACTAGTAGCCTATGGTTTGTTGACCTCCGTCAAGGTCATAGGACGCTAGGGGCAAAACAATTATCGGAAATTTCAAGTGTTGAAATTTGCAATGAGATTGCATACCTTCTATTAGATAGTTGGATCCCGATACCCACTGCGAGTGAGAGTTACTCCTGGGAGAGTTTTACACATGACATTTAGCCGATCAAGTAGGTGTCTAGAAAGATGTTAACGGGGTTATGCCTTTGGGAAAACGAGATTTATTTTAATTAGGTCCGTGCGAAAGCACGAGGAATCTCCCTTAAAGTACCAACACTGGCTTGACTGAAAGATTGGCGAACTTGTAAATGTGTAATTAATCCCGGCTAGTCTTACCTTTTAAGATTTGGAGGAAGATTTGATAAAAACCAGTGGTAGCCATCCTGATTAGATAAGATAATAACCAATCTAATCTTGCAAGAGCATACGCTAAAGTGTTTTCTTCTCTCTCTCTCCAGGTAGCGACCATATCAGGCCTTAATCAAGATAATAATATGGATGTATTGACTGAACCCGCTTATTATACTGAGCAGGGGAACGTTGGTCCCATTCTTTCTTATAAATGTTATAAGACTGAGCAGGGAATAGTGACATATCCGGATTCTCACGCCGCCCAAACGAAGAATAAGTATGTTGATGCATCTTCTTCGGGTGTGTTTGTTATCGAAAACTGTTTCTCAGTTCACTCTACGTCCTGGGTATTAGATACCGGATCAGGATCCTATATATGTAATATGTTGCATGGGCTACGGAAAGGTAGAGAACTAGGATGGGCGATCATTCCATAAGAGTAGGAAATGGTGCAAATGTTGCAGCCAAAGCAGTTGGCGAATATCACCTTGTGTTGCCAAATGGTAATACATTAATTCTGAACGAATGCTATTACATTCCGACCCTGATATGCAATCTTATATTAGTTTTTTTATTGAGTAAAGAAGGATATAATTTTGTAGTACAGGATAATGTTATGAACATCTTCCTGAATCAAAAGTTGATTGGATCAGGTTCGTTAAATAATGGCATATACGTTCTAAACCAAACTACAGTCCTTAATGTACAAAACACACACAAGAGGAAGAGTTCAGAAATGAATGAATCCTTCTTGTGGCATTGTAGACTAGGTCATATCAATGCGACACGACTAGCTAAGTTGCATAAGGATGGATATTTGAATTCGTTCGAATTTTCATCTTATGACACTTGCCAGTCATGTCTCAAAGGCAAAATGACCAAAACTCCGTTTAGTGGACACAGAGAAAGAGTTTCGGAACTCTTGGGACTGATACATAGTGATGTATGCGGTCCCATGTCTACACATGCCAGGGATGGTTCCTCGTACTTCATTACATTCACTGACGATCTCTCAAGATACGGACATGTGTTCCTGTTGAAACACAAGTCTGAAGCTTTTGAGAAATTCAGAGAATATAAACACGAAGTAGAGAACCAAACGGGTAAAAGTATAAAGATCCTTTGATCTGATCGAGAAGGAGAATACTTGAGCAATGAGTTCCGGGATTATCTAAAAGAGAATGGGATTTTCTCTCAGCTTACTCCTCCAAATACACCACAACACAACGGTGTATCGGAGCGGAGGAATCGCACCCTATTAGATATGGTGCGCTCTATGATGAGCACTGCTGAGTTGCCTATTTCCTTTTGGGGGTATGTGCTTGAGACAGCCATATATACCTATTGAATAGAGTTCCAACCAAATCAGTGCCTACCACTCCATATAAGATATGGGAGGGGAAGAGACCGTGTCTTAATTTTGTTAAGATATGGGGGTTGCCCGGCATATGTTAAAAAGCAAAATCCGGACAAGCTCGAGGCAAGATCAGTTCTGTGCAAGTTTGTAGGATATTCTAAGCATTCGCAAGGACATATCTTCTACCACGCCGAGGAACAAAAAGTGTTTGTTGCTCAACATGCCACCTTTTTAGAAAAGGAATTTCTTGAGAGAGAAATTAGTGGCAAGGAGGTAGAACTGGAAAAAGTTCCAGCTACACAAACTGCAACAGATGATTTGGTGGAACCAGAGGGTTCAGTAATTCCCGACGAACCTCAGCCGCTCCGCCGATCTAGTAGGGTTTCTCATCCACTTGAGAGATACTACGGTTTTCTCATCGATGATGGGAGCGAGGACTGCGTCATGGAAGATGACGACCCAACTAGTTTCGAGCAGGCCATCACAAGTGGTGACTCTATGAAATGGCTGGATGCAATGCGATCTGAGATGGGGTCCATGTACACCAACAAAGTATGGACTTTGGAAGTTGCTTTTGAAGGGGTAAAACCCATTGGGAGCAAGTGGATTATTAAGAAGAAACTCGGTGTAGATGGAAAAGTTGAGACTTTCAAAGCTAGACTTGTTGCAAAGGGTTTTCGTCAACGACCAGGTATGGATTATGACGAAACCTTTTCTCCAGTGGCTATGCTTAAGTCCATCTGGATCCTACTTTCCATTGCTGCATACCATGACTACGAAATCTGGCAAACGGATGTTAAGACCGCCTTTCTAAATGGTGATTTAGAGGAGTGCGTGTACATGACTCAGCCAGAGGGCTTCGTAGACAGTGGGAGCAGCGGAAAGGTGTGCAAGTTGCTTAAATCCATCTACGGGTTGAAGCAAGCATCGCGGAGTTGGAACATCTGTTTTGATGTGGTAGTCAAAGAGTTTGACTTCATCAAGAACGTAGATGAACCTTGTATATACAAGAAAGTTGTAGAGAGTAAGGTTGTCTTCCTCGTATTGTACGTGGATGACATACTCTTGATAGGAAATGATGTTCCTATGCTGCACTTGGTCAAGCTCTTCTTATCACACAGATTCTCAATGAAAGATCTAGATGATGCCTCCTGTATTTTGGGGATTAGGATCTAGAGAGATAGATCTAAGAGGATACTGGGATTGTCCCAATCCAGATACATTGACACCATACTAAAAAGGTTTAGTATGGAAGAATCCAAGCGTGGAAATTTACCCACGATCTCTGGACTCACTCTCTCGAAAGAGATGCCTCCCAAGACTGATTTGGAAAGAGCTCGCATGCAAGGGATACCCTATGCTTCGGCAGTAAGCTTTATCATGTACGCAATACTATGTACCAGACCCGATGTAGCATACTCACTAAGTTTAGTGAGTAGGTATCAAGCAGATCCAGGAGAGAGTCACTGGACAGCTGTGAAGAACATTCTCAAGTACTTGAGAAGGACTAAGGAGATGTTCTTGGTGTATGGTAACGGAGAACTCCAGGTGGAGTCCTTTACCGATTCAAGCTTCCGAAGTGATAAGGACGACTCTAAGTCGCAATCGGGATTTGTCTTTACCCTTAATGGAGGGGCGGTTTGTTGGAAGAGTTCCAAACAGGAAACCGTGGCAGACTCGACGATGGAGGCTAAATACATCGCTGCCAATGATGCTGCCAAAGAGGCTGTCTGGATAAAGAAGTTCATCACCGAACTTGGAGTAGTTCCATCCATTGAGCATCCAATACCTTTATATTGTGATAACAATGGAGCTGTGGCTTTGGCCAAGGAACCCAGGTCCCATCAGAGATCCAGGCATATTCTGAGGCGGTATCACCTGATCCGGGAGATAGTTGATCGCCGCGAGATCGAGGTCAGGAGAGTTGACACGAAGGACAACACTGCGGATCCACTCACGAAGGCTATACCCCAGACACATTTTGAGAGACTCTTCGGGTTATTGGGTATGAGATACTACAACAGCCGGCCTTAGTGCAAGTGGGAGACTGTCAGTTATGTATATACCCTAGAGGCCATTATTGTACATATGATGTATATTATAGTGGATGCTTGGATATATATATAGAGGACTTTCTTTCTCGATATGATAATATGCTATCTGGTTGCACTTTGTATTAACATGTTGACTTGTATTGGTTTACTGTCTTGCTCTCACATGTTGATAAAACCCTTAGGATATGTACTTGACTACTGGGACTATGATGCAGATCATACTAGTGGGGCCAGGATAGTCTAAGAGTACATCCTATAACTGTTCCTACTCGAGGGTGTATCGAGACAGGGCATCGATACTCCAGAGTAGACGCATCTTGACCCATATGATGGACGATGGATGATCCCATATCCATTGGTGTTTGACATCAAAGATGGTGTACGGGTGCTCAATGGAGACTGGGTACACTGAATGGACTCGCCGAGAACTCCTAAATGGTATTATACATATCGTCAAATAGCAGTTCTCCGGTGACACTGGTACAGGTTAGTCTATAGATCCGAGATCGTCAAAGAGTCTTGTGTGATTCCCACTGTGCTTTAATTTCCATCTTACCACATTCAAGAGGACGTGCAAAACGGTGGCTTTTGGGTATAGTCCCGAATCGCATAGAGGCAATGAGCGATAGGCGGGGCTTCGTCTCTTCCGGTATTAGGGGGTGATGTTGCGCTGTGTTCGATTGGCCATAATTGGATGTCCCTGGCCAGGCCTGATATGGAGATTTACTGGTAAGTGTTATCAGTAGTTTCTCGACCCGTTATGAGCCTCATATCGACACGACTTATCGGTTACTGGGGTCTGACATTAACCACCCTTAGACTGGATATGTGACATATCAGACGAAGAGACCGGACTGTATGGTATTCACAGGAGTGTGTACATGCTTGCTTGTTGATCTTCTGATCGCTCAATACCTGGGTGGCTGTTACGTTTAGCTGACCGCTTGTAGCTTGTGGGTGTTTGATATGATCATCACCTACTGCCGGCGTATTGACGAGTCATTAGAGTCCTACACAGAGGTTTTCGGGCTCAGGCGAAACGGAGTAGGAGCACATATGTGATATGTGCGGTGCGAGATTAATACGATATGAGATACCGTATTTTATTCTCGCGATATGTGATATCGGCCGGATATATGAGATATAGTCGGGTTATCGGATCAAGTGTTGATTCAATAAAAAGGTACATATTATATTAGTCGGTTATATGTAATATAGTCGGGTTATTAAATCAAGTATTGATTTAATAATTTAATGTATAATTATATATGTGATATATTACATTACATTAAATAATATAAGCTCACTTAAATGATTCTTTTTCTCACTTGATGATACATTGATATATATGCGATATATGTTAATTGTATTATTTTCTTTTGTTACAAAATATTATATATGTGATATATAATATTGTAACATGTTAGGTTACAAATGCAACTAGGGTTTATGAGATTAAACCATGATTAGGGTTAAGATTAGGGTTTACTTTTTATTTTAGATAATTCAATTATGGATGAGCTTTGAAGAAGCTTCATGAAGCTTTGACTAAGTCCACCATTTTGGATATTTCTAACATATTTTGTTAACTCAATCCTAACCCTAACCCATGGTCAACTCTCTATAAGGGTTAAGCATGACATGCTTAACCCTTTGTTGCATTTCTAAGCTCAACAATAATTCATAATTCATTCATCACAACTTCATCTTCTTCTTCCTCTTCACAAAAGCTTTCTAGCTTTTCATTTGTGATGAATATTTTGTGAGAAAAAGAAAATTAAAGAGAGAAAAATTCCTACTTCATCATCCTCTTCTATACTAGCCATATAGATTAGTGTGTTAGCTTCACTAATACCTCATTAGTGAAGTAATAGCTTGAGTTTGAGATTCCTCAAGGTAGATCATCTTTGATTGTGAAGATTACTAGCAAGCATGCATCATTCACTTCATGGAGCCTTTCAAGAGTATGGGAACTTGATGATCGCAACGAAGGGACCTCAACTCGGAGCTTATGAAGCGAAGGAACGGACTACAAAAGTTGTAATTCCGAAATCTTAGAAGTAAAGTAGTTTACTTGTTCATTGATAACCCTAATTCTCTAGTAAAGATCCTTGCTTAGGTTATTTGGCACTTGAAAATTTTAAATTTGGCATGTTTGATGCCTTGTAGAACCTTGTTCTAGTGCCTAAGGACCTTACACTTTGATTTCCACCTTACCACGTTCAAGAGAGCGTGCAAAACGGTGGTTTTTTGGGTACAGTCCCGAGTCACATGGAGGCAATGAGCGATAGGAGGGGTTTCTTCTCTCCCGGTATTGGGGGTTGATGTTGCGCTGTGCTCGATTGGCTATAACAGGAAGTCCCTGGCCAGGGCTGATACTGAGATTTATTGGTAAGTGTTATCAGTAGTTTCTCGACCCGTTATGAGTCTCACATCGGCACGACTTATCAAGTTATTGGGGTCTGACGTTTACCACCCCAGACTAGATATGCGACATATCAGACGAAAAGACCGGACTGTACGTTAGTGTTACTCAATGGATTCATAGGAGTATGAACAAGCTTGCTTGTTGATCTTCTGATTGCTCAATACCCGGGTAGCCGTTACGTCCAGCTAGTACCGCTGACGGCTTGTAGGTGACTGATATGATCATCACCTACTGCCGGCGTATTGATGAGTCTTTAGAGTCCTACAAAGAGGTTTCCTAACTCATGCGAAAAGAAGTAGGGCACATATGTGATATGTGCGGGGCCGAGATTGATACTTGTATGTGATACAGTATTCTAATCTCGCGATATAGCTTATATGCGATATAACCGGATTATTGAATTAAGTGTTGATTCAATAATTTATTAAATGATATTAGTCGGTTGTATGCGATATAGCCGGGTTATTAAATCAAGTGTTGATTTAGTAATTTAATGTATAATTATATATTTGATATATTAATATATGTTAACTAATATTAGCTCACTTAAGAAATTGTTTTCTCTAAATACATTTAAATATATATGTGATATATATTAATGTATTTGTTTATGTGTCATGCTAGATGATACATCGGACTTGGGTGCATGAGACTCATGCCATTCTTAAGATAATGTGGGGATTTAATTATTAAGGGAAAAAAAATTAGGTGGAAATTATCATGGTTGAAGATGCCTGTAGAAGCATGTGGAAAGCTTGACTTAGTCCACTAATTTTGTTTTACTCTGGACATTTATTAACCTAACCATTATCTTTAACCATGGTTTAGTCTCTACATGAGTTTATATGAGATATTTTCTCACCCATGGTTCACACTTGATCACTTGTGTTTTCTTCTTCATCTCCTTCTTGCACTCTAGCTTTGAGTGAGGTGAAAAAGAAAAGAGAGAGAAATTATTCTAAAGTGAGCAAAATTCCTACTTCATCAATCTATACCAAACTAGTCATTTAGTATAGGTTGTTTGCTTCACTAATTCTCAATTAGTGAAGTGGTAGCTTGAGTTAGAGATTCTTCGACGTAGATCATCTTCGGCTTCGAAGATTCTTGAGCAAGCTTGTTCCTTTCGCCTAGTAGAGCCTAACGAGAGTCCGGGAGACCACTACTTGGAGCAAAATGACTACTACACGGAGCTTTAAAAGTGAAGGACCGGTCTAAAAAAGTTGTATTCCTTGTTCACTTAGAGTAAAGTTGTTTACTTGCTTAGTTAAACCCTAATTCTCTACTTAGATCCTTGGTTCGGACTCGCTAGGCACCCTAAAATTTTAAAATAGCATACTTGATGCTTGCCGAAACCGTGTCGGGGTGCTAAGCAAACCCATCATATATCACACTTAAATTTTCGTTAATCCTTGATTTCTTAATACCACTTTGTCTTAATATTGCTTGTCTTGATATTTCTTGTAGATGCAGGACAATCCCATCTCGAGAGGGGGACTCGAGGGCCGAATCAGTCTCACAGGCTGAGGCCCGATAAAGTTAGCGAGGAGGCACCATTCCCCCTCTTCTTTACCCCCGATTATCGCTATACTGGCGATTATGCCGAGAGATTCAGCCGGTATATGTGAGATGAGAGCCACATCCAATAAAAGTATCCACTTCACGTTGAGTGGGGCGATCAGCACCGACGCTCATTTGCCCCTCTTCTGGGATCAGGCTCGGGTATCAATATATTTTTCAATTGACTTATCCAATATATTTATTATTATTTAACACTTGCGGGCTAAATACATTATTTTTTTGTATTTGCAGTTGGATTATGACTTTCAGCATGTACCCGACCCTGATCACCCAGAGAGAGTGCTCAAACTTCACGCTCTGTACCTCGGCCTGATGAAGAACATGCAATCAAATGTCCGATACAATAGGAACTACCTGAAAATCGATTGCTATTTGGTATGGTTGGCGACCCTCGAGGCAGAGAGAACGGCTCTCCTACATACTCCGGCATTTGCGAGAGTCGACATAGATGCATGACCTCTCTTATGCCAATATTACGACTCTCAGCGCAAACAGCTTTGTACTTTAAATATAATTCATTGTTTAGTATATAATTTATTTTTTTTGTGTTGTTTAATTAGAAAACTAAATCTGAATGTGATATGCAGAAACAGGCCGATTAAAATAAGGAGAATAGGAAGTCGGCGAAGAGGGGTCGTCCCACTTATACAGGTGGCTCGAGGAACATTACTCGTGCCATGGAGGTATCGGTGCAATAGATCTATTTTGATATAATGTAATATTAAGAGTTATTTTATAATATATGTAAATTTTTGGCGAAATGCAGAGAGCTCAGACCCTGGCGCAGGGTGGTACACCGAGCGTGCTGACCGCGTATCTTGCCGTCCACGGCACCTCGACAGATCCCGCCACGGGCGAGCTTCGATTCTCCGACACCGCTACTCATGAGTATTGCGTAAGTGTTAATATTTATTCTAATTCGAATGAAATTTTTGTTTTGATAAGTTCAAATATAAATAATATACTTATATTTTAATGGTTAATGTGGGTGTAGGAGCGGGTGGTGGAGCAGGCGGAGGCATCTGGAATCGATTTTACTGGACAGACCGATCCGATACTACCGACCCCAGTCTTATACGCCACACACGGAGGGCACCACGGAGGTTGGGAGAGAGGCCGGGGATGGGTCCTAGCAGGGCACATATGAGGTTAGTCTCCACTTCGCCTGTTACTTCCCTTACCTCCGTGAGTGACGTCTGGAGGATGATGTTGCCGTCTTGAAGACCACCGTCGAGGAGTTGAAAGAGATGTTGGTACGTATACTACTTAATAGTAAAATATTATATCACATTATAGATAGTAACATATGCAATATTAGTAGCCGCTTAGACTTAGTTTTGATTAATCATACTTATCTAAAACTATCTAATTAAAGTAAACTACGGTTTTCCAAATTAAATACCTAAACGAGGCCTAAGTCCCTAAGTATTCTTAGATTGGGGTTTCGCAATAACCTGATAATGATACGAATTCGACTATAGTCTAATACACCGTTCTTTCTTACTTGTTTATTACACACAAAATTTAACAGATGTGACAGGCTACTTTGGCTGCGGCTCCACATGCATCTCCTTTGGCTGCGGCTCCGCAAGCCACTACCTTGGCTGCGGTTGCGCAGACCACTCCTGTAGCTCCACAGCCCGCTCAGACTCCCGCACGGTCTATTTCTTCATTAGTCGAGTTTTTGACGACTCAGGGCTGCACCGAGGAGCAAATGCGTCAGATTACGGCGATTATCAGAGGTGGAGGAGCTGGACCGAGCTAGGGTAGCTTTTTAAAATATTTTTGAGGATGTATGTACTTATATGATACTTATTGTATATATTTTGGATGACATTGGTGGTTGTTTGCTTGTTCACGATAATTTAGATTGATATCGTATTTTGTTTGTTTATTTCTTTTATATATTATACGTGAGATGTTGATTATGAATATTTCTTTATTTGGTTATATGATGTATATATTATTGTGCGCAGAACGGGGAAAAAACAGGAAGTCCATTTTAAAAAAAACCCCTGATATTTTGTCACTATGGATTAATCCGTAGGGCCATTTATTGCACGTACGGATTAATCCGTAGATGTAATGTTTGCACCTACACAGTCAGCCGTAGGGACAAAATATCATGATATCTGATATTTTGTCCTTATGGACTCAGTAACGGGTAAAACTTGTCCCTACGAATTAATCCGTAGGGACATCTATCCGGCCCTACGGATAAATCCGTAGGGGAATTTATCAGGCCGTACGGATAAAATCGTAGGGGCAAGTATTTTATTTTATAAACCAATAAATTAAATAAAGATTATGCCCCTACGGAGTAATCCGTATTATCCCTACGGAGTAAGGCGTAAGGGCAATTATTATTCCGTAGGGATATGTTCAGAACGAAGACTTGCAGCTGCGGCCTTTGCACCTATGGGGGAATTTTATATCCCTATGGATATATCCGTAGGGACAGTGATTTGCCACTACGGCTATATCCGTAGGGGCAATCCATTATTGTAGTAGTGTTGGCTTGTGCGCGCCAAAGGCTATGGAAAATCTACATGGAAACTTGGTTAAAGAGGATTGAGGTGGTAAGTTTTTCTTTCTCCTTTTTTCTTAATGTTTACATTTTGATTAAATAAGGTGGAAGCTCCTGTTCCCATTAGAAGAAACTTTAACAAAACTGCATAGAAGTTCAAGTAAGAAGGTCTGAAACACGGATAAAAAAGAAAAATTCAAAAAAAAAATGATCTAAAAACAAACTGTCAACATAGATATCCCTTAAATATTACCATCAACCACTCCTCTCTTTAGGTGCCGGTTTTCTTTCCCTTTTTTCTTTTTGATATCGAAGGTGCTGATTTTTCTTTTTGAAATCGAAGGAAAAGAAGAGTTGATTAATTATACTATAGACTTTATTTAGAAAACCCTTTAATGGAAACAAAAGAATGTTCCAAGGTAATTATTTTGATATGCCTAATGTCAAACTATAACCAATTATTTAGGCTTACTATCCAAATATATACTGTCATAAATGGTGAAACAATTTGGCATCACCAAATTTGGTCAAAAGAACCACGCGACTGCGATGCTTGTCATATAAGCTTGCCCATAAGTCTGGCTGCTCTGCTCCATTGGTCTATCGTCCACATCATGCAATATTCCTTAGAAACTATCTGCAATGTTTTTCTCATTTGAAGGAAAAAAATATTAACTTTTTAATAAAAAATTTAATGGTACACATTTTTTTTTGGTTTAAGGGATATATTTGATAGAGCCCCCTAAATTCTTTCCTATTTGCATATATCCCTCATTTTTCCGTGGATATCCTCTACAATCACTAGATGTCCTTGAAGTTATCAACAAGGAAAAAGTACAAACACGCAAACGTTTGAGTAGTGCTAAACTTGGAATATTTATATTTTGTTAATATATTTTGATAACCAAAGTACCAATCTTATTTTAATAGTTAACGGTAAATCTAAATTGTTGTTTCTCCTGTCCTCTTTCTTCTACTCAAGCTTTTCTTTTTCTTCTTCTCGCCTTTCTCGCCGCCTCCTTAGTTTTCTCTTCTCATCAATTTCCAAATCATCAAAACCTAACAACAAAACTTCGACCGATCTAACCCTAGACTTAATGACCACAAATCAACGAACCCTAATTGAATAAATAAACTTGAGATTCCAATAACAAATATGTACAAAAACATAAACTTACACTTTTGAAGGTTCATAACTTGCCGGTTTACTTATATTTTTCATGGATCACCATTTAAAATCCTGATTACATTTATCTTTTCTGAAATTAGAGAGGGTTCGAGGAAGACGGTGTAAATACTGGCATTTAAAGTCAAAATTAACAACCTAAATGGGTATGGATTTTTTTTTTTAAAAGTATCAAAGAATGTGGAGCAGGAATATATATATATATATATATATATATATATATATATATATATTAAGGGTGTATTAAAAAAACCTTATAAATGAGTGTGAGGTTCGAAACCCAGAAACTCCAGAGGGAAGTGGCCACAAATTAATACTTTCAGGGCAAATTCGTGGGTCCCCTTGGATGCGTGTGTTTGTGTGTGGTGTGCGTGGATGTATTATGTGTGTTATGTGCTTAGGTTAGGACTTACGGATCAATTAACAAAAAATAGCCATTAGGAGAATATCTCACCTTCCTTCCCCTGTTGTGGATATAATATAATATCGCAGAGAAAACAATATATGGAACAATACTAACGGCCAATCCACGCAATCAACAACACAAATAACAATAAAAGATAAAATAAAAAAGTACGCGAGAATAGGAGAATCACAAACTAAAAGAGATAAGAGATTTGTTAACGAGATTCATCCACTGTATGATTAGTTCCTGGCAGAACGGAATCTGTAAAGTTCTACTAGATTTTGAATCAAGTATTACACCGACGAGTAACCTTAAGAGATTTTTCTCATATCTCTCTAAATTCGTAGCCGTCACCCTCTCTTTACAATAGTCTCAATAGCCTTTTAATTTACCATACAAAATATTATATGAGAGACCCTATATATAGCCTAACCCTAATTCTATCTAGATCATAGATAACCCATAAATTATCAAAATATCCGATTTCCATAATAGACCGCGTATGCCTCCTTGAGACGGTTCAACATGCCCATATGCCGGCTCATGTACACAGAGAATATTGGGTAATTCCATCATCTTATGAGCCTGCTTATAAAGACTTGAACTGTCTCAAGCATAGGATTAAGCCAACTCAACAGCCGTCTATACACCCAGAGTGTTATAAAAATTCCGGAGCACTTGTGAACCATCTTAACGTCCTCTGAGTCGGCTCAAGAGCAACGTCCAAGAAGAAACTCCACAATATCAATATTTTCCCACTTGGAGATTCTTCCACTTTGATTCCCAAAACTAGTAGACTTTACACGATTCCGCTATCTGCTCTCTCCTCATCAAATTTTCATGGAGAGGTTCACCAACCTGCAACAAAAATCCAGCTTATCTATGTATACGATCTTGGTGAACATATCTGCATGATTATTTTCTCCCGCGATCTTCTGCAGTGTTAACTTACCATCTTCTATCGCTATGCGTATAAAATGGTATCACACCTTGATGTGCTTCTTCCGAGAGTGATATGTAGCATTCTTGGCCAAGTGTTTCACACTTTAACTGTCACTTTATAAGGTATTGAAATCTTGTTTCTTACCCAATTCCTCGAGTAATCTTTATAACTATATCATCTATTTGCTGGTTTCCATGATGGCTACATATTCGGTCTCCGTCGTTGATAATGCCATAACTTTTTGCAATTAGGAGACTGATTGGAAGAGATTTTGCGTGCGTGCGCTTTTAAAAAATAAATCAAAAAATAGTTAACCGCAATCAAGAACGGTGTCGCTTGGTAGCTAGCTGGTTGAGTACGGGTTGGTCCACGGGGATTTTATGTATTTTCTAGTTGTTCTAACGAGTTAATTCCAATTATGGTAGGTTTGATTATCAATAAAAAATAAAGTTTGATTAGGATTAAAACCTTGCTAGGGTTAGGTTTAGATTAAGTTTGGAAAGCCAATATGTCTCACCGCTTTTTATGCCCTAATTAAGAACTATTTAGGTGTTAAGGTAATAATTAACAAAGGGGATTAGCACGATCGGGAAGAAACTAGGTTTCTTCCTCTAGGTCCTTGTCCGTCCTTTCTTAACCCTTACCCTAAGCTCCATGGAAAACATACACAACCGGTCTTTAACTACGGTATCACCGCTACCTCATGGGATAGGGTGCCGTAGTGAGCGGTGTGTGTATGTATGCATAGAGTCCTATTTAAAATGTATAACAGACAAAAAAAGGGTGAGAGATTTTCATCTCTCAAACCTTTCCCATTCCTAACCCTAATAAGTGAGGAACTACTCACTCATTAGGGAATTGATCAAAGATTTCATTTTTATGATTTTAATTCAACCTAATTAACTAAACTATGGCAGATAAATAAAATTGCTATGTAATTAACTAGGGCAGAAAAGAAATTAAACTAAGGTAAGATAAAGAAAAAGACTTACTTTTTATTTGATGCACTCTTCAAAAATTATAGGAATTGAAATTCTAAAACAGATAAATAAAAAGAGGTATGCTCCAAAAAGAGCTGTAGGGTTTCTATTTATAGAATATAGAAACCTTAGGGTTTACATCTGATCCCTATTTACATTTACAAAACTACCCTGAGAAGCCTGGTTAACGCACCGCTATCACCGACAAGATTGCATTGTGCTTATCATGGCCGCGGAACCGCGGCCAAAAGCCATGTTTGGCCGCGGATCCGCGGCCATATAAAGGGTTCTCCGGTTCATTTTCTCAGGTGTACTTTCTGTTGCATTTGGCTTCTGGTTTCTTCACTTGGTTTCTCAGAATGTCTTCTAGTTTCTTCCAGATTTCCACAGTGCAAAATGTTGTGGACTTTTACCGTTCGCTTCTTGTTGAAGTCTTGAATCTTGCGCTACCTTTGTACTTTGTGAAATTGTTCATTGATCTTCGTTTGTTCTTCAAACTGTAGGCATGATAAAAATTCTTCTATTTGTTGGTCGTAGTCTCACTTTTGTAGCGTCTTTTTATCATTTTCACTGTTTTGTTCCGAGAACCTGTAACCTGCAACTATTCAACAGACATGGATCAAAAGCACCTATTTATTTGCAAAATGAATAAGAATGGGGAATATAATAATGCAAAATTATGATATGAACAGAGACCCAACCAACTGTTGTTCCTCCAACAGTGAATACGTACACTGTTGTGCTTTTCCCACTATCTCGATCATCTGAGTAGTCCGCATCAACATAACCTTGCACATTTAGGGAGTCACCCCTGAAACATAAACAATGACTGGATTTTCCCCTGAGATATCTCAATATCCACTTGACTGCATTCCAATACTTCTTTCCCGGGGTTTGCATGTACCTGCTTACAACTCCCACTGATTGTGCAATATCCAGTCTTGTACTCACCATTGCATACATCAAACTCCCAACCACAAATGCATACGGTACTCGTGCCATTTCATCTTTCTGCAAAGAGTTGTCAGGAACAACTCTTTGCTGAGTTTAAAGCAGTGTTTTAAAAGCGGAAAAGAAAAGCGAAATGGTCGAGCCGCTTAAGCGGCCGCTCAGGCGGCTAAGAAATCAGAACAGTGGTGTTTCATCAATATTCCTTTTCCTGTCAATAAATAATAATTCTCATTACATTCTAACTTTGCTTTTGTACTAGCAAATGCCTAAATTTAACCTAAAATTTAACAAATTTGTCTAGACAATATATTATTTGCTAAAATATGCTCAAATAATTTAATACAAAATTGAATTTTTTAAAAGAATTTATTAGTTTATATAGTGCTTATAAAATTTTCGATGCCCAATATAAAGTATCATAGCTCAAATTAGTAAATTACTTACCTAATTATTAAAAAAAGTATCTAAAAGATTATAGCCTGAAACCGGATGGAGTCAAAATCGAATTGGAATTTCATGATCGAAATTCAAAAACTACTCGAAATCGAAATAGAAAACTTAAGGATTGCTCGAAATCGATTTAGATCTCGACTTCTTGAATTTGATAAATCTAAAATTTTGGAGTTTTGAAACCTAAATCTATTTCTCTGTTACGACCCGAAATTGGCCCATGACGGCCCTAATACTACGCAACGCCCTAAGACGTAACGTAGTAAAAGAAAGCCAAAACCCAGAAATCTAAACCAAGAAAATACGGAAAAGATAATATAAGTTTTTGAAACATTTGAAATCGCAACCCAAATTCCTTAAAAGTTCTACTTTCTTTCTTTAAAATTTTGGCAACACCCCCTTTTTGTAAAAACTAGCCAAGATGAATACAACACAAAAATATAACGCCGTAGCGAAGAAATTGAGACAATAGAGAGAAAACTGTATATAAAAGACAACAACCCACAAATAATATACAATATCGTCCTCACCAAGTCTCTAAGTCAACAACATAATAGTAGATGGAGAGTACAAGATACAACGAATGTACAATACAAAATACAGATAACTGTTAGTGTTTATGCCCTAGAAGGCCATTACTGTATCATACTAGCTTGTATATTACTTAATGGAAGCTTGGGATATTCACATGTATATAACAGTCTTGCTAAACATGGTAGTATGCTACTTGGTTTTTCTATCTTAATATGTGAGTATACGTATTGATAGAGCTCTTAGGATCTTGCTTGTCTACCAGCGTTGTGATGGCAGTCACACTAGTGGGGGCTGGGTAGTCTACAAGCACATCCTTATTCAGGTCCATGGTCGTTGGATTATCGAGACAGAGCATCGATACTCCGGAGTAGACTAGTGTGTACGCTTCTCATCCCAGTTGGGGAGATGGTCTGTCCCACAGCCATCAGTACGTCGTACTGGAGATAGTATACAAGTGCTCGTTAGGTTACGGGTACACCGGACAGGACTCACAGGGAACTGTTGGTTGGTTTGATACCAGTCGTCAGTAAACAGTTCCCAGGTGACATGAGTACAGCGTAGTCCGCAGACTTGATACTGCTACTTCGCCTCGAGTGTGTCCCACTGTTCTTAGATTGCTACCCTACCTGTCACGACCCAAAAAGGTACGTGATGGCCCTAATACTACGCAACGCCTCCAGACGTAACGCAGTAAAAGAAAGCCAAAACCCAGAAATCTAAACCATAAAAATACGGAAAAGATAATATAAAGTTTTGTAAACATTTGAAATCACAACCCAAATTCTTTAAAATAGTCCACATTTTCTGTAAAATTTTGGCAGCACCTCCTTTATAAAACCAGCCCCTAAAAAGGGTACAACATAGATATAATATAAAGCATCCCAAACGGGAGCAAAATCCACGCCCAACGGTGGAAAACAATACCACAACAGATATACGACGCCGTAGCGAAGAAAATCAGAGACAAAAGAAAGGAACTGTATAAAATCCACAAATCCACAATATATACAAATCGTCCTCACCAAGTCTCTAAGTCACAACTGCTGGTAATAGATGGAGAGTACAATATACAACGAATACAATACAATCTCTGAATACCCACAAAACCCACCTGGCAAAACTGCACACTGACAGGCGAAGTGGTATCCGCAACCAAAAGATGATAGATGAGTGTGTAGCTGAAAAGCTGAATAGCTTGCCTTGACTACTTTGGGGAAACTCCAGCAAAACCTGTGGCACAACGGGGGTGAGTTGCCAACTCGTGAATAGTAAATAACATATGCAGGTAATCGCGAGAATGAACGTACAGCATGAATCTAATATATAAGTCCATTTCAGTGATAATAGCATGTCATGAGTACGTAATAATGGAAAGTACACTCTCAAGTACCACCAATATATCCTGCAATAATAATGTGACAACAGTATGCAATAATCATGCTCTGGGGATATGAGAAAGTAAATGTGCAACTCTCATGGAGGTACTCTCACAGGTACTCCTAATACATAAAACAGTGCACAAGTATATAAAGATGAGGTATGGAGTGAAATATGTCAAATCCACGGCATCCTGACATCGTGGTAGGATCATAATCCATATAGACAAATCAATATCCCAATCCTCAATCAATCACCAAATCCGCTCTCATATCATCTAAGTGTCACATCTCCTCAAACTACTCAATATCAAAAATGTATACTAACAGTATATGTCCCATATCTCAATGTACAACAGTAGGTGGATCTCACATCTCTCGTATGTACAGTATCAGGTATATCTCACCTATATCTCATGTACAACAGTAAGTGAATCCCACATCTCTCGTATGTACAATATCTGTATATCTCCCATATATCATATGTACCACACTAAGTGGATCTCACATCTCTAGTGTGTACGATATCATCATCCAATCCCAAGGAATCTCATGAATCTCAAATCAATCTCCAGCACAGTTTCTAACATCCTAAATATAATGACATATATAAATATGATGAGGGCAGTACACATATATTAGCGTCCCATTCCACTAATATTGGTGTAAAGGCATATATAACAGCGGCTCAATCCCCTGTTATATATACAAGAGTATTTAGGAATATCATAAAAACCAATGTGTCAAGCATCGACACAGAAAACTGATATGTACGTATCATACGCTATCACGAGAGCCCGAGTGCCTCTGTCTGCCCCTCGCCTCTCGACGTATCGATACGCACATGACTCCCAACGGTATCCCCCTGATATCCGCCGAGTCTCTGGTACTGTCACCGGAAAGTATGGCTCCCCTAGGCCTCATCGCCTCAATGCGACATCGGCTCACTCCGACAACATTCTAGCTTCGGGGTACCTCCGGGCCCCACCATGTATCCTCATGCGGCTCTCGACGCCTCCTCGCATAGGATATATATATCCGCACCGATAAATCTCATGGTGGATGCTATAATATCATCTCAAGGAAAACCGGGTGTTCAATGTATGCATAATTTCATGAACCACCACGGTTCCCAAATCCAGAAAACATCATGAAAAATCCATATAACAATGCGATAATCCATGAATAAAGTATACGCAATATGAAACTGTAATGAAAGCGTATAAATGAATAGCATAGCATTCACCAGATAATAAATGAATACATGAATCGTAAAGCAGAAATATAGGTATCTATCCATAACATGATGATGTGATATACCTATCAGGTATAAATATGAAATACATGTAACCTGCCTGTATACTGATGTGATATACCTATCAGGTATAGGTAAAGTATGAAAGTATCAATGTCATGATGTAATATACCTATCAGGTATAGGTAAAGTATGAAAAGCATGTACACCTGTATCCATGTCCCTAGGTGTATATGTATCTAACCCTACTGATACAACATCCTATAGGTAAATAGGAACTAGCATGTCAAGTCTAAGTATAACAATAGGAAATATGTATCAAAAGTCACAATGTTCCTAACCATACAATAGCATTTCTAAAATATGGTCGTGAATGACATGGCAATTATTGACGGTGTGTGTGGCATCAAATCAGTGCTCTCGCAATCTGAGCCGTCAATAATAGTGCAGTGTCCTAAGGATACTAATCCAATCACAACTATCACTAAGCAGTCAGGTATATGCGCAATTCTAAACATGATATAGAATATGCGACAAAGGTAAAGGTTTCTAGCCCAGACGCATAACGCCATGCGGGCGATTCCCCTGTAGATGTTAAATCTACTCACCCACACTCCAAGCTAGAAGAAGTCTACACCCTGAATCCCCCTGTGGCAGTGTCCGTAGTCCTCGTCTGCGAACCTGCAACATATAACAACAACAATATACATATATCAATAACCGCTACGAATACAAACTAGCTACATCTAACCGACACAACAACACACAAACACCTCTCAAGTGTTCGTATCGTGGCTAACGAAAGTAGCGACACGACGAAAACAACTTAAGAGCGAAACTACGAAAGTGGCACGACGCGTGTCGTAACACGTATCGCACGAACACATAACACTAGAAACTGCACATTTGATCCCAGATTTTGCTACTGTGAAAACTAAACATATTCAACAAGACCAGAGGAACCCTAACCCTAGCAGACACCTACAGACCAAAACCCAAACCCTAACTCTACAAGATGGCCGGCGTCGCCGGCCCCTCCTCTTGCTGTCGCCGGCCCAGGCCGGTGGGATGGGGGTCGTCTCTCTGGTGGTGCTCCAGGTCCTCTAGTACAACACTCTCACTATGTTGAATTAATCAGTATACATCCCGGATCAAAGCAGGTTATCAAAACCACAATCCGACACCAAAATACGATATTACACATCAAACCCTAATTTAACATTCTAAACTGCAATTATTAAGCTAAACTACACTAAAAACACTTAAAAGAGCAGTAAATGAATTTACCTATCCCAAAGAACAGCAAGATCAAAGCTTTAGAGCACTCCAAGCAAGCCAAGGCAAAAACATGCACAAAAATATGATTTTGTGATAACTTGTGAAGAATTTGTGTATTTGTAATAGAATTGTGAAAGAATGAAGAATAAATGAGATGAAGAAAAGCACAAGGCAGGAGAGAGGGAAGAGGGCTCGGCCAAGTGTGTGGAGGGAGAGAGAGAGAGGAATTTCCATGCAATTTCCTTGCAATAAATGCAAAGTCAAAGCACACACAAAAGTCCACACATTCATGCATCTTCTTTTCTTTTCTTTTCAATTCTTTTCTTTTCTTTTCTTCCTTTAATCCTAGGCCACACATTCATAATACTTGTGGTTTTGATCACTTAGGAAAATTTTAAGAAAAAGAAGCAAAGAGAAGATTTCCAGAAAATGCATACCGGATTAAAATAACATTAAAAATGGGAAAAATTCAAATTGCACCAAAACGTCCCATATACTCTCAAAGTGTGCGCACAAGCTTTATTTTCTCAAAACTAGGTGCTGGTAAGTCGATATGGCCGTTTGATCGCAATCGGTATAAAACTGAAAATACCGATGAATTTCACCCAAAAACAGAAACAAGCACAAAACGATTTCTAGATCGTTACAATCTCCCCCCCTTATAAAAATTCGTCCCCGAATTTAAAATTCACCAAGCATACCTTCAAAGAGAAGAGTACAAGAACTCCCAAATCTCACTCGCAGCTTCCCAAGTGATCCCCTCACTATACAGCTACGTCCAAGAAAACTCTCCACAGATGGCAAGACCTTTGACCGAAGTTTCTTCACCTGCCGAACCATTACACCAATGGCTGCCGGTGAACGAAAAAATCGCGTCCAAACCAATGGTCTATGCTGAATCATGTGAAAAAGTCATGAAGGTATTTGCCAAATTTCAACACCATGGAAACGGGGTGAATAATCTATAATCTGGGCGGAAGTGCCAAATTAAAGCAACGAAAACTAACTCACATAAAGGATCTCAAAAGACCAACTAGAACATCTCCGAAGTCTCTAGACAAGCTGAGGTCCAAAACCCTACTATGCTGAGTCAGAAAAACAGACTGGCGATCGACACCTACCTGACTACACCTAAAGGTTGCCAATTGAAATATCTCCTGATAACAACTATCAAGAAAGTATCCTACAATGGCGAGTGACGATCCCAACTGCCGCAAACAACAAACCAAACAAACACCTTGAAACGAAACCTGAAATTTCTCTTCACATTCCTGTCCACCTGTAACTATCTCACAATCACGTCTAAGCTGGCGGAACCTGAATGAACACAGAGAGTTGACTGATGTGCTTGCTCTAGGATTTCACGTCTCTACCCGATAATCATCAGGTACATCAACGCATCCCTAACTTAGCACAACCTTGTCACAAATCAAGGTCTCCGAATCAAAAGCAAAGAACTGATGCAGTTGCTAACTGAATCTCCAACTGCTGAAAACTCCGCACACATGCCTCAGTTCAAAGAAAAGAACCTCCTTTCTAGGTCTTTACAGTCAACGGTGCAACAATACTCTAGTAATCCTGCACGAAACGGCGGTAAAAACCTGCTAAACCCAACATCAAAAGATCTCTGTCCGAACACAAGTCTGGGTCTAAGCTGTACGGTCACGATCTCCCTCGGAACCATACGAAACCGTCTCCCGTAACTACAAGACCTAGGAGTCAACACAAACAAGCCTGAAGGAACACTCCGAGAATCTAGCAAACCACTGGGCTCTACCAATGTCTGCAAAACACATTCTCAAAAGCTGCTCCTGTTCCTCAAAACACAAAGAACATGACTAGAATGTCGTCAAAGCACAACAATAGCTGGTCGAGGAACGGCCTGAAGAAAACTGGTACATCATATCCCACAAATGCTGCTAGGGCATTGGCAAGTCCAACGACACTACCAAAACACAACTGCCCGTAGCACGCACAAAAGCAAAATTCGGAATGCCATCACTCCGAATCCGCAACAATGATGACCGGATCCCAACAAACTTAGAAAAAGTCTCGCACTCTGGAGCTGATCGAAGAAATCGTCCAATCAAGGTAACAGATACCTAACCGCACCGTAAGCCGGTTCAATTGACGATCCATCAATCCACAACCGCAAACTGTCGTCATCCTCCTGAACGAACAGAAATAGGAGCTCCACAAGCGAAACACTCAAACACACAAACCTCCCAACAAACAACTCTGCAGCAGATTCTTAAGCTCCCAGAATTTCGCTAGCTTTCCTGGAATATCGTCGAAGAACTCTTGCACGATAACTACCCGGCCCAACGATCCCAATGTGACTCCGGTATCTCGAATGAACGCCAAGAATCCACGACATCTCCTCCAAAGCTGACTAGCGAAAAAGGCTGAATTCAAGCTGTGAAAGGCAGCATAACTATCCACCAGCACAACAAGAACTGACTCGCCGGGAAAACAAATCCTGACTGTTTCCACACGGTAGTCCACAGACGCCTAACACGTAGCTAACCAATCCATGCCTAGGAGAATGTCAAATCCAACATCTCTAGAAGGATCCAATGACGGCAAAATCTCCTCACGAACTGGCATACGACTGAAATACGTGTCGCGCAACAAAAGAATCGCTGACAGAATTAAACACAACTAAACGGCTGATCTGGCTAACAAGATCCTCGTCCAAACCACGGCACAAAGTGCGAAAAACCAACAAGTACATCAACGAATCAGAACAAGGATACCTGACACATCCGCACTGGACGTCCGCGCGTCCGGTTGAGTAGAAACAAACCCTCGTGTCTGCCTCCTACCCACAACTGGCTGATATCCTCCACTCTGCGGTAAAGCTGTCTCGCTACTGCGTGGCTCAGTACAAACTCTAACCCGATGATCCAAACTCCCGCATCTATAACATCCGGAAGAAAACTGCTGACCATCCTGGGAATAAGAGCTAGACGACTGTCCTCGTCTCACACCTCTAGTACTCCCATGCCGTGCACGAAACCTGTCACGACGACTGAACCTCTGTCCCTGGACTGGCACACCTGCACGGGTCCTCCACTGTCCTGGAACTCGCAAAGTCTCTGGAATACGTGTCTCGTCGACTGGAGCTACATCCACTGGTGCTACGTAAGTAACAGACTGCTGCATGCTGATCCCAAGGAACAACTGTCCAACTGGGGTGACAACCTCCTGTCGCTGCGCTCGAATGGCATCAACTAATGATCTCATCGTCTGGCGCAAATCCTGCATCTCTGTCACAAGCCTAGCTAGCTGATCAGTCGAAGGCTGATCCATCTGCAACTGTGCAACACGAGTGCCCTCCTGGTCAGTGCTCGTCTCACCCGAGCTAACCCTGACCTCGGCTCTCGCTGCATCACTCTGAGTCCCCGTAGTCATCAATGGCAAGACTATAAATAAAGATAGGATTCGATAAGAACAAGGAAATCGAATCACAAGGATATGAATCATCAAGGAAGGAATCTCAAACAATTGTACTTAGGCACTTTAGGCGAAATACTGCATCGTAAGTATGCTGCAGACATACCCACAGTACGTTACTCCGCTTAGGTTACCTACTCCATCATACCAGGTCATCCTACACTCCGAAAGGTAAAACCACGCTCTGATACCAACTTTGTCACGACCCAAAAAGGTACGTGATGGCCCTAATACTACGCAACGCCTCCAGACGTAACGCAGTAAAAGAAAGCCAAAACCCAGAAATCTAAACCATAAAAATACGGAAAAGATAATATAAAGTTTTGTAAACATTTGAAATCACAACCCAAATTCTTTAAAATAGTCCACATTTTCTGTAAAATTTTGGCAGCACCTCCTTTATAAAACCAGCCCCTAAAAAGGGTACAACATAGATATAATATAAAGCATCCCAAACGGGAGCAAAATCCACGCCCAACGGTGGAAAACAATACCACAACAGATATACGACGCCGTAGCGAAGAAAATCAGAGACAAAAGAAAGGAACTGTATAAAATCCACAAATCCACAATATATACAAATCGTCCTCACCAAGTCTCTAAGTCACAACTGCTGGTAATAGATGGAGAGTACAATATACAACGAATACAATACAATCTCTGAATACCCACAAAACCCACCTGGCAAAACTGCACACTGACAGGCGAAGTGGTATCCGCAACCAAAAGATGATAGATGAGTGTGTAGCTGAAAAGCTGAATAGCTTGCCTTGACTACTTTGGGGAAACTCCAGCAAAACCTGTGGCACAACGGGGGTGAGTTGCCAACTCGTGAATAGTAAATAACATATGCAGGTAATCGCGAGAATGAACGTACAGCATGAATCTAATATATAAGTCCATTTCAGTGATAATAGCATGTCATGAGTACGTAATAATGGAAAGTACACTCTCAAGTACCACCAATATATCCTGCAATAATAATGTGACAACAGTATGCAATAATCATGCTCTGGGGATATGAGAAAGTAAATGTGCAACTCTCATGGAGGTACTCTCACAGGTACTCCTAATACATAAAACAGTGCACAAGTATATAAAGATGAGGTATGGAGTGAAATATGTCAAATCCACGGCATCCTGACATCGTGGTAGGATCATAATCCATATAGACAAATCAATATCCCAATCCTCAATCAATCACCAAATCCGCTCTCATATCATCTAAGTGTCACATCTCCTCAAACTACTCAATATCAAAAATGTATACTAACAGTATATGTCCCATATCTCAATGTACAACAGTAGGTGGATCTCACATCTCTCGTATGTACAGTATCAGGTATATCTCACCTATATCTCATGTACAACAGTAAGTGAATCCCACATCTCTCGTATGTACAATATCTGTATATCTCCCATATATCATATGTACCACACTAAGTGGATCTCACATCTCTAGTGTGTACGATATCATCATCCAATCCCAAGGAATCTCATGAATCTCAAATCAATCTCCAGCACAGTTTCTAACATCCTAAATATAATGACATATATAAATATGATGAGGGCAGTACACATATATTAGCGTCCCATTCCACTAATATTGGTGTAAAGGCATATATAACAGCGGCTCAATCCCCTGTTATATATACAAGAGTATTTAGGAATATCATAAAAACCAATGTGTCAAGCATCGACACAGAAAACTGATATGTACGTATCATACGCTATCACGAGAGCCCGAGTGCCTCTGTCTGCCCCTCGCCTCTCGACGTATCGATACGCACATGACTCCCAACGGTATCCCCCTGATATCCGCCGAGTCTCTGGTACTGTCACCGGAAAGTATGGCTCCCCTAGGCCTCATCGCCTCAATGCGACATCGGCTCACTCCGACAACATTCTAGCTTCGGGGTACCTCCGGGCCCCACCATGTATCCTCATGCGGCTCTCGACGCCTCCTCGCATAGGATATATATATCCGCACCGATAAATCTCATGGTGGATGCTATAATATCATCTCAAGGAAAACCGGGTGTTCAATGTATGCATAATTTCATGAACCACCACGGTTCCCAAATCCAGAAAACATCATGAAAAATCCATATAACAATGCGATAATCCATGAATAAAGTATACGCAATATGAAACTGTAATGAAAGCGTATAAATGAATAGCATAGCATTCACCAGATAATAAATGAATACATGAATCGTAAAGCAGAAATATAGGTATCTATCCATAACATGATGATGTGATATACCTATCAGGTATAAATATGAAATACATGTAACCTGCCTGTATACTGATGTGATATACCTATCAGGTATAGGTAAAGTATGAAAGTATCAATGTCATGATGTAATATACCTATCAGGTATAGGTAAAGTATGAAAAGCATGTACACCTGTATCCATGTCCCTAGGTGTATATGTATCTAACCCTACTGATACAACATCCTATAGGTAAATAGGAACTAGCATGTCAAGTCTAAGTATAACAATAGGAAATATGTATCAAAAGTCACAATGTTCCTAACCATACAATAGCATTTCTAAAATATGGTCGTGAATGACATGGCAATTATTGACGGTGTGTGTGGCATCAAATCAGTGCTCTCGCAATCTGAGCCGTCAATAATAGTGCAGTGTCCTAAGGATACTAATCCAATCACAACTATCACTAAGCAGTCAGGTATATGCGCAATTCTAAACATGATATAGAATATGCGACAAAGGTAAAGGTTTCTAGCCCAGACGCATAACGCCATGCGGGCGATTCCCCTGTAGATGTTAAATCTACTCACCCACACTCCAAGCTAGAAGAAGTCTACACCCTGAATCCCCCTGTGGCAGTGTCCGTAGTCCTCGTCTGCGAACCTGCAACATATAACAACAACAATATACATATATCAATAACCGCTACGAATACAAACTAGCTACATCTAACCGACACAACAACACACAAACACCTCTCAAGTGTTCGTATCGTGGCTAACGAAAGTAGCGACACGACGAAAACAACTTAAGAGCGAAACTACGAAAGTGGCACGACGCGTGTCGTAACACGTATCGCACGAACACATAACACTAGAAACTGCACATTTGATCCCAGATTTTGCTACTGTGAAAACTAAACATATTCAACAAGACCAGAGGAACCCTAACCCTAGCAGACACCTACAGACCAAAACCCAAACCCTAACTCTACAAGATGGCCGGCGTCGCCGGCCCCTCCTCTTGCTGTCGCCGGCCCAGGCCGGTGGGATGGGGGTCGTCTCTCTGGTGGTGCTCCAGGTCCTCTAGTACAACACTCTCACTATGTTGAATTAATCAGTATACATCCCGGATCAAAGCAGGTTATCAAAACCACAATCCGACACCAAAATACGATATTACACATCAAACCCTAATTTAACATTCTAAACTGCAATTATTAAGCTAAACTACACTAAAAACACTTAAAAGAGCAGTAAATGAATTTACCTATCCCAAAGAACAGCAAGATCAAAGCTTTAGAGCACTCCAAGCAAGCCAAGGCAAAAACATGCACAAAAATATGATTTTGTGATAACTTGTGAAGAATTTGTGTATTTGTAATAGAATTGTGAAAGAATGAAGAATAAATGAGATGAAGAAAAGCACAAGGCAGGAGAGAGGGAAGAGGGCTCGGCCAAGTGTGTGGAGGGAGAGAGAGAGAGGAATTTCCATGCAATTTCCTTGCAATAAATGCAAAGTCAAAGCACACACAAAAGTCCACACATTCATGCATCTTCTTTTCTTTTCTTTTCAATTCTTTTCTTTTCTTTTCTTCCTTTAATCCTAGGCCACACATTCATAATACTTGTGGTTTTGATCACTTAGGAAAATTTTAAGAAAAAGAAGCAAAGAGAAGATTTCCAGAAAATGCATACCGGATTAAAATAACATTAAAAATGGGAAAAATTCAAATTGCACCAAAACGTCCCATATACTCTCAAAGTGTGCGCACAAGCTTTATTTTCTCAAAACTAGGTGCTGGTAAGTCGATATGGCCGTTTGATCGCAATCGGTATAAAACTGAAAATACCGATGAATTTCACCCAAAAACAGAAACAAGCACAAAACGATTTCTAGATCGTTACACTACCACGGCTCAAAGGAGTCGTGCAAACAGGTGGCAGTTGGGTGCAGTCCCGAGCACTTGGAGGCAGTGGCGGTTAGACAGGATTCGTCCCTCCCGGTATTGGGAGTAGATATCGTGCTGTGTCAGAGAGCCATTACGCAAAGTCCCTGGCCAGGGCAAGCGAGATTTGCTGGTAGGTTCCAGCAGTTTCTCAGGGTGTAATGGGCTTCACTCCGACACGACTTATACCGCTATTAGGGGACTGACGCTTGCTGCCCCCCTAGGCCCGATATGCGATACTCTTGGACGAACGGACCGGACTGTATGGAGATTGTCACATCAGACTCAGTAGGAGTTCGGATGGGTTTTCTCATCGGCCTTCTTATCGACAACTACCTGGGGACCGTTACGTACAGCTAGTGCCGCTTGCGGTCTGTGGTTAAACCCACTGCCAGCGTAGTAGTCGAGTCTCTAGAGTCCCACATAGAGAGTTTCCTACTCCAGGCGAAACGATATAGAGGTTGCATGGTTTTTGCGACAAAGGGTTCGGACGCATACGTGCGTTTACGCGCGTACGACTTTCGGACTGTTTTTACCAGTCGGCTTTGGTTTAAGCCAGTTACTGGTATCCGGTTATTGGATTTATACAGTCTAAAGTTTTTCCGTATTTTTACGGATCGGAGGGGCGTTCTCGTAATTACTCGAGAAGCTTCTAGAAGATGTGACTAAGGAGGTTTCTTTTGGATAAGAGAGTGAGTCATGGTGGTGATTCATTCACTTCATTAATGCACATTTATTGCTTAATGACTCATGCTAATGAATCACCACAAGATATTTTATGAAGCATGCTTATTCATTTCCTTTATTGATTATTCTAAAATAAGAATGCTTCATAATATTATGATACACTCTCTCTCTTCTCTCATTATCTTATCTCACATTCTCTCTCCTCAAGCTCTCATCTTCAAACCCTAATCCTTAATCCTCATGTGTTGAGATCAAAGGATTAGTTAGACTAAACAATCCATAACCTTTACTCTACATCATCCTTTCATCTTTGATTAGCAATCAAAGTTGATTAGTTACCTCAAGTTAGAGGTTTAGCTTGGAGTTTCGCTCTCGGGTGGATCGTCTACTACCTAGAGAAGGTCGAGGAGAACAAAGGAGGACGTAAAGACGAAGGACTAGTTTCGATCGGTATAATCCCTTAACACTATAGTTTAGTTTAGCTATGTGTTTGGTTATTATTTGTTTAGCTTCGATTTAAGCGGTTAGTCGATGTTCGTTCCTTAAACTTGATCGTTTTTGTAAATTCCGCCTCCCCACAAGTACTGGGGTGAAGTACATCGACTTACAGTGGTATCAGAGCCTCGCTAAACAATAAATAACTTGATTGCAAATTTGTACGAATTTCGAACGGAAAAACGAAGCCGGAAAACCCTAAAAAATGTAAGTTTCTGTCGAATTTAAAACGATGTCAGAAAATTTTTCAGGTGAGTTCAGAGAGCTTGACATGACACCAGTAGAACACCCAAGAAAAACAGTCGACTGAATCGACCAACGCGCCGCGGAACCGCGGCCTCAACCACTGAGTTGCCGCGCTTCCGCCGCCGAGTTGGCGAGTCAGCGGCCGAGTTTTCTTCTGTTGCTTCTCTGTGATATTTGGGGTTTTCTGGAATATTTAATTATTGCTCAGGTTACTGTTTAACAGAGCAGATTTTGGAGCAATATTGATGTTGTTTATTCGATCGAATTGTACAGTATTTGCGTATTGGATTATATCTGTGATTGTTTAATGTGTTCGTAAACCTCCCCCAACTGCTAGTATGTCGGTTGGCAGGGGGTTGCACATTTCTGAAATGGTTATATCTGTTTGTGCATATAAACTGTATTGGACTGTTGTGGTGTATAGCCGGGGTTAGCAATGGGTTATTGAATAATTCATTTGTTGTAAATGTAATTTGTTGTAATATTATTTTTGCGGGGCACTTCCAGGTTGCGGTCGTAGCCACCGTTGTATTATTTCATTTTACTGTTTTTGCTCCTAGGACTGACCCAAGGTGGGGTACACAGACTGCCGGGTGGGTAGTTTGCCGTACCCGTAGGGGTCGAGGGTGGGGTAACGGCTATTCATCACAACTGTGTAATCTGTCTTTTCTTGCAGGCTCAAAAGAAATACAGATTGCTTGCAAATCCAATATTGTTTATCTGTGTTCTGGAATGAATATCATTGCGTCAGACGAATGTAAAATATCTATATTTATTATAGCTATTTAGACGTCACTTATGTTTTACACCCGCGCTAGCCCAGCCCCCGCTCTGTCGTTAGTTAAGTAACCTAACGGGTGATGACGGGACCCCGTGGCGAATGCGGATGGCATAAGAGGACGTTATATTTTCGTTGTTTTCTGCAATGATAGGTTAATGATGGGACGCATTATCCATAATGCAAAGTAAAACAAACCAAAGTTTAAATCGTTGGAACAATTTAAAAGAAACCACTCGGTTATTTTTAAAAACAGATATTTTTAAATGCGGAGTCTTAACCACTCCTTTTAAAAGCTATCAGGTTCCTTCGGTTATATCAAGTTCACTACGTTCACGGTTTCGCCAAAACCATTCGTAGCCCTCCGTCATTTCATCTGGGTATTCAGTAGTATTCAAGCTATGTATTTTGACCTAACGCCAAGGCATAGTGTTTGGTAGCTGCTGGATATTCATTTGTTGCATAGATAGATGAGTTAGTTTGGGACAGTCGTATTATCATTTTGGCCGAACGTCAAGGATATATACGGATGGGTTCAAATTGACAAGATAATGATGGGTAGAACTTGACATGTGACTTATGACATTTTGACCTAACGCCAAGGTCATAAGAGCATGGGGCAAAAACTTATATTGGAAATTTCTAAAGAAACTGAAATTTGCAAAGAGATGCATACCATTTGGAGTTTGATGAATGTTGGTAGGATTCCTTCAACATTATCATACGATGATATTTGGATCCCGATCCTACTGTGAGTATATGCTACTTATCAGGATATTCGTCGCTTAACGATCAATGCTATAAACCTAGTAGGTGTCCAGAAAAGTGTCAGCGGGGTTACGCCCCCAGAGAAAAGAGGTTATTTAATTAAGGAACTTCGCGAAAGCGTTGGAAAACCTCCCTCGAAGTATCGACACCGGCCTGGCTGAACGGTTAAGCAAGTATTGTACGGTGAGAATAGTCTTGGCTAATTCTTCTTTTATGGTTTGAGGAAGGATTCGAGAAACAGTGGGAGCCATCCAGTTTAGATAAACTAAAAACCACTCTAAACTTGCAAGAGCATCATGCTAAAGAGTTTTCTTCTCTCTCTCCTAATTGCAGCGACCCTGAAAATGACTGGACTTAAGTTACTTTTAGAGAAAAATATACTGACAGGGCCAAACTATAGAGATTGGCTGCGGAATGTCAAGATGGCTTTGACCTATGACAAACTGGGGTACGTCCTTACCGCTACAGCACCTGCTGTCCTTGGTCCCAAATCCAGCAATGCGGATAAGGAAATCCGCAAAACCTGGGATTTAGATTGCGCGAGAGCCAAGTGCATCGTGCTTGCCTCGATGAACAATGAACATCAGAGGAGGCACGAGGATATGTCCCTAGATGGCATATTTCTCCATACAAAGGAACTTTATGGAGAGCAATCTCGTATAGCAAGATACGAGACCTCTAAGAAACTGTTTCGAGCGAGGTTGGCTGTCGGGTCATCGGTAGGTGAACATGTCCTACAGATGATCGGCTATATTGAAGAGCTCGCGGACCTTGGGACGACTTTGGATAATGAGCTCTATACAGATCTTGTTCTCCAGTCCCTTCCTCCCACCTACGCCCAGTTTATCCTCAACTTCAATCTTCAAGGAAAAGAAGTTGAACTTGCGGAACTCCTGAACATGTTAAGGAGTGCAGAGGGCACCTTGCAGAAGGCAAGGGAAACACCCGCTATGTTTGTTGGCGGTTCATCTTCTTCCGGGTCCAAGGCTAGGGCCAAAGGAAGGAAGAAGAAGGCCGCACCCAGACCTAGAGGAGGTGTTAGTAAGGTGGGAAAGAAGGGAAAGAAAAAGTTTACAGCACCGGTAGTTGGCCTGGATGAGTGCTTCCATTGTCACAGGAAAGGGCACTGGAAGAAGGATTGCAAGGCGTGGAACGCCAAGAACCAGGAACCGAAGCAAGCTGTGGCTTCGACTTCAGGTGTGTTTGTAATTGAGAATTGTCTGTCGATCAACTCTACTTCCTGGGTATTGGATACCGGATCAGGATCTCATATTTGCAATTCATTGCAGGCACTGAGAAACCGTAGAGTGCTGAAGGAAGGTGATATGATCCTCAGGGTTGCTAACGGAGCTAGCGTGGGAGCTGCGTCCGTCGGGGATTATCACCTAGGATTGACGAGTGGACACATTTTGGTTTTACATAACTGTTATTTTGTACCCAGCTTAACGTGTAATATCATATCAGTTTCCTTGTTATCAAATAAAGGTTATGATTTCACGTTTGTAAGAGATGTTGTCAACATCCACCTTAATCATGGTTTGATTGGGTCCGGTACTCTAAATAACGGCATATATGTGTTAAACCAACTCCAAATTTTCAATGTCCAGAACACACTAAAAAGAAAGTCTCCAGATTTAAATAAAGCTTTCTTATGGCATTGTAGACTGGGTCACATCAATGAGAGAAGGTTGACTAAGTTGCATAGAGAAGGATATTTGGACACGTTCGAATATCAAACTTATGACACTTGTCAATCTTGTCTCAAAGGAAAGATGACAAAGACTCCATTCACTGGACAAGGAGTAAGAGCGAGCGAGCTCTTAGGACTCATACACAGTGATGTATGCGGTCCAATGTCTACACATGCGAGAGGTGGTTTTTCCTATTTCATTACTTTCACGGATGATTACTCAAGATACGGATTCATTTATCTGATGAAACATAAATCCGAGGCTTTTGAGAAATTCCAGGAGTATAAGAATGAAGTAGAAAACCAAACCGGCAAAAGTATTAAGACACTAAGATCTGATCGAGGTGGTGAATACATGAGTGCCGAGTTCCTAGGTTACCTAAAAGAGAAAGGAATTCTCTCTCAGCTTACTCCTCCGTACACTCCACAGCATAATGGTGTATCGGAGAGACGGAATCGAACCCTATTGGATATGGTACGATCCATGATGAGTAATGCTGAGTTACCGCGATCTTTCTGGGGACATGCGCTAGAATCAGCGGCATATCTTTTGAACATGGTACCTACCAAGACTGTGCCTACCACTCCATATCAGATGTGGAGTGGGAAGAAACCCCATCTACAGTATATAAAGATTTGGGGATGTCCAGCTTTTGTTAAAAAGCAGCATGTGGACAAGCTCGAGGCACGATCAGTAAAGTGTTTGTTTGTGGGAAATCCAAAGCACTCCAGGGGATATCTATTCTATTACGCAGAGGAACAGAAGGTATTTGTTTCTCGTAATGCCCATTTTCTAGAACATCAGTTTTTAGAAAAGGAATCAAGTGGGAGCGAAATAGAACTGGAAGAAATTCCAGAACCACAAACTGCTACTGAAAGTTTGGTAGAACCAGAGGTTCAAGAAGAACAGAACATTCCCGCACCCCTCCGCAGGAGTAGTAGGCCGTCTCGTCCGCCTGAGAGATACTACGGTTTTCTCATAGACGGGGACAGAGAGGATTGCATCATAGATGATGATGAACCTACTGACTTCCAGCAGGCCATCCAGAGCGGCGACTCGGTACGATGGCTAGATGCAATGCGGACCGAAATGGAGTCCATGTACACCAACAAAGTATGGACTTTGGACTTTGCTCCAGATGGGGTAAAACCCATAGGATGCAAATGGATCTTCAAGAAAAATATTGGTGTAGATGGACAGGTGGAAACCTATAAGGCTAGACTTGTTGCAAAGGGTTTTCGTCAAAGACCTGGTTTGGACTATGACGAAACCTTTTCTCCAGTGGCTATGCTCAAATCCATTCGGGTCCTTCTTGCTATTGCTGCCTTCCATGATTATGAAATCTGGCAGATGGACGTAAAGACGGCTTTTCTGAATGGAAATTTAGAAGAGAGCGTCTATATGGATCAGCCAGAGGGTTTCAATCAGAGTGGGAGCAGCGGGAAAGTGTGCAAGCTGCTTAAGTCTATTTATGGACTAAAGCAGGCATCGCGGAGTTGGAACATCTGTTTTGATGAGACAGTCAAAGAATATGACTTTATCAAAAATCCAGATGAACCGTGCATATATAGTAAAGTTGTGGCCAGAAGTGTCGTATTCCTCGTCTTGTACGTGGATGACATTCTATTGATAGGAAATGACATTCCTATGCTACAATCTGTCAAAGGATTCTTGTCACACAGGTTCTCCATGAAAGACCTGGGTGATGCCTCTTACATTCTGGGGATCCGGATCTATCGTGATAGATCCAAGAGGATGTTGGGACTTTCGCAGTCCAGGTATATCGACACTGTACTGAAAAGATTCAGTATGGAAGATTCAAAGCGCGGTAATCTACCGGCTTGTCACGGAATCACCCTCTCCAAAGAGATGTCTCCCAAGACTGATTTGGAAAGGGAACGCATGTCTATTATACCCTACGCTTCTGCGGTAGGCTCTATAATGTATGCGATGTTGTGTACCAGACCAGATATAGCTTACGCACTGAGCGTGGTAAGCCGGTATCAGTCAGACCCAGGGGAGAAACACTGGATAGCAGTAAAGAACATTCTCAAGTACCTGAGGAGGACTAAGGAGATGTTCTTGGTTTACGGCGGAAAAGACCTCAGGTTGGAGGCCTTTGCTGATTCCGGCTTCCAGAGTGATAAGGACAATTCCAAGTCCATGTCGGGATATGTCTTTACCCTCAATGGAGGGGCGGTGTGCTGGAAGAGCTCCAAGCAGGACACCGTTGTTGACTCGACGATGGAAGCGGAGTATATAGCTGCTTGCGATGCCGCAAAAGAAGCAGTCTGGATGAAGAAGTTCCTAACAGAACTTCAGGTGGTTCCTACCATAGTTGATCCAATACCTCTGTATTGCGACAACAACGGAGCTATAGCTTTAGCGAAGGAACCAAGGTCCCATCAGAAGTCCAGACACATCTTGAGGCGGTATCACCTGATCAGGGAGATCATTGATCGTCTGGAGATCGAGGTTCGGAGAGTTGCTTCAGAAGAGAACATTGCTGATCCATTCACGAAGGCCCTTCCTCAGATTCAGTTCGAGAGGCTACTCGAGATCATTGGTCTACGATATGCCAGTACATGGCCCTAGTGCAAGTGGGAGATTGTTAGTGTTTATGCCCTAGAAGGCCATTACTGTATCATACTAGCTTGTATATTACTTAATGGAAGCTTGGGATATTCACATGTATATAACAGTCTTGCTAAACATGGTAGTATGCTACTTGGTTTTTCTATCTTAATATGTGAGTATACGTATTGATAGAGCTCTTAGGATCTTGCTTGTCTACCAGCGTTGTGATGGCAGTCACACTAGTGGGGGCTGGGTAGTCTACAAGCACATCCTTATTCAGGTCCCTGGTCGTTGGATTATCGAGACAGAGCATCGATACTCCGGAGTAGACTAGTGTGTACGCTTCTCATCCCAGTTGGGGAGATGGTCTGTCCCACAGCCATCAGTACGTCGTACTGGAGATAGTATACAGGTGCTCGTTAGGTTACGGGTACACCGGACAGGACTCACAGGGAACTGTTGGTTGGTTTGATACCAGTCGTCAGTAAACAGTTCCCAGGTGACATGAGTACAGCGTAGTCCGCAGACTTGATACTGCTACTTCGCCTCGAGTGTGTCCCACTGTTCTTAGATTGCTACCCTACCACGGCTCAAAGGAGTCGTGCAAACAGGTGGCAGTTGGGTGCAGTCCCGAGCACTTGGAGGCAGTGGCGGTTAGACAGGATTCGTCCCTCCCGGTATTGGGAGTAGATATCGTGCTGTGTCAGAGAGCCATTACGCAAAGTCCCTGGCCAGGGCAAGCGAGATTTGCTGGTAGGTTCCAGCAGTTTCTCAGGGTGTAATGGGCTTCACTCCGACACGACTTATACCGCTATTAGGGGACTGACGCTTGCCGCCCCCTAGGCCCGATATGCGATACTCTTGGACGAACGGACCGGACTGTATGGAGATTGTCACATCAGACTCAGTAGGAGTTCAGATGGGTTTTCTCATCGGCCTTCTTATCGACAACTACCTGGGGACCGTTACGTACAGCTAGTGCCGCTTGCGGTCTGTGGTTAAACCCACTGCCAGCGTAGTAGTCGAGTCTCTAGAGTCCCATATAGAGAGTTTCCTACTCCAGGCGAAACGATATAGAGGTTGCATGGTTTTTGCGACAAAGGGTTCGGACGCATACGTGCGTTTACGCGCGTACGACTTTCGGACAGTTTTTACCAGTCGGCTTTGGTTTAAGCCAGTTACTGGTATCCGGTTATTGGATTTATACAGTCTAAAGTTTTTCCGTATTTTTACGGATCGGAGGGGCGTTCTCGTAATTACTCGAGAAGCTTCTAGAAGATGTGACTAAGGAGGTTTCTTTTGGATAAGAGAGTGAGTCATGGTGGTGATTCATTCACTTCATTAATGCACATTTATTGCTTAATGACTCATGCTAATGAATCACCACAAGATATTTTATGAAGCATGCTTATTCATTTCCTTTATTGATTATTCTAAAATAAGAATGCTTCATAATATTATGATACACTCTCTCTCTTCTCTCATTATCTTATCTCACATTCTCTCTCCTCAAGCTCTCATCTTCAAACCCTAATCCTTAATCCTCATGTGTTGAGATCAAAGGATTAGTTAGACTAAACAATCCATAACCTTTACTCTACATCATCCTTTCATCTTTGATTAGCAATCAAAGTTGATTAGTTACCTCAAGTTAGAGGTTTAGCTTGGAGTTTCGCTCTCGGGTGGATCGTCTACTACCTAGAGAAGGTCGAGGAGAACAAAGGAGGACGTAAAGACGAAGGACTAGTTTCGATCGGTATAATCCCTTAACACTATAGTTTAGTTTAGCTATGTGTTTGGTTATTATTTGTTTAGCTTCGATTTAAGCGGTTAGTCGATGTTCGTTCCTTAAACTTGATCGTTTTTGTAAATTCCGCCTCCCCACAAGTACTGGGGTGAAGTACATCGACTTACAATAACCACCAAAACCCACCTAAGAAAAATAGTACTGTGAGCTGATGCGGTATCTGTAGAAAAAGATGATAACTGAATAGCTGAATAGCCTGCCTCGACTACTCTGGGGAACAACCTGAAACACATGTGGCACAACGGGGGTGAGTTGCCAACTCGTGAATAGTAGATAACATATGCAGGTAATCGCAGGAATGTACGTACAGCATGAATCTAAGGTATGCGATTACAGTAATAACATGTCATGTGAATGCAAAATAATGGAAAGTACACTAGCAGTTACAATCAATATGTGAAGCAATAGTAACATGACAATAGTATGCAATAACTATACAATAGGGATATGAGAATGTAGATATGCAACTATCATAAGGGTACACTAACAGGTACTACCAATATATGAAACCGCGCATGAAATAGGTAAGTGTGAGGTATAGGGTGGAATATGTCATTTCCACGGAAACCTGACATCGTGGCAGGATCACAATCCATCAAGACAATCAAATCCACAATTCCTCAAATCGGCCCCCAAACTGGCTCTCACAACATATAAGTCTCACATCACCTCAATATACAATATCGAATAGCTCTCCTATATCTCGAATGTATAAATCAACAATCTCTTTCATATTCAATATCCAATCTCAATGAATCACCTATATCCCAAGTCGAATCTCAAGTAAATTTCTAACATCCTAAATAAATATATATGCAGAAATAAATATGATGGGGTCAATACACATATATTAGCGTCCCATTCCACTAATATTGGTGTAAGGGTATATATAACAACGGCTAAATCCCCTGTTATATATACAAAGGTATTAAAAGAAATATCATGAAAACAATGTGCGAAGCATCGACACAGAAATCCCGATAGGTACGTATCATACGCTGTCCCGAAAGCACGAGTGCCTAGCTTTGACCCTCGCCTTTCGACGTATGGATACGCACATGACTCCTAACGGTATCTCCAAGATCCCCGCCGAGTCATTGGTACTGTCACCGGATGGTATGGTTCCCCTACCGGGCTCATCGGCTCATAGCACATCGACATCCCTTTCTTGCCCCGGGGTACCTCCGGGCCCCACCATGTACCCTCTACGGCCTCGACGCCTCCTCGTAGGGGTATATATAATCAGCACCGATAAAACCCATGGTGGATACGCAAATATCATATCAAGGAAACCGGGTTTTTCAATGTATGCATAATTTCATGAACTCCCGCGGTTCCCAAATCCAGAAAACATCATGTAAAATCCAAATAATAATGCGCAATCCAGGAATAAATATATACGATATATCTGAAATGCGAGCATATAAATGAGAATATGTAGCTGAAACCAGATGTATGCGAAACCAATAAGGTACAGCTAAGTAACATCGGTAAAGGTAAATATGTGACTGGAACTAAATATGTGTGTAACATACAGGTGTAGCAATGTATAGGTATCTACCTATAAGAACTGATGTCGTATACCCCCCTGGGTATAAGTAAAATATGTAGGATATCCCCCCGGTATAAGTAAAACATGTGCAAGGTATACCTGTAGCTGTATCGCAAGGTGTATATGTACCTATCACTAAAGGTATGATACACTATAGGTATACCGATAAGCTAGATGTCATGTGTGATAAGCAAAAGTATCTATAATGGCTAGTGTGTGACATGGCAATTATTGACGGTGTGTGTAGCATACAATCCGTACTCGTGCAACATGAACCGTCAATAATATGTGCAGTGCCCTACGCCTACTAGTCACAGTATAACTATATCTAAGTAAATAGGGTAAATGCGCAATTCTAACTATGGCGTAGAATATGCGACAAGTATTTGAATCCTAGCCCAGAAGCATAACGATATGCGGGCGATTCCCCTGTAGATGTTAAATCTACTCACCTACACTCCACGCTAGGCGAATCCTACCACCTGTCTCCCTCTGTAGCAGTGTCAGTAGTCCCCGCCTGCAAACCTAAAAATGAGACAAGGAAATCATATACAAGCCAAATATTTCGCAAAACGCGATATCGAACCCAAACGAGAAACTCGCGTCGCGAACTAAACGCGCGTGTGCATGATATGCTAAAACGTGTGTATATGCGTCTAAAACTACCGCGACACGCCGTGACACGCTGGATCGCAGAACTCACTCATGTATCGTGCATATCGCGCAAACATAACGGACATGAAAAACGATATTAGATCCCAGATTTTCCTATAGGTCAAATCTTATAAAACTATACATGCCAAGACACTAGACAACACAGTAGAAAACCCTAGCCAAGACCCCAACACCCCTGTCCCCTTCCTGGCCGCAATTTGCGGCTAGAATCAATAAATTGTCGGCCTGCATTGGGAATGGGGGTTCGTATTCTGGTGGTGGTATCTATACCTAGTGTACATGCTCCAGTTTTCTCAATTTTGTCCTGTAGGGTCTGGGTCAAAAGCAGATCATAGAAAGCTAATATATCGCTTAAAAATCACCAATTTGCACAAAACACAACCCTATGGTATTTTAGTGAAATCTGGGTAAATTCTCAGTTGAAGTGGCCCTGATAACACTTAAATAGTAGGGTTAACTAACACAATCACATTCTAACCAAAATTCCACATAATTCACCATAATTAGCACTAAACTAGCTAATTTAACACTTATCGAAGCTAATTAACACACAAGCTAAGCAAACTAGGGAAAGGGTTCAGAAAATATACCCTATAGAATCTCAAGAAGCAAGAGAAGAAGTGGAAAGGTGCTGCTATAGTTTGCTGGAGCTCCTGCTGCCCTTGCTGTTGCTGCTGTAGAAGCTGCTGCTGCTGATGCTGATGCTGTTTGCTTCTGGTGTTGCTGTTGTTTCTGTTGTTGTTGCTGCCTCTGGTGCTGTTGTTGTCACTGCTGCAGGTGCTGGTGTGTGTGTGTGTGTTTATGAGAGTGAGAGAATGAGAGAAAAGAGAGTGAGAATGGGAAATGAGAGCTACAACACACACACACCCTTCTCTTTCTCTTTCTTCATTAAATGGGCATGGCACAACCATGTAGCCCCATGCCCATCTCTCTCTCTCTCCCCCCTTAGTCAACCATTCAAACAATATTAAAATTCCATTTAAATTCATTTTTCATTTTCCAATTTAAAACAACCATGCTAACTTAAAACCCAAAACACTTAAACAAAACATAAAACTAGATTAAGAGATGGTTAACCCCAAATTAACACCCTAGTTAACATGCACAAGTGTGTGTGTGCCTAGAAAAATTCTAATAAAATACTCATTAAATAGGATAAAATAATTAAAAACCAATTTGGTAAACTTTTTATTAAAATCCATACATTAAAATATAATTAGCCACAAAACACATTCTAAGGTGTTACAATCTCCCCCTCTTAAAAGAAATTCGTCCCCGAATTTAAAAATATACTGTTACGCGTACCTTCAAAGAGAAGATTACAACTCTCAAATCTCGCTCGCAGCCTCCCAAGTGATTACCTCACTATACGGCTACGCCCAAGAAAACCGTTCATAGATGGCAAGACCCTTGACCGACGTTTCTCCACCTGCCGAACCCTTAACACCATGGCTGCCGGTGAGCGAAACGATCGCGTCCAAGTCCAATGGTCTGGTGCCAAATCGTGTGAGAAAGGTCAAGAAGGTAATTGTAAAGTATTAATATAAGGAAAACGGGGTGAAAATTCAATAATCTGGGCGGAAGTGCCAAATTAAAGGCAACGAAACTAACTCGCTTATAGGATCTCGAAAGGACCTACAATCATGGGACAAGCTTCCCAAAATCCAACACGTCATTCATCGGAAAAATCCGCAGGAATACATGGTTTGCCACTGCGCACTTAAGTCTATGACCAACACAGTCGACACAAGACCTCTATTTGCGCTGGGCTACTTTCATCCTGACCTGAACAACCGGATCATCTCTGAAGTCTCTAGACTAGCTGGGGTCCAAAATCCTACTTACGCAGAGTCAGAAAAACAACAGACTGGTGATCGACACGACCTAACCCCTAAGCCTAAAGGTTGCCAATTGGAGTGTCTCCTGATAACAACCATCGAAGGAGAACCCTAACAATGGCGAGTGACGATCCCAAACTGCTGACAACAATCAACACAACACACAACTTTAAACAAAAACAACTGAGCACATTGAGTAAAACCGGACGACAAGAATCCGAATGGAGTCACACCCTGACTAAACTTAGGTAGAAACCATAACGAAATTCGTGGAGATCTGCTCCCACTCCTACTTTGGAACCGTTAAAGATTGCAACTCTCCAGCCGGCCTCAGATGCTCGACCCAAGCACACAACAAGAAATACACCTTGAAACGAAACCTGAAACTTCTCTTTACATCCCTGTCCATCCGTAACTATCTCACAAGTCACGTCAATATTGGTGGAACTTGAATGAAAACAGAGAGTTGACTGATGTGCCTGTCCTAGGGTTTTACGTGTCTACCCGATAACATCAGGTACACAAACGCGTCCCTAACTAAGCACACCATTGTCACAAATCAAGGACTCCGAATCATTACCCAGCCGAGTATGCTCAAGTATCTCTGACGAACGAGCATCGACGGGCAGTGTCTCACAAAAACGATTAAAGAAAAGTGGTCGGGCGCGGACATGAGCAAGCTGCCCCCTCCGAAGAGATGAACTTAAGCTGTACTCGACGATCACACAAGAACTGTAAATCTGCAGAAGACTATCACAACAATTAAAATCCGCTGCAGGAAGATGTACATTAAGCTCTGGTGGTCCGTGGAAAATTTGACACGACTCTCGAACAAGTAGTGTCTCCAAATCTCCCGCGCAAAACCACCGCGGCCATCTCCAGATCATGAGTGGAATATCCTTCTCGTACTTCCTCCAAATGCAGGGAAGCTAAAGCGATACTCTATAGTGCTACATCGGTGCACGATCGAGCCCCACTCAAGAAACATTACAGTTAAACAACAAGGTCGCCCGAACCAAAGCAAAGAAAGAACTGGTGCCGTTGTTAACTGAATCTTCAACTGCTGAAAACTCTGTACACACATGCCTCAGTCCACAGAAAAGAAATCTCCATTCCGGTCCATTCAGTCGACGGTGCAGCACTACTCTAGAAATCCTGCATGAAACGGCAGTAAGAACCTGCTAAGCCCAAAAATCTGCGAACCTCCATTCTGCACACAAGTCTGGACCTAAGCTGTACGGCCACGATCTCCCTCGGGACCATACAAAACCGTCTTCCGTGGCTACAAGACCTAGGAGTCAACACAAAACAAGCTTGAAGAAACACCCCGAGAATTTAGCAAACTGCTGGTACTCTCCCAGTATCTGCATAACAAATCCTCAAGTGCTACCGCTGTCCCTCAAGACACATTAGATAGACCAGAATGTCGTAAATAACACAACAATAACTGGTCGAGGAACGGCCTGCAGAAATCTGGTTCATCACATCAACGAATGTTGCTAGGGCACCAGTGAATCCAACGACTCACAAAAACACACAAAGCCCGTAGCACGCATAAGGCAGTCTTCGGAATGCCATCACCCCGAATCCCCAATAATGATGACCTGATCCCAAACAAACTTGGAAAATGTCTCGCACTGTGGAGTTGATCGAAGAAATCGTCACGGCGAGGTAAATGATACCTATCCGCACCGTAAGCCGGTTCAAGTAACGATCCGTCGATACACAACTTTAAACTGCCGTCTTTCTCCTTGACGAACAGAAATAGGAGCTCTCTAATGCGAAAAACTCAGACGCACAAAACTCCCCAAACCACAACTCTGCAGCTGATCCTTAAGCTCCCTAAGCTTCGCCGGCTCATCCGGAACAGCGTCGGAAAAACTCTCGCACGAAAGGAACATCAGTCCAACAAACCCTTTGTGGCTACGGTATCACGAATGAACGCCAAGAATCCACGATATCTCCTCAGTAGCCGACTAGCGAAAAAGGCTGAATTCAAGCTGTGAGAGGCGGCACAACTATCCACCTGCACAACAAGAACTGACCTGCCGGGAAAACTGTTAGTGTATATGCCCTAGAGGCCATTACTGTATCATACTAGTTTGTATATTACTTAATGGAAGCTTGGGATATTCACAGTTGTATATACAATCTTGCTCGAAATGGTAGTATGCTACTTGGTTTGTCTCTGCTTTAATATGTGCATGTGTTTCTTTTAGCATATTGCAGGTATACATATTAGTAGAGCCCTTAGGATCTTTGCTTGATTACCAGCGTTGCGATGGCGCTCGCACTCGTGGGAGCTGGGTAATCTATAAGCACATCCTTATACAGGTCCCTGGTCGTTGGACTATCGAGACAGGGCATCGATACTCCGGAGTAGACCAGCGTATGCGCTTCTCATCCCAGTGTGGGAGACGGTCTGTCCCACAGCCGTTAGTACGTCGTACTTGGGATAGTATGCGGGTGCTCGTTAGGTTACGAGTATACTGGACAGGACTCGTCGGGAACTGTTGGTTGGTAATATACCTATCGTCAGTTATCAGTTCCCAGGTGACATGAGTACAGCTTAGTCCGCTGACTTGACACTGTCACTTCGCCTCGAGTGTGTTCCCACTGCACTTTGATTACTACCCTACCACGGCTCAGAGGAGTCGTGCAAACAGGTAGTTTTTGGGTGCAGTCCCGAAGCACTTGGAGGCAGTGACGGTTAGACAGGATTCGTCTCTCCCGGTATTGGGGGTTGACATCGCGCTGTGTCTAGGAGAGCCATTACACGAGTAGTCCCTGGCCAGGGCAAGCGAGATATACTGGTAGGTTTCCAGTGTTATCTCAGGGTGTTCTGGGCTACACTCCGACACGACTTGTACCGCTATTAGGGGACTGACGTTCACCGCCCCCCTAGGCCCGCCATGCGATGTATCAGACGAACAGACCGGACTGTACGGAGATTGTCACATACAGGCTCAGTAGGAGTGCAGATGGGGTTCACCTCGTCAGTCTTCTTATCGACATCTACCTGGGGACCGTTATGTACAGCTAGTGCCGCTTGCGGTCTGTGGTTAAACCCACTGCCAGCGTAGTGTCGAGTCTTTAGAGTCCCACACAGAGAGCTATTCGCCTTTAGGCAAAACGAGTAGAGGTCGCATGGTTTTGCGACAGGGTTCGTTCGCATCCGCGCACTTGTGCACGGTTGCTGTCCGGACAGTTTATACTAGCGGGCTTTGGTTTAAGCCGGATCCTAGTATATGTTTTGAGATTGGTTTTTCTCATTGTGTTCGTGTTCCTCGGATCACGAATGCGGGTGCGTATGCACAGTTGCTTGAGATTGAGGGAGAGGACCTTGTTTAGGGTTAATGACTTTTGTCATTTTATTAACCCTATTGTTTTGTGTGTATTATTGTTAATTGATAATTAGCTTAATTATTGTGCATGGTTGTTGTTGTTGACACTTTGACTTTGTTGACTTGTTGACCAAGTTGACAATTTGACCATGATCATTTCATTTGGAAGATGCTCTTTGATTCTTGCAATTAGCATTAATAATGAAATGATAATGGTCACCTCATGATTTACCATGACAATTTTCAAGCTAATTATACAATTAAAATAACTCACACATATTAGTGAGAATGGCTCACTAATTGATCATTCTATCATATCTTTTCTCTCTCTTGCTCATCCTCTCCCTCAAGCTCTCTCCCTCTCATGTGTTGAGAAACAAAAAGCTTGAGAAAAACCCTCACTTGATCTTCTCTACTCACTCCTAGGGTTCAAGTCTTAGCATTTCTTGCACCCTAGTTACTCCTAGCTTGGAGTTGAAGCTAAAGGTGGTGGCTTTCAAGTGGATCGTTCTTTGACGGAAGGAGACTAGCAAGGTGAGCCCTTTCTACCGTTCCGACGAGCAAGGAGAGAAGGACTAAAGACCAAAGGTATAACCTTTCCATCACTTAGCTACTTTGTAGTTAGGGTTAGCTAGTTTTAGTTTAGCAAAGATCCTCACAAGCTTGGTCCATGTTGCCCAAGTCATTAAAAATTCGTTTTTTATTATGTTTTCCGCCTCCCCGTAAGTACCGGGGTGGGCAACACGGACTTACAGTGGTATCAGAGCCTAACTAAACTCAAACTAGCTAGGTAGTGAAGTGTAACGAAGTTTCGAAACCGAAAATCCAAAAACCGAACTTTGAAAAACCCTAGTTTCTGTTGAAATTTTTTCTGCTCAAAACAGAAAACTTTATATTTGTAAATTCATCTCAGGGTTTTTTAAAAACACACAAGAAAAACGAGACAGAGAATCATCCAAACCGCCGCGCTTCCGCCGCACGAGGTAGGCTCGTGCCGCGGAAGCGCCGCGGTTTGATGACGTCACTGCATCGTTTTTCGTGCAGTGTCTTACTGTGTTGATTTTAGGATTTTTAGGATATATAATATATGCCCAGATTTTCCAGAACAAAAATTTGCTTTTGTGGGCCTATAAATCCGTATTTTTCGGAACTTCACTACGCTTTAACTACATCGGTTATATCTGTAATGCTTGCATGTATTAAACGTCGGCTAATCGCTATAAGACGATTAGTCGGGGTTATACATGATCTGTGATTGTTGTTGTTGGTTTGTGGATATGAATGGATTGGATCGTCGCGGGTGAATGGCCGGGGTTGGATGTGAGATGAGCGTTGTTTTTTTTTCATTCATTTGTAACATGTAAATTGATGTAATAATATTCTTTGTATGGCCGCACAACCGGGTCGGGGTTGTAGCCGTCATTGTATTATTCTTTTTACTGTTTTTGCTCCTAGGATAGACCCATGGAGGGGGTGCACAAACTACCGGGTACTCGAAGTGCCGAGTGGCCTACTCACGGTAGTGAGGGAGGTTGCTTCGCTTCGGGTGCTTGGCGGGTATTTTGCCGCACCCGTAGGGGTCTTGTTAGTGTATATGCCCTAGAGGCCATTACTGTATCATACTAGTTTGTATATTACTTAATGGAAGCTTGGGATATTCACAGTTGTATATACAATCTTGCTCGAAATGGTAGTATGCTACTTGGTTTGTCTCTGCTTTAATATGTGCATGTGTTTCTTTTAGCATATTGCAGGTATACATATTAGTAGAGCCCTTAGGATCTTTGCTTGATTACCAGCGTTGCGATGGCGCTCGCACTCGTGGGAGCTGGGTAATCTATAAGCACATCCTTATACAGGTCCCTGGTCGTTGGACTATCGAGACAGGGCATCGATACTCCGGAGTAGACCAGCGTATGCGCTTCTCATCCCAGTGTGGGAGACGGTCTGTCCCACAGCCGTTAGTACGTCGTACTTGGGATAGTATGCGGGTGCTCGTTAGGTTACGAGTACACTGGACAGGACTCGTAGGGAACTGATTGGTTGGTAATATACCTATCGTCAGTTATCAGTTCCCAGGTGACATGAGTACAGCTTAGTCCGCTGACTTGACACTGTCACTTCGCCTCGAGTGTGTTCCCACTGCACTTTGATTACTACCCTACCACGGCTCAGAGGAGTCGTGCAAACAGGTAGTTTTTGGGTGCAGTCCCGAAGCACTTGGAGGCAGTGACGGTTAGACAGGATTCGTCTCTCCCGGTATTGGGGGTTGACATCGCGCTGTGTCTAGGAGAGCCATTACACGAGTAGTCCCTGGCCAGGGCAAGCGAGATATACTGGTAGGTTTCCAGTGTTATCTCAGGGTGTTCTGGGCTACACTCCGACACGACTTGTACCGCTATTAGGGGACTGACGTTCACCGCCCCCCTAGGCCCGCCATGCGATGTATCAGACGAACAGACCGGACTGTACGGAGATTGTCACATACAGGCTCAGTAGGAGTGCAGATGGGGTTCACCTCGTCAGTCTTCTTATCGACATCTACCTGGGGACCGTTACGTACAGCTAGTGCCGCTTGCGGTCTGTGGTTAAACCCACTGCCAGCGTAGTGTCGAGTCTTTAGAGTCCCACACAGAGAGCTATTCGCCTTTAGGCAAAACGAGTAGAGGTCGCATGGTTTTGCGACAGGGTTCGTTCGCATCCGCGCACTTGTGCACGGTTGCTGTCCGGACAGTTTATACTAGCGGGCTTTGGTTTAAGCCGGATCCTAGTATATGATTTGAGATTGGTTTTTCTCATTGTGTTCGTGTTCCTCGGATCACGAATGCGGGTGCGTATGCACGGTTGCTTGAGATTGAGGGAGAGGACCTTGTTTAGGGTTAATGACTATTGTCATTTTATTAACCCTATTGTTTTTTGTGTGTATTATTGTTAATTGATAATTAGCTTAATTATTGTGCATGGTTGTTGTTGTTGACAATTTGACTTTGTTGACTTGTTGACCAAGTTGACAATTTGACCATGATCATTTCATTTGGAAGATGCTCTTTGATTCTTGCAATTAGCATTAATAATGAAATGATAATGGTCACCTCATGATTTACCATGACAATTTTCAAGCTAATTATACAATTAAAATAACTCACACATATTAGTGAGAATGGCTCACTAATTTATCATTCTATCATATCTTTTCTCTCTCTTGCTCATCCTCTCCCTCAAGCTCTCTCCCTCTCATGTGTTGAGAAACAAAAAAGCTTGAGAAAAACCCTCACTTGATCTTCTCTACTCACTCCTAGGGTTCAAGTCTTAGCATTTCTTGCACCCTAGTTACTCCTAGCTTGGAGTTGAAGCTAAAGGTGGTGGCTTTCAAGTGGATCGTTCTTTGACGGAAGGAGACTAGCAAGGTGAGCCCTTTCTACCGTTCCGACGAGCAAGGAGAGAAGGACTAAAGACCAAAGGTATAACCTTTCCATCACTTAGCTACTTTGTAGTTAGGGTTAGCTAGTTTTAGTTTAGCAAAGATCCTCACAAGCTTGGTCCATGTTGCCTAAGTCATTAAAAATTCGTTTTTTATTATGTTTTCCGCCTCCCCGTAAGTACCGGGGTGGGCAACACGGACTTACAGTGGTATCAGAGCCAGGTTTCGATCCTGGGACCTGTGGGCTACCCCGGTACTTACGGGGAGGCGGAAAACATAATAAAAAACGAATTTTTAATGACTTAGGCAACATGGACCAAGCTTGTGAGGATCTTTGCTAAACTAAACTCAAACTAGCTAAGTAGTGAAGTGTAACGAAGTTTCGAAACCGAAAATCCAAAAACCGAACTTTGAAAAACCCTAGTTTCTGTTGAAATTTTTTCTGCTCAAAACAGAAAACTTTATATTTGTAAAATCATCTCAGGGTTTTTTAAAAACACACAAGAAAAACGAGACAGAGAATCATCCAAACCGCCGCGCTTCCGCCGCACGAGGTAGGCTCGTGCCGCGGAAGCGCCGCGGTTTGATGACGTCACTGCATCGTTTTTCGTGCAGTGTCTTACTGTGTTGATTTTAGGATTTTTTGGATATATAATATATGCCCAGATTTTCCAGAACAAAAATTTGCTTTTGTGGGCCTATAAATCCGTATTTTTTCGGAACTTCACTACGCTTTAACTACATCGGTTATATCTGTAATGCTTGCATGTATTGAACGTCGGCTAATCGCTATAAGACGATTAGTCGGGGTTATACATGATCTGTGATTGTTGATGTTGGTTTGTGGATATGAATGGATTGGATCGTCGCGGGTGAATGGCCGGGGTTGGATGTGAGATGAGCGTTGTTTTCTTTCATTCATTTGTAACATGTAAATTGATGTAATAATATTCTTTGTATGGCCGCACAACCGGGTCGGGGTTGTAGCCGTCATTGTATTATTCTTTTTACTGTTTTTGCTCCTAGGATAGACCCATGGAGGGGGTGCACAAACTACCGGGTACTCGAAGTGCCGAGTGGCCTACTCACGGTGGTGAGGGAGGTTGCTTCGCTTCGGGTGCTTGGCGGGTAGTTTGCCGCACCCGTAGGGGTCTTGGGTGGGGTATTGGCTATTCACCGCGACCGTGTAATCCGCTTTGCGTTGCAGGCTCGAACGCATTGCGGATTCCTAGTATATCCAATGTATTCATCTGTGATCTGTAATGTCTATCATTGCTGTATATATATATATAAATAACTATTTAGGCGTTGCTTATGTTTTACAGCCGCGCTAGCCCAGCCCCCGCTCTGTCGTTAGTTAAGTAACCTAACGGGTGATGACGGGGCCCCGTGGCGAATGCGAATGGCATAAGCGTACGTCATATTTTGGTTGTTTTCTGCAATGGTAGGATTAAATGATGGGACGCATTAAAAGAACTAATGCAAGAAATAAACCAAGTAAAAGTCGATTGGAACACTTTGAAAACCACTCGGTTCTTTTCAAAACTGAACTTTTAAACGCGGAGCTTGAACCACTCCTTTTAAAAGCTATCTCGTTCCATCGATTATATCAAGTTCACTACGTTCACGGTTTCGCCAAAACCATCCGTAGCCCTCCATCATTTCGGTTAAATATTCGGTAGTATTCAAGCTATGTATTTTGACCTCACGCCAAGGCATAGTGATTGGTAGCTGCCGGATATTTATCCGTTGCATAGATAGAATGGGTTGATTTGAGACAGTCGTGCTGCCATTTTGGCCTACGTCAAGGGTAGGTACGGGTGGGTTCAAATTAACCAGGATAATGATGGGAAGAACTTGACATGTGACTTATGACATTTTGACCTCACGCCAAGGTCATAAGAGCATGGGGCAAAAATCCACATCGGGAGTTTCATAAGCACTGAAACTTGCTAGCGTTGCATACCATTTGGAGTGTGATGATTCTGGTAGGATTCCTTCGGTTTTATCACACGATGATATTTGGATCCCGATCCTACTGTGAGTATATGCTACTCCTCGGGAAAACTCTCACTTAACGATCAATGCTATAAACCTAGTAGGTGCCTAGAAAGGTGTTAGCGGGGTTACGCCCCCAGGGAAAAGAGGTTACTTAATTAAGGAACTTCGCGAAAGCGTTGGAAAACCTCCCTCGAAGTACCGACACTGGCCTGGCTGAACGGTTAAGCAAGTATTGTACGGTGAGAAAGATCCCGGCTAATCCTTTTCTTTACGGTTTGAGAAGGGATTCGAGAAACAGTGGGAGCCATCCAGTTTAGACAAACTAAAAACCACTCTAAACTTGCAAGAGCATCATGCTAAAGTGTTTCTTTTCTCTCTCCTAATTGCAGCGACCATTCAACATGACCGGACTTAAGTTACTGTTAGATAAAAATAAATTGACAGGGCCAAACTACAAAGATTGGCTCAGGAATGTCAAGATTGCAATCACCTATGACAAGCTGGGGTATCTTCTTACCACCAAAGCTCCCCCTGTCCCTGGTCCAACTTCCAGTATCGCGGATAAGGAAATCCGCAAGACTTGGGAGATTGATAGCGCGAAGGCCAAGTGCCTCCTGCTTGCCTCGATGGACAACGAACATCAGAGGAGGCATGAGAATATGGACATGGAATCCATATTGCTCCATACAAAAGAACTGTATGGAGAGCAATCACGTATCGCGAGATACGAAGCTTCGAAAAAGTTATTTTCGACAAGAATGGCCGTCGGATCATCAGTAGCCGAGCATGTGCTAAAGATGATCGGCTACATTGAGGAGCTCGCTGACCTAGGGATCACATTGGAGAGTGAGCTATATACGGATATAGTTCTCCAGTCCCTTCCTTCCACTTACGCCCAGTTCATACTGAACTTCAACCTACAAGAAAAAGAGGTTGAACTTTCAGAGCTCCTCAACATGCTGAGGAGCGCAGAGGGCACCCTACAGAAAGGTAGGGAGACATCCACTTTGTTTGTAGGAGGATCTTCCTCTTCTAGGTCCAGGGCGAAAGCCAAGGGCAAGAAGAAGAAAGCCCCCGCCAAACCAAGAGGCGGTGTCGGTAAAGTGGATACGAAGGGAAAGGGTAAAGCAACAAAGGTAGCGGGGAAGCTTGTGGATAAGGAGGAATGCTTCTTTTGTCATAAGAAAGGACACTGGAAGAATGATTGCAGGGCCTGGAAGGCCAGAACACAGGAATTGAAGCAGGTTGCAGCTTCAGCTTCAGGTGTGTATGTTATTGAAAACTGTCTATCAATAAACTCTGCATCCTGGGTATTGGATACCGGATCAGGATCTCATATCTGTAATTCTTTGCAGGCGTTGAGAAAGCGTAGAGTTTTGAAGGCAGGTGACATGACCCTCAGAGTTGCGAACGGTGCTAGCATGGATGCAGAGGCCGTGGGGGACTATCACCTGGGATTATCTGATGGACACTTTTTGGTTTTGCGTAGTTGTTATTATGTACCAAATGCAACCTGTAATATCATATCTGTATCTTTATTATCTAAAGAAGGTTATGAATTTGCATTTGTAAGTAATGTAGTGAACATTCACCTTAATCAAGTTTTGATTGGGTCAGGTACATTGAACAACGGTATTTACGTTTTAAACCAACCGCAGGTTTTCAATATCCAGAATACACACAAAAGAAAGTCTCCAGAAATTAATAAAACTTTCTTATGGCATTGTAGACTGGGTCACATCAATGAGACACGGTTGACTAAGTTACATAAAGAAGGATACTTGGATCCGTTCGAGTATCAGTCTTATGCCACTTGTGAATCTTGTCTCATGGGAAAGATGACAAAGGCTCCGTTCACTGGACACGGAGAAAGAGCGAGCGAGCTCTTGGGACTCGTACACAGCGACGTGTGCGGTCCAATGTCTACACATGCGCGAAGCGGTTTTTCTTACTTCATTACTTTTACGGATGATTTCTCAAGATTCGGACACATCTTCTTAATGAAGCATAAATCCGAAGCTTTTGATAAGTTCCAGGAATATAAGAATGAAGTAGAAAAACAAACCGGCAAAAGTATCAAGATCCTAAGATCGGATCGAGGAGGAGAATACTTAAGTGCCGAATTCCTGAATTACTTAAAAGAGAATGGAATTCTCTCTCAGCTTACTCCTCCATACACTCCGCAACATAACGGTGTATCGGAGAGACGGAACCGGACCCTATTGGATATGGTACGGTCCATGATGAGTAACGCTGAGTTACCGCGATCGTTCTGGGGATATGCACTAGAAACAGCTGCATATCTTTTGAACCGTGTTCCCACTAAGACTGTGCCTACCACACCATATGAGTTATGGAGTGGGAAGAAACCCTATCTTCAATACTTGAAGATTTGGGGATGTCCAGCTTATGTCAAAAAGCAGCATACGGACAAGCTCGAGGCACGCTCAGTACTGTGCAAGTTTGTGGGATACCCAAAGAACTCCAGGGGGTATCTTTTCTATTACGCAGAGGAACAAAAAGTCCTTATTTCTCGTAATGCCCATTTTCTGGAACATCAGTTTTTAGAAAAAGAATTAAGTGGGAGCGCGATAGAACTGGAAGAAATTCCAGAACCGCAAGCTATTACTGAAAGCTTAGTAGAACCAGAGGGTTCAAAAGAACAGGACATTCCTATGCCACTCCGCAGAAGTAGTAGGCAGTCTCATCCGCCCGAGAGGTACTACGGTTTTCTCATTGACGGGGATAGAGAAGATTGCATCCTGGATTGTGATGAGCCTACTAGCTTCCAGCAAGCCATTCAGAGCGTCGACTCGGTAAAATGGCTGGATGCAATGCGGACCGAGATGGAGTCCATGTACACCAACAAAGTATGGACGTTGGACATTGCTCCAGACGGGGTAAAACCCGTAGGATGCAAGTGGATCTTCAAAAGGAAGATTGGTGTAGATGGACAGGTTGAGACCTATAAAGCTAGACTGGTAGCAAAGGGTTTTCGTCAGCGACCTGGTTTGGACTATGACGAAACCTTTTCTCCAGTAGCTATGCTGAAATCCATTCGGATCCTTCTTGCCATCGCTGCTTTCCACGATTATGAGATCTGGCAGATGGACGTAAAGACAGCTTTTCTAAATGGTCATTTAGAGGAGTGTGTCTATATGGATCAGCCAGAGGGTTTCATTCAGAGTGGGAGCAGCGGAAAGGTGTGCAAGTTGCTCAAGTCCATTTATGGACTCAAGCAGGCATCGCGGAGTTGGAACATCTGTTTTGATGAGACAGTCAAAGAATTTGGCTTTATCAAAAATCCAGATGAACCATGCATCTATTGTAGATTTGTAGCGAGAACTGTAGTATTCCTCGTTTTATACGTGGATGACATTCTCTTAATAGGAAATGACATTCCTATGCTACAATCTGTCAAGGGGTTCTTGTCACACAGGTTCTCCATGAAAGACCTGGGTGATGCCTCTTACATTCTGGGTATCCGGATCTACCGTGACAGATCCAAGAGGATATTAGGACTCTCGCAGTCCAGGTACATCGACACCATACTGAAGAGATTCAGTATGGAAGATTCCAAGCGCGGTAATCTACCGGCTTGTCACGGGATCACTCTCTCCAAAGAGATGTCTCCCAAGACTGATTTGGAGAGGGATCGCATGTCTATTATACCCTACGCTTCTGCGGTAGGCTCTATAATGTATGCGATGTTGTGTACCAGACCGGATGTGGCTTATGCACTGAGTGTGGTAAGCAGGTATCAGTCAAACCCTGGGGAGAAACATTGGACAGCAGTAAAGAACATTCTCAAGTACCTGAGAAGGACTAAGGAGATGTTCTTGGTGTATGGCGGAAAAGACCTGCAGATTGAGGCCTTTGCTGACTCCAGCTTCCAGAGTGACAAGGATGATTCCAAGTCCATGTCGGGTTTTGTCTTTACCCTCAATGGAGGGGCGGTGTGTTGGAAGAGCTCCAAACAGGAAACCGTTGCTGACTCGACTATGGAAGCGGAATACATCGCTGCATCTGATGCCGCAAAAGAAGCTGTCTGGATGAGGAAATTCTTGAGAGAACTTCAGGTGGTTCCGTCCATTGTTGACCCAATACCTCTGTATTGCGACAACAACGGGGCTATAGCTTTAGCGAAGGAACCCAGGTCCCATCAGAAATCCAGACACATCTTAAGGCGGTATCACCTGATCAGGGAGATCGTAGATCGCCAGGAGATCGAGGTCCGGAGAGTTGCATCAGAGGATAACACAGCAGATCCATTCACCAAGGCCTTGCCCCAGACTCAGTTCGAGCGGCTGATCGAGATGATAGGTCTTCGATACGCCAGTACATGGCCTTAGTGCAAGTGGGAGATTGTTAGTGTATATGCCCTAGAGGCCATTACTGTATCATACTAGTTTGTATATTACTTAATGGAAGCTTGGGATATTCACAGTTGTATATACAATCTTGCTCGAAATGGTAGTATGCTACTTGGTTTGTCTCTGCTTTAATATGTGCATGTGTTTCTTTTAGCATATTGCAGGTATACATATTAGTAGAGCCCTTAGGATCTTTGCTTGATTACCAGCGTTGCGATGGCGCTCGCACTCGTGGGAGCTGGGTAATCTATAAGCACATCCTTATACAGGTCCCTGGTCGTTGGACTATCGAGACAGGGCATCGATACTCCGGAGTAGACCAGCGTATGCGCTTCTCATCCCAGTGTGGGAGACGGTCTGTCCCACAGCCGTTAGTACGTCGTACTTGGGATAGTATGCGGGTGCTCGTTAGGTTACGAGTACACTGGACAGGACTCGTAGGGAACTGATTGGTTGGTAATATACCTATCGTCAGTTATCAGTTCCCAGGTGACATGAGTACAGCTTAGTCCGCTGACTTGACACTGTCACTTCGCCTCGAGTGTGTTCCCACTGCACTTTGATTACTACCCTACCACGGCTCAGAGGAGTCGTGCAAACAGGTAGTTTTTGGGTGCAGTCCCGAAGCACTTGGAGGCAGTGACGGTTAGACAGGATTCGTCTCTCCCGGTATTGGGGGTTGACATCGCGCTGTGTCTAGGAGAGCCATTACACGAGTAGTCCCTGGCCAGGGCAAGCGAGATATACTGGTAGGTTTCCAGTGTTATCTCAGGGTGTTCTGGGCTACACTCCGACACGACTTGTACCGCTATTAGGGGACTGACGTTCACCGCCCCCCTAGGCCCGCCATGCGATGTATCAGACGAACAGACCGGACTGTACGGAGATTGTCACATACAGGCTCAGTAGGAGTGCAGATGGGGTTCACCTCGTCAGTCTTCTTATCGACATCTACCTGGGGACCGTTACGTACAGCTAGTGCCGCTTGCGGTCTGTGGTTAAACCCACTGCCAGCGTAGTGTCGAGTCTTTAGAGTCCCACACAGAGAGCTATTCGCCTTTAGGCAAAACGAGTAGAGGTCGCATGGTTTTGCGACAGGGTTCGTTCGCATCCGCGCACTTGTGCACGGTTGCTGTCCGGACAGTTTATACTAGCGGGCTTTGGTTTAAGCCGGATCCTAGTATATGATTTGAGATTGGTTTTTCTCATTGTGTTCGTGTTCCTCGGATCACGAATGCGGGTGCGTATGCACGGTTGCTTGAGATTGAGGGAGAGGACCTTGTTTAGGGTTAATGACTATTGTCATTTTATTAACCCTATTGTTTTTTGTGTGTATTATTGTTAATTGATAATTAGCTTAATTATTGTGCATGGTTGTTGTTGTTGACAATTTGACTTTGTTGACTTGTTGACCAAGTTGACAATTTGACCATGATCATTTCATTTGGAAGATGCTCTTTGATTCTTGCAATTAGCATTAATAATGAAATGATAATGGTCACCTCATGATTTACCATGACAATTTTCAAGCTAATTATACAATTAAAATAACTCACACATATTAGTGAGAATGGCTCACTAATTTATCATTCTATCATATCTTTTCTCTCTCTTGCTCATCCTCTCCCTCAAGCTCTCTCCCTCTCATGTGTTGAGAAACAAAAAAGCTTGAGAAAAACCCTCACTTGATCTTCTCTACTCACTCCTAGGGTTCAAGTCTTAGCATTTCTTGCACCCTAGTTACTCCTAGCTTGGAGTTGAAGCTAAAGGTGGTGGCTTTCAAGTGGATCGTTCTTTGACGGAAGGAGACTAGCAAGGTGAGCCCTTTCTACCGTTCCGACGAGCAAGGAGAGAAGGACTAAAGACCAAAGGTATAACCTTTCCATCACTTAGCTACTTTGTAGTTAGGGTTAGCTAGTTTTAGTTTAGCAAAGATCCTCACAAGTTTGGTCCATGTTGCCTAAGTCATTAAAAATTCGTTTTTTATTATGTTTTCCGCCTCCCCGTAAGTACCGGGGTGGGCAACACGGACTTACAGGTCTTGGGTGGGGTATTGGCTATTCACCGCGACCGTGTAATCCGCTTTGCGTTGCAGGCTCGAACGCATTGCGGATTCCTAGTATATCCAATGTATTCATCTGTGATCTGTAATGTCTATCATTGCTGTATATATATATAAATAACTATTTAGGCGTTGCTTATGTTTTACAGCCGCGCTAGCCCAGCCCCCGCTCTGTCGTTAGTTAAGTAACCTAACGGGTGATGACGGGGCCCCGTGGCGAATGCGAATGGCATAAGCGTACGTCATATTTTGGTTGTTTTCTGCAATGGTAGGATTAAATGATGGGACGCATTAAAAGAACTAATGCAAGAAATAAACCAAGTAAAAGTCGATTGGAACACTTTGAAAACCACTCGGTTCTTTTCAAAACTAAACTTTTAAACGCGGAGCTTGAACCACTCCTTTTAAAAGCTATCTCGTTCCATCGATTATATCAAGTTCACTACGTTCACGGTTTCGCCAAAACCATCCGTAGCCCTCCGTCGTTTCATATGAATATTCAACAGTATTCAAGCTGTGTTTGTTGGCCTTAGTCAAGGCACAGTGTTTGGTAGCTGGTGGGTATTCATATGTTGCATAGATAGAATGCGTTGGTTTGAGACAGTCGTATTGCCTTGTTGGCCATAGTCAAGGGTGGATACGGGTGGGTTCAAATTAACCTGGATAACGACGGGTAGAACTTGACATGTGACTTATGATTTGTTGGCCTTAGTCAAGGTCATAAGAGCATGGGGCAAAAATACACATCGGGAGTTTCATAAGTACTGAAACTTGCTAGTGTTGCATACCATTTGGAGTGTGATGATTCTGGTAGGATTCCTTCGGTTTTATCACGCGATGATATTTGGATCCCGATCCTACTGTGAGTATATGCTACTCCCCGAGAAAACTCTCACTCAACGATCAATGCTATAAACCTAGTAGGTGCCTAGAAAGGTGTTAGCGGGGCTACGCCCACAGGGAAAAGAGGTTACTTAATTAAGGAACTTCGCGAAAGCGTTGGAAAACCTCCCTCGAAGTACCGACACTGGCCTGGCTGAACGGTTAAGCAAGTATTGTACGGTGAGAATGATCCCGGCTAATCCTTTTCTTTACGGTTTGAGAAGGGATTCGAGAAACAGTGGGAGCCATCCAGTTTAGACAAACTAAAAACCACTCTAAACTTGCAAGAGCATCATGCTAAAGTGTTTCTTTTCTCTCTCCTAATTGCAGCGACCATTCAACATGACCGGACTTAAGTTACTGTTAGATAAAAATAAATTGACAGGGCCAAACTACAAAGATTGGCTCAGGAATGTCAAGATTGCAATCACCTATGACAAGCTGGGGTATCTTCTTACCACCAAAGCTCCCCCTGTCCCTGGTCCAACTTCCAGTATCGCGGATAAGGAAATCCGCAAGACTTGGGAGATTGATAGCGCGAAGGCCAAGTGCCTCCTGCTTGCCTCGATGGACAACGAACATCAGAGGAGGCATGAGAATATGGACATGGAATCCATATTGCTCCATACAAAAGAACTGTATGGAGAGCAATCACGTATCGCGAGATACGAAGCTTCGAAAAAGTTATTTTCGACAAGAATGGCCGTCGGATCATCAGTAGCCGAGCATGTGCTAAAGATGATCGGCTACATTGAGGAGCTCGCTGACCTAGGGATCACATTGGAGAGTGAGCTATATACGGATATAGTTCTCCAGTCCCTTCCTTCCACTTACGCCCAGTTCATACTGAACTTCAACCTACAAGAAAAGGAGGTTGAACTTTCAGAGCTCCTCAACATGCTGAGGAGTGCAGAGGGCACCCTACAGAAAGGTAGGGAGACATCCACTTTGTTTGTAGGAGGATCTTCCTCTTCTAGGTCCAGGGCGAAAGCCAAGGGCAAGAAGAAGAAAGCCCCCGCCAAACCAAGAGGCGGTGTCGGTAAAGTGGATACGAAGGGAAAGGGTAAAGCAACAAAGGTAGCGGGGAAGCTTGTGGATAAGGAGGAATGCTTCTTTTGTCATAAGAAAGGACACTGGAAGAGTGATTGCAGGGCCTGGAAGGCCAGAACACAGGAATTGAAGCAGGTTGCAGCTTCAGCTTCAGGTGTGTATGTTATTGAAAACTGTCTATCAATAAACTCTGCATCCTGGGTATTGGATACCGGATCAGGATCTCATATCTGTAATTCTTTGCAGGCGTTGAGAAAGCGTAGAGTTTTGAAGGCAGGTGACATGACCCTCAGAGTTGCGAACGGTGCTAGCATGAATGCAGAGGCCGTGGGGGACTATCACCTGGGATTATCTGATGGACACTTTTTGGTTTTGCGTAGTTGTTATTATGTACCAAATGCAACCTGTAATATCATATCTGTATCTTTATTATCTAAAGAAGGTTATGAATTTGCATTTGTAAGTGATGTAGTGAACATTCACCTTAATCAAGTGTTGATTGGGTCAGGTACATTAAACAACGGTATTTACGTTTTAAACCAACCACAGGTTTTCAATATCCAGAATACACACAAAAGAAAGTCTCCAGATATTAATCAGGCTTTCTTATGGCATTGTAGACTGGGTCACATCAATGAGACACGGTTGACTAAGTTACATAAAGAAGGATACTTGGATCCGTTCGAGTATCAGTCTTATGCCACTTGTGAATCTTGTCTCATGGGAAAGATGACAAAGGCTCCGTTCACTGGACACGGAGAAAGAGCGAGCGAGCTCTTGGGACTCGTACACAGTGACGTGTGCGGTCCAATGTCTACACATGCGCGAAGCGGTTACTCTTACTTCATTACTTTTACGGATGATTTTTCAAGGTACGGTTATGTCTTCTTAATGAAACATAAGTCCGAGGCCTTTGAAAAGTTCCAGGAATATAAGAATGAAGTGGAGAAACAGACCGGCAAAAGTATCAAGATTCTAAGATCGGATCGAGGTGGAGAATACTTAAGTGCCGAGTTCCTGAATTATTTAAAAGAGAATGGAATTCTCTCTCAGCTTACTCCTCCATACACTCCGCAACATAACGGTGTATCGGAGAGAAGGAACCGAACCCTATTGGATATGGTACGGTCCATGATGAGTAAGGCTGAGTTACCGCGATCTTTCTGGGGTTATGCACTGGAAACAGCTGCACATCTCTTGAACCAAGTTCCTACTAAAACAGTGCCTACCACACCATATCAGATGTGGAGTGGGAAGAAACCCTGTCTTAAATCCTTTAAGACATGGGGATGTCCAGCTTTTGTAAAAAAGCAGCATGCGGACAAGCTCGAGGCACGCTCAGTACAGTGCAAGTTTGTGGGATACCCAAAGAACTCCAAGGGGTATCTCTTCTATTACGCAGAGGAGCAAAAAGTCCTTGTTTCTCGTCATGCCCGCTTCTTGGAAACTGAGTTTTTAGAAAATCAGATAAGCGGGAGCGCAGTAGAACTGGAAGAAATTCCAGAACCACAAACCATTACTGAAAGCTTAGAGGAACCAGAAGGTTCGAAAGAACAGGACATTCCCATGCCACTCCGCAGAAGTAGTAGGCAGTCTCATCCGCCCGAGAGGTACTACGGTTTTCTCATTGACGGGGATAGAGAGGATTGCATCCTGGATTGTGATGAGCCTACTAGCTTCCAGCAAGCCATTCAGAGCGCCGACTCGGTAAAATGGCTGGATGCAATGCGGACCGAGATGGAGTCCATGTACACCAACAAAGTATGGACGTTGGACATTGCTCCAGACGGGGTAAAACCCGTAGGATGCAAGTGGATCTTCAAAAGGAAGATTGGTGTAGATGGACAGGTTGAGACCTATAAAGCTAGACTGGTAGCAAAGGGCTTTCGTCAGCGACCTGGTTTGGACTATGACGAAACCTTTTCTCCAGTAGCTATGCTGAAATCCATTCGGATCCTTCTTGCCATCGCTGCTTTCCACGATTATGAGATTTGGCAGATGGACGTAAAGACAGCTTTTCTAAATGGTCATTTAGAGGAGTGTGTCTATATGGATCAGCCAGAGGGTTTCATTCAGAGTGGGAGCAGCGGAAAGGTGTGCAAGTTGCTCAAGTCCATTTATGGACTCAAGCAGGCATCGCAGAGTTGGAACATCTGTTTTGATGAGACAGTCAAAGAATTTGGCTTTATCAAAAATCCAGATGAACCATGCATCTATTGTAGATTTGTAGCGAGAACTGTAGTATTCCTCGTTTTATACGTGGATGACATTCTCTTAATAGGAAATGACATTCCTATGCTACAATCTGTCAAGGGGTTCTTGTTACACAGGTTCTCCATGAAAGACCTGGGTGATGCCTCTTACATTCTGGGTATCCGGATCTACCGTGACAGATCCAAGAGGATATTAGGACTCTCGCAGTCCAGGTACATCGACACCATACTGAAGAGATTCAGTATGGAAGATTCCAAGCGCGGTAATCTACCGGCTTGTCACGGGATCACTCTCTCCAAAGAGATGTCTCCCAAGACTGATTTGGAGAGGGATCGCATGTCTATTATACCCTACGCTTCTGCGGTAGGCTCTATAATGTATGCGATGTTGTGTACCAGACCGGATGTGGCTTATGCACTGAGTGTGGTAAGCAGGTATCAGTCAAACCCAGGGGAGAAACATTGGATAGCAGTAAAGAACATTCTCAAGTACCTGAGAAGGACTAAGGAGATGTTCTTGGTGTATGGCGGAAAAGACCTGCAGATTGAGGCCTTTGCTGACTCCAGCTTCCAGAGTGACAAGGATGATTCCAAGTCCATGTCGGGTTTTGTCTTTACCCTCAATGGAGGGGCGGTGTGTTGGAAGAGCTCCAAACAGGAAACCGTTGCTGACTCGACTATGGAAGCGGAATACATCGCTGCATCTGATGCCGCAAAAGAAGCTGTCTGGATGAGGAAGTTCTTGAAAGAACTTCAGGTGGTTCCGTCCATTGTTGACCCAATACCTCTGTATTGCGACAACAACGGGGCTATAGCTTTAGCGAAGGAACCCAGGTCCCATCAGAAATCCAGACACATCTTAAGGCGGTATCACCTGATCAGGGAGATCGTGGATCGCCAGGAGATCGAGGTCCGGAGAGTTGCATCAGAGGATAACACAGCAGATCCATTCACCAAGGCCTTGCCCCAGACTCAGTTCGAGCGGCTGATCGAGATGATAGGTCTTCGATACGCCAGTACATGGCCTTAGTGCAAGTGGGAGATTGTTAGTGTATATGCCCTAGAGGCCATTACTGTATCATACTAGTTTGTATATTACTTAATGGAAGCTTGGGATATTCACAGTTGTATATACAATCTTGCTCGAAATGGTAGTATGCTACTTGGTTTGTCTCTGCTTTAATATGTGCATGTGTTTCTTTTAGCATATTGCAGGTATACATATTAGTAGAGCCCTTAGGATCTTTGCTTGATTACCAGCGTTGCGATGGCGCTCGCACTCGTGGGAGCTGGGTAATCTATAAGCACATCCTTATACAGGTCCCTGGTCGTTGGACTATCGAGACAGGGCATCGATACTCCGGAGTAGACCAGCGTATGCGCTTCTCATCCCAGTGTGGGAGACGGTCTGTCCCACAGCCGTTAGTACGTCGTACTTGGGATAGTATGCGGGTGCTCGTTAGGTTACGAGTACACTGGACAGGACTCGTCGGGAACTGTTGGTTGGTAATATACCTATCGTCAGTTATCAGTTCCCAGGTGACATGAGTACAGCTTAGTCCGCTGACTTGACACTGTCACTTCGCCTCGAGTGTGTTCCCACTGCACTTTGATTACTACCCTACCACGGCTCAGAGGAGTCGTGCAAACAGGTAGTTTTTGGGTGCAGTCCCGAAGCACTTGGAGGCAGTGACGGTTAGACAGGATTCGTCTCTCCCGGTATTGGGGGTTGACATCGCGCTGTGTCTAGGAGAGCCATTACACGAGTAGTCCCTGGCCAGGGCAAGCGAGATATACTGGTAGGTTTCCAGTGTTATCTCAGGGTGTTCTGGGCTACACTCCGACACGACTTGTACCGCTATTAGGGGACTGACGTTCACCGCCCCCCTAGGCCCGCCATGCGATGTATCAGACGAACAGACCGGACTGTACGGAGATTGTCACATACAGGCTCAGTAGGAGTGCAGATGGGGTTCACCTCGTCAGTCTTCTTATCGACATCTACCTGGGGACCGTTATGTACAGCTAGTGCCGCTTGCGGTCTGTGGTTAAACCCACTGCCAGCGTAGTGTCGAGTCTTTAGAGTCCCACACAGAGAGCTATTCGCCTTTAGGCAAAACGAGTAGAGGTCGCATGGTTTTGCGACAGGGTTCGTTCGCATCCGCGCACTTGTGCACGGTTGCTGTCCGGACAGTTTATACTAGCGGGCTTTGGTTTAAGCCGGATCCTAGTATATGTTTTGAGATTGGTTTTTCTCATTGTGTTCGTGTTCCTCGGATCACGAATGCGGGTGCGTATGCACAGTTGCTTGAGATTGAGGGAGAGGACCTTGTTTAGGGTTAATGACTTTTGTCATTTTATTAACCCTATTGTTTTGTGTGTATTATTGTTAATTGATAATTAGCTTAATTATTGTGCATGGTTGTTGTTGTTGACACTTTGACTTTGTTGACTTGTTGACCAAGTTGACAATTTGACCATGATCATTTCATTTGGAAGATGCTCTTTGATTCTTGCAATTAGCATTAATAATGAAATGATAATGGTCACCTCATGATTTACCATGACAATTTTCAAGCTAATTATACAATTAAAATAACTCACACATATTAGTGAGAATGGCTCACTAATTGATCATTCTATCATATCTTTTCTCTCTCTTGCTCATCCTCTCCCTCAAGCTCTCTCCCTCTCATGTGTTGAGAAACAAAAAGCTTGAGAAAAACCCTCACTTGATCTTCTCTACTCACTCCTAGGGTTCAAGTCTTAGCATTTCTTGCACCCTAGTTACTCCTAGCTTGGAGTTGAAGCTAAAGGTGGTGGCTTTCAAGTGGATCGTTCTTTGACGGAAGGAGACTAGCAAGGTGAGCCCTTTCTACCGTTCCGACGAGCAAGGAGAGAAGGACTAAAGACCAAAGGTATAACCTTTCCATCACTTAGCTACTTTGTAGTTAGGGTTAGCTAGTTTTAGTTTAGCAAAGATCCTCACAAGCTTGGTCCATGTTGCCCAAGTCATTAAAAATTCGTTTTTTATTATGTTTTCCGCCTCCCCGTAAGTACCGGGGTGGGCAACACGGACTTACAAAAACAAACCTGACTGTTTCCTCACGGTAGTCCACAGACGCCTAACATGAAACTAAACAGTCCGTGCCCAGGAGAACGTCAAATCCAACATCTCTAGAAGGATCAAAACGACGGACGAATCTCTATCTCTTATCCGATTGGCACACAACTGAATACGTGTCGCGCAACAAAAGAATCGCTGACAAAAGTTAGCACAACTACGACCAATCTACCCAACCACGGTAGAAGCATGAAAAACAAACGAACACATCAAAAGAACATGCGGAAAAAGGATACCTGAAAACTCTGCATTGGACGTCTGCGCGTCCCGATGAGTAGAAGCAAACTCCTGTGTCTGCCCTCTACCCGCAACTGGCTGAACTCCTCTGGTAGACTGAGCTCTCTGAGCAAATCTTCCACGTCCACAGCCTCTCTGATGACGATCCTGACGAGGTGCTAAGGAACAATCCCTGACGAAGTGCTGAAGGCTCCCGCATCGAAAACATCCACGCGCTGACTGCTGACCATCCTGGGGATGAGAGCTGAACGACTGTCCTCGTCCTAAGCCTCTGCTACTCCCGCGACGGCCACAAAATCTGTCTCGATGACCAAACCTCTGTCTCTGGGCTGGTACACTTGTACGAGTCTTCCACTGTCCTGGAACTCTCTGAGCCTCTGGAATATGCGCCTCATCAACTGGAGCTGCAACCACTGGTGCTATGTAGGTGACGGACTGCTGCATGCTGATCGCAAGTGACAACTGAGTAACAGGGGTGACAACCTCCTGTCGTAGCTCCCGAACGACATCAACCAAAGAACTCATAGTCTGGCGGAAGTCCTGCGTCTCTGCCAAAAATCTATCAATAGTATATGTCGTAGGCTGATCCGTCTGCACCTGTGCAACTAGAGTGCCATCCTGGTCAGTACTCGTCTCACCCGAGCCAACTCTGACCTCGGCCCTCGCTGCATCACTCTGAGTCCCCATAGTCATCGGTGGCAAGGCTATAAATAGATATAAGATTCGATGAAAATAAGGAATCGAATCTCAATGATAAGAATCATCAAGGAAGGAATTTCAAGCAATTTGTACTTAGGTCACTTAAGGCGAAGTACCGCATCATGTGTATGCTGCAGACATACACACACTACGTTACTCTGCTTAAGCCACCTACTCCATCATACTAAGGTCATCCTACACTCCAAAAGGTAAAACCCAGCGCTCTGATACCAACTTTTTCATGACCCGAAATTGGCCCGTGACGGCCCTAATACTACGCAACGCCCTAAGACGTAACGTAGTAAAAGAAAGCCAAAACCCAGAAATCTAAACCAAGAAAATACGGAAAAGATAATATAAGTTTTTGAAACATTTGAAATCGCAACCCAAATTCCTTAAAAGTTCTACTTTCTTTCTTTAAAATTTTGGCAACACCCCCTTTTTGTAAAAACTAGCCAAGATGAATACAACACAAAAATATAACGCCGTAGCGAAGAAATAGAGACAATAGAGAGAAAGCTGTAAATAAAAGACAACAACCCACAAATAATATACAATATCGTCCTCACCAAGTCTCTAAGTCAACAACATAATAGTAGATGGAGAGTACAAGATACAACGAATGTACAATACAAAATACAGATAACCACCAAAACCCACATAAGCAAAATAGTACTGTGAGCTGATGCGGTATCTGTAGCAAAAGATGATAACTGAATAGCTGAATAGCCTGCCTCGACTACTCTGGGGAACAACCTGAAACACCTGTGGCACAACGGGGTGAGTTGCCAACTCGTGAATAGTAGATAATATATGCAGGTAATCGCAGGAATGTACGTACAGCATGAATCCAAGGTATGCGATTACAGTAATAACATGTCATGTGAATGCAAAATAATGGAAAGTACACTAGCAGGTACAATCAATATGTGAAGCAATAGTAACATGACAATAGTATGCAATAACCATGCAATAGGGGTATGAGAATGTAGATATGCAAGTATCATAAGGGTACACTAACAGGTACTACCAATATATGAAACTGTGCATGAAATAGGTAAGTGTGAGGTATAGGGTGGAATATGTCATTTCCATGGAAACCTGACATCGTGGCAGGATCACAATCCATCAAGACACTCAAATCCACAATTTCTCAAATCAGCCCCCAAACTAGCTCTCATATCATATAATTCTCACATCACCTCAATGTACAATATCCAATAGCTCTCCTATATCTCGAATGTACAAATCAAAAATCTCTTTCATATTCAATATCTAATCTCAACGAATCACCTATATCCCAAGTCGAATCTCAAGTAAATTTCTAACATCCTAAATAAATATATATGCAGAAATAAATATGATGGGGTCAATACACATATATTAGCGTCTCATTCCACTAATATTGGTGTAAGGGAATATATAACAACGGCTAAATCCCCTGTTATATATACAAAGGTATTAAAAGAAATATCATGAAAACAATGTGCTAAGTATCGACACAGAAATCCCGATAGGTACGTATCATACGCTGTCCCGAAAGCACGAGTGCCTAGCTCTGACCCTCGCCTTTCGACGTATGCATACGCACATGACTTCCAACGGTATCTCCATGATCCCCGCCGAGTCATTGGTACTGTCACCGGATGGTATGGTTCCCCTGCCGGGCTCATTGGCTCATAGCACATCGACATCCCTTTCTTACCCCAGGATACCTCCGGGCCCCACCATGTACCCTCTACGGCCTCGACGCCTCCTCGTAGGGGTATATATAATCAGCACCGATAAAACCCATGGTGAATGCGCAAATATCATATCAAGGAAACCGGGTTTTTCAATGTATGCATAATTTCATGAACTCCCGCGGTTCCCAAATCCAGAAAACATCATGTAAAATCCAAATAATAATGCGCAATCCAGGAATAAATATATACGATATATCTGAAATGCGAGCATATAAATGAGAATATGTAGCTGAAACCAGATGTATGCGAAACCAATAAGGTACAGCTAAGTAACATCAGTAAAGGTAAATATGTGACTGCAACTGAATATGTGTGTAACATACAGGTGTAGCAATATATAGGTATCTACCTATAAGAACTGATGTCGTATACCCTTCTGGGTATAAGTAAAATATGTAGGATATCCCCCCGGTATAAGTAAAACATATGCAAGGTATACCTGTAGCTGTATCGCAAGGTGTATATGTACCTATCACTAAAGGTATGATACACTATAGGTATACCGATAAGCTAGATGTCATATGTGATAAGCAAAAGTATCTATAATGGCTAGTGTGTGACATGGCAATTATTGACGGTGTGTGTAGCATACAATCCGTGCTCGTGCAACATGAACCGTCAATAATATGTGCACTGCTCTACGGCTACTAGTCACAGTACAACTATATCTAAGTAAATAGGGTAAAGGCGCAATTCTAACAATGACGTAGAATATGCGACAAGTATTTGAATTCTAGCCTAGACGCATAACGTCATGCGGACGATTCCCCTATAGATGTTAAATCTACTCACCTACACTCCACGCTAGGCGAATCCTACCACCTGTCTCCCTCTGGAGCAGTGTCAGTAGTCCCCGCCTACAAACCTGAAAATGAGACAAGGAAATCATATATAAGCCAAATATTTCGCAAAACGCGATATCGAACCCAAACGAGAAACTCGCGTCGCGAACTAAACACGCGTGTGCATGATACGCTAAAACGTGTGTATACGCGTCTAAAACTACCGCGACACGCCGCGACACGCTGGATCGCAGAACCCACTCACGTATCGCGCGTATCGCGCAAACACAACGGACATGAAAAACGATATTAGATCCCAGATTTTCCTACAGGTCAAATCTTACAAAACTATACATGCCAAGACACTAGACAACACAGCAGAGAACCCTAGCCAAGACCCCAACACCCCTGTCCCCTTCCTGGCCGCAATTTGCGGCCAGAATCAATAAATTGGCGGCCTGCATTGGGAATGGTGGGTTCGTATTCTGGTGGTGGTATCTATACCTAGTGTACATGCTCCAGTTTTCTCAATTTTTTCTTGAAGGGTCTGGATCAAAAGCAGATCACAAAAAGCTAATATATCGCTTAAAAATCACCAATTTGCACAAAACACAACCCTATGGTATTTTAGTGAAATCTGGGTAAATTCTCAGTTGAAGTGGCCCTAATAACACTTAAATAGTAGGGTTAACTGACACAGTCACATTCTAACCAAAATTCCACATAATTAGCACTAAACTAGCTAATTTAACACTAATCGAAGCTAATTAACACACAAGCTAAGCAAACTAAGGAAAGGGTTCAGAAAATATACCCTATAGGATCTCAAGAAGCAAGAGAAGAAGTGGAAAGGTGCTGCTATAGTTTGCTGGAGCTCCTGCTGCCCTTGCTGTTGCTGCTGCAGAAGCTGCTGCTAATGCTGATGCTGTTTGCTTCTGGTGTTGCTGTTGTTTCTGTTGTTGTTGCTGCCTCTGGTGCTGTTGCTGCCACTGCTGCAGGTGCTGGTGTGTGTGTGTGTGTGTTTATGAGAGTGAGAGAATGAGAGAAAAGAAAGTGAGAATGGGAAATGAGAGCAACAACACCCCCCTTCTCTTTCTCTTTCTTCATTAAATGGGCATGGCACAACCATGTAGCCCCATGCCCATTTCTCTCTCCCCCCCCCTTAGTCAACCATTCAAACAATATTAAAATTCCATTTAAATTCATTTTTCATTTTCCAATTTAAAACAACCATGCTAACTTAAAACCCAAAACACTTAAACAAAACATAAAACTAGATTAAGAGATGGTTAAACCCCAAATTAACACCCTAGTTAACATGCACAAGTGTGTTTGCGCCTAGAAAAATTCTAATAAAATACTCATTAAATAGGATAAAATAATTAAAAACCAATTTGGTAAACTTTTTATTAAAATCCATACATTAAAATATAATTAGCCACAAAACACATTCTAAGATGTTACAGTCTCAAAGTTGGATTGACAAGCATGGGATTTATCGAGTCGTGTACGAAGGATAGAAATATGGAAAAAGTGAAAAAAAGATGGAATGTTGTATTAATTAGTATCTGTGTATTCTTACTCCTATAAAAATATTTATATACCCTTTATAACACTTATGAGGTGTATACATCAATAAAATAGGTTATGCAATATCACTCGTTTAAGCGGGATAAAGCGAAGCGGCAAAACCCGCTGGACCGCTTAAGCGGCCGCTTTTTAAAACACTGGTTTGAAATGCTTCGCTAAAGGCGTAACCATGGGCTTTGATTTGTCCATGATGAACCGGTTCAAAACCTTCCCCATATGGTCTTTTTGCGATAGCCACAACTTTCGTTGCTGTCCATCTCTCATGATCTTCATGCCTAAAATTTGCTTGGCTGCTTCCAAATTCTTCATGGAGAATTTTTCAGCCATCATCTTCTTCAGACTTTGAATTTTCTGAAAATTCAGATCTGCTACCAACATATTGTCCACATAAAATGACAAAATAATGTAGTCATCCTCCTCAAAAGTCTGAACGTAGACGCAATGATCTGAATCATATCATACAAATCCCGTCACTAACATGAATTGATCAAATTTGATATAGCACTACTCTATCACGGTCTTGTGTTAGCTGTGTAGTATGTGATATATTGAAGAGTCGAATTATTGAGACATATCTTACCGACTGAGCATTTGTCCGCTGATGACATTCCTTCTCTTTCTTCTTTAGAATGTTGTCAGGTGATCTGGACACTTAGGAGATCGAGCCTACTAGTGAGGACTTGGACCAGCTTTCCTACGATCCAGAGCTCTAGCTTCATTGTACACACTTTTATTTCAGTACTTTTCATTTCTGTTATGCCATTGTTTAGGCATTGCTTTCATTCAGTTGTATTTACTTTTCCATGCATTGTACAAAAGAATGTTAATAAAAAAAGTTGTTGTTTCATTACATTTGTCTCTTGTGTACATTTCTTTTATATTGCTTAGTTACGCTTAGCGTTTTTACTTCAGAGTAAATACGTAGCGGTCTCGTCGCGTCCCCTTCGCTGTATACCGGGAAGAGGGGCGTGACAGGTTTTGTTGGTGGCTCATACAGGTCATTATCTCGTGATCTACTTAAAGGTATAGCATCATATAGTTTTCCTCCTCCAAATCTCCATGAAAGAACGCCGTTTTCACATCTAGCTTAGCTTCTCTAAGTGCAAATCCTCCACCGCCACGATACTGAGTATCACCTAAATCGAAATCATCTTCACCACCGAGGAAAATATGTCTTGATAGTCTATCGCATATTGTTGTGCATATCCCTTGACTATCAAGAAAGCATTGTACCACTTCATTCCATCAGCCTCATTCTTGATCCTGTACACCCACCTATTCAGCAACGCTTTTCGACCCTTGGGTAGCTTCACTAGATCCCATATACGGGTCGTTTTCAAATAATCCATCTCTTCATCCATAACTTGCTCCCACTGCTTGCAAGCACTGTCTTGCGTCACTTCTGTAAGGGATTCAGGCTCTCCCGTATCCGTGTACAATATGAAGTCGGTCACTAATCTTTCAGGTACTTCCTCGCTCGTGTAGTTCTTCTCAGAATTGGTACATTAAGTTGCTGAACTTGGTCTTCAACCTGTTCTTGAACATAATCCTGCACTGCAGTGCTCGTTTCCTCCATATTCTGATATCCACTTATAGGAACCCAATTGCTCTCCTGAGTTCCATCTAACTCGACGAACTTAGATACTGCACTATCCTTCGCTTTCTTCGCTTACTTATATACGTGTTGCTCATCAAAGACGACGTTCTAGCTTCGTATTATCTTCTTGCTTGAGTAATCCCACATTCGATATCCGAACCCATCTCCTCCATACCCGATAAATGCACACTTCCTGGATTTGGAGTCAAGCTTACTCCTTTCTGTCTTATCTATCAACGAATACACAATGTGTCAGTATGACAGTGCAAGGGTCGTGACCGTCACAAATCAATCGAAAGAAACAATTTTAAATTTCAAGAGGAGCATTCACCACAAAACTTCCAAGATTAATCAAATAACAATGCAATAGACTAAAGTTCTAAACTGGTGAACTAAAGGTGATGAGACTACAACCTTTGTAGCGTCTTTATATTCTTCAAGTGATGAACTCGGACTCGAGCTAGACTCCACGAGTATTCGGAAGCGTCCCTATACCTACCACCTCGCCGTAGATGATCCGCGGTGAAGCCGTGATGCCCGTAACTTCATCTCCTCCGTCTCGAGGAGAAACACCACTTCGCTGCTTACTAAGCACTCATGGAGGCGAGTGGAACAATAGGCACTCTCCGGAATTTCAAAACTCCCACCATAGCCCAGGTTACCATTGGAGTGGTGAGCTTGGATCTCATGTAAGAGGAAGAAGAAGATGATATAAGATGGCTAATAAATTGAATTCCCTCTTTATTTCTATTATATATAAGAATACCCTCTCATTCCCTCTCTCCTATGTGTTGTCACACATTGAGAGAGAGAGTGTGTGTGTGTCCCACTCTTTATGTTAAACATAATATATTTGTATTATACACACACACACACATATTAATATAACATTTAAAAGAGTGAGACTAATATATATATATATATATATATATATATATTAAATGAGGTAAATATATGTATCACATATATATATCCGTCATGTATCAAATATACGACTGGCCAACTATATCATCTCAGTATTGCATATCGCAGAGAGTATGCGTATCATCATATACACAAGCTAGAAACCGTATCATAAATACGGTTATCAAGTCAACATTTGACTTAATATTCTGGCTTTTAGACCGGCTAGTATATCCGGACTTTCGATTAAATCAACCATTTAATCAAAGTCCCATGCGTATCAAATATGCACACAACATCACATTTTTCCCGTGCAGGCCCCTTCATTGAGGGACTCTAAAGACCTGTCAATACGCTGGCAGTAGATTATGTAGGATCAAATCCGATCGAATCCGAAACACTTTCAGGTCCATTCCTTTGATAGGATAACCCATAAGCACGTCAGTGTCACTAGTTAACGTAATGGCCAGGTACGATTAAGATAAAAGTTGATCAACGAGCGAACTCATTCAGACCCGACAAAGTCTGTAAGTGACAGTCACCGTACAATCCGGTTTTTTCGTCTAAGAGTATCGCATATTGGGTCTAGGGTTTGGAATCTGTCAGACCCTAATAACTCGATAAATCGTGCGACAAAGGACTCATAACCAACTGGATATATAACTGATAACACTTATCAGTTTATCTCCACTGAGGTTGCCACCACTTGTGGTTGTAATTATGTCCTGCACAGTGTGACATCAACTCCCTATGCCGGGAGAGACAAATCCTCTTGACCGCTCACTGCCTCCATGTGTTTCGGAACTATACCCAACAAAAACTTGTTTGCACGACTCCTTTGATCCGCGATAGGGTAGAAGTCTGAGTATAGTGGGAACACACATGAGACACTATGGCGATCTCAGGGCTTAGGAACTACCCTGTATTCATGTCACCAGAGAATTGCTATCTGACATTGGCATATTACCAACTAGGAGTTCTCGTTGAGTCCGTCCAGAGTAACTCATCCAACGAGTACCTGTATACATTCCTCGGTGTCAAACACCAATAGCTATGGGATCAGCTGCCACCCTCCAGCCGGATCAGGAAACGTACACACCAACCTAAACTGGAGTATCGACACCCAGTCTCGATACTTCTACCACCAGGGACATTTAAGGATGTGCTTATCGACTACCCAGACCCCACTAGTATGATCTCCATCATCGTCCTGGTAGTCAAGCAAAATTCTAAGGGCTTTATCTCATTTTTAAACGATACGTTATAAGGAATAAAACGCATCACATGAAAGATAAAGACAAATAAGATAACATACTATCATCTCGAGTAAGATTGTTCTTCGTATATGTCCTCCTTCAATTACGTAATTGCCATATTGTAATTACAATAATTGTCTTGAGGGCACTATATCCAACAATCTCCAACTTTCATTTAAGCTTAATATTGCGGTATCGCATACCCAATTTCTGTACTAACAGTTTCACAAACTGTGTTCGAGAAGTGGACCCAGTACAACGCTTCTCTCTGTTTCTCCCTGTATCTCAACTTCGCGGAGATCAAATATCTCCCGAACTGAGCTATACTTGCCTTAGTATTTGCCTAGACAAACGATGCGATCATGTTCATAAATGAACAATTATATCCAGCGAATTCTTAGGCGGTATCCTTTGCTGATTCACAATCAGCATCTAGCGCCTCAACCATCTCAGTATTTCTCTTCGAACTACTTTTAATATACTGCTCCCCAGAAGAGGGTAAACTGTATAACTCACGATAAACATTCTGTCATCCTTGTCACTTTGGAAGCTGGAGTCGGCAATCACCTCCCGAAACCATACACTAAGAACATCTTATATGTTCTTCATTACTTCTGTTTCTCTTGAATTGGATTACAATCTGGAGAAACATACATGACAACCATTATTTAACCGATTTTTAGCATAGGGACATCATTTCCTATCAGAAGAATGTCGTTCATATCCAATATGAAATCTTCAACATTCAGCTCTATTTCTTTATTACACTTACAAAGTTCATCTATCGTTTTGATGAAGTCAAACACTTTGACCGTAAATCAAAATAGATGATCTATCTCCGCTATGCCTGCTTTAGTTTACAAATATACTTAAACAACTTGTATGTTATCCGCTGCTCCCACTGACTACGATAACCCTCTGACAAAGTCATATACGTGTATACTTCTAAATCCAATTTAGAAAGACGTTATATTCATCCTTGCGTCAGATATCACAGTCAGGGAAGCAACGGTGGCAAGTTTTATTCGTATGGATTTCAGTACAGACTTTGAAGTAACAGTATCATCACAATTCATATCGGGAATTTGATGAACATCTTTTACTACAGGTCTAGCCCTATTAGGTTAATAACTTTCTAATTTCACCGATTTTGAAGGATCTACTTGCTCCTTGTGGGTTTTACCCCATTCAGGAGTACCCAACAAAGTCTACACTTTGTTGTAGTGCATGGAGTCCAAATTAGATAACTTGGTATCCTGACATCAATCGGAAGTCTCAGTTTCTATGGCCTACTGATATCTAGTAGGTTCATCATCACATGATGCAAGCCTTCTTGACACCGTCTACGAGAATACCTAAGTATCTCTCGGGTGGCTGAGATCACCTACTATATCTGCAGAGTAGGTATGGTTTGTCAGGGTCAATTGAATTTTCAGGTTCTACTAAATTTTCAGAAACCATTTGCAGTTCTTGGATTACCTCCAGTTCTACCAAACCCCTACCAATTTCTTTTGCAAGAAATTCCTTTATCAAGGAGGTGGCTAGTCAAGAACAAAACATTTTTTATCTTGCAAATGGTAGAAAGTTAAACCCTCGTTAATGCCCGGTATAACTCACATACTGCCATTACTGAAATGCGCCTTGAGTTTATCCGGATTCTGGTTTTAAGTATAAGCCGGACAACTCAACATCTTAACAATTTTAAGATGATAACCCATTCTATATGACATAGAGAATTTGAGGCATTGATTTAGGTCGAACCAGTATCAATTGATATGCATATATTTGTAGTGTATCTGCTTAATTGAAAAAGGCGATTTAACATTACTCATCATGAAGCGCACCCACGGATGAGCAATCTGAGAGAATCACATTCTCAATACGGAATACCTAGTACCAACCCCTTATCCGTATGGATATTGGACAACATACATCAATATGTATAAGTCTCTAGAGTTCACTAACTCATTATTCGTGTGTTGTTAATTAAGAAACAGTCTTTTGGTTAAAAGAAACCATAAGTTTGCTGTTTAGGCAAATCTGGTCGATTTTCCTCAATAGCAACATTTGCTCCGAAAATCGACATTGAGGATAAAATCAGCCATTCTCAATTCTCCACCCCTTCTCAGCATCTGTAATGTTCTACAGACGTGCGATTCTAATCATGTATCTATATACCCAAGAGACAGTGTTTATCGAGAATCAGTTTTCCAAAACACAGACACAGGTTATCCGAAACATCAAAATGTTTTAGGGGGTTGGTCGGGTATTTATAGTATTGCCTCTTTCATTGCTCAAGCCCATGACAATAGTCGCAATTTTCTTTCACTCACTTCAACCCCTTTCGATGTCTCTCCCACTTACCTTTTGTACACCTAACTTACGCTAGTGAGTTTTCTTCTTACCATTCTTTTAGCACCAACTTCTGGATTGGAAGAAAATTATCCAAGAACCGTAACTGGTATACCCTCCTTACCATTAAGGAGACCTCTAACTTAAGATAAGGTAGGGAAGATAGACAAATGAACAATTCATCTACTCCAAAACCAGTGACCATCTTCGAGTTGAAACAATTTCATCAAGTTCGTATCTAACCATACGATGGCCTTTTAAGCAATATAGATCTCTATACCGAATACAGAGGGTTCTGGAGCAGCAAAGAGGGAAGTAGGATAGGCAAGGATATTTGCGAATTTGTCATGGATTAGGGAAATCCAGACATACCAAAGCCTATGTTTGTAAAAAGGTCGGTTAACATATGGTTATATGAGTTTTAGTTTAGGGTAAGTCAAGGGTCGCTGCCAAAGAGAGAGAGACGAAACACTCATTGTGCACTCTAACTTGATTAGATTGGTTTATAAATTCATCTAATCAGGATGGCTCCCACTGTTATGTCGAATCCTCCTTCAAACATTAAAAGGAGAATTAGTCAGAATCGTATCCCGAGAGTAACTATTACTCACTGTGGGAATTGAGACCCAAATTATCACGGAGTGGTAACGTTGACGAGGTCAAAAAGCCACCCCACACCATGGAAGGTATGCGATCTCATTGTAAATTTCAATACTTGAAACTCTCGATATCGATTTTTACTCCTAACGACCTATGACCTTGACGGAGGTCAACAAACCATAGGCCACTAGTCAAGTTCTATCCGTCATTTCATGATTAACTCGAATCCACCTGCATAAACCCTTGACGGAGGTTAACGAAGCAATGCGACTGTCCCAGCTAATCACATCACTATGCAAGCAGGAGACACCACTTAGTTACCGTACACTACGTCTTGATGAAGGTCAACAAACGCAGCACGAATACTAAATACTACATCCTGAAATGACAGAGGGCTACAGATGATTTTGAAGAAAACCTTCAACGTAATGAACTTGATCTCATCGTACGAACCGAGTGGTTTTGCATATTTATAGTTACGTAGATTATTGCTTAAGTGCGGATTCCCCGTGAAGGGATGAGAGCTCTTACCTCATTGAATGAGGTGGAGGATATTCCTAACTGAATACCACTGTATAAAGAAAAGGAATACAACTATTCAATTTGCAAATTTATAGTAACAATTTTTTGCCAAAGAGGTCACTCCCTGTGAAGGGATCTAGACTTTTTCCTCGTCGAATGAGGTGCAGGATATTCTTAACTAAATATCTCGATGCAAAACAAAAGATTCGACCATAACACTACAATATCTAATATTTGGTTCTTACAACGTGTTTTAGATTTATTATCTTTACATTAATCATATTAATACATTCCCATCATTAGGTAATCATATTACCTAGCAGTTCCTATATAAAAATATATCAGTATATAAATATATATTTAAATATTGCATGCAAATAATCAACATCACAGCATACAGGTAAAATCATCATAGGCAGGTAAAATCATATCACAAGTAAGTACTGAACATTACAGAAATGGAATGGTCGGATTACCTAAGAATTCCGCATTTCGTTCGAGCTTTAAACGATACACGAAATTCCCTAGTCGCGTGAATAGCCCGTGTGCAGCCAAAAGCAGACCCCTACGAGTGCGGCAAGCCACCCGCCAATCCAAGAAATGAGGCAACCCGACATCATCACTATAAGGGGGTACCCAGCACTTTCTTGAATCCCGTGACTTAAGCAATTCTCCGTGGGTCTATCCTATACCCCTTACAAGCGCGACAAGTAACCCCCCAACCCTAGACTCGAGTGAGCTGGTCTCAACGCCTTTAAATGGTCGCCCACTGCAATCTAGGATCCGGTTGCCCGTGCGCTTCTCCGCGGGGTAATCCTAAACCTGTATTAATTACAACGGCAGCCACGACCGCAACTTGGTCACGCCTCAACAAATAATAATACATAAAGCGGCGACTACGACCACATGTGAACCGCTAAGTCTCGAAACGAAGAATATACATATAGCGGAAACGGCTGCCACAAGTTGGAGCTCGTCCTGAACAAATGAATATACAAGTCTGTCCACAATAAAGAATGGCAAAGCATTACAATATCTCAATTCCGCATGGGGCTATTCATTTCGCGACGATCCAAACACATTCTATACAAACAACACACTATATCACAATATATCGTAAGACAAGCACAACGTGCAACTCCGTCGAATCGATCACATCTATTCGATGGTATTAAGCACCACATATCACTATATGCCATCGTACAAACACGACTAAATACATTAGAGCGTTAATACGAAACCCACGGCCAATCGATTCCAAAAACAACGGAGTCACAAATTCAAATTACACAAGAAAGGAAATTTGAACTTCACCTCGATGCCAAAAACACCCGCATTTCTTGCCCAAAACAAATCACGAACGACCCGAAAACTCACCAATGAATCGTACCTCCAAAAACTCCGAGACCAAGGCGACCCGGGATCTGTCCAAGCCCATATTGGGCCCGGGAACAGCCTAAACTAGAGCCAGTTTTGGCTCTGGTTCAGCGAAGAACTGAGCCTGTAAGGGGTTCAATTCAGCCCTGAGCCCATCGGGACTCGGGTAGGCTTTGGCGGGGAGGTTCACGAGGCACTTGGTCCGAACCGAGAGGCCAAGGCACGAGTTAAAGCACAAAATGCTCACTGTTTTAACAATTTTTAAAAGCTGAAACTATTTCATTTTGTAAAAAGGTTTTGGAAAACAAATTGGGCACAAACCATTGCAATTGTATTTGATTTGGCTCTGATACCATGTTAGTATGGCGGTGCAAGGGTCGTGACTGTCACGAATCAATCGGAAGCAACAATTTTAAATTTCAAGAGAAGCATGCATCACAAAACTACTGAGATCAATCAAATAACAATGCAATAGACTAAAGTTCTAAACTAGTGAACTAAATGATATGAGACTACAACTTTTGTAGCGTCTTCATATTCTCCAAGTGATGTGCTCGGACTCGAGCTAGACTCTGCGAGTATCATGAAGCGTTCCTATGCCGACCGCCTCGTCGTAGATGATCCGCGGTGAAGCCGCGATGCCCGTAACTCCATCTCCTCCGTCTCGAGGAGAAACTCCACTTTGTCGCTCGCCAAGCGCTCATGGAGGAGAGTGCAATAATGGGTACTCTCTGGAATTTCAAAACTCCCACCATAGCCCAAGTTACCATTGGAGTATTGAGCTTGGAGCTCATGTGAGGGGAAGAAGAAGATGATATAAGATGGCTAATAAATTGAATTCCCATTTTATTACTATTTTCATGTGATATATATGAGAATACCCTCGCATTCCCTCTCTCTCTCATATGTGTTGTCACACATTGAGAGGGAGGGAGGGGTCCCACACTTTATGTTAAACATAATATATTTGTATTATATATATACATACACACACACATACATATATTAATATAGCATATAAAAGAGTGAAACTATATATATATTAGTCTCACTCTTACACACACATAATATATATATATATATATATATATATATATATATATATATTAAATGAGATAAATATCAATATTGTAAAACACGTATTCGTTTTCTATTCGTTCGGCTAGCGGGTATCATATAATAGGATTTTACGGTGATTAATAGTTTTACTAGAATTATACGGACATAAACAAATATACGCGCACACACAAATATTTATAAGAAAAATTTAGTTTTACTTGCAACTATTAAATATTAAATATGTCATTGGTCTAATAGTAAGGCATCTGAATAAAATTAAATGAGAAAAATTGTTGGTTCGAGTCCCACCGGATATACAATATATTTTGTACGATATATATTATATAATTTGCGCACAAATAAACTATGGAGGCATATACAATATCTCACACACGCCATACAATTATAAATTACCATATAAACACACCACAACAAACCACACAAAAAATATCAAATCATAATATTGCTAACATGATACGTCTAAAATATAACACCACATAATGTGACATAAAGATAAGTCTCGTAAAGAAGCAATACCATATGGTCTACAAATAACTATAAAAGTAACAAAATATCATAAATTGCCATAAAATATTATAAACAAATATTCTACTAATCGCACCCATCATCATCTTCATAATGCTCTTCTGTATCATCCAGTCTCTCTTCATAAATTGACATTTGGCATGACATTATTAACATAGGTTGAAAAATAAAGCAAGTTTTTTGTTCTTCATAACCAATGATTTTTTGCATGCAACAGTCTATGAGAATAGATAAAAATAAAATTTTCCCTGAAAAATCATCAATAAATGGCATGCTATGGGAAAAGAAAAAAAATAAATTTTTTGAGGGAAACCCTAAAAATTACCTCTGGAGACTGTGATCGAGAATGGAGGTGAAGCAGGAGGCTGCGATCAAGGTCGAAGGCTGGAGGCTTGAGACGTTGAGGTTGGAGGATGGAGGTCGTAGGCTGGAGGATCGAGGCCTAGGCTGGAGGATCGAGGTCGAAGGCTCGTCGAGGTCGAGATGGAGGATCGAGGTCGATGCTGGATCGAGAAAGAAATCTGGGTGAGAAAGAAAATGAAAGATCTCGGTTGCTTCAGTAAATGGATAGAAGCGGGTACGGATTTTTCCAAAGCGGGTTTATATTTTTTCACAACCGTTTAAACATTAAACGTCCGATTAACTGTTTAAAACCCATTATGTGGTGTTTAATCGTTTTTGACCGGTTAATAAAGCGATTAATGCAATTTTTCCGCGGTTAAGCATCGTTTATGTTTATACGGCTGATTAATCGGTCGGGTAGACCGTTTTTTCCAACACTGATAAATATATGTATCACATACAGATATCCGTCATGTATCAAATACATGACCGACCAACTATATCATCTTAGTATCGCATACTACGGAGAGTATGTGTATTATACACACAAACTAGAAACCGTATCATAAATACGGTTATCAAGTCAACACTTGTCTTGATATTCCGGCTTTTAGACCGGCTAGTATATCCGGATTTTCAATTAAATCAACCATTTAATCGAAGTCCCGTGCGTATAAAATACGCACACTACATCACATTTTGTCCGGACAGGTACCTTCGTTGCGGGACTCTAAAGACCTGTCAATACGCTGGTAGTATGTTATGTAGGAACATATCCGATCGAATCCGAAACACTTTCAGACCCAATTCCTTGACAAGATAATCCACAAGCACGTCAGTGGCACTAGCGGTACGTAACGGCTAACAGGTACGATAAAAATAAAAGCAGATTGACGAGCGAACACATTCGGACTCGACAAAGTTTATAAGTAATAGTCACCGTACAGTCCGGTCTCTTTGTCTAAGAGTATCACATATCGGGCTTAGGATTTGGAATCTGTCAGACTCCATGCAACTGATAACACTTATCAGTCCACCGCGGTTGCCACTGACTTGTGGTTGTATTCATGTCCTGCACGGCGCGACATTAACTCCCTATACCAGGAGAGACTAATCCCTTTGACCGCTCACTGCCTCCACGTGCTTCGGGAATATACCCAACAAAAACCCGTTTGCATGACTCCTTTGAACCGTAGTAGGATAAAAGTCTAAGTATAGTGAGAACACACATAAGACACTATGGCGATCTCAGGTCCTATGGACTATCATGTACTCATGTCACTAGAGAATCGTTATCTGACATTTGTATATTACCAACTAGAAGTTCTCGTTGAGTACGTTGTTCATAACAGAATACTGCATTTTATACCGCCCATTCTTATGCTCGTGTGTTTATAGGTAGGTGCTTTTAATCCGTATTTGTTACATATTTACAGATTACAGGTTTCCAGTACAAATATTGCAAATCAAGACAACATCTCCACAGTTACACCAAATACAGAACATCTGTTGACAGCAGATAAAAGCCGGGTTTTGGTCATCCATATCCGTCCAGTGCCGCGTACCGGTTCCAGAGACAAGACGTATGACAATGGTCATTCGTGTCTGGGACAAGCATAGAGCATGAGGGGGGCTGCACAAGAATCAATGGGTGCGCGGAGCTCGAGGGAGATAGAAGTCAAAAGTAAAGAACATAATGCAATCTTGGACAAAGAATCTGAAAATATTCTAGAAGATTTTATGCAGTTTGAAGTTTTCCCTTCCCAAAAGAAGAACACCCAACTCCACTATACGGCCGCGGAACCGCGGCCAATAGGGGGTCTAGGCCGCGGTTCCGCGGCCGTATAGTGGCCTCATGATGTCAGTTTTCAGTGGCAAGTTGGGGACTTCATATTATGCCAGATTATTGCCCTATGTTTCCCATTCCCTTCCTATAAATACCCCAGATCTGAGCCAAACCAAGGTGTCAAGTTCTTTAGCCTCTTTTTGTTAGGTTTTAGTCTTCTTCTTCTTCTTCTTCATTCTTTCCTCCATGAAATGTAGTGAGAGCATTGAGTGGATGTTAATGAAGATGAGGGTTTTTTTATCATTCTCTTTTGTTTAACTTCCCCTTGAGATTTTTGCTTTCTCTTGATCTTTCAACCTCTTCATTGAGCTTGAAAGATTAAGGGTTATTTATTGATCTCAAGGGTCGTATTTTCTTGTGGAATTAGTTCTTCACTTCACATGAGTTCTTTACCCTTCTCTTGATCTTGCAACCTCTTAATTGAGCTTGCAAGTTTAAGGGTTGGCTATTGATCCCATGCTTATCTTGAATTCTAGTTTCTAGTTCTTTTTTCTTGCTTATTTATTTCTTGCTTTTTATTACCTTGCTTTACTTTCTTGCAATTTACATTCATGCACTTACTTACTTGTAATCTTTTCTTTTCTTTGTTCTTTTCTTTTGCTTTTCTTTGTTCTTTTTGTGAATGGTTGTAATAATTATCATTGTTAAGAATAAATACGGTATTGTAAGTTAAGATTTTCTTTTCTCATTTCCTTTTTCCGTTATTTTCCATTGAACTCCGCCCAAACCATACGCAAGCGCTCCGTTAGGCACCCTACCCTAACAAGGTAACGGTGATTCCTAACCACGACCGATTGCGTTCGGTTTGGCCGGAGGCGAAAGCAAGAGACGGTAGCGTATTTTCTTTCTTGTTATTCGGGTTAATATTCTTTTTGTATATATATAAAAAAATAAATAAATAAAATAAAATCTTTTTGTTATTTTTGATCATTTTTGTGGGCAAGAGTGCAGATTTTTGCGGATTTGCAAACTGCGATTGTGAGAGCAAAGTGTACATTCAAAGTTAAGGTGATTGCAAAGTACAGTGCCAAAGATCCGGGTAGTTTGACCCGCGCAAGCGAACTTTTCAAGCTTACCGGATTTGATTCAACGGGGGTTTCCTAACCCAAAACTTAATGGTACGTACTTTACTAACACCTTCTTCTCAAATCCGACGCATCCAATATACTATTCTTTGCAGGATTCTTTGCAAGTTCGCCAGCAAACGCTAAAAATTGACTAACCCGTATTTTTTGCAGTGCCGTGCTTAAAATAAAAAACGATTGTTTGATTCTTTATAGAATTTTTATTGAATTGCGCATTGCATACATTAATACGGACTTAAGGGCAAGCGAACCCCACAACATACGGTAAAGGATTTCATCACCTTTTCCGTGGCCCACAAATCACGAACTTGCGCATAACGTTTACCCGCACAAATTTAAAAGAAACTAGACTTTAAGCCTTAAGGACTTCGCGCTCACTAGGAGAAGTTAACTGTGTTTAGAATCTCGCTTAACGGTATATTGTTTACGGGGTGTCTAGGAAAGTGTTAACGGCGAAACCGCCAAAAGAGAAAGGGTTATTTAATTAAGGAATTTCGTGAAAGCGTTGGAAAACCTCCCCTTATCTCTGCACTTACTTGGCCTCGTGATCAGTGTATCTTGAGCCCGTTTCTCGACACAGTTTTACTTCGACAATCAAGTTCTGGAGCAGGTCTAGTTGAACTAGGTGAACCCTAGAACGATTAGGTGTGTGGTATTTTTGTGTCGTGGTTGTTTTTGTCCATATTCTTTTTGTGTGTATATTTCATTCTTTTGTTAATATATAACAATAAAAGAAAATTTACATTCTTTTTCCCCTCCTTTTCTCTTCCTTTCTACCTTTCTCTTTTCATATCATGGGTACCCCACCTCGAAAAACTCTTGCCGAACTTTGGTACCCACAACCAGACATTACTTCTTACGGTTCTTGTTTTGGCCGAACTTCGAACGATCCATCCATGCCAAAAATTTCATTGAGAGATCGGATAGACGCGTCTAGGGCAAACAATTTGACTCCGCAATCCACTTCGTATCAACTATTTCAAACATTCACCCCTTCTTACGTTGATACCCCTTTTTCGAGTCATGTTGCAACTCCAAGACCTATGTCTATTGCAGAACGTATTGAACAATCTCGTAGTCGATCTTTCACTCCTGTCACCACTTCAAATTCTTGGGATCAACAATTTTGTTCACTTTCTTATCCAAATGTTGATCCTACCCCTGTCCAACCATTCAATTCCTACCAGTCCTACCCAACTTTTGCACCTTCCCTCGACATTGCTTCTGAACTGCCATTTGGGAGTTTTCAGTATCCAAACAGCTTTGAATCTTTTACTGAAACCCCTTTCCAACCTATGTCTAGTCTGGAAAAGTCATTGGAAGACTTTAGGGTAGCGTCGTACCAACAGATGATGGATTTGAATGCGTCCATGGCCGCCCTCATATAACCTAGTGACCCGGTAGCTAGTTTTCAATTAGCTCCAAATTTTCCAATGTATGAAGAGGCAGTAGGACAGGATGAGAATTTGAGTGGAGAGAGTGAGAAGTACCCCCTTCCGCATCAAGCCTACCCGTTTCAACTTGAATCCCACAACTCCGGTTTTGAATGTCTATCTAATGTTCCAAACGATTCATTGATTAAAGATAGAACAGATAATGAGTTGTGCGACTTTGTAGTGTTTGATTTACCTGATTGTGAAGGGTCCCTTCCAAGTGAAACCATTCCTAAACATTTTGACCTCTACACCTCCACTTTAGAACCTGAATTGATTGATATCCATGCTTTTGTTGAGGTGTCTGAGAATATAGATTTTCACTTGATTGAGGATATTGACGCTGGGAATATTTTGGATGATGAACCCGTATATTTAGCTGAGTTTTTCTCTCCAATTCATCATCCCGAGTCATTAAATGTTTTTCCCGAACCCCATATGCGTCTGGATTTTGAAGATAAATGCATGGATGTGCTAAATTTTGAGGAGAATATTGAGGATAGTTTTGAGGATGAACCAGTTTTAATTGATGAGTCGGATTTTCCCATTCATCCTGTCCCTGTCATTGACTGTGTACACCCTCCTGAACCTTTAACCGATACCCCTCCTCGATCACTTCCCTCCATTCTTTCCATCGTTCCGACCTTGTAAGAAACCGTATCACTTCCATTTCCATTGTCTGGTTTACCAAGTTTGGCGTACCCATGGTTTCTCACGAATCTTGAGGGATTTGACCTCATTTCTCGACGGGTTAATAGATTAGCACAATCGCTTTTTACACATCGCTCATCACAAATTGTGCTAATCTATTCACTCTATTTGCACCCTCAAGTTCGTACTCCACTTCTTTTTCCCTTCCGCCATTCTTCTTCTAATATACCGAGACCGTATCCCGCTTCTATCTCCATACGGTCTCGCGTATTCTCCATTTCTTTCCTCTTCACCTTCTTTCACTAACCCGCATATTACAGAGATAAAATTTTTGAATGGTTGGTGTTAACTTTTGGCCTGTGTAAGGCCTTGTATAGATTGATACTGTTCTCTTTTCCCCCTAATCCTGAACTTCACCGCTTAAACAGTAGAAACACTGTTTCACTTAAGTTTGGGGGAAAACCTTTTTTGTAGATATTTTTGGTTTTCCTTTTTGTTTTGTATATAATTTGTTTTTAGGGAGCGCCGACAATTTTGACCCTCTTGGTATAGCCTGCCAGTGAGGGCACTGTCAAGTTTAAGTTTGGGGGTGTGCTCGGTAAGCTTTCTTGCTTCGCATTCATTTGTATATTTTGCATTTGCATACCTTATTAAAAACCCACAAAAATCGAAAATTTTCCAAAAATATAAAGACTTTGTCGTCAAGTTAGCTAATAGGGTAACTTAGATTTTTATTTTGAAAGTTTAGTTGATATATTAGAAATAACTAACTCCTAGGCTTAGGAATTGAAAACCCTAAAAATAACCCTCATTCTGTCTAACTTTGGTAAGCATACGTCCTTACAGTTTTTTTTGAGAAATAGGTAATCTTGAGTTCAGTTCTTGAGTTAAGTCAAGATGAAGGGAAAGTATTGAAGCTTTACTGGAGGATAAGTCTGAAAAATAGTTTCTTTTCTTGAGTTTAAATTTAGAAAGTATATACCCTACAAACTGCACTTACATGCACCTTGAAACTTGACATAGTAGAGGATACCTAGAAATACTCTTGCCTGAAAGCCTAGTATGAAAGAAAAAACGGTATTTAAAGCTAAACACCAAAAAGAGCATATTGAAAAATATATCCGGTCTTGAAAAAGAAAAAGAAAAAGAAAAAGAAAAATAGAATAAAGTCAAGGCCTGGAAACTGTTATTTACGCTTTAAAGTTCACACATTCAGTAATCGGCCGTAGTACCTCAAGAACCATTAATAGTCGCATGAAAGGTGTGTGAGCAAATCCGTCCATCCTTAATGAAAAGAAGTAGTATTAGGTATTAGGGCAAGGGTATTATAGCTTGAATTGAATTCTTGAGTGTAGGGGTGCAAATATACACACACGTAGGGGTATACAATCGATGTTTGGATAAAAGATAAAAATAAAGAATAAGACTTGTGTTTTCTGTAAAGTTGATAAAAATCCCTGATTTGAGGCCGCACTTTAGAAGGAAAACTCAGGAGAGCCAACATCTTTCTAAACTTTTTTGGAACGTATAGGACCTAAGGTTAAATAGATAGGAGGTGTGAAAAATAAGGGTTGGATATTTCTAACTTAGGATGATAGAATTTCTAATGTAAATACTAAACTGTAGGAGTAGAATCATTGTTAACTTATGACATTAATTTGACGGGATTTTGTGGGTGTAATCTGCTGAAAACCCTCAGGAGACAACACTCCTACTAGGGACACCTAGAGCTTTAACGGCTTGTTGCACGCGCTCAGTGCAATCGCGTTCCCTGCGAAAGTGCGGTTAGGATTTTATTTTTGTGAATAATTGGTTTTGCTCGGGACGAGCAAAAGTTAAGTTTAGGGGTATTTGTTCATAACAGAATACTGCATTTTATACCGCCCATTCTTATGCTCGTGTGTTTATAGGTAGGTGCTTTTAATCCGTGTTTGTTACATATTTACAGATTACAGGTTTCCAGTACAAATATTGCAAATCAAGACAAAATCTCCACAGTTACACCAAATACAGAACATCTGTTGACAACAGATAAAAGCCGGGTTCCGGTCATCCATATCCGTCCAGTGCCGCGTACCGGTTCCAGGGACAAGACGTATGACAATGGTCATTCGTGTCTGGGACAAGCACAGAGCACGAGGGGGGCTGCACAAGAATCAATGGGTGCGCGGAGCTCGAGGGAGATAGAAGTCAAAAGTAAAGAACATAATGCAATCTTGGACAAAGAATCTGAAAATATTCTGGAAGATTTTGTGCAGTTTGAAGTTTTCAAACACGAGGAAAAAGGAGACCAGGAAAGTACCCAAAAGAAGAACACCCAACTCCCTTATAAGGCCGCGTAACCGCGGCCAACAGGGGGTCTAGGCCGCGGTTCCGCGGCCATATAGGAGCCTCATGATGTCAGTTTTTAGTGGCAAGTTGGGGACTTCATATTATGCCAGATTATTGCCCTATGTTTCCCATTCCCTTCTTATAAATACCCCAGATCTGAGCCAAACCAATGTGTCAAGTTCTTTAGCCTCTTTTTGTTAGGTTTTAGTCTTCTTCTTCTTCTTCTTCATTCTTTCCTCCATGAAATGTAGTGAGAGCTTTGAGTGGATGTTAATGAAGATGAGGGTTTTTGTATCATTCTCTTTTGTTTAACTTCCCCTTGAGATTTTTGCTTTCTCTTGATCTTTCAACCTCTTCATTGAGCTTGAAAGATTAAGGGTTAGTTATTGATCTCAAGGGTCGTATTTTCTTGTGGAATTAGTTCTTCACTTCACATGAGTTCTTTACCCTTCTCTTGATCTTGCAACCTCTTGATTGAGCTTGCAAGTTTAAGGGTTGGCTATTGATCCCATGCTTGTCTTGAGTTCTAGTTTCTAGTTCTTTTTTCTTGCTTATTTATTTCTTGCTTTTTATTACCTTGCTTTACTTTCTTGCAATTTACATTCATGCACTTACTTACTTGTAATCTTTTCTTTTCTTTGTTCTTTTCTTTTGCTCTTCTTTATTCTTTTTGTGAATGGTTGTAATAATTATCATTGTTAAGAATAAATACGGTATTGTAAGTTAAGATTTTCTTTTCTCATTTCCTTTTCCCGTTATTTTCCATTGAACTCCGTCTAAACCATACGCAAGCGCTCCGTTAGGCACCCTACCCTAACAAGGTAACGGTGATTCCTAACCGCGACCGATTGCGTTCGGTTTGGCCAGAGGCGAAAGCAAGAGACAAGAACGGAAGGACAAGGGTAAATAAGCCGGATTCCACGAATACCGCACTTAAATCCCCTAATCCACGTTGTTGCTGATTGCTCTAGCTTCAATTGGTCAAGACTCGGCTCAAAGGTTTTGAGTACAGATTTCTTTAGCTTACAATTTCGTATCTTTTCTTGACAACTTTATACTTGCATATAACACATAGGTTAGAATCGAACAAACACATACAAATTCTTTATTGACTCGTCTAAAACAAGAAAGGACATACAACCATCTCCCTGTGGATCGACCCGTGCTCAACCGGCTAGCTGCATAGCGACACCGTCTTGATTGCGGTTAACTTTAATTCTTTCAATCATACGTCCAGTGTAACTCATCTAATCAGCACTTGTATACAATCCTCAATGTTAAACACTAATAGTTATAGGATCAGCTATCGCTCTCCAACCGGGTTAGGAAACGTACACACTAGCCCAAACTGGAGTACCAATGCCCAGTCTCGATACTCATACGATTAGGGACATTTAAGAATGTATTTATTGACTACCCATGCCCTACTAGTATGTCTCAATCATCATCCTGGTAGTCAAGCAAAATCTTAAGGGTTTTATCTCTTGTCTAAACAATACGTGATAAGGAATAAAACTCATCACATGAAAGATAAAACCAAATCAGATTGCATATTATCATCTCGAGTAAGACTATTCTCCGTATAGGTCCTCCTTCAATCACATAATTGACATCTTGCAATTACAATAATTGTTTTGAGGGCACTATATCCAACATAATGCAACCAAACACTTTTAGGTACGAATAATTAACCGGTTTACTTGACTAAATTTCTTTCGGAATTCCTCCATCGAGCGCACTAACCGGGTTTCTGTTGATCAGATACACAACAGCATCGACATCTACTGCCCATAGGAATTTCGGCACATCCTCATCTAAGGTCGTGCTTCTCACCTACTCTAGGATCGTCCTGTTCATCCTTTTAGCGATGCCGTTTTTTTGTGGCGTCCCCGATACCGCCTTCAACCAACGTATACCCTTCTGTAATTAAAACCCTTCGAACTCTTGGATGCAATATTCCCCGCCGTTATCGAACTTTTGACACTTAACCTTCACCCCCTTTTGATTCTCCACCTATGCAATCCAATGTTTAAATAGACCAAACACATTAGACTTCTTCTTCATTGCATACACTTAGGTCTTCTGGCTTGCATTATCAATGAACATCGCGAAATATCTGTAGGGTTCCTAGGCACTCTTGTGAAGGTTCAAAAGGCATCAAACATGCTCGGATTAAATTTTAGACGTGCCGAACAACCCAAAGCCGGGATCTTTGCTAGATTATTAGGGTTTAACATGTAATTAGATAACAATTATCTAAGTGTGAGGGATTACAACCTTTGTAGTCCGCTCCTTCACTTCACAAGCTCCGAGTAGAAGTCCCTTTGCCGCGATCCACGATCTCCCGGACTCATGAGAGGCTCCACGACTCGAACGATCCATTCTAGCTCGTCGTAATCCAAATCTCCGATGATCTATGTCGAGGTTTCGAAGAACTCAAGCTATCTCACTCTAAAGAGAAGAACACCCTAATCCCAAGGGCTAGATGAGATGAGGATGAGAGAGTAGTGATTTTGCTTTCTTTTTATATCATTTTCTCATATTTTATCATCACTTAAGAAAAATCAAGAGAGCTTCTTCAAGAGAGAAGAAGAAGAAGATAATGGAAATGATAATATGAATTATCCTTTTGTGATGAATAGAATATAATCTATATGATTGAATTGTGAACCATGGTCAAGGATGAATGGATGAGAAAGTGTAGAGAAACAACTAGGGTTAGGGTTTGGTTAAGTTAAAAAGTGTCATCCAAAATATCTTTACAAATGACAAAAGAAAATTGCTTCTAGAAAGAACTTGAAGCAACTAAACCCAATCAAACCCTAACCTCAATTAATCATCCTTAAACATGTTTAACAATTAATCATATCATGTCACAATAATATATATCACATATATATTATATATTTGCAACAAAAGAAAATAATACAATTAACATATATCGCATATATATCAATGTATCATCCACTGAGAAAATGAAATAATAAAGTAAGCCAATATTAGTAATATAATAATATATCATATATATTATTATATATTAAATCATCGAATCAACACTTGATCCGACGATCCGGCTATATCGAATATAACCGGCTAATATATCATGTACCGATCCATCGAATCAACACTTGATCCGATGACCCGATTCATATCCATAAATCGCGAGAATATAATACGGTATCCCATATCGCATTATTCTCGGTCCTGCACATATCACATATGTGCCTCTACTCCGTTTCGCCTGAGTCAAGAAACCTCTGTGTAGGACTCTAAAGAATCGTCAATACGCCGGTAGTAGGTGATGATCATATCAAACACCCACAAGCTGCAAGCGGTCAGCTAAACGTAACAGCCACCCAGGTATTGAGCGATCAGAAGATCAACAAGCTAGCCTGTGCGTTCTCCTGTGAATCCAACCAGTAACACTCCCGTACAGTCCGGTCTGTTCGTCTGATATGTCGCATATCAAGTCTAGGGGTGGTATACGTCAGACCCCAGTAACCGATAAGTCGTGTCGATGTATGGCTCATAACGGGTCGAGAAACCACTAGTAACACTTACCAGTAAATCTCTATATCATCCCTGGCCAGGGACTTCCAGTTATAGCCAATCGAACACAGCACAACATCAACTCCCTATACCGGGAGAGACGAATCCCCTCCTATCGCTCATTGCCTCCATGTGATTTGGGACTGTACCCAAAAGCCACCGTTTTGCACGCCCTCTTGGACGTGGTAAGGTGGAAATCAAAGCACAGTGGGAATCACACAAGACTCTATGACGATCTCGGGTCTTCAGACTACCCTGTACCTGTGTCACCGGAGAACTGCCATCTGACGTGTGGTATATCACCATCTGGGAGTTCTCGGCGAGTCCGTCCAGTGTACCCAGTCTCCACTGAGCACCCGTACACCATCTCTGATGTCAAACACCGATGGATATGGGATCATCCATCGCCCATCATATGGGTCAAGATGCGTATACGCTAGTCTACTCTGGTGTATCGATGCCCTGTCTCGATATACCCTCGACTAGGAACAGTTATAGGATGTACTCATCGACTACCACGGCCCCACTAGTATGATCTCATCATAGTCCCAGTAGTCGAGTACAAGTCCTAAGGGCTTTATCAACATGTGAGAGTAAAACAGTAAACCAATACTAGTCAACATGTTAAGATAAAGTGAAACCAAATAGCATACTATCATGACGAGCAAGAAAGTCTTCTCTATATATAACCAAGCATCCATTATAATATACATCATATGTACAACAATGGCCTCTAGGGCATATACATAACTAACAATCTCCCACTTGCACTAAGGCCAGCTGCTGTAGTATCTCATACCTAGCATCCCGAATAATCTCTTAAACTGTATCTGGGGAATAGCCTTCGTGAATGGATCCGCAGTGTTGTCCTTCGTATCTACTCTCCTGACCTTGATCTCCCGGCGATCAACTATCTCCCTGATCAGGTGATACCGCCTCAGAATATGTCTGGACTTCTGATGGGACCTGGGTTCCTTGGCCAAAGCCACAGCTCCATTGTTATCGCAATACAGAGGTATTGGATGCTCAATGGATGGAACCACACCAAGTTCACTAATGAACTTCTTGATCCAGACAGCCTCTTTGGCAGCATCGTTGGCAGCGATGTATTCAGCCTCCATCGTTGAGTTTGCAACGGTATCCTGTTTGGAACTCTTCCAACATACCGCCCCTCCATTGAGGGTAAAGACAAAACCCGAATGCGACTTAGAGTCGTCCTTATCACTTTGGAAGCTGGAATCGGTAAAGGACTCCACCTGGAGTTCTCCATTACCATACACCAAGAACATCTCCTTAGTCCTTCGTAAATACTTGAGAATGTTCTTCACTGCTGTCCAATGACTCTCTCCTGGATCTGCTTGATACCGACTCACTACACTTAGTGAGTATGCTACATCGGGTCTGGTACATAGCATCGCATACATGATAGAGCCTACTGCCGAAGCATAGGGTATCCCTTGCATGCGAGCTCTCTCCAAATCAGTCTTGGGAGACATCTCTTTGGAGAGAGTGAGTCCAGATATCGTGGGCTGGTTCCCACGCTTGGATTCTTCCATACTAAACCTCTTTAGTATGGTGTCAATGTACCTGGATTGGGACAATCCCAGTATCCGTTTAGATCTATCTCTATAGATCATGATTCCCAATATGCAGGAGGCATCACCTAGATCTTTCATTGAGAATCTCTGTGATAAGAAGAGCTTGACTGATTGCAGCATAGGAATATCATTTCCTATCAAGAGTATGTCATCCACGTACAATACGAGGAAGACTACCTTACCCTCTGCCACCTTCTTATAGATACAAGGTTCATCTATATTTTTGATGAAGTCAAACTCTTTGACTACAACATCAAAACAGATGTTCCAACTCCGCGATGCTTGCTTCAACCCATAAATGGATTTAAGCAGTTTGCACACCTTTCCGCTGCTCCCACTATCTACGAAGCCCTCTGGCTGAGTCATGTACACACACTCTTCTAAATCACCGTTTAGAAAGGCGGTCTTAACATCCATTTGCCAGATTTCGTAGTCATGGTATGCAGCAATGGCAAGTAAGATCCGGATGGACTTAAGCATAGCCACTGGAGAAAAGGTTTCGTCATAGTCCACACCTGGTCTTTGACGAAAACCCTTTGCTACAAGTCTAGCTTTGAAAGTCTCAACTTTTCCATCTACACCAAATTTCTTTTTAAAGATCCACTTGCTCCCAATGGGTTTTACCCCTTCAGGAGCATTTTCCAAAGTCCATACTTTGTTGGTGTACATGGATTCCATCTCAGATCGCATAGCATCCAGCCATTTCACAGAGTCACCACTCGTGATGGCCTGCTCGAAACTAGTCGGTTCATCATCATCCATGATGCAATCCTCGCTTCCACCATCAATGAGAAAACCGTAGTATCTCTCAGGTGGACGAGAAACCCTACTAGATCGGCGGAGAGGCTGGGGTTCGTCGGGTACTACTGAATCCTCTGGTTCCACTAAATCATCTGTTGTAGTTTGTTCTGCTGGAACTTCTTCCAGTTCTACCTCAGAGCCACTAATTTCTTTTTCAAGAAATTCCTTTTCTAAAAAGGTGGCGTGCCGAGAAACAAACACCTTTTGTTCTTCGGTGTGGTAGAAGATATACCCGCGCGAATGTTTGGGATATCCAACAAACTTGCACAGAATAGACCTTGCGCCGAGTTTGTCCGGATTTTGTGTTTTCACATATGCCGGACAACCCCATATCCTAACATAATTAAGATATGGTCTCTTTCCTTTCCATATCTCATATGGAGTGGTTGGCACAGATTTGGTGGGAACCATATTCAATAGGTCTGCAGCTGTCTCCAGTGCATACCCCCAGAAGGAAATAGGTAACTCAGCTGTACTCATCATAGAGCGCACCATATCTAATAGGGTGCGATTCCTCCGCTCAGATACACCGTTGTGCTGTGGTGTATAAGGAGGAGTAAGCTGAGAGAGAATCCCATTCTCTTTTAGATAATCTAGGAACTCACCGCTTAAGTATTCACCTCCTCGATCAGATCGAAGAATCTTAATACTTTTGCCCGTTTGGTTCTCTACTTCGTGCTTATATTCTCTGAATTTCTCAAAAGCTTCAGACTTGTGTTTCATCAGGAACACATGTCCGAATCTAGAGAGATCGTCAGTGAATGTAATGAAGTAGGAAGAACCGTTCCTAGCATGCGTAGACATGGGACCGCATACATCACTATGTACCAGTCCTAAGAGTTCGGTAACTCTTTCTCCGTGTCCACTAAACGGAGCTTTGGTCATTTTTCCTTTGAGACATGAATGGCAAGTATCATAAGATGATAATTCGAACGAATTCAAATAACCATCTCTATGTAACTTAGCCAGTCGTGTCGCATTGATATGACCAAGTCTACAATGCCACAAGAAGGATTCGTTCATATCTGAACTTTTCCTCTTGTGTGTGTTTTGTATATTCAGGACTGTATTCTGATTTAGAATGAATATGCCATTATGTAACGAGCCTGATGCAATCAACTTTTGATCTAGGAATATGTTCATAACATTATCCTGTACTACAAAATTATATCCTTCTTTACTCAATAAAGAAACTGATATAATGTTGCACATCATGTTCGGTATATAATAGCACTCATTTAGAATCAGTGTATTACGACTTGGCAATACAAGGTGATATTCGCCAACTGCTTTGGCTACAATACTTGCACCGTTCCCTACTTGAACGGAATGATCACCTTTTCCCAGTTCTCTACCTTTACGTAGCCCATGTAACTGTTTACATATGTGGGATCCTGATCCGGTATCTAATACCCAGGACGTAGGGTGAACTGAGAAACAGTTCTCAATAACAAACACACCTGAAGAAGATGCATCAACATGCATGTTCTTTTGGGCGGCGTGAGAATCCAGATATTCTCCTGTTTCCTATTCAGTATTATAACTCTTATAAGAAAGAACGGGTCTGACGTTCCCTTGCTCAGTACAATAATTAGGTTCAGTCAATACATCCATATTATTATCTTGATTATGGCCTGAAATGGTCGCTACCTGGAGAGAGAGAGAAGAAAACACTTTAGCGTATGCTCTTGCAAGATTAGATTGGTTATTATCTTATCTAATCAGGATGTCTCCCACTGTTTTTATCAAATCTACCTTCAAACCATAAAAGGTAAGATTAGCCGGGATTAATTACACCCTACAATTTCGTCAATCTTTCAGCCAGATCAGTGTCGGTACTTTGAGGGAGGTTCCCCGTGCTTTCGCACGGACCTAATTAGTAAACCTCGTTTTCCCAGAGGCGTAACCTCGTTAACACTTTTCTAGACACCTACTTGAATGACTAATTGTCCTGTGTAAAACTCTCCCAGGAGTAACTCTTACTCGCAGTGGGTATCGGGATCTAACTATCTCATAGGAGGTATGCAATCTCATTGCAAATTTCAACACTTGAAATTCCCGATAATGCTTTTACCCCTAGCATCCTATGACCTTGACGCAGGCCAACAAACCATAGTGCGCTAGTCAAGTTCAACCCGTCATTTCTTGATTCAATTAAACCCACCCGCACGACCCTTGACGCAGGCCAACAAAGTCGTACGACTACCCTAATCGAATCTGCATCATATGCATAAACAGATATATACTAGTTAGCTACCGCACACTACGCCTTGACGCAGGCCAACAAGCGTAGCACGAATACTAAATAATATCTATCTGAAATGACGGAGGGCTACGCAGGTTTTTCAGAAAACCCTAAGCGTAATGAACTTGATATCGTTGTAGAATCATGTAGTTTTTGAAAAGGAGTGTTTTGAGGCTTTTCTTAGTTTCGCTAAAGGGGTCACTCCCGGTGAAGGGATCGTCGGCCCTTTCCTCATCGAATAAGGTGCAGGATATATCATATATACCGCTGTGCAAAGCAAAACACTAAAAGCAATCAAAAGACAAACCGCGTTTTGTAGCATCTGCCAGTTTTGCTAAAGGAGTCACTCCCGGTGAAGGGATCTCGGTCCTTTCCTCATCGAATAAGGTGCAGGATATATCGTATATATCACTGTGCAAAGCAAAACTGTAGCTACCCTTTTTATTAAGTTTTGATTCTACAACATCTTTAGGTTTCTTTCTTTTATTAATCTCATTAATAAAAATCCCATCAGCTTATGCTTTCTAAGCATCACAGAAGAAACGAAAGCAGTAATATTTATATATCAGCATATATATATAGTATAAGCATTCGTCTCAGGCAGTAATATGATCTCATCACAGAACATTGCAGCAGAAGAACATATATGAAATATTGGATATACTAGGACGTCCATGTTTTCAATACGAGCCTGTATAAAACACGGATTCCACGGTCGCGACGAATAGCCAAACCCACATCCCAAGACCCCTACGAGAGCGGCAAGTAACTCTGCCAATTCTAGGGTTAGGAGACCCGGTCTCGACTCCTCGAGATGGCCTCCCACTGGACCCTAGAACCCGGTTACTTATGCTCCCCTCCTTGGGTCTACCTAATGCGGAAAAGTAAATAATATACACTGGTGACAGCAACCGCAACCTGGAAGTGCCCCAAATAAAAGAATATTACATTACAAATGAATTTTACATGAATGAAAATAAAAACCCTCATCTCACATAAAACCCCCGGCTATTCTGATCGCGACGATCCAATATAACATATCACAGCAACACATAATATCTCATATCATCAACGTAAGCAAGTATGCGTATCCCGATTGTCGTTGATGTATAGCAACGAAGCCGGCGATACACCACATACTACGCTTACGGTCACAGAAAAGAAAGTGTAAAACTACAATATTTGGAATCCACAATCACTTTAGACATCGTAAATACGAAATATCACATACTTCGTATTTCATGCCTAACTCTATGAATTCCACATATTGTATCACATTCCAGATAAATATACGGTATTAAACTATTTGAACAGATAATCAAACACCCAAAATTTCCCGAAGTGCTCAACTCTTGAGCGGAGTTCAAATAATCCCAGAATATGTCACAGTACCAGTGATCCAGCCGTAGAAGGGCCAAGCCAACGCCTCACATGTGGCACGCCGTACTGCCCCAAACCCGAAGGTTCAAAAGGCAGTTCAAGACGGTCACATAATCGAGTTAAGGTTTGTTGTCTTTTAGAGGGTCCACCGCTTAACTTGTACAATTTTCCGAAAGATTTAAACCCTAATAAATTTCAACACTTGAAAGTTTGCCGTACCGGGAAACAGTAAGTTAATGATATCCGTTCAACTAGTTTAACAATTTCTAAATATCCGGAAAGAAATACGAACTTAGAAATTTCCGATCGAGTCTACTATTACAAAACAAACCCCAGAATTTAAACACCTGGAACTGAATAAAAATATCCAGAATGGTCAGCAAGTACCTACGGGAATTACCATGAAGCCACGTGTCCTGATTTTACTGTTCCGCCGCGGAAGCGCCGCGCAAGCCATGCTCGTGCCGCGCTTCCGCCGCAGTTTGGTGGAATTAGGGGCTCGGATTTTATGGTAATTCTTGTAATTGCCTGCTGATTGTTTTACATATTTTTAATTCAGAAAAATCCCAAATTTTAAAAAATTTCCAGAGAGGGGGTTTTTTCCGTCGTTTCGCGTTCGATCGGAGTTTTAACTTCGTAAACACATCGCCTAATGCTCTAGCTAGGCTCTGATACCACTGTAGGGTTCCTAGGCACTCTTGTGAAGGTTCAAAAGGCATCAAACATGCCCGGATTAAATTTTAGACGTGCCGAACAACCCAAAGCCGGGATCTTTGCTAGATTATTAGGGTTTAACATGTAATTAGATAACAATTATCTAAGTGTGAGGGATTACAACCTTTGTAGTCCGCTCCTTCACTTCACAAGCTCCGAGTAGAAGTCCCTTTGCCGCGATCCACGATCTCCCGGACTCATGAGAGGCTCCACGACTCGAACGATCCATTCTAGCTCGTCGTAATCCAAATCTCCGATGATCTACGTCGAGGTTTCGAAGAACTCAAGCTATCTCACTCTAAAGAGAAGAACACCCTAATCCCAAGGGCTAGATGAGATGAGGATGAGAGAGTAGTGATTTTGCTTTCTTTTTATATCATTTTCTCATATTTTATCATCACTTAAGAAAAATCAAGAGAGCTTCTTCAAGAGAGAAGAAGAAGAAGATAATGGAAATGATAATATGAATTATCCTTTTGTGATGAATAGAATATAATCTATATGATTGAATTGTGAACCATGGTCAAGGATGAATGGATGAGAAAGTGTAGAGAAACAACTAGGGTTAGGGTTTGGTTAAGTTAAAAAGTGTCATCCAAAATATCTTTACAAATGACAAAAGAAAATTGCTTCTAGAAAGAACTTGAAGCAACTAAACCCAATCAAACCCTAACCTCAATTAATCATCCTTAAACATGTTTAACAATTAATCATATCATGTCACAATAATATATATCACATATATATTATATAGTTGCAACAAAAGAAAATAATACAATTAACATATATCGCATATATATCAATGTATCATCCACTGAGAAAATGAAATAATAAAGTAAGCCAATATTAGTTAATATAATAATATATCATATATATTATTATATATTAAATCATTGAATCAACACTTGATCCGACGATCCGGCTATATCGAATATAACCGGCTAATATATCATGTACCGATCCATCGAATCAACACTTGATCCGATGACCCGATTCATATCCATAAATCGCGAGAATATAATACGGTATCCCATATCGCATTATTCTCGGTCCTGCACATATCACATATGTGCCTCTACTCCGTTTCGCCTGAGTCAAGAAACCTCTGTGTAGGACTCTAAAGAATCGTCAATACGCCGGTAGTAGGTGATGATCATATCAAACACCCACAAGCTGCAAGCGGTCAGCTAAACGTAACAGCCACCCAGGTATTGAGCGATCAGAAGATCAACAAGCTAGCCTGTGCGTTCTCCTGTGAATCCAACCAGTAACACTCCCGTACAGTCCGGTCTGTTCGTCTGATATGTCGCATATCAAGTCTAGGGGTGGTATACGTCAGACCCCAGTAACCGATAAGTCGTGTCGATGTATGGCTCATAACGGGTCGAGAAACCACTAGTAACACTTACCAGTAAATCTCTATATCATCCCTGGCCAGGGACTTCCAGTTATAGCCAATCGAACACAGCACAACATCAACTCCCTATACCGGGAGAGACGAATCCCCTCCTATCGCTCATTGCCTCCATGTGATTCGGGACTGTACCCAAAAGCCACCGTTTTGCACGCCCTCTTGGACGTGGTAAGGTGGAAATCAAAGCACAGTGGGAATCACACAAGACTCTATGACGATCTCGGGTCTTCAGACTACCCTGTACCTGTGTCACCGGAGAACTGCCATCTGACGTGTGGTATATCACCATCTGGGAGTTCTCGGCGAGTCCGTCCAGTGTACCCAGTCTCCACTGAGCACCCGTACACCATCTCTGATGTCAAACACCGATGGATATGGGATCATCCATCGCCCATCATATGGGTCAAGATGCGTATACGCTAGTCTACTCTGGTGTATCGATGCCCTGTCTCGATATACCCTCGACTAGGAACAGTTATAGGATGTACTCATCGACTACCGCGGCCCCACTAGTATGATCTCATTATAGTCCCAGTAGTCGAGTACAAGTCCTAAGGGCTTTATCAACATGTGAGAGTAAAACAGTAAACCAATACTAGTCAACATGTTAAGATAAAGTGAAACCAAATAGCATACTATCATGACGAGCAAGAAAGTCTTCTCTATATATAACCAAGCATCCATTATAATATACATCATATGTACAACAATGGCCTCTAGGGCATATACATAACTAACAATATCGATTTCCTCCATAAGACTTTACCGAGGACGCTATACATCCGTATACACCATCTCTAACTTCTTGGTCTTCTTTACTATGCCTCCAATATGAAATCTGAGTACTCTGTGCTTCCTACAGACGCAACTCTCAGAAAGTCCAAACTCCACTTTTTTCATCCTCGAAAAAGGTCTCCTACCCTGAAGAATCTTCATATTTTTCTCGTTGAGATGCCCAATCTCTTGTGCCACAATAAACTCTTATAATCTACTTTTGAATCTATCGCCAACGCAATTGAACCTCAACGGCTCCCACTGTAGGAATTCAACGAAACGCTCGATTTACCTCTTGCGATCACCAATGATCCTTTGAAAACTTTCCATTGAGAATTCCCAAACATCATAATATAACCTTCATTGTCTAGATGACTTGTAGAAATTAGACTTTTCTTTATATCTGGAATGTGTCTTGCGTTCTTCAGTTTTATCCGACCTCCTCCTGACTATTGCATTATGATCGTCCCTTTTCCAACGATTTTGCACGGTTGACCGTTTCCCACCGTCACATGTCCAAGATTTCCTTAAATATACTCGCTAAAATGGTATCGACCTGAAGTGCAGTGAAATGATGCCCCCGAATTTGGAAATCAAATATCCTCCTTTGTGCTCTCATTCGCCGATAGACAAAGCCCACGTTTCCCTTGTTCATGTATAGACACCACATTGACTTCCTTTTCATCTGCCTTCTTATCCGAGCCTTTCTTTAAAAGTCTACATTCATTTTTTCTGTGACCCTTCTTTCCGCGGTCCCAACAGTCGCCTTGGATCTTTCCTTTTGATTTTTCTCAGCTATTTGACTTGCCCTTCTTCACTGTTCCCTTTTCCACCATCCTACCACGATTCTGCTCTAAGAGTGCAGAAGTTCCGGAACTCTCACTCACAACCTTTCTCCTCATCTTATCATTTAATATGCAACTCACCGCATCATTAAATATGAGAGAGTCTAAAATCGAGTGGCTTACCGCCATCATGAGATTTTCCCAACTCTCTGGCAACGAATATAGAAACAATAGGGCTCGAATCTCATCTTCAAACACGATTGAAACCGATTCGAGTTGGCTTGTTATGCAGTTGAATTCGTTTAGGTGCTCTGTCACCAAACCATTTTATGTCATCTTCATGTTAAAAAGTTTTTTTATCAGAAATATCTTGTTTGATGTTGAAGGTTTCTTATACAACTTTACTAATGTCGTCATTAGCCCCACTATTGTCTTCTCCTTTGAGATATTGAAGGCCGCCTACAGAGTCAACGATAGCCTAATCGCCCGCAAGACTTTCCTATCCAATAGATTACATGCCTCATCGGACATCTTCTCGGGCCTTTCGCCCAACAACGAAAGGTAAAAATCTTTCTGGTATAGCTAGTTCTTCATCTGCATCCACCACCAAGCATAGTTATGACCATTGAAATTTTCGATTCTTATCTTATCCTCCACCATGTTTCGTTTATACCGCCGCAGCAAACTCAACTTCTCACTCGGATCTGAACCAATGCCTTCGAAAATAAAATCTAAGAAGATGGAGAGCGGATACAAGCGTTGTCACCCACCGTAAACTTAGATCGTAAAATCAAAAGACCCATTCGGTTCCCTAACCACACTCTGATACCAGTTGTTGTGGTTATAATATAATATCGCAGAGAAGACAATACACGGAACAATGCTAACGGCCAATTCATGTAATCAACAATGCAAATAACAACGAAAGATAAAACACAAAGTATGCGAGAATAAGAGAATCAAAAACCAAAAGAGATGAGATTTGTTAACGAGGTTCACCCACCGTATGGCCAGTCTCTGACAGAGCGGAATATGCAAAGTTTTACTAGATCTTGAATCAAATATTACACCCACGAGCAATTCTAAGAGATTTCTCTCGAATCTCTCTAGATTCGTAGCCGTCACCCTCTCTCTATAGTCTCAATAGCCTTTTAATTTGGCTTACAAAATATTCGATTCCATAACAGTCCGCCTCCTTAAGCCGGCTCATGTACACAGAATATTAGGTAATTTCATCATCTTGTGAGCCGGCTCATAAAGACTTGAGTCCTCTCAAGCATAGGGTCGAGCCGTTTCATACACCCAGAGAGTTGTAACAATTCTGAAACACTTATGAGCCGTCTCAACATCCCCTGAGCCGGCTCAAGATCAACTCATAGGAAGAAACTTCACAATATCAACACACACTAAACATTCGGTGTTTGATTAAAACGAGTAAAAATAGTAACAGTTGTCGCTTTGATTTCATTAAAGTTGCAATTTAGAATTTGGAGACTTAATGTATATATATCTTTTGAGATAAAGAGAAAAAAAGAATAAGAAAAATTAGAAGGCATGCTAATTCGGCAGCCATCGTGTTTGAATGAAAACAAGCCTCCAAAATTCATAATTTTCTCATGCAGAATGCAGAGCAAATATTTGAGTCCAAGTTTAATTTGTTTAAATTAGGGAAATATTTTTGGCTTTTCTCCCCTCCCTTTAATAAGTTTTCTTTCGGGCATCCTACCTTCTCTTTTCATATTTACTTAACTTTCTAGAAGTGATTAAAAGTTATTTTTTTTTGGAATAAAACAAATTCTATTAAAGGAGCAACATCCTTTTCCAACATGGTTATGTTTTTCAAGTGAAAAGGTGTTAGCCAATCGGTTGAGAAAGCTCTTGGGGGATATTACCAAAGACATGTAAACCGGCTTTGTGGCAGGGCGATAAATCATGGATGATATAGCTATAGAAAATGAGTTCATTCAAGACCCTAGGAAACGCGGGAAAGAAGGAAACCTCCTTAAATTAGATTACGAGAAAGCTTACAACATGGTAGATTGAAGGTGCATGTTAGAGTGTCTAGAGCTTAAAGGATTTTCGCAAAAGTGGAAGTATAAGATAGGGTTGTCCTCGGCATCTGCTAATATTTGCATAAATGCCGAAGATATAAATGAGTTTCGGTGCAGACGTGGGCTGTGGCAAGGGGGTCCCCTATCTTCGCTCATTTTTATATTAGTGGTTGATGGTCTCGCACACATAATTCAAATATGTAAGCACAAGGGGTTGTCGAAGGGTTTGGGTCCGGGGGAATAAGGACGGAGATTATCAACCTGCATTATGCTGATGATACTTTGCTATTTGGAAGGTTGTGTGAAAATCATGCTACAATACTTAAATGGATCATATATTTTTTTGAGATTTGGTCATGATTGAACATCAACCTCACAAAAGCTCGGTGGTCTTCTTAGGAGAAAGATCTGTTTAAGAAGAGCGTTTGGTTTCGATTTTTAATTGCAAAGCGGAAGATTTTTAGGTTAAATATTTAGGCCTACCTCTGATGCCAGGAATGTTGAAAAAGTCATATCGGTTGCCATTGATAAATATGGTCCAAAATAGATTGGAGGGTTGGAAGGGTCGGTGTCTTTCCATAGATGGGAGGGTGACATTACTTAACTCAATGTTGTCAGCTGTACCATAATATTATGTCATTTTATTTCCTTTCGGAATAGGTAGTTAAAATGATCGATCAGATTCGACGGAATTTTTTAATGGAGAGGAGCGTCGTTGGAGAAACGAAAATACTATTTGGTTAAAAGGGGGAATGTATGTAGCTCGAAAGAAGGAGGAGGCTTGGGCATGAAAAACCTTAAGAATATGAATAGGACCCTACTAGAAATGTGGTGGTGGAGATGGGTGGCAGATAACAGAAAGTGATGGGTGGCAATATCATGCTCCGGAAATAGCACGCGACCGACACTTGAATCACATGACCGGCACTTGAATCACGTGAAGTCTATAAGACCCCACACTATCCCAAGTAAGACAAAAACTATGAATCTAAACCATTTTTACAATAAATAGTGGAGGTGAAGGTTTGAAATGGTTTTACTAATATGAAATCTAGTTTGGTTTGAAAACATTACTATTGTTTAAAATCAGGCAGCAGCTCATTTGTATATTTTAATAAAAATAGATACACTAAACATAATAATAACACGTCCCCAATACGGGAGCAAAATCAACGCCTAACGGTGGATCCACAACCACGCTACACACACACAATGCCTTAGACGAAGGATCCCTATGTAGAAAAACAGAATAAAAATACATCAAGTCGACTCCAAACGGGTCCGACTAACACAACAACAACTAAGGTCATGACAAATTACTAGACCTGGTCTTTGATTGTAACGCCTTAGATTTCGGTTAGTGTTCGTTTAGACGTTAATGCGGGTTTACTGTAAAAAGTTCACTAATTCGGGTTCCTCACATTTTATAACATTTAATTAATAATTTATTATTATTTGTTATGGACATGCACGCACATGTGCACATTAATGTGAGGGTTTGTTTGTGCTAATTTAGATTAGCAACCATGACACTTAACCATTTATCTTATCCTTTTTGCCTTAACCCTAATATTTAACCTAAACCCTAGATATTTGTTTGTGTGAGAGGAGATATTTGTTTTGTTTATGGTGAGGTGTATGTGAATGCATTAATGGAGAGTTAATGCAAATGTTACACTTACCCCTCAAGCTTAACCTCACCTCTCTCTCTCTCTCTCTCTCTCTCTCTCTCTCTCTCTCTCTTTCTTTCATACTCTCTCTCACACTCATTTCTCTTCCCATTTTCTTATCTCTTTCAATTACAAACTGAACACTCTCCATTTCATCACAAATTCATCACAATCCTTCACAAATCTCACCCAAAATCACATCTTTTTCTTGGATTTTCCTCTTGGATGCCTTGGAGCATGCAAAGCTTGGATCATTGAGTTCTTTTGTGTAGGTATTGATCTCTATCTATTCTTTACGTAGTTTTTGTGTTGTGTAGACCTTTAGTTTTAGTTTAAAATGTTTAAAGTTAAGTTTTGTGCATAATATCGTATTTTTAGTGTCGTTTTGTGATATCTGTATTCTGCTGTGACCCGGGGTGTGTACTAGAAAACCAAACAATATAGTTGTGTTGTACCAGTGACCATAGGACCTCACCTGGAGCACGAACCCAAGGAGCTCGGACTCGGCCGGCGACATGCAGGGGATTTCTGGCGACCTCGGCCGTGGGTAGGAATTAGGGTTTGGATTTTTCTGGGTAGGTGTCTGCAGTGGTTTAGGTATTTTTGGTCTTGTTTGATTTTTGAGTTTTCTCAGTATGCAAAATATGGGATCACCTAGATAGTTTCTTGTGTTTCGTTTAAGCGTGATACGTTATACGACACGGATCATGCACTTTGTATCGTTTTGCTCTTAGGTTGTTTTCGTCGTGTCGCTACGCACGTTAGCCACAATACGAACACTTGAGAGTATATTTTGTGTTGTTGCGTCGGTCAAATATAGTTTGTACGTGTTTTGGGCTTATTACTAATATACACTTTCTTTAATGTTTTAATGTTGTAGGTTCGCAGTCGGGAACTTCGGATGCTGCAACAAAGAGAAAACAGGCTGTTGGCTTTACTTAGCCAGGAGCGTTGGTGAGTAGATTTAGCATCTACAAAGGAATCGCCCGCATGGCGTTATGCGTCTGGGCTAGAGATATTAATTTTGTCGTATATTCTATGTCATATTTAGAATTACGCATTCACCCTACTGCTTAGTTATTGTTGTGCTTGAACTAGTATCCTTAAGACACTGCACCATTATTGACGACTCATGTTGCACGAGCACTGATTGTATGCTACACACACCGTCAATAATTGCCATGACATGCACAACCCACTTATAGATATAATATAGTTTGGTTAGGGACATTGTGACATTGATTCATATTTCTTATTGCATATAACATATAGCATACCTGTATATCTATAGAGTATTGTACCATTAGTGATAGGTACATACACACTTAATGACATAGCTACAGGTATACCTTGCATACATACTTCACTTATACCCAGGGGGTATATTACATCATTACTTATAGGTAGATACATATATCTTGCTATACCTTTATGTTTACACATATATCTGGTTATAGCTACATGTTTACGTTTATTTGATGTTATTTAGAATTGGAGAAATTATGAACCGCATGATATTTATATTAACTTGTTGCAGTTAATTAACGGCTTTTTCCTTTATATGCTTTTATTACAGTTTTATGTTGCATATATTATATTCATAGATTTTCGCATTAAGATATGGATTTTTCATGATATTTTCTGGATTTGGAGACCGTGGGAGTTCATGAAATTATGCATTATTTTAAAAACCCGGTTTCCCTTGATATGATATTTCAGTATCCACCATGAGATTTATCGGTTCTGATATATATACCCCATGCGAGAAGTCGGGGGCCGTATGAGGGTACATGGTGGGGCCCGGAGGTACCCTGGGGCAAGATGATTGATGGACCTTGCCGATTGAGCCTGGCAGGGGAACCATACACTCCGGTGACATTACCAATAACTCGGCGGTTATCATGGGGATACCGACGGGAGTCATGTACGTATGGATACGTGGAAAGACGAGGGTCAAAGCTTGGAACTCGGGCTTTTCGATATAGTGTATGATACGTACCTATCAGGGTGCCAGTTTTGGTGACAGCACCTGATAGATCAGCCTTTCTGTGTCGATACTTGACACATTATTTTCATGATATTTTACTCCTAAGTATATATAACAGTGGAATGGGACGCTGTTATATATATATATATATATATATATATATATATATATATATATATATATTAGTGGAATGGGACGCTAATATATATGTATACATATAAATTCATATACTTCATCATATTTATTCATGCAGATATACCTAAGATATAAGAGATTCACTTGATATTGGATTTAGGACATTTGAGATTTCTTGATATTGTACATAAAGGATATATGAGATTCACTTGATTTTGTACATTCAGGATATATGATATTTACTTGATGTTGTACATTCAGGATTTGTGAGAATTAAATGATATGAGAGCCAATTTAAGGGCTGATTTGAGGAAATTGGAATTTGAATTGTCTTGATGGATTATGATCCTACCACGATGTCAGGATTCCGTGAAAATGACATGTTTCATTCCATACTCCACATTTATTGTTTATGCACTGCTTCATGTATTAGTCGTACCTGTTAGCGTACCTTTCATGACTGTTGCATTTACATACTTATTTTATATGCATTACATCATGTGTTAGTTGTACCTGTTAGTGTACCTTTCATGACTATTGCATATATACCTTTTCATATCATTATTGCATGATTATTGCATACCGATTGTCATATTACTGTTTCATGTATTCGTAGTAACAGTTAGTGTACTTTTCATGATTATTGCATTCATATGACCTTTTATTGCTATTAATTGCATATGTTAGATTCGCGCTGTACGTTCATACTTGCGATTACCTGCATATGTTATTTACTATTCACGAGTTGGCAACTCACCCCCGTTGTGCCACAGTTGTTTTGCAGATTGTTCCCCAGAGTAGTCGAGACAGGCTATTCATCTATCTTACCATCTTTTGCTACGGATACCGCATCAGCTCACAGTGTGCAGTTTGCTTAGGTGGGTTTTATGGTTATTCGTTGTTGTATTGTATATTCGTTGTATCCTTGTACTCTCCATCTACTATTTTTCTTGTTGACTTAGAGACTTGGTGAGGACAACATTGTATATTATTTTGTGACTTGGTTGTCTTTTATACACTTTCCTTTTTATCGTCTTTTATTTCTTCGCTACGGCGTTGTGGTAGTTGTTTTCCGCCTTTGGGCGTGTATTTGCTCCCGTTTAGGGATGCTTTACTTATATTTATGTTGTACCCATTTTTGGGGCTGGTTTTTACAAAGGAGGTGCTGCCAAAATTTTAAAGGAAATAAAGTTGGACTTTTAAAGAATTTGGATTGCGATTTCAAAAGTTTAAATAATATTTCTTATTTTTTCTTGTCTTTTAATGGTTTAGATTTCTGGGGTTTGGCTTTCTTTTACTGTGTTACGCCTGTAAATGTTGCGTAGTATTAGGGCCGTCACGTGCAAAGTTCGGGTCGTGACAAAGTTAGTATCAGAGCGCTAGGTTTTACCTTTCGGAGTGTAGGATGACCTTGGTATGATGGAGTAGGTAGCTTAAGCAGAGTAATGTAGTGTGTGTATGTCCGCGGCATACTCACAATGCGGTACTCTGCCTAAAGTGAGCTAAGTACAAATTGCTTGAAATTCCTTCCTTGATTCATATCCTTGTGATTCGATTTCCGTGTTCTTATCGACCCTTATTTCCATTTATAGCCTTGCCGCCGATGACTATAGGGAATCAGAGTGATGCAGCAAGGGCCGAGGTCAGAGTTGACTCGGGTGGGTCAAGGACTGACCAGGATGGCGCGCTCATTGCACATATGCAGACGGATCCGCCTTCGACAGATAGTATCGCTAGGCTTATGGCAGAGGTGCAGAACATGCGCCAGATGATGAGTTCATTGGTTGAGGTCATTCGAGCGCAGCGATAGGAGGTTGTCACCCCTGTTACACAGTTGTTCCTTGCGATCAGCATGCAGCATTCCGTCACCTACATAGCACCAGTGGATGCAGCCCCAGTTGACGAGGCACGCCTTCCAGAGACTTTGAGAGTTCCGGAACAGTGGATGACTCGTACCGGTGTACCAGCCCAGAGACAGAGGCCTAGTCGTCGAGACAGATTTCGTGACCATCGCGGGAGTAGCAGAGGCTTAGGACGAGGACAGTCGTTCAGCTCTCATCCCCAGGAGGGTCAGCAGCCATCGTATGGATATTTCTGGTGCGGGAGCCTTCATCACCTCATCAGGGATTGTTCCTTAGCACTGCGTCAGGGTCGTATTCAGAGAGATCATGGACGCGGAAGGTTCACTTGTAAGTCCATGTTGCCAACCCCGGTTCTTGCGGGGAGGCGGAAACGGTATAAAAGACAAATTTTTAGCGCATAAGACAACATGGACTAACAAAAGTCGGGATCTTTTCTAAACTAAACTAGCTACCAAGCTAAAGAGAGTTAGCTACTCGGAAAAGATGTTATACCTAACTTGAACTCCTTCTTCTTGAAACCTTTGTAGAGCTTGGATGGTGCTTTCCTCGTCGCCTTCTTCCGTCAAAGATGGATCCACCTGAGGGTTCAACCTTCGGGCTCCTTTCTCGAACTTTGAGAGAACTAGGGTCTTTGGCTTGCTAGACCTCTAACCCTAGAGTGAGTAGATAGTGGTTTTTGGGTGTTTTTATCTCAAGGAGGGGGTTTCTCAACACATGAGAGTGAGTCTCCTTGAACTAGAGGAGGAGGAAGAAGAAGAGAGGAGAGAGAAGTGTTATGATAGAATGAAACTCTTTTTTTCAACCATAACATAATATGAAATGAATTATCAAATTAATAATAATAATCTAAATGAAATAGTTGATGGATGGTTTGGAATGACAATTATCATTACACACATTAAATGGTTTTGCTAGAATCAAAGAGTATCTTTGATATGTAATGATGATAGTCAAAGTTTCAACCATGGTCAACAAGTCAACCTTGGTCAACAAGTCAACAAACCCAACCATGACACAATTTCATTTAATTAATATTATTAATTGATATATCATAAATTCATTAAGGTTTGGAAAAAGACGACTGTCAACTGTGCATACACACCCGTTCCGAAACCCTAATGAAAATCCTCTTCCTCCGCCTCAATCAACTGTGCATACACACCCGCATTCTTGTTCCGAGGAACATGAACACAATGAGATAAAACTAACCCCAAAACATATACTAGTATCTGGCTCAAACCAGAGCCCGCTAGTAATATCCGTCCGGACTCCAAACGTGCACAAGTGCGCGGATGAGAACGAACCCTGTCGCAAAACCATGCGACCTCTACTTTGTTTTGCCCAAAGGCGAATAGCCCTCCGTGTGGGACTCTAAAAACTCGACACTACGCTGGCAGTGGGTTTAACCACAGACCGCAAGCGGCACTAGCTGTGCGTAACGGTCCCCAGGTAGATGCCGATAAGAAGACTGATGAGGTGACCCCATCTAAACTCCTACTGAGCCTGTATGTGACAGTCTTCGTACAGTCCGGTCTGTTCGTCTGATACATCGCATAGCGGGCCTAGGGGGCGATGAACGTCAGTCCCCTAATAGCGGTACAAGTCGTGTCGGAGTGTAGCCCAGAACACCCTGAGATAATACTGGAAACCTACCAGTATATCTCGCTTGCCCTGGCCAGGGACTACTTGTGTAATGGCTCTCCTAGACACAGCGCGATGTCAACCCCCAATACCGGGAGAGACGAATCCTGTCTAACTGTCACTGCCTCCAAGTGCTTCGGGACTGCACCCAACTACTACCTGTTTGCACGACTCCTTTGAGCCGTGGTAGGGCAGTAATCAAAGTGCAGTGGGAACACACTCGAGGCGAAGTGATAGTGTCAAGTCAGCGGACTAAGCTGTACTCATGTCACCTGGGAACTGATAACTGACGATAGGTATAATACCAACCAACAGTTCCCAACGAGTCCTGTCCAGTGTACTCGTAACCTAACGAGCACCCATATACTATTTCAAGTACGACGTACTGACGGCTGTGGGACAGACCGTCTCCCACACTGGGATGAGAAGCGCATACGCTAGTCTACTCCGGAGTATCGATGCCCTGTCTCGATAGTCCAACGACCAGGGACCAGTATAAGGATGTGCTTATGGATTACCCAGCCCCCACGAGTGTGAGCGCCATCACAATGCTGGTAATCAAGCAAAGATCCTAAGGGCTCTACTAATATGTATATCAGCGATATGCTAAAAGAAACACATGCACATATTAAAGCAGAGACAAACCAAGTAGCACACTACCATTTCGAGCAAGATTGTATATACAACTGTGAATATCCCAAGCTTCCATCAAGTAATATACAAACTAGTATGATACAGTAATGGCCTCTAGGGCATATACACTAACAATCTCCCACTTGCACTAAGGCCATGTACTGGCGTATCGAAGACCTATCATCTCGATCAGCCGCTCGAACTGAGTCTGGGGCAAGGCCTTGGTGAATGGATCTGCAGTGTTATCTTCTGAAGCAACCCTCCGAACCTCGATCTCCTGGCGATCCACGATGTCCCTGATCAGGTGATACCGCCTTAAGATGTGTCTGGATTTCTGATGGGACCTGGGTTCTTTCGCTAAAGCTATAGCCCCGTTGTTGTCGCAATACAGAGGTATTGGGTCAACAATGGACGGAACCACCTGAAGTTCTTTCAAGAACTTCCTCATCCAGACAGCTTCTTTTGCGGCATCAGATGCAGCGATGTATTCCGCTTCCATAGTCGAGTCAGCAACGGTTTCCTGTTTGGAGCTCTTCCAACATACTGCCCCTCCATTGAGGGTAAAGACAAAACCCGACATGGACTTGGAATCATCCTTGTCACTCTGGAAGCTAGAGTCAGCAAAGGCCTCAATCTGGAGGTCTTTTCCGCCATACACCAAGAACATCTCCTTAGTCCTTCTCAGGTACTTGAGAATGTTCTTTACCGCTATCCAATGTTTCTCCCCAGGGTTTGACTGATACCTGCTTACCACACTCAGTGCATAAGTCACATCCGGTCTGGTACACAACATCGCATACATTATAGAGCCTACCGCAGAAGCGTAGGGTATAATAGACATGCGATCCTTCTCCAAATCAGTCTTGGGAGACATCTCTTTGGAGAGGGTGATCCCGTGACAAGCCGGTAGATTACCGCGCTTGGAATCTTCCATACTGAATCTCTTCAGTATGATGTCGATGTACCTGGACTATGAAAGTCCTAATATCCTCTTGGATCTGTCACGGTAGATCCGGATACCCAGAATGTATGAGGCATCACCCAGGTATTTCATGGAGAACCTGTGTGACAAGAACCCCTTGACAGATTGTAGCATAGGAATGTCATTTCCTATTAAGAGAATGTCATCCACGTATAAAACGAGGAATACTACAGTTCTCGCTACAAATCTACAATAGATGCATGGTTCATCTGGATTTTTGATAAAGCCAAATTCCTTGACCGTCTCATCAAAACAGATGTTCCAACTCCGTGATACCTGCTTTAGTCCATAAATGGACTTAAGCAACTTGCACACCTTTCCGCTGCTCCCACTCTGAATGAAACCCTCTGGCTGGTCCATATAGACACACTACTCTAAATGTCCATTTAGAAAAGCTGTCTTTACGTCCATCTGCCAAATCTCATAATCGTGGAAGGCAGCAATGGCAAGAAGGATCCGAATGGATTTCAGCATAGCTACTGGAGAAAATGTTTCGTCATAGTCCAAACCAGGTCGCTGACGAAAACCCTTTGCAACCAGTCTAGCTTTATAGGTCTCAACCTGTCCATCTACACCAATCTTCCTTTTGAAGATCCACTTGCATCCTACGGGTTTTACCCCATCTGGAGCAATGTCCAACGTCCATACTTTGTTGGTGTACATGGACTCCATTTCGGTCCGCATTGCATCCAGCCATTTTACCGAGTCGACGCTCTGAATGGCTTGCTGGAAGCTAGTAGGCTCATCACAATCTATGATGCAATCCTCTCTATCCCCGTCAATGAGAAAACCGTAGTATCTCTCGGGCGGATGGGACTGCCTACTACTCCTGCGGAGTGGCGTGGGAATGTCCTGATCTTTCGAACCCTCTGGTTCTACTAAGCTTTCAGTAATAGCTCGTGGTTCTGGAATTTCTTCCAGTTCTATTGCGCTCCCACTTAATTCTTTTTCTATGAACTGGTGTTCTAGAAAGTGGGCATGGCGAGAAACAAAAACCTTTTGTTTCTCTTCGTAATAGAAGAAATATCCCTTGGAGTTCTTTGGATATCCCACAAACTTGCACTGTACTGAGCGTGCCTCGAGCTTGTCCGCATGCTGCTTTTTTACAAAAGCTGGACATCCCCATGTCTTAATGTGATTAAGATAGGGTCTCTTCCCACACCACATCTGATATGGTGTAGTAGGCACAGTCTTAGTTGGAACTCGGTTCAAAAGGTATGCAGCTGATTCTAGCGCATATCCCCAGAACGATCGCGGCAACTCAGCGTTACTCATCATGGACCGTACCATATCCAATAGGTTTCGGTTCCGTCTCTCCGATACACCGTTGTGTTGCGGAGTGTATGGAGGAGTAAGCTGAGAGAGAATTCCATTCTCTTTTAAATAACCCAGGAACTCGGCACTCAAGTATTCACCATCTCGATCAGATCTCAGTGCCTTGATACTTTTGCCTGTTTGTTTTTCTACTTCATTCTTATATTCCTGGAATTTTTCAAAAGCCTCGGATTTATGTTTCATTAAGAAGACATAACCGTACCTTGAAAAGTCATCCGTAAAAGTAATGAAGTAAGAATAACCGCTTCGCGCATGTGTAGACATTGGACCGCACACGTCGCTGTGTACGAGTCCCAAGAGCTCGCTCGCTCTTACTCCGTGTCCAGTGAACGGAGTCTTTGTCATCTTTCCTTTGAGACAGGATTGACAAGTTGCATACGATTGATATTCGAATGGATCCAAATATCCTTCTGCATGTAACTTAGTCAACCTTCTCTCATTGATGTGACCCAGTCTACAATGCCATAAGAAAGTTTTATTGATTTCTGGAGACTTTCTTTTGTGTGTATTCTGGACATTGAAAATCTGTGGTTGGTTTAAAACGTATATACCGTTGTTCAATGTACCTGACCCAATCAAAACTTGATTAAGGTGAATGTTCACTACATTACTTACAAATGCAAATTCATAACCTTCTTTAGATAATAAAGATACATAAATGATATTACAGGTTGCATTTGGTACATAATAACAACTACGCAAAACCAAAAAGTGTCCATCCGACAATCCCAGGTGATAGTCCCCCACGGCCTCAGCATCCATGCTAGCACCGTTTGCAACTCTGAGGGTCATGTCACCTGCCTTCAAAACTCTACGCTTTCTCAACGCCTACAAAGAATTACAGATATGAGATCCTGATCCGGTATCCAATACCCAGGATGTAGAGTTTATTGATAGACAGTTTTTAATAACATACACACCTGAAGCTGAAGCTGCAACTCGCTTTAAATCCTGTGTTCTGGCCTTCCAAGCCTTGCAATCCTGTTTCCAGTGACCACTTTTGTGACAGTAGAAGCATTCTTCCTTCCCCACCAGCTTTCCCGCTATCTTTGTTGCCTTTCCTTTTCCCTTCGTATCCACTTTACTGACACCGCCTCTTGGTTTGGCGGGGGCTTTCTTCTTCTTACCCTTAGCTTTCGCCTTGGATCTAGAAGAGGAAGATCCTCCTACAAACAAAGTGGATGTCTCCCTACCCTTCTGTAGGGCGCCCTCAGCACTCCTCAATATGTTCAGAAGTTCGGAAAGTTCAACCTCCTTTCCTTGCATGTTGAATTTTAGGATAAACTGGGCGTAAGTGGAAGGAAGGGACTGGAGAATCAAATCAGTATAGAGTTCATTCTCCAACGTGGTCCCAAGGTCCGCGAGCTCCTCTATGTAGCCAATCATCTTAAGCACGTGTTCCGCTACCGATGATCCGATGGCCAATCTTGCCGAAAATAGCTTCTTCGACACTTCGTATCTTGCGATACGAGACTGCTCTCCATACAGTTCTTTTGTATGGAGAAATATGGACTCCAGGTCCATATTCTCATGCCTCCTCTGATGTTCGTTGTCCATCGAGGCAAGCACGAGGCATTTGGCCTTCGCGCAATCGATCTCCCATATCTTACGGATTTCTTTATCCGCGACGCTGGAGGTGGGACCTGGGACAGGGGGAGCTTTGGTGGTAAGGACATACCCCAACTTGTCGTAAGTGATTGCCATCTTGACATTCCTGAGCCAATCTTTGTAGTTTGGCCATGTCAGTATGTTTTTATCTAGTAATAACTTAAGTCCGGTCATGTTGAATGGTCGCTGCAATTAGGAGAGAGAAAAGAAACACTTTAGCATGATGCTCTTGCAAGTTTAGAGTGGTTTTTAATTTGTCTAAACTGGATGGCTCCCACTGTCTCTCGAATCCCTTCTCAAACCGTAAAGAAAGGATTAGTCAGGATCAATTCCACCGCACAATACTTGCTTAACCGTTCAGCCAGGCCAGTGTCGGTACTTCGAGGGAGGTTTTCCAATCCCTTCTCAAACCGTAAAGAGGTTCAGCCAGGCCAGTGCTTAACCTCTTTTCCCTGTGGGCATAGCCCCGCTAACACCTTTCTAGACACCTACTAGGTTTATAGCATTGATCGTTAAGTGAGAGTTTTCCCGAGGAGTAGCATATACTCACAGTAGGATCGGGATCCAAATATCATCGCGTGATAAAACCGAAGGAATCCTACCAGAATCATCACACTCCAAATGGTATGCAGCGCTAGCAAGTTTTAGTGCTTATGAAACTCCCGATGTGGATTTTTGCCCCATGCTCTTATGACCTTGACTTTGGCCAAAATATCATAAGTCACATGTCAAGTTCTACCCGTCATTCTCCTGGTTAATTTGGACCCACCCGTACCTACCCTTGACTTTGGCCAAAATGGCAGCACGACTGTCCCAAACCAACGCATCTATCTATGCTGCACATGAATACCCAATAGCTACCAATCACTATGCCTTGACTTTGGCCAAAATACATATCTTGAATACTTTTTGACCATTCACGTGGAATGACGGAGGGCTACGAATGGTTTTGGCAAAACCTTGAACGTAGTGAACTTGATCTAATCGATGGAACGAGATAGCTTTTAAAAGAAGTGGTTCAAGCTCCGCGTTTAAAAGTTTAGTTTTGAAAAGAACCGAGTGGTTTTCAAAGTGTTCCAATTGACTTTTACTTGGTTTATTTTCTTGCATTAGTTCTTTTAATGCGTCCCATCATTTAATCCTACTATTGCAGAAAACAACCAAAATATGAGTACGCTTATGCCATTCGCATTCGCCACGGGGCCCCGTCATCACCCGTTAGGTTACTTAACTGACGACAGAGCGGGGGCTGGGCTAGCGCGGCTGTAAAACATAAGCAACGCCTAAATAGTTATCATATATAAATATATAGCAATGATAGACATTACAGATCACAGATGAATACATTGGATATACTAGGAATCCGCAATACGTTCGAGCCTGCAACGAAAAGCGGATTACACGGTCGCGGTGAATAGCCAATACCCCACCCAAGACCCCTACGGGTGCGACAAACTGCCCGCCAAGTACCCGAAGCAAAGCAACCTCCCTCAACACCGTGAGTAGGCCACTCGGCACTTCGAGATACCCGGTAGTTTATGCACCCCTCTATGAGTCTATCCTAGGAGCAAAAACAGTAAAAAGAATTATACAATGACGGCTACAACCCCGACCCGGTTGTGCGGCCAAACAAATATTATTACATCAATTTACATATTACATGAATGAAAGAAAAAGAAACACTCATCTCACATCCACCCCGGCTATTCACCCGCGACAGTCCAACGCATTCATATACACATACCATCATCAAACACAGATCACAGATATGTATAACCCCGACTAATCGACATATAGCGATTAGCCGACGTTCAATACATATAAACATCACAGATATAACAGATTAGTCAAAGTATAGTGAAGTTCGATCTAAAAAATACGGATTTATAGGCCCCCAATACCAAATTTCTTTTCTGGAAAACCTGGGCACAAATAAACCATCTTAAAAATCCCAAAACCCTACCAGAAGAACACTGCACCAAACCCGGTCACGAGACAAGCCAAAACGGCGGCGGTTCCGCGACAAATGTATACCCATTGCCGCGGAATCGCGGCGGTTTGAAGGGTTCAGGCGACCGTTTTTGGTGGGTGTCTTCACAAAACCCTGAGCCGATTTTAGGAGTAAAAATTTTTATCTTTAGAGAACAACAAATTTCATCAGAAAGTTAGGGTTTTGATGTTTAGGTTTTTGTGATTTTTCCGATCGAACTTCCATACACTTTACTACTAAGCTAGTTTAAGTTTAGTTAGGCTCTGATACCACTGTAAGTCCACGTTGCCAAACCCGGTTCTTGCGGGGAGGCGGAAACGGTATAAAAGACAAATTTTTAGCGCATAAGGCAACATGGACGAACAAAAGTCGGGATCTTTTCTAAACTAAACTAGTTACCAAGCTAAAGAGAGTTAGCTACTCGGAAAAGATGTTATACCTAACTTGAACTCCTTCTTGAAACCTTTGTAGAGCTTGGATGGTGCTTTCCTCGTCGCCTTCTTCCGTCAAAGATGGATCCACCTGAGGGTTCAACCTTCGGGCTCCTTTCTCGAACTTTGAGAGAACTAGGGTCTTTGGCTTGCTAGACCTCTAACCCTAGAGTGAGTAGAAAGTGGTTTTGGGGTGTTTTTATGTCAAGGAGGGGGTTTCTCAACACATGAGAGTGAGTCTCCTTGAACTAGAGGAGGAGGAAGAAGAAGAGAGGAGAGAGAAGTGTTATGATAGAATGAAACTCTTTTTTACAACCATAACATAATATGAAATGAATTATCAAATTAATAATAATAATCTAAATGAAATAGTTGATGGATGGTTTGGAATGACAATTATCATTACACACATTAAATGGTTTTGCTAGAATCAAAGAGCATCTTTGATATGTAATGATGATAGTCAAAGTTTCAACCATGGTCAACAAGTCAACCTTGGTCAACAAGTCAACAAACCCAACCATGACACAATTTCATTTAATTAATATTATTAATTGATATATCATAAATTCATTAGGGTTTGGAAAAAGACGACTGTCAACTGTGCATACACACCCGTTCCGAAACCCTAATGAAAATCCTCTTCCTCCGCCTCAATCAACTGTGCATACACACCCGCATTCTTGTTCCGAGGAACATGAACACAATGAGATAAAAATAACCCCAAAACATATACTAGTATCTGGCTCAAACCAGAGCCCGCTAGTAATATCCGTCCGGACTCCAAACGTGCACAAGTGCGCGGATGAGAACGAACCCTGTCGCAAAACCATGCGACCTCTACTCTGTTTTGCCTAAAGACGAATAGCCCTCCGTGTGGGAATCTAAAGACTCGACACTACGCTGGCAGTAGGTTTAACCACAGACCGCAAGCGGCACTAGCTGTGCGTAACGGTCCCCAGGTAGATGCCGATAAGAAGACTGACGAGGTGACCCCATCTGAACTCCTACTGAGCCTGTATGTGACAGTCTCCGTACAGTCCGGTCTGTTCGTCTGATACATCGCATGGCGGGCCTAGGGGGGCGGTGAACGTCAGTCCCCTAATAGCGGTACAAGTCGTGTCGGAGTGTAGCCCAGAACACCCTGAGATAACACTGGAAACCTACCAGTATATCTCGCTTGCCCTGGCCAGGGACTACTTGTGTAATGGCTCTCCTAGACACAGCGTGATGTCAACCCCCAATACCGGGAGAGACGAATCCTGTCTAACCGTCACTACCTCCAAGTGCTTCGGGACTGCACCCAACTACTACCTGTTTGCACGACTCCTTTGAGCCGTGGTAGGGCAGTAATCAAAGTGCAGTGGGAACACACTCGAGGTGAAGTGATAGTGTCAAGTCAGCGGACTAAGCTGTACTCATGTCACCTGGGAACTGATAACTGACGATAGGTATAATACCAACCAACAGTTCCCAACGAGTCCTGTCCAGTGTACTCGTAACCTAACGAGCACCCGTATACTATCTCAAGTACGACGTACTGACGGCTGTGGGACAGACCGTCTCCCACACTGGGATGAGAAGCGCATACGCTAGTCTACTCCGGAGTATCGATGCCCTGTCTCGATAGTCCAACGACCAGGGACCAGTATAAGGATGTGCTTATGGATTACCCAGCCCCCACGAGTGTGAGCGCCATCACAACGCTGGTAATCAAGCAAAGATCCTAAGGGCTCTACTAATATGTATATCAGCGATATGCTAAAAGAAACACATGCACATATTAAAGCAGAGACAAACCAAGTAGCATACTACCATTTCGAGCAAGATTGTATATACAACTGTGAATATCCCAAGCTTCCATCAAGTAATATACAAACTAGTATGATACTGTAATGGCCTCTAAGGCATATACACTAACATCACTCAGAGGGGACAGGTTGGCAGAGGAAGATTTCAGCCAGTTGTGGGTAGGGACAGACACGAGAGTTTGCTTCTACTCATCGGGACACGCGAGCGCCCAATGCAGAGTTTTCAGGTATTCTAATTTCGTTTGTTCTTTTGATGCACTTGTTTGTTTTACACACTTTGTGCCGTGGTTGGGACGAGAGTCGTGTTAGGTAGATCAGCCGTTTGTTATGTTAATTTCTGTCAGCGATTCTTTTGTTGCGCAACACATATTTCAGTCGTGTGCCAATCGGTTAGGAGATTCATCCGTCACTTGAGCCTTCTAGAGATGTTGGATTTGACGTTCTCCTGGGCACGGACTGGTTAGCTACGTGCTAGGCGTCTGTGGATTGCCGCGAGAAAACAGTCAGGTTTTGTTTTCCCGGCGAGTCAGTTCTTGTTGTGTAGGGGGGCAGTGATGCCGCCTCTCACAGCTTGAATTCAGCCTTTTCGCTAGTCGGACTTTGAGGAGAGAATGTCGAGAATTCTTGGCGTTCATTCGTGATACCGGAGCCACAGTGGGTTTGTTGGACCGGGTTTCTTTCGTGCGAGAGTTTTCCGACGTAGTTCCAGATGAGCCGGCGAAGCTTAGAGAGCTTAAGGATCAGCTGCAGAGTTGTTTGTTGGGGGGCTTGTGTGTCTGAGTGTTTCGCATTGGGGAGCTCCTATTTCTGTTCGTCAAGGAGAAGGATGACAGTTGAGGTTGTGTATTGATTGATCGTCAATGGAATCGACTTACGGTGCGGATAGGTATCCTTTACCTCGCATTGACGATTTCTTGATCAGCTCACGAGTACGAGACATTTTTCTAAGTTTGTTCGGAATCAGGTCATCACTGTTGCGGGTTCAGAGTGATGACATTCCGAAGACTGCCTTGTGCGTGCTACGGGCTTTGTGTGTTTTGGTGGTGTCATTGGACTCACCAATGCCCTAGCAGCATTCGTAGATATGATGAACCAGATTTCTTCAGGCCGTTCCTCGACTAGTTATTGTTGTGTTATTGACGACATTCTGGTCTATTCAATGTGTCGTGAGGGACAGGAGTAGCAATTGAGGATTTGTTTTGTAGACATTGGGAGAGCCTCAGCTGTTTGCTAGATTCTCGGAGTGTTCCTTCAGGCTTGTTTGTGTTGACTCCTGGGTCTTGTAGTTACTGTAACGCCCCACGCCCCAGTACAGATGGTATTGTCCGCTCTGGCCGAAACCGCACGGTTTTTCCTTTTAGAGCGAACCGGACCCGACCAGTGGCCACTTCCCAGGAGGTCACCCATCCCAAGACTTCCCTGGCCCGAACACGCTTAACTACGGAGTTCTCAAGCTCCTATAGTTCCGGTTCACTTAAAAGGCGCCTCTGTAATTGAGGATGGTATCATTATATTTATAATGCAGTTCAGTCCTCTTTCGGAATGTGCTTTAGGGACCCGATCCCATTGTTCTGAAATGGCTCCCTCACTCAGATCACCAAGATGTCCGCAAAAGACCGCACTGAGTGTGGACAGAGCAGATCACCATGATGTCTTAAGACCGCACTGCTCTGGGATATTACACTCCCCCCCATCTAAGAACAATGGTTCGTCCTCGAACCACAGACCTACTATTGAGAGACCTGCATGGGCCACCATAAATGTAACGCCCCACGCCCCAGTACAGATGGTATTGTCCGCTCTGGCCGAAACCGCATGGTTTTTCATTTTAGAGCGAACCGGACCCGACCAGGGGCCACTTCCCAGGAGGTCACCCATCCCAAGACTTCCCTGGCCCGAGCACGGTTAACTACGGAGTTCTCAAGCTCCTATAGTTCCGGTTCACTTAAAAGGCGCCTCTGTAATTGAGGGTGGTATCATTATATTTATAATGCAGTTCAGTCCTCTTTCGGAATGTGCTTTAGGGACCCGATCCCATTGTTCTGAAATGGCTCCTTCACTCAGATCACCAAGATGTCCGCAACAGACCGCACTGAGTGTGGACAGAGCAGATCACCATGATGTCTTAAGACCGCACTGCTCTGGGGTATTACAGTTACGGGAGATGGTTTCGTATGGTTCTGAGGAAGATCGAAGCAGTACAGTTTAGGCCCAGACTTGTGTGCAGGACGGAGGTCCGCAGATTTTGGGCTTAGCAGGTTTTTACCGCCGTTTCGTGCAAGATTGCTAGTGTAGTGCTGCACCGTTGACTGGACTGATCGGAAAGGAGGTTCCTTTTCTTTGGACTGAGGCATGCGTGCGGAGTTTTCAGCAGTTGGAGACTCGGTTAACAACTGCATCAGTTCTTTCTTTGCTTTCTGGTTCGGGCAAGTTTGTTGTTTTACTGTAATGTTCGCGAGTGGGGCTCGATTGTGTACTGAGGTGACGCTATAGAGTTATCACTTTTTCTTCCCGACATTTGGAGGAAGTACGAGCAGGATATCCCATTCATGATCTGAAGATGGCCGCGGTGGTCATGCGTTGGAGATTGGGAAACACTACTTGTTCGGAGAGTCGTGTTAGATTTTCACGGACCACCAGGGCTTAATGTACATCTTCCTGCAGCGGGTTTTGATTGTTGAGATAGTTTTTTGCAGATTTACAGTTCTTGTGCGATCGTTGAGTACAGCTTGAGTTCGCCTCTACTGAGGGGACAGCTTGCTCATGTCCGCGCCCGACCACTTTTCCTTAATCGCTTTCGCGAGGTACTGCTCGCCGATGCTCGTTCGTCAGAGATACTTGAGCATACTCGGCTGGGTAAAGATTCAGAGTCCTTGATTTGTGACAAGGGTATGCTAAGTTTAGAGACGCGTTTGTGTACCTGATACTATTGGGTAGAGACGCGAAATCCTAGAGCAGGCACATCTGTCAACTCTCTGTATTCATTCAAGTTCCACCAACATTTGACGTGACTTGTGAGATAGTTACGGGTGGGCAGGGATGTAAAGAGAAGTTTTGGGTTTTGTTTCAAGATGTCTGTCTTGTTGTGTGCTTAGGTTGAGCATCTGAGACCGACTGGAGAGTTGCAACCTTTAACCGTTCCGAATTGGGAGTGGGAGCAGATCTCCACGAATTTCGTTATGGTGTCTACCCAGGTTTAGTCAGGGTGTGATTCCATTTGAATGTTTGTCGTCCGGTTATACTCGGTTTGCTCAGTTGTCCTTTGTTAAGTTTGTGCGTTGCGCGGAGTTCCTTCATGGGTCATATCCAATGAGGGCACCCTGTTCGCTTGTCATCCTGGGCAGGAGCTTCAGGAAGCCTTGGGTACTGGTTGAGCTTTAGCTCCGTCTTTCCATCCGCAGGATGATGGTTTTGTGAGAGCGGGCTATACCGACTCTGGAGGATATGCTTATGCGTGCGTACTAATTGTTGTCGGCTATTGGGATCGTCACGTACCAAGTTCGGGTCGTGACATTGATAGAGTATTTCTAGATACAAGACAAATACCGTTACTAAAAAATAACCCCCCATTCAAAATATGCGCAATCATGCCCATAAGACAGAAGATGTGCCAAACTAGCCGCTACTGATCCAAGCGGTCAAACATGCACAGAACTACGACACAATGGGGGTGAGTTGCCAACTCGTGAATATTATTATATATCGAGCTAAAAATTCCATGGATAAGCGGTGAAATATCTAAATAAGATAAATGTGTACATCAAGGAGGGTAAAATAGCATGCGTCGAAACTAGAATTCGAGCAATGAGATATATTATGATAAGCCCTCATGTCCAATTTGTATACCGCTATCCTATATGTGGATCTATGTGTAGTTATCATGTCGATATCAACTAAACAACATCAAGCCTAGTATGGACATAACATAACCACAAGCATATGAACGCATGCGAGTCACGGAGATAAACGCAATGCTATGCAATGTAATGATACTCTATCATTAATAAACAGTAACTCACTGCGTACAAATATACCGGTGTCAAATCATGATCACCGTAACCATAGTGCAATATTTATAGCACACAACCAAACATAAATAGAAATATAATACATATAGCACACATCCATATGCAATCCTATAAAACTAGCCGAAAGATGTATGTATGTTAAATTTTTTCAAAATAGCCGCATGATATCTATATCACGACACACATAGCGGACGTTGATGTATAAAGAAAATATATGTTTCATTTAAGTATACGTCTCGCTCTTGTTTATTTGAAAATGATTTAAAAAGGGTTTTCTTTTGAAAGTTTCTGTGCCGATCACAGGCATGTGGAAAATATGAGACTATAACTATTTAAAAAAACCTTTTCGATATACATCGATATATGAAAATACTATTCGGGTACTATCTCGTGGGCCAATCCTGTTCGGTTACTATATATACAACATAATATATCTCCTCGGTATAGAGTATCTATCTCGATCTCTCACATACATATAATATATCTATCTCAGTGCAGAGCATCTATATCGATCCCTAACATATCCGAAGAGGCATCCTGTATCAACTACCCTCAATCAATCTTGGATTGATAATATATATATATATCACCGGGAGACATCATGTGTCTCCCTATCTCAATTTCTCATGGATTGATCACAGTCAATATGTATCATAGATCCCCGGTTATATCCACAGTGTCCGAATCATAATTCTCTTCCTCTTATTCTTTCCATATATACACACACACACAATCTCTTATGAATGATACCATATCACATCATATTCTCGTACCCTTTAGCCTGTGTGAACTAGTCATGGTACCGACGGGTAGTATATAATAGCACCAACGAATATAATATTAGTAACATGAATGTTAATGTAAGCGTAGCACATCTGATAAAATGAATTACGCGCGAATGAATAGCATAAACGGTAAGTGTAAGCGTAAACAAACAGTAAATAGATATATTATAAGTAACCCCATATATATACGTTTATAAAGTATAACGAAACGTTGGTTGTAAATAAGAAGGCTGCGATATTTTAAAATATGTAAATGTCCTTCTCAAATCAAACAACACATGCTTGTAATCTCTTTCGAAAATATAATGAATCGTTGTTGTGAAATTAGAGGTTAGGCTCCGAATATTATAATCTCCCAATTAGGATAAAATAAGACTCCACGAGTTAAAGTCAATAAACCCGTATTCGGCTAACCATCATCATCATGTCATCCGGTACGGAAATCTCGCTTTGTACAATGACCACTAGATATATCATTATATAGTAGTAATAATTGGTACGGATATCTAATCTATGTACCCAACACACAACAATAGTAGTGCAGATTTGAAGTCTACACATATACATAGCAACTTGCACGGACATCAAGACTACGTATGCACACTGCAACCGATGCGGAAATCTCGTTAACGCACCCGCACAACGATCGGTACGGACATCTCGTGTCACGTACACACACGTCGACCAGTATGGGTCTCCAGTCGCGTACTCACCCGACAATAAGTATGGACATCTAGTCTCATACATGCACCCAATATAAATCATTTAATAAGATAACCTTAATATAACATCAATTCTGCTATGATATGTAAGTATGGCAGTTCTACGTGGCATGATAGTACTAATGAAGTGTAGTGCAACATGTGAGTCTGTGATTGTGCAATATGACAATCATTAGTATTTGTGCTTGTGTTCTACCAAGTGTATTTACAATAAGTCTAATAACGATATTAACGAAATACGCTACCTATCAGACAAGTCTAAACATACACGACATGTATCCTAAACACATTCAATGATATAATAACAATATGTTTCATGGGGGTGCTATACGCCATCCATCCGATTCCCTACTTGTAGATATAATCTACTCACGGTGTGCGATCACGCAAGTCGTATCTTACAACCGCCTTACGCCTCTTTGTCACCTCGAAGGTCTTCGCAAAAGAACCCAGCATTCATATAACCGCACAACACACATAAGAAACCAAACCGGAACCGATATATTAAGTAAAGGTCCATAGGTTAAAACCTATGACCAACAAAAGCTAGACGAGTGCTAACAATAAGGAATTACTCTCCCGGTATCGCAGTTCAACCCAATCAACCGGAACAAGAATTATAAATACGAATACGTAAGTTTAAAAACCTTAAAATCTTGCCAAAACCACATTAAAATACTTCCATATTTTTCCCTGGGGTATCTGGGGAAAAACAAAGTATCACAAAGGCTTAATTATCAAAAGAACATGCACTATACCAAAACCCAAACTGTAACTCGTCACCATGGCTGCCAAAAAAATCCTTTTAGCCGCAATTTGCAGCGTGGCCATGGACTTTGGGTCTCGTGCTTCTGTGGGTGTTTTCTGGTGATCCTAATAGATCAAATCTATACTCTGAATATTTTATAAAGATCCTAATATATCCCAGAATTGATTTGAATACTAAAACCTCACAAAAATACTATTTTTTTGAAATCTCAACACCATACAACAACTTCATACACTAGAAAAATTTGGTAAACTTGATAAAAGAAAGATTTTTACCTCTTAAAAAAGATTATAGAGAGATTCAGGCTCTATGAGAAGATCTTGGAGTAGTAGTAACCAAGTCTTAAGGTCTTCAACAATTTAAATGAAGAAATCATTAAAACTCATTGTGATTTGGTGAAGGATGGCTAAAGTTTGAGATGAGGGTTGAGGGAGTTGATATGTTCAGTTTGGAAGTGAAATGAACATATGAATTATGAGAGGAAGGAGGAGGTGTGTAGAGAAAGGAGGAGGTGTGTCCATGTTAAAGTATGGTATTGCATGATGTATGTGATGGTTTAATGATCCTAACATATACTAATCACTCTTTTTTTATAAATATATACCCTTTACAAATAAATGCTTTCTACAAATAAATACCATAATCTTAATAAAACCCTAAAATTCTAAAATAACATTTATAATTTTCTAAAATGTTATAATATCTCCCCCTTAAATAAATTTGGTCCCCGAATTTAAATTTAAACCCAAATCTCAAAACATTTCAAGACATCAAATCAACGGGGCTCTGATGGCCCACACAACTAGAAATACTACCTAGTGTGTGGCACGTGTATATATATACCATACGTAAACATAAGTACGTTCTAATGGATCGCGCACAAATAGAAAACCCTTATTGATAAAACGTCATCAAAATCTTATGCCAATCATCGACACCCAAAATAGCAAAATATCATAATGTAATATGTATGCATATGGAATGAACGTGCGAGACCCAGATAACTGGAACTCCAACACCTGCCACACTAACCACACTAGCTACGATATTATATGTGATGCATGAAAACGAAATCAAATGCAACATATGTACCCGAAAACAATATCGAGTGTATCTAGTGTGTACAAAACAACACTCAACTAGTGTGCGCGAAAACAAAGAGCGAAACTACGCTCACCAAAATATCGAGACTAAAACAATGGTGAAATCCAGATCACCAAAATATTGAAGTCAAAACAAGGAGCGGTACTCCAATCACCCCAAAACATAATTCAAACCACAAATCAAAGAAATTGACATTGAAGCGAACCTGCTTTAGCGTCGAAATGTGCTTGAGCGCCTGGAGCAGTCAGAGCAAGAACCCCCGCTTGCCCACCGCTCATGGCATGACGTCCTCTATCTCTGGATACTTGTCCTCTCTGCACAGGACCACTATATCCGTTACTCGTCCGATTCCTGGATGGAACTTGAGTAATTACCGGTGGAGGGGGAAAAGAAAATGAAGCAGCACGTCGGGTCGCTATCCTGTTCTGACGCCTGGCAGGACAGTTTCTGGTTTTATGATCGGGCCTCATACAATTAAAACATAACTGGGCTTGTCTCTGCATCCTATCGGTGTCGAATGGCTGCTCTCTGGGCCATCCACTCACGTCGCCACTCTGCTGCTCAACAGATGTAGTCTCAACTCGAGCTCGCTTCGGCTCTAGAGTCGTTCCAATCTTAACATAACACCCCTCTATCAGCATGGCCGTATCTAATGCCTTTGCATAGGTATCGAAATGCTGGGCACCAATGGATAAAAATAGTTGCACATCAAGTCCGCTCATGAATCTCTTAATCCAGACTTTTCCGTATGAATCAAATAAAAAGCATATCGCGATAACGGGGTTAACTGAAGGTCATACTCGGCTACCGTCATGTCCGGAGTCCTGAGGAAAGACTCAAAACTACACGCTCAGGCGTCTCTGACACTCTGAGGTAGGAATCGAGTCAAGAAAACCTTGGAAAATTCGTCCAAAGTCATAAGAGGAAGACCTACTACTCGTCCTCTCTCGGTTGAATAACCAGGTTTGAGCAAGACTCTCTAAACAAAAATTGGCTAACTCTATTGATTTCGAATTGGAGTATCTCATCAAACGAAATATCATTGCCATCCTGTCGAGGAACGACAATGGATTTTCTTGTGCATCCATACCAGTAAACATCGGAGGCCTCAGCCTTATAAATTATGGAAGCAACACATCTATCGTATCAATCACCAGAGGTATATTTGATATCTGAGCACCATGCTGTATCAAAATTTTCAGAGCTGGCTGGGCAACGACAGGTTTCTGGGTCCGAATAGTCTCAGCTAATGACCCAATCAACCGATGTAGATTTTGAAAGCTCGTCTCCAAACGAGAAATCTATCTGAATATAGATGATCAACTTGTTCCACTATCACCGTGTACCATCCTGGTCAGCCTTCGCCTCAGACGAGCCTACCCTGGCCTCATCATGAACTGCTGCCCATTCGGCTCATGCAGTCCCTGGCAATATAGTGATTGGAACAAGAAACAAACAAGGGCCGGCTTTCGAATCACAATGGAAAAACAATGCAATGCTACTAACTCTGAAGGCAGCAAAGAGAAATATGAAAGAATTTGAAATAATTCCTAAGATTGCTTAAGAGGAGTGTCATGTCATAAATATGCCGCGGAACATACATAGGTACACAACTCTACTTAACCTACCTACTTTATCATACCAAGGGTACCCTATAAGTCGAAAGATCGGGTTTAAGATCCCCAATGTTAAGTCTAAGTTCCGTAAGGTCAAGTCTATGACTCGAAAGATCATACCCTAGAAACTGCATGGCCAAATCTAAATTTAACAAAGGAAAACAAAGTTTGGATCTAATACCCCAATGTTAAGTCTATGTTCCTAAGTTTCAAAACGTTACAATTTAGACCCTACATGGTTAAACCTAGACTCGATAATGGTAAAACCTAGTGCTCTGATACCAACTTTATTATGACCCGGAAATGACATGTGACCGACACTTGAATCACGTGAAGTTTATAGGACCCCAAAGTAACCCAAGTAAGCCAATCTAAACAATTTTTACAAGAAATAGTGGAGGTGAAATTTTGAAAAGGTTTTACTAACATGAAATCAAGTTTGGTTTGAAAAAATTACTATCGTTTAAAATCGAGAAACACCTCCTTTTGTAAATTTTGATAAAAACAAACACAATAAACATAATAATAACGCATCTCCAACACGGGAGCAATATCAACGCCTAACGGCGGATCCATAACCACGCAACACACACACACACACACACGATGCCTCAAGTGAAGGATCACCATGCGGAAAGAAAACAGAATAAATATATATCAAGTCGACTCCAAACGAGTCTAACTAACACAACAACAACTAAGGTCACGACAAATTACTAGACTTGGTTTTTGATGGAGTATTTGTAGATACAAATAGGTAAAAGGCAAATGCCGATACAAAAAAATAACTCACCACTCAAAATATGCGCAATCACGCCCACAAGACAGAAAATGTGCCAAACTAGCCATTACTAATCCAAGCGGTCAAATATGCACAGAATTACGACACAACGGGGGTGAGTTGCTAACTCATGAATATCATTATATATTGAGCTAAAATTCACATGGATAAGCAGAGAAACATCTAAACAAGGTAAATGTGTACATTAAGGAGGGTAAAATAGCATGCGTCGAAACTAGAGTTCGAGTAATGAGATAATGGTGATAAGCCCTCATGTACAATTCGTGTGCCGCTATCATATATGTGGATCTATATGGTTATCATGTCAATATCAACTAAACAACATCAAACCTAGTACGGGCATAACATAACCACAAGTATCTGAAAGCATGTGAGTCATGGAGATAAATGCAATGCTATGCAATGTAATGATACTCCATTATCAATAAATAGTAAGTCACTGAGTACAAATATACCGGTGTCAAATCACGATCACCGGAGTCGTAGTACAATATTTATAGCACACGACCAAACATAAATAGAAGCAATGCTATAATACATATAGCATACAACCATATGCAATCCTATAAAAGTAGCCGAAAAATGTATGTATGTTAAATCTTTTCAAAATAGCCGTATGATGTCTATACCACGGCACTAATAGTGGGTGTTGATGTATAAAGAAAATATATGTTTCATTTAAGCATGTGTACTGCTCTTGTTTATTTGAAAATGATTTAGAAGGGGTTTTCTTTTGAAAGTTTCTGTGCCGATCATAGGCATGTGGAAAATATGAGACTATAACTGTTTATAAAACCCTATTCGATATAGATCGATATATGAAAATACTACTTAGGTACCGTCTCGTGGACCAGTCTTGTTTGACTACTATATATACAGCATAATATATCTCCTCAGTGCAAGGTATCTATCTCGATCTCTCACATATATATAATATATTTATCTCAGTACAGGGTATCTATATCGATCCCTCACATATCTGTAGAGACATCCTGTGTCAACTATCCTCAATAACACATGGATTGATAACACATATATCACAGGGTGACATCATATGTCTCCCTACCTCAATCTCTCATGGATTGATCAAAGTTAATATGTATCATGGATCCCCAGCTATATCCATCGTGTCTGAATCATAATCCTTTCTCTTATTCTTTTCATACACACACACTCACACACACACACACACACTCAATATTTTAGGATTGATATTATATCATATCATATTCTCATACCCTTTTATCTGTGTGAACTAATCATGACACCGACGGGTAGTATATAACAACACCAACGAATATAATAATAGTAACACGAATGATAATGTAAGCGTAGCACATCTGATAAAATGAATAACGTGTGAGTGAATAATATGTACGGTAAGCGTAGCGTAAATGAACAGTAAATAGATATATATTGTAACTAACCCTATATATATACGTTTATAAAGTATAACGAAACGTTGGTTGTAAATAAGGAGGCTGCGGTGTTTTAAAATATGTAAATGTTCTTTTCAAATCAAATTACACATTCTTCTTATCTCTTTCGAAAATATAACGAATCATTGTTGTGAAATGAAGGGTTAGGCTCTGAATATTATAATCTCCCAATCAGGATAAAGTAAGACTCCACGAGTCAAAATCAATAAAGCCGTATTCGGCTAATCATCATCACCGTGTCATCCAGTATGGAAATCTCGCCTCGTATGATGACCACTTGATATATCATTATATAATAATAATGATCGGTATAGATATCTAATTTAAATACCCAACACCCAGCAATAGTAGTGCAGATTTCAAGTCTATGCATACACATAGCAACTCGTACGGACATCAAGTCTATGTACGCACACTGCGACCGATACGAACATCTCGTCAACGCATCCACACAACGATCGGTATGGATATCTCATGTCACGTACACACACGTTGACCAATACGGACCTCCAGTCGCGTACTTGCCTGACAATATGTACGGACATCTAGTCTCGTACGCGCATCCAATATAAATCGTATAATAACATAACCTTACTATAACGTCAATTCTGTTATAATATATAAGTATGACAGTTCTATGTGGCATAGCAGTACTAATGATGTGTAGTGTAATATGTGAGTCTGTGATTGTGCAATATGGCAATCATTAGTATTTGTGCTTGTATTCTACCAAGTGTATTTATAATAAGTCTACTAACGATATTAACGATACGTAATCTATCAGACAAATCTAAACATACACGATATGTATCCTAAATACATTCAATGAAATAATAATAATATGTTTCATGAGGGAGCTATACACCATGCACCCGATTCCCCACTCGTAAATATAATCTACTCACAGTGTGCGGTCGCGCTAGTCGTATCTTACATCCGCCTTGCGCCTTTTTGCCGCTTCGAAAGTCTCCACAAAAGAACCTAGCATTCATATAACTATACAACACACATAAGAAACCAAATCAGAATCGATATATCAAGTAAAGGTCCAAATGTTAGAATGTATGACCAACAAGAGTTAGACAAGTACTAACAATAAGGAATTACCCTCCCAGCATCCCAGTTCAACCCAATCAACCGAAACAAGAATTATAAATATGAATACACAAGTTTAAAAACCTTAAAATCTTGCCAAAACCACACTAAAATACTTCCAGATTCTTTCTTGGGGGATCTGGGGAAAAACAAAATATCACAAAAGTTTAATTATCAAAAGAACATGCACTAGACTAAAACCCAAACTCTAACTTATCACCCTGGCTGCCAAAAAAATCCTTTTGGCCGCAATTTGTGGCCTGGCCATGTCACGCCCCGCTTCCCAGTAGATGGAAACGGTGACGTGGCAAGCCCGTGACGTATTTATTCCGAGAAGGTCATTTCTCGAAATTAATATGCTAAGCGTCTATAAGCAACATAAACTAACAAGAATAAACAAAAGAATGAAATCCAACTGTGATTTATTACATTCATGATTCATAGTAGACAAAATATCTGAATACAAGATATTTAACATGATAAGGCTTAACAAGGAGGCATATATAAATAAGCTGAAATGAAATGAAAAACTGAATGAAACTATACGTCTGTTTGTGATGCGAACTGGTTGTACTCCCTTTCGACCACTTCTATCTTCTCTGTCTCAATGTCACCTGACGAACATTCTAAGAATAGAAAGAAGTGGGTGGAATTCCCGTCAGCGAACTAACGCCCGTCAAGTCCCAATAGAGATGTGTAATATATAAATTGAGTGCAAGATAACATGTAGCATAGTATAAATGGAAATTGTAATATGTGAACAAGTATGATAATGTATATGGAAACTATATCAGTATCGAAATGTGACATGAGCATAGCAAACAAGTATAGCATGGCCGTGGAGTGTAGGTATAGTGAATATGAAGTGAATATAAGTGTCCTAAAAGGTCTCTAAAACGGTAAAATTAACTAACATGAGTTCAAGTGTGAATGTCAACCAATCTCAAGAGTATTCTCGAACCCAAGGCTATCGTCCAGGGGTAAGAAATCACGGGCCCAAAAGTAATCGGGACTTCAATTATTATTGAAGTATTCCAAACCCAACAGGCTATCGTCCAGGGGTTTGGAAACACAGGCCCTTATTAGTGAATTCATGATTTGTACCGTTTCAGCCCGGTACCACAGCAATATGATTTGTACCGTTTCAGCCTGGTATCACAGCAACATGATTTGTATTAATGGGACTCATGAGATTCCGTTGGATTCATACTCAAATTACCCCAACATCCCATGTATATTAGTCTATGATTAATGTTATAAATCTTGATTGAATCCATGAATACAAAAGGTGATGTATGATATCAAGTTTTCAAGATTGAGTTCATGTAGTCATGTCAAGTGCAAGTCATGTCAATTGTATTCATGGTTCGATTCAAGTTGGTTCAAATGTACATACTGGGTTCAAGTATTCATGATTGAGTCGTGTCAAAATCAAATCAATTCTAGTATGTAATGGTTTAATCACAAGTCATATAGATAAAAATAGATAAGCAATCATAGAACATGATATGAGATAGGTATACAAGAAACGTCTAAAAATAATGTTGTAAATATATGATATATACGACAAGATAATCAAGTTATTTGAAGTTAGAATCTAAACGAAAACACAGCCTTAAGTTTTATGCACACTTGAGTTCCAGTCTCGCCTAAATACGACTACCCGTTTGGGAGATATACATGTTTTCGTATCGTCACGCAAAACAGATTAGAATCTGTTCTGCACCATCACACATTTTTAAACGCATTTTGAGTTAATTTTTATCAGGTTTCAGGCTATGAAGATTAATAGAAAATTATAGGTATTTCGATTTACTTATCCAAAACACCAAGATTCATGTGATTTGGATTCCTTAAACTCTAGTTATGATCATTTTAATATCAGCGTTTAAAACAGAAATTAAGATTTCTAAACAGCAACTATATATTGTATTGCAAAGCCTATATCGGGTTGTTTCATGCATTTATAAGTAATCTAGTATACAGAAAATTATATTTCTATCGATTGTGCATCTACAAATCTAAAGTTTGTCACAAATGGATATTGGGTGTTCAGGTTATGTCCAATTTAAAAACAGTGTACGAATCAGGACAGATTCTGTCCAGATTCGTCGCTTAATATTGTAACGCAGTTTTGTATATTTTACGTCGGTTTTCAGTAAAAACTTAAAACCAATAAAATCTATATTATTAGATGTAGATATCCAAAACAGCTGAGTTTGCTCAATTTGGATAATGGTATACCAAGTTATGTGTCCTATAAATTTACCGATAACTGCAGTTTTCTATTTTACGAAAAGTGAATAAAAACGATGTAATTTCTAAACCGTTATGCGGTTCGATCTAAAATTTTTACAACGTGTACAGAAAAAATATATTCTATCATATGTAAATTTCCTGAAATTTCCAGAAGTAAAAAAATTAATTTCTAAAAGTTATTTTAAAAGTAAAGGTATTGATATGTCATATGTGAGAAATGAGAAAACCATGATATTTATTCGTAACTTCATTCTTTTTATAAAATTTAAATAAAGTAATTTAAAATATAACAACAAACGATGCAATCCTAATTGGTCACTATGAAATCTTAACATATGGATTGAGAGTAATGAAAAAGGCTTTACAAACTATATATACGTGTATATTTGTGTGCATTCATTATTTATATATGTATCCATTTAATTAATTATTTAGGGACTATGATATGATAAGGGAAGTTTTTCATCGCAATATAACAAGAGAAAGATAAAGAGAAAGAGATGGAGGGAGAGAAAGAGAGAAGGGACTTACATAGACAAGCCGGTATTGTCACCGGGCTTGTCTATCCACCGATAATCTCGCGTTTCTAGCGAGATTTTCTTGAAAACTTCTTTGTGTTCTTCTTCTTGGATTCTAGGTGAAGAGGGAGAAGGGAGAGATAGAAAAATGTAAGGAAGAAAAAAAAAGAGGTGGACAAATAAAGATGGTGTAATGGTGAATTATCTATCATAATATATGCATTCAATATGGAAATTAAAAGAGAAATAAAATGTTACCATTCATTTTAGAAATAAAAGGTCTCATTTGTAAGTTATGAGAAGAATAAAAATTGATAAAAAAAAATAATTGCAAGAATGGGGATTTGAACATATAATGTATGGAATAACAATACAAAGACTTAACCAATAAGCTATAAGATTGATCATACACATATTTAATAAGAATTAAATATATGATGTTGTTTAAAAAGAAAGTGGGCTTTTGGGCTCATAGTTTTATTAAAAAAAATGAAAATGAAATTGGATTTGAGTTATGGGCTGGGTTAGGTCTTATGTTTAATTTGAAAAAAGATTAAAATTTAGTTTTAAAGAAATGTATTTGGTAAAAATAGATGGAATAATAAAATAATATATTTATAAAAAACAAAATATACAGAAAATACTAAGAATAAATAAATACAATATTTTACTAAAGAAAGAAAATATGGAGTAATATTGGGGTCGTTACAGGCCATGGACTTTGGGTCTCGTGTTTCTGCGGGTGTCTTCTGATGATCCTATTGTAAGTGTACGGCAGCGCCCCGGCCGTCTGAACGAGGCCAAAATGCGGAAACGATACTTTTCTTTAACTTTTAAAACCGGCGCTACCGCGTACTAAAAACCCGGATCGGGCCATTAACCTACTCCTAGCTAACAAGAGAAGGGGTAGAGAGATATACCGAGCGATCCGTTTCCTTTGGTTTTCTCGTCGTCGTCCCGATCTCCCCGCGGAATCTCCGGTCTTCATCTCCTCGTCGAAAGGGCACCACATCGCCGGGTTCTTTTACGGGCTCCCACCTTTGGACCGAGGCAACTCGGGCATGAAGTTGGCGAGTCGACGTGTCCAAGAAATGCTGCAGGCTAGTGTGGATCACTTTGTCTCAAAGGGTTATGAAGTTGCCATTGGGATGTGTAGGTGGAGGGATGAACTTTGAAATGGTGCTATGGGATTTTGTATGAGCAAAAGAGATAAAAATCCCACTCCTAAAATTTTTGGACAGCCCCCATCAAGTGTGGCCGGCCCTTCCTTGATGAATGAATGAGGGGAGAGAAAATAAGGGGGGAGGGAGGCAATCATACATGAAAGAGAGAGAAAGGGTGATGATGATAAACAATGATCACAATCAAGTCAAAACAATAACCCATCTCCATAAGCAAGTGATGATGCACAAACTAATCATCATATAGTAGAACCATCATGTCAAAAAGTCTTCCCCATTATAAAATACACAATTGCAAAAAAACCCCTCTACCAAAATTCAGCCAAAGAAAGAAACAAAGGAAAATAACCGAAACCGGAAAGAAAACTGGCAACTTCAGAAAACTGATCCTGTAATAAATTACAGAAAAACCCCGCGACTGTATATACATACCCGATTTGTATTCCGACCGAATACAAATGCAATGAGACAAAATCTACACTGTACAATACTAGGATCCGGCTTAAACCAAAGCCCGCTAGTATTATCCGTTCGATCATGATCCGTGCAATACCGCACGTATATGATCGAACCCTTCCATATCTCCATACGGCCTCTACAGCGTTTCGCCCGAAACTTGAGAAAATGGTCTGTGGGGGACTCTAAAGAGTCGCCAATACTTTGGTTGTGGATTTAACCACTAGCACGTCAGAGGTATTAGCCATACGTAACGGGCTACCAGGTATCGACCAAAAGGGACGTCGAAGAACGAACTCATCCTGTGTAAGTCCATGCTACCTCTCCCGGTACTTTCGGGCATGCGGAATTTGGTGAAAATGATTTTTCAAGAGGCGGTAACATGGACTCAAAACCGAATCTTTGTTAAACATCTAACTAACATCCTAACTAGGAGTTGTTAACTACTCGGTTAGGGGGTTATACCTTTCTTTCTTGAACTCCTTCGTCTTCATCTCTTGATGGTGTACGGATTGGCTTCACCCCGTCGTCTCCTTGCGCCGAAGATCGATCCACCCGAAAGCTTCTACCTTTGGCTTCTTCTTCGAACTTTGAAGAAACTAGTTCACTAGGTTTGCTAAACCTTATGAACTAGAGTGAGTAGAGGAGAGTGTGATGGGATTTTCTCTATGGTTCTTGCTTCTCAACACATGAGACAAGTGAACCATAGACAAGAGAGAGAGCAAGAGGAAGAGGGTGAGAGCAAGAGGAAGAGAGAGCTCAAAAACAAGAGAGAAAAATAATGAAAGAATGAGCCTCTCTTTTGTCATACACCCTCTCATAATCCAAAAGCATCATGAGCCATAATGTTAATCAAGTATTATGTGATGGTTCATATCATGTCAAAGGCAATATCATTTCCATGCACTCATTTTGCAAACCACAACAAGCAAGCAAAAGTCTTTGCATGAAAATGACAACCATTGTCATCATGATGGTCAACTAGTCCAACCTAGTCAACCGGTCAACAAAGTCAACAAGTCAACAAAGTCAACCCCTCAACAACCATGTCACTATAATACTTAATTAATATTATTGTTAATTACATATCATATTCTTATTAGGGTTGAGCAAAAAGTCAATGGTCATCAGTCAACAGTCAACAACCCTAATGAGAATCCTCTGCCTCTGTCTCTCTGTCAACTGTGTATACACACCCGCATCCGCGTTCCGAGAAACACGAATACATACTGGATAAAACCAATCCCAAAACGTACACTAGGATCTGGCTTAAACCAAAGCCCGCTAGTGTTAACTTTCCGGACACTGTACGTGCACAAGTGCACGGATGTGACCGAACCCTGTCGCAAAACCATGCGACGACCTCTACTCTTTTGCCTAAAGGCGAATAGCTTTCTGTGTGGGACTCTAAAGACTCGACACTACGCTGGCAGTGGGTTTAACCACAGACCGCAAGCGGCACTAGCTGTGCGTAACGGTCCCCAGGTAGATGCCGACAAGAAGACTGACGAGGTGAAACCCATCTGAACTCCTACTGAGTCTGACTGTGACAATCTCCGTACAGTCCAGTCTGTTCGTCTGATACATCGCATGGCGGGCCTAGGGGGCGGTAAACGTCAGTCCCCTAATAGCGGTATAAGTCGTGTCGGAGTGAAGCCCAAAACACCCTGAGATAACACTGGAAGCCTACCAGTATATCTCGATTGCCCTGGCCAGGGACTACTCGTGTAATGTCTCTCCTAGACACAGCGCGATGTCAACCCCCAATACCGGAAGAGAAGAATCCTGTTTAACCGTCACTGCCTCCAAGTGCTTCGGGACTGCACCCAACTACCACCTGTTTGCACGACTCCTTTGAGCCGTGGTAGGATATTAATCAAAGTACAGTGGGAATACACTCGAGGCGAAGTGACAGTGTCTAGTCAACGGACTAAGCTGTACTCATGTCACCTGGAAACTGATAACTGACGATAGGTATAATGCCAACCGGTCAGTTCCCGACGAGTCCTGTCCAGTGTACTCGTAACCTAACGAGCACCCGTATACTATCTCCAGTACGACGTACTGATGGCTGTGGGACAGACCATCTTCCACACTGGGATGAGAAGCGCATACGCTAGTCTACTCCGGAGTATCTATGCCCTGTCTCGATAGTCCTGCGACTAGGGACCTGTATAAGGATGTGCTTATAGATTACCCAGCCCCCACTAGTGTGACTGTCATCACAACGCTGGTAATCAAGCAAAGATCCTAAGGGCTCCACTAATGTGTATAGGTGATATACTAAAATAAACACATGTACACATTGAAGTAGAAACAAACCAAGTAGCATACTACTATATTGAGCAAGATTGTTTATACAAGGTGAATATCCCAAGCTTCCATTAAGTAATATACAAACTAGTATGATACAGTAATGGCCTCTAGGGCATATACACTAACAATCTCCCACTTGCACTAAGGCCATGTACTGGCGTATCGAAGACCTATCATCTCGATTAGCCGCTCGAACTGAGTCTGGGGTAGGGCCTTCGTGAGTGGATCTGCAGTGTTATCTTCTGAATTTACTCTGTTTACCTCGATCTCCCGGCGATCAATGATCTCCCTGATCAGGTGGAACCGCCTCAAAATGTGACTGGACTTCTGATGGGACCTGGGTTCCTTCGCTAAAGCTATAGCGCCGTTGTTGTCATAATACAACGGTATTGGATCAACACTGGTAGGAACCACCTGAAATTCCATGAGGAACTTCTTCATCCAGACAGCTTCCTTTGCGGCATCGCAAGCAGCTATGTGTTGGAGATAGTGCCCTCATAGTCAATTATTGGATCGCAGGTACGTGATTGCAATGATTGCGGAGGACCTATCCCGGTAGGACAGTCTTACTCGAGATGATAGTATGCTATCTGGTTTGCCTTTATCAGTCGTGTACATGTTCAGGTGACTGATTGCATGTTACACTTTGATAGAGCCCTTAGGATCTTGCTTTACTACCAACAGTATGATGGCGATCATATACGTGAGAGTTGGGTAGTTTATATGCATATCCTTAATTGTGGTCCCTAGTCGTGGGAGTTTCGAGACAGGGCATCGATACTCCGGAGTAGACTAGTGTGTACAGTCGAGACCCCGACGAGGGGCGGTGGCCGGTCTCACAAGCCACTGGTGTCAGTTGGATCACCTAAGATGTATACAGGTGCTCATTGGGTTATGAGTACACCGGACAGGACTCGCCGGGAATCTGCTAGTTAGTACTATACCTATCGTCAGATAGCAGTTCCCTGGTGACATGTGTACAGGTTAGTTCATCGACCTGAGGTCGTCATTTGTCTCGTGTGAGTTCCCACTGTGCTTTGATTTCTACCCTACCACGGCTCAAAGGAGTCGTGCAAACAGGTAGCTTTTGGGTACAGTCCCGAGCCATATGGAGGCACGTGAGCGGATCGGCAGGGGATTCGTCTCTCCCGGTATTGGGGGCGAGGTCGTGCTGTGTCTAGGAGAGCCATTACACAAATCTATGGCCATGGTAGGAGATTTACTGGTAGGTACTCCAGTAGTATCTCAGGGTGTATTGGGCTTCACTCCGACATGACTTATACTGCTATTGGGGGTCTGACGTTGCTAGCCCCCTAGGCAGATATGCGATACTCATTGACGAACGGACCGGACTGTATATACATTGTCACTGTTAGGCTCAGTAGGGTTTTCCGGATGAGTGCGCTCATCGGCATCCCTTGAGGTCAGTCCGTGGGCAGCCGTTATGCATTGCTAGTGCCGCTGACGGTTTGTGGTTAAACCCACTGCCAGGGTGCTGACGAGTCATTAGAGTCCCTCACAGGCAGTTTCCCAAGTTCGGGCAAAACTTTGTAGAGGCCGTATGGTTTTATGGCAGGGTTCGGAAAATACACGTGCGTTTACGCACGTGTCGATTTTCGGACAGATGATACTGGTCGGCTTTGGTTTAAGCCGGATCCGAGTATTATATTGAGTAGGTATAATATCTTTGTCTCAGTTGCATTTGTATTCGGTCGTAATACAAATGAAGGTATATTTATACAGTTTCGGGGTTGTCCTGAAATTCGTTTCAGGATCACTTTTGGAAGTTGCCAGTTTCCAGTTTTCTATCAGCCGTCTTTTAACATTCGGTTAAAGACGGATTTGTCTTTTCTTGAGATGAGTGTGGATTCTTCTAGAAGGTTCTAGATGAGGTGACTAGGATTAAATGGTGTTAAGTTTTCATTGGTTGCATTTAATGGTTCATTAATGCTTGATGAGGTGTTATTAGTGATTCATGCTTTGTTATTAATGGTTTTGGATTGCTTAAGATATTTTAAAAGTGAGAAGCTTTTACTTAAGGTTACCCCCCCTCTCCTACGGTCACCCCCTCTCTCTTTATAAGAGGCCGGCCCCCTCCTCTCTCTCTCATGTTGTAATACCCAGTTCCTTTTGTACGCCAATATCCGTATTTATATAAAATGTTTCTTACAAAATTTATTTATTTATATTTATTTTACTTCAAAATCCTAGTATTAGATAGTGTAGTTTTGTCTCTTTATCCGGTAGGAATACAGAGGCGAGTGTGTATGCACAGTATCGGGGTTTTCCTGTAATTTGTTACGGGACCAGTTTTCTGGAGTTGCCAGTTTGCATTCCGTTCCGGCCGGTTTTCCTTTGTTCTTTCCCGGCCGGACTTTTCTGATGGAGGGGGTTATTTGCAACATTTGAAGTAAGAGGCTTCTGTTTGTAACATGATTGTGCTGTTGAATGTCATGATAAATTAATGGATATTAATTTATTCAATGGTGCTGTGTGCTGAGGAAGTTTTTAATGGGCCGGCCACTTATATTCTTTTTTGAGCATGATGGAGATTCATGTGACAGTGGCATGTGCATTTGGTGAGTGCAGGCATTATAAATGTTGGTGCATTTGGTGAGTGCAGGCATTATAAATGTTGATGCATTAAATTAAGTAAGAAGGCCACACTGAGCTTAAATGACTGGGCCGGCCACTGTTGGGATTTGAGTGATGTTTAATTATTAGTAAGTGATGAATGAGCCCATTTTGTTTGTGCACTAATTAATGTATTGAGCTTATAAAAAAAAATGAGTGCAAAGGGGATGTTCATTATAAGAGTATGCAGGGGCTGTGTTATTCTTGAGAGCATTCATATTTTTTTGTTCTGGCCGAGCTAATCATTTAGCTTGCCCCATTCTTTTTTCCCAGCAAGTATCTAAGCCTCCATGAATTTTTCTTGTGCACCATCTCCTCCATCATCTTCATGGCAACTCCTTCAACCCCAATAGAGACAATTATACTACACAGTCTACAGCAAACCTTGGACGAGTCGGCTAGCCAACTTCGCGCCCGAGTTGCCTCGGTATTGAGATGGGAGCCCGTAAAAGACGTAGGCGATGTGGTGCCCTTCCGGCGACGAGATGGAGACCGAACATTCCGCGGGAGATCGGGACGTCAAAGAGAAGACCCGAAGGACCGTATCATCAAGTTGTGGGAGCATGCAGCACTCACCTACACGTTCGTGACGACGTTGCTGCCTCGCGACCCCAAGGCGTTCTCCAGGCAAGTTTTTACTTGCTTTCATGCTATTCATTATTAAGTTACAAATCAAAATCGTAGATATAATACATATTTTGCTTGATGCTAAATATAGCCAATAAACCGTTCGATGCTTGTTCTCATAGAAAAACATTATCCAATTTGACGGAATTAGATATTATTGCTTGGCCCGTATTGTCGTGGACCTACTGTGTAAACTTCGCTGGAAAATTTGATCGTTTAAGATTAAAACAACTGCCCCCAAGTTTAACCGTAAGACTGTAATTCTGTTGCACCTGAAAACCGTTAAATTCACCATAAATCACATACATATTAGAATGGTGCGTTCGAGGGCTCGAATCGAATCCAACTCGACGAACTTTAACTCTATACCAATTTCCAGACATTTCTGTATTTAAACCATGATGATATTTGGATCGGAGTACGGCTCTGGACTGCAGTCCAGAGCGACTTCAGTTATTGGTTGCTGTTCCATGATGTGTACCACAGGGTTTCCTTAACACTTAGGTTGCGGAACCCCGCTGTTCATTATAGGTAAATCTGTTAGCTAGACAACATAATTGATTTCATTCTGTTTCGTTACCGTTTGATATTTAAATTGTAATTTAGAAGATCGGGACACATAACAGTCCCAGCAGAACCAGAACTGACATGTTAATATTAAACTGATCATAACTCCTAACGTACAGACGCGATTGTAGATCCGTTTGTTGAGTTGAAAACTTTACTGAAAACCATAGAATTCATTCAACTGTAGCGTCGCTAAATTATGATCACAACTGGGATCAAAATGCGTTGCGAAATGGACTTCTGATTCTGAAATTGGAATTCCAGCCGCGTGCGCTTAAAAGGTAATAATCATAACTAATGATCCTGGAACCCGATTGACTTGAAACAAAATTCTATGGATAGCTAACTGAACACATTAATTACTACCTGTTTATCATTTCGCTAAATTATGTACATATGTTTCATGATAAATCGTGCAAGTGAAAGAATGCGGTTTTATAACATCCTCACCATGTTTATATACTTGTTCACGCATCATATCATACTCATGTGCTTGTATTGATAACCTAGTGACATCATGCATTTACCCAGTGTTAGATTTTAGTGTTGATTGTGGCAAGTACGTCAGTGTTCGTGTATTCGTGATTAAGTGAAAGTGATACGTACTTGTGCACAATCAGTGTCCCTTTTATTCTATTGCATTGTCGACGTCTGTGGGATGCGTGTACGTGTGACTATAAGTGGTATGGGACACTTATGGAAGCGCTTGCACGGATGTCACAGATAAGGCATCCGACACTGCCATTTATCTTAGGTATTAGTCGGGACGTGCTTGATGGAGAACCTGCCTCCAGTTCTTGCGCAGACTTGTCACGGATCGATTAGTATTTAGGGTTATGGTTAGCGTTTGATGTAGACCACGGGGTGTGGGGTAGTTTAAGTGTGAGTTCAACAGAATCTCGGGAGTCCCATGCTGGCTTATATATATTTAGGGAGATATATGGAGATTTACAGGGTACGTGATATACACCGTGATATACATGTTACATGTTGGGCCCGTGGTCCCTTGCCCTTGGGTTCTACCCTTGGGTGGAGGACACTCGCGAGTGGTTGACTCTCACACTTGGACTGACGATAGGCTTAGTGACCTGTACAGTGAGACTTAGAGACTGATAGGGATACTGGCATTTTATTCCTTATATATTGTGTGGCATACGTGATATATCGTGATACTGATTTACTGTTTCCGCTGCATTGATTACTGCACGTTCATATTCATGCTGCTATTGATTTACTATTATTCATACGTGGCATATCGTTCTACTGCCTTTACTGTTCCGCTGCATTGATTACTGCATGTTCATACCCATACTGCCATTGATCTACTGTTATATACGTCTATTATCACCGTCAGAATTGTCACATGATTTTATATATATTATATTGCTATTGTGTCGCTCTGACGACCTGAGTATGCATGCTCAGTGTGAGAAGAAGATTTAGCCTAGACCAGAACTGGACGTGCATCACAGACTTCCTGACTTGACGTTCCTAGTTACATCCGTTTGTCCCTCTTCAGGTCAGTTTACATTATTGTATCTTTCAGTTACTGCATTTCTCATTACCTGCGCATCTTTACTGTTCACCATGATAAACTAGAAGCCGAAGTGTGACTACGGCAGGATGTTTCCTTGACCGTAGGAGCATGGCTGGCCTTGTCAACCCCTCGTATTCCGTATTTTGGGAAGCGGGGCGTGACACATGTTTTGTTGATTTCATCGGTTAGAAAAGATATGATAGTTTTGGGGTGTATGGAATTCACAGTTCATTTCATTCCATCACCCGATTTCCACGGCAACTTCATTAACCGATCGTCCACGGATTTGGACGAAGTGAGACAAAGTCATCTACTCATTCTCTACATTAATCTTGGTCGTCTCTTTTAGCAAACTTGACGATCGAGTTGCCTCGAGTCAGAGGCGGGAGCCCGTTTAAAGAACCGATCATGTGGTGCCACCTCGACGAGGAGATCGGAGATCAACGAGATCGGAGCAGCCGCAACGGAGCGTGGGATGATGGTTGAAGAACGAAGGACTCGGATCGTTCGGTATAACCTTTCTACACTTTTTACAGTTTGTTAGTTTAGCAATAATGGCAGATCCGGGTTAAAGTATACGATAGCGCCAGTTAAAAGTTTTTTGTTCCGCATTTGGCGTCTGTTGACGGCCGGGGCGCTAGCGTAGACTTACAGTGGTATCAGAGCCTCACCATTTTGCTATGCTAACTTGTGCTAACGCGTTTAAAACATCGATCCGACCGGGAATCAAAAATCGCAAAAATCGCAATTTCTTATCCCGACAGTTTCTGTTAATTTTAAACGGTCTCAAAATTTATTTCTGGATGTCTTAAAAATCTGTGCAGGGAATTGTAAGAGCCACGACAAAATTTGGGATCGTGATCCCTCCAAGTTGCCGCGGAAGGGCGGCCAAACCCATGGTTTGGCCGCGCATCCGCGGCCACGTGGGGAGCACGTGCTCCCAAATTTTCTCAGTGGCCTCTGTGTTGGATTTTGGGGTTTTTGGTATATAAAGTTTTGGCCCAGATTTTGTTACTGTTCACCAGTAAGCTGTGGGGCCCACTTTTTGATATTTGGTCTTTGGTCGATCGAAATTTAAACACGTTAGTTTACAGTGCTTACATTATATCTCTGACCGGGAATGTCATTTGATCGGTAAACTGCGTCTGATTGCTATAGTTCTTTTAGACGGGTTTGCGAACGTGACATTCGCGTTGATGTTCTGTGTTGTGCTGTGATGTTGCGGATTTGTCATGGTGGATAGCAGTGTGCAATGGTAGTACAGTTTGAGTTTATTTGTATATTTGATATTGCGGGGCGAGCGTCCAACTTGTGGACAGCCGTCACTGCCTGTTGTATAATATTCTTTTGGGGCACGACCAGGTTGCGGTCGATGTACCTATTGTACTATTTTTCATTACTGTACTAGGTTTTACCCCGCGACGGAGTGCACGGATAGCCGGGTTCGGGAAAGCAACGGGTCCGCATCTCATGGCTTTGAGAGACAGAGGGGCCCCACTTCAGAATTGGCAGACTATTCGCCGCACTCGTAGGGGGTACAGGTTGACCCAAGGAGGGGTGCCCAAGCTTACCGGATTCCGTGGAGTGCCGGGTGTTCCATTCACTATGCTGTGGGGACTACCTCGCTTCAGGTTTTGGCGGGTAACTTGCCGCACCCGTAGGGGTCTAGGTTTCATTGCACAGGCTATCCACACGACAGGGGAACGTCGAGTTTCAGCAGCGGCTCTGTGAAACTCGGGGATCCCAGATATCTGTATTGTTCTGTGATGCTTATTACTTTTCTGTAATGTTGCATATTATCACGCCTGGAGCGATTATGTATATTGGTTTATATACTATTAGATGTTGTATATGTTTTACACCCGCGCTAGTCCAGTCCCCGCTCTGTCGTTAGTTAAGTAACCTAACGAGTAATGACGGGACCCAGTGACGAATGCGGATGGCATATACGTACATTTTATTTTCGTACTTTTCTGGTGTGATTAAATGATGGGACTGCGTTGATTCTGATCAATGCAAAGTTAAAACAAACCTGTATACAGTTGTTGGAACAATTTAAAAAGTGTTGTTACAAAGACGTTTCCTTTTGTTATGCATAGCGGTATTCAGTGGAATATCCTGCACCTCATTCGACGGGGCAAGGGCTGATATCCCTTCACCGGGACTGACCCCTTGGGCAGAAGTTTGCGTCAGCGTAATAACTTCACTATAGTCGATTACAAGTTACTTTGCATAGCGGTATTCAGTGGAATATCCTGCACCTCATTCCACGAGGAAAGAGCCGAGATCCCTTTACCGGGAGTGACCTCTTTAGCAAAAGGTTTTTGCCACTATATTTTAAAAAGCTATCAGGTTCCTTCAGCGATATCAAGTTCACTACGCTAAAGGTTTTTCGCCAAAAACCAGCCGTAGCCCTCCGTCACTTCTTTTGGGTATTCAGTAGTATTCAAGCTATGTATTTTGACCTAACGCCAAGGCATAGTGTTTGGTAGCTGCTGGGTATTCAATTGTTGCATAGATAGATGAGTTGGTTTGGGACAGCCGTTCTGCCATTTTGACCTAACGCCAAGGGCATGTGCGGGTGGGTTCAAATTAACAAGATAGTGATGGGTAGAACTTGGCATGTGACTTATGACATTTTGACCTAACGCCAAGGTTATAAGAGCATGGGGCAAAAATCATATCAGGAGTTTCTAAAGAAACTGAAACTTGCCGAGTATGCGCATACCTTCTGGAGTATGAGTAACGTGGATGCATTCCATCACGTTATCATGCGATGAGAGTTGGATCCTGATTCCCACTGTTGAGTTGGTTTACTCTTCGGGTGATCCCGATTGATTCTTCTTTAGGTTTGGAGGAGAATTTGACAGGACAGTGGGAGGTTTCCGGATTAGATAAAATGATGACCATTCTGATCTAGGTTAGAGTGCACGCAGAGTGTTTCTTTTCTCTCTCTCTCTTTGGCAGCGACCTTTGACCGACCCTAGACTATGACTCAGTGACCAGGTTGACCGAACCTTCTTAAAATACTGGCTTTTGGATTGTCTGAGTTGCATAAGTCATTGCCACTCCTTCTTTTACCCTTTGAATTTCTCAGAACACCCGTATTACTACGGATATCCACTTCCATTGGATAGATCCATCGTATGGTTATATACGAACTCGAAGGGACTTCTTCGGGGATGGATCCAGGTTCAGGAGAAATAGAATTGGTTTATTCAGTTGTCTTTTATTATCACCTTCTCTAAGGTTGCGAGAGCTCCTTGGTTTAGGAGAGTACACCTATTACGCCTATTGGATAGTCTTATTCCAAACCATAGGCTGGTGCCGAAAGGTAGGGAATGAAGAAAACCAATTAGCCTAAGTAGGGTGTGCAGAAGGTAATATGTAAAGACAAAATAAAGGGATTAGAAAGAGGGCAAAGTAAATTGCGACTGATATCATTCACGACCAAAACCGCGTACTTCATCGCCACTCCTATTTCACCTTTAAAAAGAATAAGGTATTATTCAGTTGTCTTTTATCGTCACCTTCTCTCGAGATGCGAGTACTCCTTGGTTTAGGAGGGTACACCTATTATGCTTACTGGATAGTCTTCTTCCAAACCATAGGCTGGTGCCGAACGGTAGGGAAGGAAGAAAACCATTTAGCCTAACGATGGTGTACAGAAGGCAACGACTAAAGACAAATAAAGGGATTTGGAGAGATGGCAATAAAATATACGGTTGAAGTCATGAATTGGATTATGGAAGAGGCATTGCTATGAATACCAGGATACCCCTACGAAACATTTTCATGTTTCAGTGCATTGTTAAAGGAAAAACTGTTTTCCCGATTAGACACTTACTCCAAGGGTATGTGTTTACCAGGTTTCATTCTCATATCTGTATGGTTTTACAGATGATGAGTGGGAGTAAGATATTGGGAATTAGGTGATCATCCTCATTATATCGGAATTCGTTGTAATTGGTTATAGTTGAGGAAATCGCTAGGGTACAGTTTTCCACCTACAACGCACAGGTTTTGAGTTGTTCAACTCAGCGGACTTATACAGAGTATTGTATGTTGTCCAAGTGTCCATCAGGACAAAGGGGTAGGTCCTCGTACTATGTTCTGTTTACTTATAACTTCTCTAGTATTTAGACGAGTGTTTCGTAGAAATACAAGGTCTAAGTTTTGAGAAGTTGTGGGTATAAGAATAAAGTAGAGAACCAGGTATCACAAGTATCGGGATTCTTCAAAGAGATCGAAGATGTAGATTCTTGTGATTGGTATTCAGATGATAGTGATGGTTTTGAGAAACATGTTTCTCTTTCAGGTTACTCATAATTGGATGGATTCCTAAGTTGAGCAATGCTGATTAGCCTCTTTCCATTAAGTTGATATGCACTGGAGACAGCTGCATGGATTGAATATGGTTCCAATTAAATAAGTGCCAAAGTTTCTATATTGGATATAGAATAGTTCGTACCTTAAAAGAAATTAAGGTACGGGGAGTTGTCCAGCTTATGATTAAAACCAGACACTGGATAACTCAGGGCACGTTTCTGTAATGGCTGTTTGTGGGTTGACCCTGGCTATGACGAGAGTTGATATTCTACCATTTGGAAGATCAATAGTGATATTGTGTAACACCTTAGGATAAGGGTTAGTGAATAATTATAATTAAATAATGATTTTTTTATTAAAAAGTTTACCAAATTGTGTTTTAAATATTTTTCCTAATTTAATAAACATTTTTCCAAAATTTTCCTAGGCTTGCACACACATGTGCATGTAAACTAGGGTTTTTAAATCAAGTAAATACAACAATTATTAATCATGGTGGGTTAATTGTAGGATTAATTCTTTTGGGGTTTAAGCAAGTTTAATTAATTAGTTAAATTAAAAGATTTCTTTAATTCAAATGGTAAGGGTGTTGACTTGTGAGAAGGAGAGAGAGAGGGCATCATGGCTCAAGCCATGCTTGCCATTAATGAGGTGAGAGAGAGAGAGGGGTGACTTTTGTGGGAATGATTGTGGTGGCTCTCATTTCTTTTTTTGTGTTTTTCTCTCACACTCTCACAACACACCAACACACTCACACATACACACTTACCTTTTGAAGCAACTGAAGCAGCAGCAGAAGCAACTGAAGCAGCAGCAGCAAGCACTCAGCAGCAGCAGCAAGCACTCAGCAGCAACAGCAGCAAGCATTGGCAGCAGCAGCAGTGAGCAGTAGCAGCTCCAGCTCCTAGTGCAGCCTCTTCCCTCCACTTCTTCTTCTTCCTCCAGCTTCCTAGTGTTAAGTATGAGGTATAATCCCTATCTTGCTTCACTAGTTTGCCTAGTTAGTGTAGTTTTGCATCGGTTATTGGATATTGGTGCGTTTTAGTGCGATATGGGGTGTTTAGTGTGAACTTTGTGCTAATGAGGTGTAGATTAGTTCCTGTAGGATGATTGTGGTCTGTTGAGGCCATTGTAACTTAGTCGAACCCCGATTACACTAAAATACCACCAGTTTCATGTTTGATGCAAATGTCGTATTTGGGCAAAATGTGTGTTTTCTGGAACTGCTATCAACTCGATGAGTGCAGATTGATTTTGGTAAGACTGTAGTGTAGTGGAGTAGAGATGATGCACCAGGTGAAACCCGACCCCCTTACAGCTACAGTAGGCCGCCAATTTCCTCATTCTGGCCGCCAATTGCGGCCAGATGGGTAGGGTTTGGGTTGGGGTTTGGTCCAGTGGGTGTCTGCTACTGTGGGTAGTGTTTTGGTATATATATATTTTTAAGATCATTTCTGTAGGAAAATCTGGGACCAAATACCTGTTTTGTCGTTTTTCTAAACCTTCGCGACACGCGTGATACGTGAGTAGGTTTGGGTTCTGCGTATCGCGGCGCGTCGGGGTAGTTTCGTGGCGCGTGAGTACACGTTTTAGCGTATCGCGCACACGCTCGATTGGTTTGCGACACGGGTTTCTTGTTGGATTATAATGTCGCGTTTTGTGACTTAAGCTTATGTGTGATATGTGTATGTGACTCTAGGTTCGCAGGCCAGTGAGACGGACGCTGCGAAGAAGGGCAAGCAAGTGGTTGGATACACTTAGCGCGAGACACGGTGAGTAGATTTCACATCTACGGGGATATCGCCCGCATGGCGTTATGCGTCAGGGCTGATAGGATCTTAGTATTACATATTGCATTTACCTATGGACTGTCATCTCATATTGCATTTCCCTGCTATGTGTTATTGATATATGCTAGAACTGATAGAACACTACACTATTACTAACGGTTTATGTTGCACGAGCACTATTTACATGCTACACACACACCGTTAGTAATTGCCATGCCACACTCACTGTAGAACTGCCATGATTATACTGTTGTATTATTGCTGTAGTTCATCTTACATGTGATTGATACGATTTTCATGTATATTGGGAGCCGCATGACATCTTTTAAAACCGGAAATGAAACTACTTTAAAAAAAAAGCGGTCTTCCCCTTATACCCATACCATGGATTGATGTATATTGTACCTCGCATTGGATTTTACTATTGGTATTGGATTTTCATGTGATTTCTGTTTTGAGGACCGTGGAATTATTTAAGGAAAGATATGTTATTTTGAAAAACCCGGTACCTCGTGATATGATATTTTGGTGTGTCCACCACGCGTTTTCTCGGTGCTGAGACGTGTGCTTGAAACCCGATTCGAGGAGTGGATGTTCCGTTTGCGGGTTCGTGGTGGGCCCGGTATGGTTCCCCTCGGCGAGATGATCGATGGGATTTGCCGATTGAGCCTGGAGGCGGGCGAGTACCTACCGGTGATTGGTTGGACCTGGCAGTTGTCCGGAGGATACTGACCAGAGTCGAGTGATGGATGCGGGATGACCGTGCTGCCGGGGCCGAGGGCCGATACCGCAGACGGACCCCGTGGGGCCGGTCTGGACTGACGGCGCCCGATGTTCGAGGATTTACGTGTCGATGCTGGACACGGGTATTTTATGATGTTTTGGGTGCCGATGTTGGGCACTCGTGATTCCTCCGAGATATACAGGATTTGAGGGCCGATGGGTGTGCCGGCGCCTGAGTATATGTGGGATTTGGGTGCAGTTTGAGGCACCGATCATTGCTTTCCATGTTGACATAGTCCATGTAGATATTATTTATCCCATACTCAGTATTGATTACGATACATCTCATCCTGTGGCATTTACCTGTTAGAGTACATGCATTACTATTGTATCCACTGTTGACATGCATTGATATCATCTGCTGGCATTAGTAGAGCCACGCTATATGTGCATGCCTGCGATCACCTTTATATGTTATCTCTATTCACGAGTTGGCAACTCACCCCCGTTGTGCCACAGTGTTTGCAGGTTGCCCTTGGAGTAGTCACGGCTGGCTGTTACCTCATCTTTTGGCACAGATACCCCTTTTGAGCAGAGATAGTCTTTTGCTGATAGGTGGGTTTTGGACGGTATCTGTTATATTTCAGTTGTATATTGATGTATCTAGTATTCTCCATCTACCTTCTGTATTGACTTAGAAACAGTTGTGAGGACGATATGTATGATTTTATGTTCTGGTGTCGAGCTCGCATGTGGGCCGACGTTACTTTATGCAGTCTCATCTTTTATGATATTGTCCTTGTTTTACTGTGTATTCTTCGCTACGGCGTCGTATACCACATTGTGATGCTTTATTCATGTCACTTGTTTCTATCCGACTGGCGGGGCAAATGTTTTAAAAAGGAAATGTTACCAAAATTATAAACTTATAACTTTTGAACTTAAAAAGGATTTCTACTAAATAAATGGAAGTTTTTCAGACATGTACGATTGTTTTTACAAAATGTTTTAAATCACTCTATATTTATTGGTTTTGATTTCTGGGTTCGGCTTACTTAGCCGCGTTACGTCTGTAGACGTTGCGTGGTTAAGTGCCGGTCACGAGTCGAATTCTCGGGTCGTGACAAAGTTGGTATCAGAGCGTAGGTTTTACCTTCGGAGTGTAGGATGACCCTGGTATGATGGAGTAGGTAGCTGCAGCAGGGTAGCGTAGCGTGCGTATGTTCCGCGGCATACTCACGACACGGTACTCCGCTTACGCGACCTTAGGACTTGTTGATTTGATTCCTCCTTATATTCTTGTGATTCGATTTCCGTGTTCTTATCGAATCCAAATTTTCTTTCAGCCAATATGCCGCCTAAGACTACGAGGGCACAGAGAGCGGCCGCGAGGGCCGAGATTCGTGTTGACTCGTCCGAGACGAGGACTGATCCGGGCAGTATGCCGGTGGTACCCGAGCAGGCTGTTCCTACCGTGACAGAGAAGATCGCCTCGTTAGGGGCTGGTATGCAGGAGATGCGCCAGATGATAGGATCGCTAGTTGAGACGCTTCGAGCGCAGCGACCAGAGGTAGCTCCACCAGTTCCAGAGACCGCGATGGTGCCTACCGCACAGCCAGTTGCCCCTGCAGCCACGGAGGTGATTACAGTATCACTATCAGAGTTCATGAGGCTGAAGCCTCCGGTTTTCACAGGCACCGATACAGCCGAGGACCCACAGTCTTTCATCGACAGGATGGCCAGGATATGCCGTTCCCTCAGATGTGCAGATGCGAGATGGGTTGAGTTCGCGAGCTTTCGCCTGGAAGGTCTTGCGCAGAAATGGTGTGATTCCGTGGAGAAGGGCAGAGCAGCAGGTCTTCCTCCTATGACCTGGACGGAGTTCGTGACTATATTTCTAGCCCGTTTCCTTCCCCGGAGTGTTAGAGATGCCCGAGCACGCAGGTTTGAGTCTTTGCGCCAGACGCCAGGGATGACAGTGGCAGAGTATGACGTACTGTTTACAGAGCTAGCAGTCTACGCCCCACATTTAGTGGCCACCGAGGAGTTGCGAGTCCGGAGATTTGTTCGAGGCTTGATTTCACCAGTGTTCCTTGCGATCAGCGCGCAGCACTACGAGACTTATGCAGCAGCTGTAGACGCAGCCCTAGTGGTCGAGGAGCACCTTATTGAGACTTCGGTATTTCCAGAGCCGAAGAGAGTTCGTACCAGTATTTCCGCACGGAGGCAGTCATTCAGACGCCGCGACAGGTATCGTTCCGGTACAAGGGGTAGCAGAGATTCGGGACGGGGTCGGATGTTTAGTTCGTATCCCCAGGACGGTCAGCAGTCGCCGCGGGGTTGCTACAGGTGTGGCAGCCTACTTCACCTCGTTCGAGATTGTCCAGAGACACACCGGAGGGAGGCGGCAGCACCGCATGTTACCTTACCACCTTCACCACCCCAGAGAGCGTTGCCCGTTGTGCCTACCGTTGCTCCGCGCCAGACTTATGCTCAGAGAGGTCGCGGGCGTGGAGGAGTTGCTCAGAGAGGACGAGATGACCGAGGCAGAGGTCAGTCAGTTACAGGTGGTGGACAGGCGAGGGTCTTTGCTTTGACACATCAGGACGCGCAGGCGTCCAATGCAGTGGTTTCAGGTATCCTTCCTGTATGTTCAGTTGATGCATATGTACTGTTCGATCCCGGATCCACACACTCGTACGTATCCACACACTTTGTGCCGAGTTTGGGTAGAGAGTCCGGCTTACTTGATCAGCCGCTTGTGGTGACTACTCCTGTGGGAGAGTCGTTTGTGGCTAGGCACGTGTTCCGATCCTGTATCGTCTGTATTGGCGAGAGAGAGTTGCCTGTCGACTTGATCCTTCTGGAGATGTTGGACTTCGACGTTCTTTTGGGCATGGATTGGTTAGCCACGTGCTATGCTTCTGTAGACTGCCGCGAGAAGACAGTTAGATTCTGTTTCCCCGGCGAGTCGGTTTTTGTTGTGTTGGGGGACCGTAGTGCCGCCCCTCACAGTGTGATTTCTTCTTTTCGCGCTGGACAGCTTTTGAGGAAGGGATGGCAGGGATTTCTCGCTTATGTTCGCGATGCTCGCGCTACAGAGGTTCCGTTGGATCAGGTTCCGGTTGTTAGCGAGTTTCCTGATGTGTTCCCTGACGAGCTTCCTGGGTTGCCGCCCGAGCGCGACATTTCTTTCTGTATTGATTTGGTTCCTGGTTCGGGGCCTATTTCTATACCGCCCTATCGGATGGCCCCGGCAGAACTTCGTGAGCTGAAGGGTCAGTTACAGGATTTGCTGGACAAGGGACTTATTCGACCCAGTGTTTCTCCTTGGGGTGCTCCAGTCCTGTTCGTCAGGAAGAAGGACGGCAGCTTGCGTCTTTGTATCGACTACCGCCAGCTGAACAGGGTGACAGTGCGGAACAGGTATCCTTTGCCGCGTATCGACGATTTGTTCGACCAGCTTCAGGGGGCAGGGTACTTTTCGAGGATCGATTTACGATCGGGCTATCATCAGCTGCGGGTTCGACAGGAGGACATTCCCCGGACGGCTTTCCGTACGCGCTATGGCCATTACGAGTTTTTGGTGATGTCGTTCGGACTCACCAATGCGCCAGCAGCCTTCATGGATTTGATGAACCGTATTTTCCGGCCTTATTTGGATCTGTTCATCCTAGTCTTCATCGACGATATCTTGGTGTATTCCCGGAGTAGTGAGGAGCACGAGCAGCACCTGCGGGTTACATTGCAGACATTGAGGGAGCACCAGCTTTATGCGAAATTCTCCAAGTGTGCTTTTTGGCTAGACAGCGTGGACTTCTTGGGTCACGTGATTTCACGAGACGGTATATGTGTTGACCCGAGGAAGATCGAGGCCGTTCAGCGTTGGCCCAGACCCACATCGGTGACGGAGATTCGCAGCTTTTTGGGATTGGCCGGTTATTACAGGCGTTTTGTGCAGGACTTCTCACGTATTGCTACACCGTTGACCGGGTTGACCCGGAAGGGAGTTCCCTTCGATTGGACGGAGGAGTGCGAGCACAGTTTTCAGCAGTTACGGACACGGCTGACGACGGCACCGGTGTTATCTTTACCTTCTGGATCGGGCGGATTTGTGGTCTTTTGTGATGCTTCTCGAGTGGGATTGGGATGCGTTCTGATGCAGCATGATAGGGTGATCGCGTATGCCTCGCGACAATTGAAGAAGCACGAGCAGAACTACCCCACTCATGATTTGGAGATGGCAGCAGTGGTCTTCGCACTTAAGATCTGGCGACATTACTTATACGGTGAGTCGTGCCAGATATTTACGGATCACAAGAGTCTGAAATACATATTCCAGCAGCGGGACCTGAACCTTCGACAGCGTCGATGGATGGAGTTAGTGAAGGATTACGACTGCGAGATCTTATATCACCCGGGCAAGGCAAATGTGGTGGCGGATGCCTTGAGCAGGAGGCCCGGGAGTAGTTTATCTTGTTTGAGCGCAGTGCAGGAGCAGTCATCCGCAGATTGGCAGATATTATGCGACAGTCGAGTACAGTTCGAGTTCACGGCGATTGGAGGACAGATAGCGCATGTCCGTGCACGCCCACAGTTGATTGATCGTATACGAGAGACACAGCTCAGTGATGACCGATGTTCAGAGATCATGGCACAGATGGGACAGGACCGATTTTCCGAGTTCGTGATCGATGATCAGGGGATACTACGGTTTGGAGTCAGACTGTGCGTACCTGATGCTGAGGGACTGAGGCGTGAGATTCTTGAGGAGGCACATCGATCGGTATTTAGCGTCCATCCCGGTTCCACCAAGATGTATCATGATATGAGAGATGTTTACTGGTGGGACGGAATGAAGAGGGACATTGCAGATTTTGTATCGAGATGCCTGACTTGTCAGCAAGTCAAGGCTGAGCACCAGAGGCCCGCGGGAGAGCTCCAGCCGTTACCCATTCCGGAGTGGAAATGGGAACAGATTTCGATGGATTTCGTGGTGGGTCTACCCAGGACTAGTAGGGGGTATGACTCCATGTGGGTGATCGTGGATCGTTTGACGAAAGCGGCTCACTTCCTACCGGTGAAGACGACTTTCGGATTTACTCAGTATGCCCAGATCTATATTGACGAGATAGTGCGACTACACGGAGTCCCGACGTGCATTGTGTCCGACAGAGGCACCCAGTTTACCAGTAGACTATGGCAGAGGCTTCAGGAGGCTTTGGGCACTCGTTTGAGTTTCAGCACGGCTTTTCATCCGCAGACCGACGGACAGTCAGAGCGGACCATCCAGACTCTCGAGGACATGCTCAGAGCTTGTGTACTAGATTTCGGAGGTAGCTGGGATCATCATTTGCCCTTGGTAGAGTTCTCCTACAATAACAGCTACCAGGAGACTATTCAGATGGCACCGTTTGAGGCTCTTTACGGGAGGAGATGCAGGTCACCTACTTGTTGGACAGAGCTCAGTGAGAGCAGTATCTTAGGGCCACAGATCGTTGAGGAGACGACAGCGAAGATCCAGTTGATTCGTGATAGGATGAGAGCAGCGCAGAGTAGGCAGAGATCTTATGCGGACCGTCGACGACGTAGACTTGAGTTTTCTGTTGGTGATCCTGTTTTCTTGAGGGTCTCCCCAATGAAAGGTGTGATGAGGTTTGGGAAGAAGGGGAAGCTTAGCCCCAGGTATGTGGGCCCCTTCGAGATCCTCGAGCGTGTCGGTGCAGTGGCTTACCGGTTAGCCCTTCCACCCAGCTTTCCAGACGTGCACCCCGTATTCCATGTTTCGATGCTCCGCAGATATTTACATGATCCTTCGCATGCGATTCAGCATCCGACGATCCAGCTTGAGCGTGATCTTTCCTATGCAGAGCAGCCGGTGATGATCTTGGATCGACAAGTGAAGAAATTGAGATCGAAGGAGATTCCATCAGTTAAAGTGCTTTGGCGTGGTCAGAACCGTGAAGAGGTCACTTGGGAGACCGAAAGCGAGATGATGAAGACGTATCCCCATCTTTTTGAAGGTAACCTTAGTTAGATTTTTGAAATTCGGGGACGAATTTCTTTAAGGGGGAGAGATTGTAACACCTTAGGATAAGGGTTAGTGAATAATTATAATTAAATAATGATTTTTTATTAAAAAGTTTACCAAATTGTGTTTTAAATATTTTTCCTAATTTAATAAACATTTTTCCAAAATTTTCCTAGGCTTGCACACACATGTGCATGTAAACTAGGGTTTTTAAATCAAGTAAATACAACAATTATTAACCATGGTGGGTTAATTGTAGGATTAATTCTTTTGGGGTTTAAGCAAGTTTAATTAATTAGTTAAATTAAAAGATTTCTTTAATTCAAATGGTAAGGGTGTTGACTTGTGAGAAGGAGAGAGAGAGGGCATCATGGCTCAAGCCATGCTTGCCATTAATGAGGTGAGAGAGAGAGAGGGGTGACTTTTGTGGGAATGATTGTGGTGGCTCTCATTTCTTTTTTTGTGTTTTTCTCTCACACTCTCACAACACACCAACACACTCACACATACACACTTACCTCTTGAAGCAACTGAAGCAGCAGCAGAAGCAACTGAAGCAGCAGCAGCAAGCACTCAGCAGCAGCAGCAAGCACTCAGCAGCAACAGCAGCAAGCATTGGCAGCAGCAGCAGTGAGCAGTAGCAGCTCCAGCTCCTAGTGCAGCCTCTTCCCTCCACTTCTTCTTCTTCCTCCAGCTTCCTAGTGTTAAGTATGAGGTATAATCCCTATCTTGCTTCACTAGTTTGCCTAGTTAGTGTAGTTTTGCATCGGTTATTGGATATTGGTGCGTTTTAGTGCGATATGGGGTGTTTAGTGTGAACTTTGTGCTAATGAGGTGTAGATTAGTTCCTGTAGGATGATTGTGGTCTGTTGAGGCCATTGTAACTTAGTCGAACCCCGATTACACTAAAATACCACCAGTTTCATGTTTGATGCAAATGTCGTATTTGGGCAAAATGTGTGTTTTCTGGAACTGTTATCAACTCGATGAGTGCAGATTGATTTTGGTAAGACTGTAGTGTAGTGGAGTAGAGATGATGCACCAGGTGAAACCCGACCCCCTTACAGCTACAGTAGGCCGCCAATTTCCTCATTCTGGCCGCCAATTGCGGCCAGATGGATAGGGTTTGGGTTGGGGTTTGGTCCAGTGGGTGTCTGCTACTGTGGGTAGTGTTTTGGTATATATATATTTTTAAGATCATTTCTGTAGGAAAATCTGGGACCAAATACCTGTTTTGCCGTTTTTCTAAACCTTCGCGACACGCGTGATACGTGAGTAGGTTTGGGTTCTGCGTATCGCGGCGCGTCGGGGTAGTTTCGTGGCGCGTGAGTACACGTTTTAGCGTATCGCGCACACGCTCGATTGGTTTGCGACACGGGTTTCTTGTTGGATTATAATGTCGCGTTTTGTGACTTAAGCTTATGTGTGATATGTGTATGTGACTCTAGGTTCGCAGGCCAGTGAGACGGACGCTGCGAAGAAGGGCAAGCAAGTGGTTGGATACACTTAGCGCGAGACACGGTGAGTAGATTTCACATCTACGGGGATATCGCCCGCATGGCGTTATGCGTCAGGGCTGATAGGATCTTAGTATTACATATTGCATTTACCTATGGACTGTCATCTCATATTGCATTTCCCTGCTATGTGTTATTGATATATGCTAGAACTGATAGAACACTACACTATTACTAACGGTTTATGTTGCACGAGCACTATTTACATGCTACACACACACCGTTAGTAATTGCCATGCCACACTCACTGTAGAACTGCCATGATTATACTGTTGTATTATTGCTGTAGTTCATCTTACATGTGATTGATACGATTTTCATGTATATTGGGAGCCGCATGACATCTTTTAAAACCGGAAATGAAACTACTTTAAAAAAAAAGCGGTCTTCCCCTTATACCCATACCATGGATTGATGTATATTGTACCTCGCATTGGATTTTACTATTAGTATTGGATTTTCATGTGATTTCTGTTTTGAGGACCGTGGAATTATTTAAGGAAAGATATGTTATTTTGAAAAACCCGGTACCTCGTGATATGATATTTTGGTGTGTCCACCACGCGTTTTCTCGGTGCTGAGACGTGTGCTTGAAACCCGATTCGAGGAGTGGATGTTCCGTTTGCGGGTTCGTGGTGGGCCCGGTATGGTTCCCCTCGGCGAGATGATCGATGGGATTTGCCGATTGAGCCTGGAGGCGGGCGAGTACCTACCGGTGATTGGTTGGACCTGGCAGTTGTCCGGAGGATACTGACCAGAGTCGAGTGATGGATGCGGGATGACCGTGCTGCCGGGGCCGAGGGCCGATACCGCAGACGGACCCCGTGGGGCTGGTCTGGACTGACGGCGCCCGATGTTCGGGGCCGGTCTGGACTGACGGCGCCCGATGTTCGAGGATTTACGTGTCGATGCTGGACACGGGTATTTTATGATGTTTTGGGTGCCGATGTTGGGCACTCGTGATTCCTCCGAGATATACAGGATTTGAGGGCCGATGGGTGTGCCGGCGCCTGAGTATATGTGGGATTTGGGTGCAGTTTGAGGCACCGATCATTGCTTTCCATGTTGACATAGTCCATGTAGATATTATTTATCCCATACTCAGTATTGATTACGATACATCTCATCCTGTGGCATTTACCTGTTAGAGTACATGCATTACTATTGTATCCACTGTTGACATGCATTGATATCATCTGCTGGCATTAGTAGAGCCACGCTATATGTGCATGCCTGCGATCACCTTTATATGTTATCTCTATTCACGAGTTGGCAACTCACCCCCGTTGTGCCACAGTGTTTGCAGGTTGCCCTTGGAGTAGTCACGGCTGGCTGTTACCTCATCTTTTGGCACAGATACCCCTTTTGAGCAGAGATAGTCTTTTGCTGATAGGTGGGTTTTGGACGGTATCTGTTATATTTCAGTTGTATATTGATGTATCTAGTATTCTCCATCTACCTTCTGTATTGACTTAGAAACAGTTGTGAGGACGATATGTATGATTTTATGTTCTGGTGTCGAGCTCGCATGTGGGCCGACGTTACTTTATGCAGTCTCATCTTTTATGATATTGTCCTTGTTTTACTGTGTATTCTTCGCTACGGCGTCGTATACCACATTGTGATGCTTTATTCATGTCACTTGTTTCTATCCGACTGGCGGGGCAAATGTTTTAAAAAGGAAATGTTACCAAAATTATAAACTTATAACTTTTGAACTTAAAAAGGATTTCTACTAAATAAATGGAAGTTTTTCAGACATGTACGATTGTTTTTACAAAATGTTTTAAATCACTCTATATTTATTGGTTTTGATTTCTGGGTTCGGCTTACTTAGCCGCGTTACGTCTGTTGACGTTGCGTGGTTAAGTGCCGGTCACGAGTCGAATTCTCGGGTCGTGACATATTGTTCTAGACTCGCCACAGTTTTAGTAAAAATGGATCTTTTTCAGAAAACAGTAGTGGGAGTATGGTAGAACTGGAAGTGATTCCAGAACCGCAAACGATTACGGAAAATTTAATAGGACCTATATATTCAATCAGGTTTGACATTCCAATAGCCACTCCGCAGGTATGGTAGGTAACCTCAGACACCCGAGAGGTACTTCGGTAGGCTCAAGGACGGTGATAGGGAGGTTCTTATCTACCCAGACTTGACACTACTGTTGTTCCAGGATATGAGACCCGGTAGGAGGGTTGTCATAGTCAGTGGGAGCAACGGAAGCATAGTGGGCAAGATGCTTATATCTATTTATAGACTTGAGCAGTTATAGCGGAGATAGATCATCTAATTTTGATGTGACAGTCATGGGTTTGACTTCAATCAGAATAGGGGATGGATCAGTTAAGAAGGTAGTAGGGTGTGATGTCATGGTATCTGGATGACATACACAGAGTAGGAAGTAAAATTCCTATACTACGATCGATTGTACTGTGGTCGTCACACAGTTGTTTCTCCAGATAGGATATGGATATAATATTTGACATTCTAGTTTCTAGATCTATGGTTTTAGATCTAGATTTGGGTAGTTTCCCAATGTGGGTACTTTGACGATATTCTAATGGTTTTTGGAATAGTTGACTCCTAGCATGGTGGTGTACCTGCAGGTGATGGAGTCACCCTCTCTAAAGGTGTCGTACAGACTAAAGGGGAGAGGGATGTGCATGATTGGCAGATCACTTGCTTAGGCAATTGAGTCAATCATGAGATGTCAAGTACCACACCAAATGTTGGTTTTGCACTAGATGCAATAAGTTTGTATTAATCCAATCCTGGAGAAACATAAGGGAGCAGTTTTAGAACATAAGTACATGTTCTACGGATTTGATGACGGCAGCCTCCTTCGGGAGACGATTATCATTCCAGGCTTCAAAGGTGACGTGGATGACAGAGTGACTGTCAGAGTTTTAGTTTTTCCCTCTGACGAAGAGGGACAGTATTATGGACAGGTGGTCCAAGAGGATACTGCGGGAAGCAAGGTGCCCGATACTGATTAGGTTCAATGATCGATTCAGTCTAAGAAGTTTGGATATGGAGTTCATTTATGAACTAAGGTCCCATCAGATATCCAGACATGTTCTAAGACAGGTATTACTCAATTCGGGAGATGGTTTTCTCCGCGAACTTGAGATTAAGAGAGATATAGAAAGATACTTCTAGGCGGATCCACTCACTGAGGCTATTTCTCGAACACAATAGTTTTACAAACGGGCTTTGTGAAACTGATTAGTAGAGGAGTTGGATGTTCGGTTTCACACGGGCTGTGAGTAGTCGACATCGCAATATTAGCCTTGAGTGCAAGTGGGAGATTGTTGGAGATAGTGCCCTCATAGTCAATTATTGGATCGCAGGTACGTGATTGCAATGATTGCGGAGGACCTATCCCGGTAGGACAGTCTTACTCGAGATGATAGTATGCTATCTGGTTTGCCTTTATCAGTCGTGTACATGTTCAGGTGACTGATTGCATGTTACACTTTGATAGAGCCCTTAGGATCTTGCTTTACTACCAACAGTATGATGGCGATCATATACGTGAGAGTTGGGTAGTTTATATGCATATCCTTAATTGTGGTCCCTAGTCGTGGGAGTTTCGAGACAGGGCATCGATACTCCGGAGTAGACTAGTGTGTACAGTCGAGACCCCGACGAGGGGCGGTGGCCGGTCTCACAAGCCACTGGTGTCAGTTGGATCACCTAAGATGTATACAGGTGCTCATTGGGTTATGAGTACACCGGATAGGACTCGCCGGGAATCTGCTAGTTAGTACTATACCTATCGTCAGATAGCAGTTCCCTAGTGACATGTGTACAGGTTAGTTCATCGACCTGAGGTCGTCATTTGTCTCGTGTGAGTTCCCACTGTGCTTTGATTTCTACCCTACCACGGCTCAAAGGAGTCGTGCAAACAGGTAGCTTTTGGGTACAGTCCCGAGCCATATGGAGGCACGTGAGCGGATCGGCAGGGGATTCGTCTCTCCCGGTATTGGGGGCGAGGTCGTGCTGTGTCTAGGAGAGCCATTACACAAATCTATGGCCATGGTAGGAGATTTACTGGTAGGTACTCCAGTAGTATCTCAGGGTGTATTGGGCTTCACTCCGACATGACTTATACTGCTATTGGGGGTCTGACGTTGCTAGCCCCCTAGGCAGATATGCGATACTCATTGACGAACGGACCGGACTGTATATACATTGTCACTGTTAGGCTCAGTAGGGTTTTCCGGATGAGTGCGCTCATCGGCATCCCTTGAGGTCAGTCCGTGGGCAGCCGTTATGCATTGCTAGTGCCGCTGACGGTTTGTGGTTAAACCCACTGTCAGGGTGCTGACGAGTCATTAGAGTCCCCCACAGGCAGTTTCCCAAGTTCGGGCAAAACGTTGTAGAGGCCGTATGGTTTTATGGCAGGGTTCGGAAAATACACGTGCGTTTACGCACGTGTCGATTTTCGGACAGATGATACTGGTCGGCTTTGGTTTAAGCCGGATCCGAGTATTATATTGAGTAGGTATAATATCTTTGTCTCAGTTGCATTTGTATTCGGTCGTAATACAAATGAAGGTATATTTATACAGTTTCGGGGTTGTCCTGAAATTCGTTTCAGGATCACTTTTGGAAGTTGCCAGTTTCCAGTTTTCTATCAGCCGTCTTTTAACATTCGGTTAAAGACGGATTTGTCTTTTCTTGAGATGAGTGTGGATTCTTCTAGAAGATTCTAGATGAGGTGACTAGGATTAAATGGTGTTAAGTTTTCATTGGTTGCATTTAATGGTTCATTAATGCTTGATGAGGTGTTATTAGTGATTCATGCTTTGTTATTAATGGTTTTGGATTGCTTAAGATATTTTAAAAGTGAGAAGCTTTTACTTAAGGTTACCCCCCTCTCCTACGGTCACCCCCTCTCTCTTTATAAGAGGCCGGCCCCCTCCTCTCTCTCTCATGTTTTGTTGATTTCATCGGTTAGAAAAGATATGATAGTTTTGGGGTGTATGGAATTCACAGTTCATTTCATTCCATCACCTGATTTCCACGGCAACTTCATTAACCGATCGTCCACGGATTTGGACGAAGTGAGACAAAGTCATCTACTCATTCTCTACATCAATCTTGGTCGTCTCTTTTAGCAAACTTGACGATCGAGTTGCCTCGAGTCAGAGGCGGGAGCCCGTTTAAAGAACCGATCATGTGGTGCCACCTCGACGAGGAGATCGGAGATCGACGAGATCGGAGCAGCCGCAACGGAGCGTGGGATGATGGTTGAAGAACGAAGGACTCGGATCGTTCGGTATAACCTTTCTACACTTTTTACAGTTTGTTAGTTTAGCAATAATGGCAGATCCGGGTTAAAGTATACGATAGCGCCAGTTAAAAGTTTTTTGTTCCGCATTTGGCGTCTGTTGACGGCCGGGGCGCTAGCGTAGACTTACACTATGTACTCCGCTTCCATGGTTGAGTCAGCAACGGTTTCCCGCTTGGAACTCTTCCAGCAAACCACCCCTCCATTGAGGGTAAAGACATAACCCGACATGGACTTGGAGCCATCCTGTCACTCTGGAAGCTGGAGTCAGCAAAGGCCTCAATCTGGAGGTCTTTTCCGCCATACACCAAGAACATCTCCTTAGTCCTTCTCAGGTACTTGAGAATGTTCTTTACTGCTATCCAGTGTTTCTCCCCTGGGTTCGACTGATACCGGCTTACAACGCTCAATGCGTATGCTACATCTGGTCTAGTACATAACATCACATACATAATAGAGCCTACCGCAGATGCGTAGGGTATTGATGACATGCGAGCCCTTTCCAAATCAGTCTTGGGAGACATCTTTTTGGAGAGGGTGATTCCGTGACAAGCCGGTAGATTACCGCGCTTGGAATCTTCCATACTGAATCGTTTCAGTATGGTGTCGATGTACCTTGACTGTGAAAGTCCCAACATCCTCTTAGATCTATCACGATAGATCTGGATCCCCAGAATGTAGTTGGCATCGCCCAGGTCCTTCATGGAGAACCTCTGCGACAAGAATCCTTTGACTGACTGTAGCATAGGAATATCATTTCCTATTAGGAGAATGTCATCGACGTATAAGACGAGGAATACCACATTTCTCCCTACAATCTTACTGTAAATGCATGGTTCATCTGGGTTTTTGACAAAGTCGAATTCTTTGACAGTATCATCAAAGCAGATGTTCCAACTCCGCGATGCCTGCTTAAGTCCATAGATGGACTTGAGCAACTTGCACACTTTACCGCTGTTCCCACTCTGAATGAATCCCTCTGGCTGATCCATATAGACGCACTCTTCCAAATTTCCATTTAGGAAAGCCGTCTTTACGTCCATCTGCCAGATCTCATAATCGTGGAAGGCAGCAATGGCAAGAAAGATCCGAATGGATTTAAGCATGGCTACCGGAGAAAAGGTCTCGTCATAGTCCAAACCAGGTCTTTGACGAAAACCCTCTGCAACGAGCCTAGCTTTATAGGTTTCAACCTGCCCATCTACACCAATCTTCTTTCTGAAGATCCATTTGCAGCCTACGGGTTTTACCCCTTCTGGAGCAAAGTCCAAAGTCCAAACTTTGTTGGTGTACATGGACTCCATCTCGGTCCGCATTGCATCCAGCCATTTTACCGAGTCACCGCTCTGAATGGCTTGCTGGAAGCTAATAGGCTCATCATAATTAACTGTGCAATGCTCTCTATCCCCGTCTATGAGAAAACCGAAGTATCTCTCGGGCGGATGAGACTGCCTACTACTTCTGCGGAGCGGCGTAGGAATGTCCGGTTCTCCTGAAACGTCTGGTTCATCCAAGCTTTCAGTAACAGCTTGTGGTTCTGGAATTTCTTCCAGTTCTATTGCGCCCCCACTTATCTGATTTTCCAAAAATTCAGTTTCCAAGAAGTGGGCATGCGGAGAAACAAAAACTTTTTGTTCTCCTGCGGAATAGAAAAGATACCCTCTGGAGTTCTTTGGGTATCCCACAAACTTACACAGTACTGAGCGTGCCTCGAGCTTGTCCGCATGCTGCTTTTTTACAAAAGCTGGACATCCCCATACCTTAAGATACTTAAGACAGGGTTTCTTCCCACTCCATATCTGATATGGGGTGGTAGGCACAGTCTTGGTTGGAGTCTTGTTCAAGAGATATGCAGCTGCTTCTAGTGCATAACCCCAGAAAGATCGCGGTAACTCAGCCTTACTCATCATGGAACGAACCATATCCAATAGGGTCCGATTCCGCCTTTCCGACACACCTTTGTGTTGTGGTGTGTATGGAGGAGTAAGTTGAGAGAGAATTCCATTCTCTTTTAAGTAGCCCAGAAATTCGGCACTCAAGTATTCTCCACCTCGATCCGATTTTAGAATCTTGATACTTTTGCCGGTTTGTTTTTCCAACTTCATTCTTGTATTCTTGAAATTTCCCAAAGGCCTCGGATTTGTGCTTCATTAAGAAGACATGTCCATACCTAGAGAAATCATCTGTGAAAGTAATGAAGTATGAATAACCACTTCGCGCATGTGTAGACATTGGACCACACACATCACTGTGTATGAGTCCCAAGAGCTTGCTCGCTCTTTCTCCACGTCCAGTGAACGGAGTCTTTGTCATCTTTCCCATGAGACAAGATTCACAAGTGGCATAAGACTGATACTCGAACGGATTCAAGTACCCTTCTTTATGTAACTTAGTTAATCGTGTCTCATTAATGTGACCCAGTCTATAATGCCATAAGAAAGCCTGATTTGTTTCCGGAGACTTTCTTTTAAGTGTGTTCTGGACACTGAAAATCTGAGCTTGATTTAACACGTATATTCCGTTCTGTAATATACCTGACCCAATCAGAACTTGATTTAGGTGGATGTGTACTACATCGCTTACAAAAGTAAATTCATATCCTTCCTTAGAAAGTAAGGATACATATATGATATTACAAGTCGCATCTGGTATATACAAACAGTTACGTAAAATCAATATCTGCCCAGTTGTCAGTCCAAGATGATATTCCCCTACGGATTCAGCATCCATGCACATTCCGTTAGCAACCCTGAGAGTCATATCACCTTTCCTGATAACCCTACGGTTTCTCAGAGCCTGTAATGAATTACAGATATGAGATCCTGATCCGGTATCCAATACCCAGCAAGTAGGGTTAACTGACATACAGTTCTCAATCACAAACACACTCGAAGCCGAAGCCACAACATGCTTCGAATTCTTGCTACTGGCTTTGCAAGCCCTGCAATCCTTCTGCCAATGTTCATTCCCGTTACAATAAGAACATCCCTCTTTAATCATATCCAGTCCCGAAGCTTTTGCCCTTCCTTTTCCTTCTTCTTCCCTGGTTTCCTTCAGGGTATAAGCAGAGGGCAGGGACTGTAGAATTAGGTCAGTACTTGACCAATTCTCCAATGTGGTCTCTAGGTCCGTGAGCTCAAAATAGCTGGTCTCTGTAAGGACGTTGCCCCCTACAGATGACCCGACAGCCAACCTCGCTTGAAGCAATTCGTTCGAAGTCTCATATCTTGCGATACGAGATTGCTCTCCATATAAAACTTTGTTATGGAGGAAGATAGAAACTGAGTCCATCTTCTCGTGCTGCCTCTGGTTTGCACCATCAACTGAGGCTAACAAGAGGCACTTGGCTTTCGCACAATCCTTTTCCGATGTCCTGCGGATGTGAACATCCATGACAGGGGAAACTGGACCTGAGACGACAGGGATTTGATTAGTTAAGAGGTGTCCCAGCTTGTCATGGGAAATGGACATCTGGACAGACCTTTGCCAGTCAAAACAGTCAGGTTCAGTCATCTTATTATCTAGATGTAACCTAGGTGTGGTCACAGGGTCGCTGCAATTAAGAGAGAGAGAAGAATACACTCAGCATGATGCTCTTGCAAGTTTAGATTGGTTTTTAATTTGTCTAAATAGGATGGCGCCCACTGTCTCTCGAATCCCTCCTCAAACCAAAAAGGAAGAATTAGTCAGGATCAATCTCACCGTACAATTCTTGCTTAACCGTTCAGCCAGGCTGGTGTCGGTACTTCGAGGGAGGTTTTCCAACGCTTTCGCGAAGTTCCTTAATTTAAGAACCTCTTTTCCCTGGGGGCGTAGCCCCGCTAACACCTTTCGAGACAACTACTTGGTTTATAGCATTGATCGTTAAGTGAGAAATTTCCTGAGGAGTAGTATATACTCACAGGAGGATCGGGATCCAAATATCATTGCGTGACAAAACTGAAGGAATCCTACCAGAATCATCACACTCCAAATGGTATGCAGTGCTAGCAAGTTTCAGTTCTTTTGAAACTCCCGATGTGGATTTTTGCCCCATGCTCTTATGACCTTGACGAAGGTCAACAAATCATAAGTCACATGTCAAGTTCTACCCGTCATTATCCAGGTTAATTTGAACCCACCCGTATATACCCTTGACGAAGGTCAACAAGGTAATACGACTGTCCCAAACCAACGCTATCTATGCTACATATGAACACCCAACAGCTACCAATCACTATGCCTTGACGAAGGTCAACAAACATAGCTTGAATACTATTGAATATTCATACGAAACAACGGAGGGCTACGAATGGTTTTGGCGAAACCTTGAACGTAGTGAACTTGATATAATCGAAGGAATGAAATAGCTTTTAAAAGGAGTGGCTCAAGCTCCGCATTTAAAAGTTAGTTTTTGAAAAGAACCGAGTGGTTTTTCGAAAGTGTTCCAACGACTTTTACTTGGTTTATTTTCTTGCATTAGTTCTTTTAACGCATGTTATTCTTGCATTAGTTCTTTTAATGCGTCCCATCATTTAATCCTACCATTGCAGAAAACAACCAAAATATGACGTACGCTTATGCCATTCGCATTCGCCACGGGGCCCCGTCATTACCCGTTAGGTTACTTAACTAACGACAGAGCGGGGGCTGGGCTAGCGCGGCTGTAAAACATAAGCAACGCCTAAATAATATCATATATAGATATATTGCAATGATAGCCATTTCAGATCACAGATGAACACATTGGATATACTAGGAACCTACAATTCGTACGAGCCTGTAACGAAGAGCAGATTACACGGTTGCGGTGAATAGCCAAAACCCCACCCAAGACCCCTACAGGTGCGGCAAACTGCCCGCCAAGTACCCGAAGCGAAGCAACCTCCCTCAACCCCGTGAGTAGGCCACTCGGCACTTCGGCATACCCGGTAGTTTGTGCACCCCCTCCATGGGTCTATCCTAGGAGCAAAAACAGTAAAAAGAAATTATACAATGACGGCTACAACCCCGACCCGGTTGTGCGGCCATACAAATAATATTACATCAATTTACAAATTTACATGAATTGAAAGAAAAGAAAACTCTCGTCTCACAACCCCCGGCTATTCACTCACGACAATCCAATGAATTCATATACACATTCCAATGCCATTACAGATCACAGATTTGTATAACCCCCACCAATCGACATATAGCGATTAGCAGACGTTCAATACAAATATCACATCACAGATAAAAACCCGTCAGCTTAAGTCTTTAGAAACTCGATCAAAATACGGTTTTTAAAGCCCCAAAAACAAAATTTTCTTTCTGGAAAATCTGGGCTGAAAAAACATATACCAAAATTCCCAAAATACCCCACATAACAAACTGCAACCAAAATTTCCCATGGCCGAGTCAACTCGGCCGCGGAACCGCGGCGCTTTGATCAGATGAGTGGATGAAACTTTTGCAGTTTGCTACAAAAACCCTGAGCCGAATTTTAAACTATGATTTATCATTTTTGGAACAGAGGAAAAATTCGACAGCAAGCATGAATTCCGGGTTCATTTCGGGACTTTTTCTCCGATCGAATTTCTAGTTACTATGCTAACATGTTAGGTAGTGTTTAAGTAGGCTCTGATACCACTGTAAGTCCATGCTACCTCTCTCGGTACTTTCGGGCATGCGGAATTTGGTGAAAAACGATTTTTCAAGAGGCGGTAACATGGACTCAAAACCGGATCTTTGTTAAATATCTAACTAACATCCTAACTAGGAGTTGTTAACTACTCGGTTAGGGGGTTATACCTTTCTTTCTTGAACTCCTTCGTCTTCATCTCTTGATGGTGTACGGATTGGCTTCACCCCGTCGTCTCCTTGCGCCGAAAATCGATCCACCCGAAAGCTTCTACCTTTGGCTTCTTCTTCGAACTTTGAAGAAACTAGTTCACTAGGTTTGCTAAATCTTGTGAACTAGAGTGAGTAGAGGAGAGTGTGATGGGATTTTCTCTATGGTTCTTGCTTCTCAACACATGAGACAAGTGAACCATAGACAAGAGAGAGAGCAAGAGGAAGAGGGTGAGAGCAAGAGGAAGAGAGAGCTCAAAAACAAGAGAGAGAAAAATAATGAAAGAATGAGCCTATCTTTTGTCATATACCCTCTCATAATCCAAAAGCATCATGAGCCATAATGTTAATCAAGTATTATGTGATGGTTCATATCATGTCAAAGGCAATATCATTTCCATGCACTCATTTTGCAAACCACAACAAGCAAGCAAAAGTCTTTGCATGAAAATGACAACCATTGTCATCATGATGGTCAACCAGTCCAACCTAGTCAACCGGTCAACAAAGTCAACAAGTCAACAAAGTCAACCCCTCAACAACCATGTCACTATAATACTTAATTAATATTATTGTTAATTACACATCATATTCTCATTAGGGTTGAGCAAAAAGTCAATGGTCATCAGTCAACAGTCAACAACCCTAATGAGAATCCTCTGCCTCTGTCTCTCTGTCAACTGTGCATACACACCCGCATCCGCGTTCCAAGGAACACGAATACATACTGGATAAAACCAATCCCAAAACGGACACTAGGATCTGGCTTAAACCAAAGCCCGCTAGTGTTAACTGTCCGGACACTGTACGTGCACAAGTGCATGGATGTGACCGAACCCTGTCGCAAAACCATGCGACCTGTCGCAAAACCATGCGACCTCTACTCTTTTGCCTAAAGGCGAATAGCTTTCTGTGTGGGACTCTAAAGACTCGACACTACGCTGGCAGTGGGTTTAACCACAGACCGCAAGTGGCACTAGCTATGCGTAACAGTCCCCAGGTAGATGCCGACAAGAAGACTGACGAGGTGAAACCCATCTGAACTCCTACTGAGTCTGACCGTGACAATCTCCGTACAGTCCGGTCTATTCGTCTGATACATCGCATGGCGGGTCTAGGGGGGCGGTAAACGTCAGTCCCCTAATAGCGGTACAAGTCGTGTTGGAGTGAAGCCCAAAACACCCTGAGATAACACTGGAAGCCTACCAGTATATCTCGATTGCCCTGGCCAGGGACTACTCGTGTAATGGCTCTCTTAGACACAGCGCGATGTCAACCCCCAATACCGGGAGAGACGAATCCTGTCTAACCGTCACTGCCTCCAAGTGTTTCGGGACTGCACCTAACTACCACCTGTTTGCACGACTCCTTTGAGCCGTGGCAGGATAGTAATCAAAGTACAGTGGGAATACACTCGAGGTGAAGTAACAGTGTCAAGTCAACGGACTAAGCTGTACTCATGTCACCTGGGAACTGATAACTGACGATAGGTATAATACCAACCGGTCAGTTCCCGACGAGTCCTGTCCAGTGTACTCGTAACCAAACGAGCACCCGTATACTATCTCCAGTACGACGTACTGATGGCTGTGGGACAGACCATCTCCCACACTGGGATGAGAAGCGTATACGCTAGTCTACTCCGGAGTATCGATGCCCTGTCTCGATAGTCCTGCGACTAGGGACCTGTATAAGGATGTGCTTATAGATTACCCAGCCCCCACTAGTGTGACTGCCATCACAACGCTGGTAATCAAGCAAAGATCCTAAGGGCTCTACTAATGTGTATAGATGATATACTAAAATAAACACATGTACACATTGAAGTAGAAACAAACCAAGTAGCATACTACTATATTGAGCAAGATTGTTTATACAAGGTGAATATCCCAAGCTTCCATTAAGTAATATACAAACTAGTATGATACAGTAATGGCCTCTAGGGCATATACACTAACATCCTGACACCCTACTGAGTCTGTCAGTGACAATATCCGTACAGTCCGGTCCGTTCGTCTATGAGCATCGCATGGCGGGCCTAGGGGTTAGTAAAAGTCAGACCCCCAAAAGCGGTACAAGTCGTGTTGGAGTGTAGCCCAGAACACCCTGAGATACTACTGGAATACCTACCAGTAAATCTCCTGCCTTGGCCAAGGACTTCGTGTAATGGCTCTCCTAGACACAGCGCGATCTCGCCCCCAATACCGGGAGAGACGAACCCCTGAAGATCCGCTCACTTCCTTCATGTGGCTAGGGACTGTACCCAACTAAAAGCTGTTTGCACGACTCCTTTGAGCCGTGGTAGGGTAGTAATCAAAGTACAGTGGGAACTCACACGAGACAAATGATGATCTCAGGTCGATGAACTAACCTGTACACATGTCACCAGGGAACTGCTATCTGACGTCAGGTATAAGACCAACTAGCATATTCCCGGCGAGTCCTGTCCGGTGTACTCATAACCCAATGAGCACCTGTATACATCTTAGGTGAACCAACTGACACCAATGGCTTGTGAGACCGGCCACCGCCCCTCGTCGGGGTCTCGACTGTATACACTAGTCTACTCTGGAGTATCGATGCCCTGTCTCGAAACTCCCACGACTAGGGACCTTTTAAGGATGTGCTTATAGACTACCAACTCCCACGTATATGATCGCCATCATACTGCTGGCTATCAAGCAAGAATCCTAAGGGCTCTATCAACGCGGCAATAGTGACCTGTAAGGTCACCTAAAGCAGTACACGATGATAAAGATAAACCAGATAGCATACTATCATTTTGAGTAAGACTGTTCTAACGGTATAGGTCCCCTTTCAATCATTGCAATCACGTGCCTGTGATCCAATAATTGACTCTGAGGGCACTATCTCTAACACCTATTAGGTCAAATCCATACTATGAATATTTTATAAAGATCCTAATATATCTCAGAATTGATTTGAATACTAAAACCTTGCAATAATCCTATTTTTTTTGAAATCTTAACAACATACAACAACTTCATACACTAGATAAATTTGGTAAACTTGATAAAAGAGAGATTTTTACCTCTTAGAAGAAGATTGTAGAGGAATTCAAGCTCTATGAGGAGATCTTGGAGAATTAGTAACCAAGTCTTAAGGTCTTGAACAATTTAAATGAAGAAATCATCAAAAATTAGTGTGATTTGGTGAAGGGTGGCTAAAGTTTAAGGTAAGGGTTGAGAGAGTTGATATGTTTAGTTTGGAAGTGAAATGAACATATGAATTATGAAAGAAAGGAGGTGTATAGAGAAAAGAGAAGGTGCAACCATGTTAAGGTATGGGATGGTATGATGTATGTGAAGGTTTAATGAACCTAACATATACCAATCATTTTCTTTTATAAATAAATACCCTTTACAAATAAATTCCTTCTCCAAATAAATACCATAATTTTAATAAAATCATTTTATCGTTATTTAAAATTTTAAAATAACTTTTAAAATTTTCTAAAATGTTATAGGCAAGCATTAAAGCAGGTTATGGTAATAAGAGTGGTGCAGTAAATGCACTAAATAAGAACGTGGCGACGACGTCTAGTTTCTGGAAAGGAATTATGTCCGTAAAGGAGTCTTTTTTTAAAGATATCTCTTATACGATAGGAGATGAAAGCTCAAATTTCTGGTGAGACTATTGGTGTGGAGATATCACTTTGCAGATGAGATTTCCTTTGCTTTTCGAGCTGGCAAAATATTGGCATCAGTTTTAAGTCAATGAAAAGAATTATGTAGTGGCTAAGATTTCAAAGGACACTAATGGTGAGTGGAAACAAATGTTGATAGATTATCTCGAGGTCTGGAAATCAGTGGAGAGTGAGAACATAGATACCATGGAATGGAAATGGTCATAAAGTAGGGGTTTCTCGGTTAAATCCTTTTATAATATCCTGAATTATGGAGTGATTATGTCGACAAACGATAGGAAGATTTGGAAGTTTCCTGTGCCGTTGAAAGTTCGTGTATTTTTTTGGTTGGCTTCCAACGACGCAATTTTGACGAGAGATAACTTAGGAAAGAGGAAGTGGGTAGGGCCGGCGCATTGCGGTATTTGTGAGGCACAACTAGAATCAGCGAACCGTTTATTTTTCTTGTGTCCGATAGCACGAATAGCTCGGAGTGTCTGGGATAAAGTTTGGAGATTGTTTGGGTTTTCATCTCTGTCGAGCACCTTTGAGCTATGGAGTTGTTGGGAAATTGGGTTGGATAGAGGGCGTTTGGGTTGTTGGAAAATTATGGTTTCTGTTGTATGTTGAAATTTTTGGCTTGAGAGAAATAATAGAAATTTTAAAAATTCTAAGAAATTCGTTTTGAGTATTCTAAATATGACTGAAACCATCATTTAATTCTGGTCAGGTGATGCTGCAAAAAGCGTCAAGAAAAAGACAAGGACTGTCCCAGAGGATGAAGGATCAGTAGCTAGCTTGAGGACTTCAGCTCCCTTCATTTCGAAGGATGAAGCAGCGCGAATCGGAAGAGGACAACCGTGAGCGTTAATGGTTCCGATAGATAGTTTTTGTAGGAGGAGGTTGCTATTTTATTTTTGACGAGATTAAGACTTGTATTTAGTTTTTTTATAGGGGGCACGTTATCCTCTGTTTTTAGTTTCGTCGTTTAATGAAACATGAGGGCGTGTGTGCCTTCGTTTTAATCACAAAAAAAAAAAAAATCTTTTTGCTCTTTTTCAACTAAACCATAAATAACAATGTGTTAATCACATTTTAAATTCTTCAATTATCTTAAATGTGGACCTAAGCTTTCCACATGCTTACACTTTGTTAGCTTCCATGTTTACTCATTATTTTTTTAATTAATTTTTTTTGTGTGTGTTAGTGAGTGCTTGTATTGGTGTCTATCAAAAAACTCAAGTGGCCCCTCACATCCTTCACAAAATGTGGTGCTTATTATTATGATGTACACTTAATGACTTGAAGCCTCACCGCCCACGTATTTGACAATCAATAAAAGATAAATGAAACATTTTAAGTTCATTGTCCTTTCAACGCGCTTCTTAGATTTCTGTCTCCTTCGAAATGACTCATCCTTTTTTAAAAAGGGCGCTTAAGACTCGTTCTTGCTTAATTGAGGGGGGGCACGTAATTATAATGGAAAGCTCACTCACTTTTCCTTGTAAATTATAGTTTATCTTTTACCCTAACTGGGTGTTTTACTAGCAATAAAGGACTGTTCTAGACTTCAGTTATGTTTATGTGGTCCTCTTATGTATTCTAATCAAAAGGATTAGGAGTGCAATCCTCTAAGTGGTATGCTTGCATTGGCCATGGATTATTTTAAGTCTTTTTATTTTCGTGTTTTAAAAAATCATCGCCTTCAATGTGCTCCTTATTCTAAACTAGTGTGTGCTCTAAAGCGTTTTTCTTGGTGCTGCACTTTTTCGGAGATTCCGTGTTCTTGGATCAGATGAAAATGAAAGATTTTCTATATTTTATTTTGTATTTTATATTTTTAAACGGTTGTTTCGGCTGTACACCAAACCTTTTGTTTTCTCGAGGGTTAAATTAGGTTTCCATCCTAGGAAGATGATTTATGGTTGTTACCATAATTTTTTAATTAGGTTAATAGAGTTGATTAACAATGTTGTTGAAATAAAAAGATGTAATTATTAGTTGGCTTGGTCTCTTGCACCATTTAAAAGCAAAGCACAAAAATGTGCATTATTTTTTTATAAGAAGACGGTTAAAACATCCATAAAGATTAAATAAAAATTGCTTGTTTTCATTTTATGGACAATATTTTTTGCCCTCACTATGTTCCTCCTTTCCCAAATTGTATCCCTTGTTGTTCTCTCATTTGATGCACCATGCTTTCTATTTGAATGTGTTCTATAAACACTTATAGTAATACAGACAAGAGAATGCTTCCATAAAATGTATCTAAAAGATTATACACAAAATTTTAGCTTTTCCTTTTTGATTCAATATAATTTTCAACTCTGATTCTGAGCTCAATCTACTAAGTTTATGTCATATGTATTTTGGTTAATAGTATAATAAAGCAAAATGAGTGAAGGCTATTGATTTTTGATGGAAATTCGATCCCCAAGTCCTAAATCAAGTCCTAATCGGTTTAGAATTTGATTTCAAGTTTAGAAAGATTTGAAAAGGCAAATTGGTTAGATTTGGCAAGTATGTTGGAAAGATTTTTGTTGCCTAATTAGAACTCTTCAACCAAGTCTTTCCGGATCTTTCATATTGACTATAAATATAAAGCCAAATAGCCCAGGGTTTATAGAAGAGAATTGCCAATATTTCTCCACAATTAAAAGGGACCGGTTGTAAAACCAAGAGAGCGAAAGGAGAGGTTTTGTGAGAATTAGGAGAATACTTGTATTGGGCGGTGATTGTAAAGGGCAGTTCTCGTGTAATTCTTTCTTGATAGTGGAAGATTCAACGTCGGTTTACAGAATTATGTGCAAATTGCCTCGAACCTGGGTAAATCTTGTGTTTGTGCTGTTTGATGTGCTTTTTTATAAGTTGTATTGTTTTGGTAGTTGTCCGGTTAGTTTTTTCCAAGTAGATTTGAATCACGCGATATTGATAGATTTTTCGCTGCAAATCTTGGTGTGGTTTGTGATCCATTCGAGGATGACAGATATAGAAATTACAACAAGTGGTATTAGAGCATCAGATTTAGTGATTTCATATTATTTAGGGAGATGACATCTACGCATTACAAAGTGGACAAGTTTAATAGGCGGAACAATTTCGGCCTTTAAAGGTTGAAGATGATGGCTATTCTCAAGCAGCAGGGGTTCACAAGATTGTCTTTGCAAAAGACAATCTTCTGAAGACAACCACGGAGGATAAGAAAGAAGAGTTGGAGGACAAGGCCTTTAGTTCGATATAGCTTCACTTGACCAATGAAGTTCTTTGCGAGGTCGAGCAAGAGACTACGAAAGTGGGGTTATGGAGCAAGTTGGAGTCTCCATACATGAAGAAATCGCTCACAAATCGTATCTATCTCAAGAAACGGTTGTACACGTTAAAGATGAAGGTGACATTCGTCAAAAACTGCCTAGATGAACTCAACCAGATCGTGATGGAATTACGGAACGTAGAGGTGAAGGTAAAGGATAAGGACCAGGAAATGATTCTACTATGTTCGTTGACCTCAGAGTACGGGCAGTTCGTTGAGTTAATGGTGTATGGTCCGGATAAGCTTTTCTTAGAGAATGTCAAAATAGGTCTGCATAGTGAGGTGTTAAGAGAGAATGTGGTAGATGACAAGAGTAGCCAGGATGACGCATTGTCCGATAGATACCATTCAAATGAAGGCTCTAAAGGAAAATCGAGAAATCGTGAGAATGATAAGTGCTTTATTTGCAAAGAGAGCGGGCATGGGAAAATGGATTTTCCGAATCGTAAAGAGAAAGGCAAGCAAATATCTTCCAGTGCTGCAGTTGCGGTGGAGGATTCGGATGAGGACAATGATGGTTCGATTCTATCGGTATGTGTGAAATCAGACACACATGGATCATGGATGTTAGATTCAAGATGTTCGTTTTATGTGACTCCGAATCGGAGTTAGTTTACTATGTACCGTTCAGTTGATAGAAGTTCAGTCTTTATGGGAACGTAGAGTTGTTGGAATGGGTACAATTCAGATCCGTATGCATGATCAAAGAGTTCGGATGTTGGCTGATATTAGGAATGTGTCAGATCCGAGGAGCAGCTTTATTTCATTAGGCGTTTTTGGATGGGATTGGTTGTTAGTGCGTGATCGATAAAGATTCCGTAACGACCCTAAAATCACGATACATTTTTGTTAATTCAATATTAATATAAAAGTGTATTTCTTTTCTAACTATGAGTAATAAGATATGCTGATTAAATTATAGTAAGAAACAACTTTTAGCTCACTGGTTAAGGCTCTAAACTACTGTCTCATAGCCCACGTGTTCGAATCCCAACAACCCTAATTATTTTTAATGTTTTTCTTTTTAACATTTTGGAAGCCCAAGAGTTTGCGTGGGCATTTCGTGGAGATACGTAAAGTTGCAACAGATTTAAAGTATGTAATTGCGGCTCTTGAACACAATTAAACCATTAGCACGAACACCGAGGCATTCACCCTCAACTTGACTGCCACTTAGCCGCAACCGTTGGCCCACGCAGGTCCATTCGGGTCCGTCTTTTGTACGTGAGTCGTTTGGTTTCCCTCCAGCTCGTTTTGATACCCCCAAACTGCCCCATTTAAACCGAGAGCCCACAACTCTTCATTTTCTTCATTAAATCATTTTTATTACCGTTTAATTTAATTTTTTACACCATCTCTCTTTGCCTTTCTCTTATAAATACTTATGGTAGCCCCTTACTTTTTCCTTATGTCATACTCTGAAAATTCTCTCAAAATTCCTCCCAAAACTCTTGAAGACCTTGCCCAAGCTCACAAACGTCGAAGCGGCGCAAATAACCAAAGGAAGTCATAGATCAAACTCACCTTCTCCGCCGCTTTGTAGTCTCGGTTCTTCCAACCGAGGCCACTTCTTCCTTTCTAGATCTTCTTCCAAATCTAAGTGAAGCCATCTCCCAGGTTACGTTCAAGAAGTTAATCGGTGAACCGATTATTATATCGATTCACAAAACGAGTTATTCCTCTCATCCTCTCTTCTTTTACCTCTGGTATACTCTCTTCTCTTTTTCCACGTCGCCACTCCTCATCACTTGTAACTATGCTAAGTCCCCCTTGCCTCTCTCTCTCTTGTTCATTCTCTCTTATCCACACCTAATACGGTTATTAGTAGGTTAAATTTTAAATTGAAAATATTTGTTGCACAACTTGATGTGTTCGTTAAAATTTTCATTCCAACAAGAAACATATAAATTACCTTTCTATAATTCATTGCAAACCATGATGCATATTCATAGAACTTTGACATGTAAATATTGCTCTTACTTTGTGTTGGGATTCCTAGTGCCCTGGTCACTGACCGCGGCCATTGCGGAATGAAAAACTTTGACTTTTTAAAACTTTGTGCTAGAAAACACATCTTAGAATCTAACCAAACATTGAAACTGGCAAACTAGAGAGATTTAGCTACTGTGACAAGAGGTTATACCTAAGATCCGTGTCCTTCATGTCTTCACTCCTCTTCTTAAGCTCCTTGAGGTCTCTTAGATCAACCTTACTAGATGACCTTCTTAATCCTAGATGATCCATCCGAAAGTTTATAATCCAAGCTAAGCTTCTTCAATGAACAAACTTAGTAACCTAGTTAGCTAATCTAGGTTACTAAGGAGATATAGTGAGTTTTCTAGTGTGTTTCTATCTCTCTTCCTCCCTTGATTCTCAACATATGAGATGGTAGGGAGGAAGATGAAGAAGAAGGAGGAAGGCTAGAGAAGAGAGAGAAGCTCACGGTGAGAAAATGAGATCAAAACTCGTGTGAAAAATAATGAACCATGATTTTGTATATCTTAATTTTCCAATATAAAATTACAACCATGCTTGAATAGTTTGAACAAATGAATATTCAATTCATCTGTCAACACTATTGAAGCATGGTTCTTACCATTCTCTCCTTACTACCTTTACACCTCATTTCCATTTAAAAGAATAAATGGATAAATAAAAAATGAGGTGCCCACCTTTTAGAATGTTTTCTGTATAAATACGGAATACATTCTACCGTATATACATACCCGTATTCGTACCAAAATACGAATGCCCAATAGATAGAATAACACTACTAATATAATATTAACATTAAATCAATATCTGATTTAACAAACCGGCTTAATCCTAGGCCCGCTAGTATTATCAACCGTCCGATCGAAAATCTGGATAACACTAGACTATACATATCGAAATATGTATATATAAATTATTAAATCAATACCTGATTTAATAATTCGGCTTAATCCTAAGCCGGCTAGTATTATCATTCGATCGAAACCCTGCACGTATAAACATACGACCACCACATCGTTTCGCCTGAATCAGGGAAACCCTCTGTGTGAGACTCTAAAGACTCGACAGTACGCTGGCAGTGGGTTTAACAATAAGTATGTCAGTGGTACTGGCTGTACATAACGGCTACCCAGCTACCTGTCAAAAAGAAGGACGGCGATCAAGCTCATCTGGACCCTGCTGAGCCTATACGTGACAATTTTCGTACAGTCCGGTCTCTTCGTCTAAGAGTATCGCATAGCGGGTCTATGGGGGTGGTAAATGTCAGACCCCTACTGACCCGATAAGTTGTGTCGATTTGGCTCAGGACCAATCCGAGAAGCTACAGATCTAATCATTAGTAAATCTCAACTGTCTTGGCCAAGATCTTGTAGGGTTCCTAGTCACACTAATGAAGTCTCACAAGGCATCAAACATGCCAATTTCAAAAATTTCCTTATGCCTATAAACCCTAATACGGATCGTTAACTAGAAAACAAGGTGATGCAAGCAAGTAAACGGATTTATAGCTAAAGGGAAGGGGCTACAACCTTTGTAGATCCGGTTCTCCACTTCCTTAGCTCCATGTAGACGTCCCTCCGCTGTACAAATCGGATCTTAGACTCTAGTATCGGTTTCATCGGAGAAATGGGCGGGCTAGGTCATCGACCACGATGCCGAAGATGATCTACGTCGAGGCATCACAAGATCAAGCTCCCACTTCACCAAGTCATGAAACTTGTGAAGAAAACACCCTATACTACTTGGCAAGAGGTAGAGGATGAAGAAATAGGAAGTGGGTTCACTTTAGAATTGGATTTCTCACTCTTTTTCTCAAGTTGCCATTGATGGAGGCAAGCTTTTCTTCTTGATGAAGATGAAGAAGAAGATGATAGAATATCATAAGTATATTCAAAAAGAATAATAAAATGAATACTTATCATATCCTAACCTTGGTTAAGTGTAGAGAATGAACTAGGGTTAGTTTGAATGGTTAGGGTTAAGCATGAAGACAAAATGGCCACTTAGTCAAAGATGCTTTGAAGCTTCAAGCAAAGAACAAAGAAAGCCACCATTTTCTCTTTATCATCTTCTTTTGCCAAAATAAACAAAAGAAATAAATAAATGAATAAGTAAATAAACAAAACCCTAACCACTCATATAACCATGGTTTAATTCTTTACACAAACCTAAGTGAATATGTATCATCAAACATGATACAATCAAGTGTATAAAAGTATATCACATATACAATGTGCACATCAAGTGAGAAAATCCATTTAAAGTGAACCAATACTAGTTAATACAAAGCAATATATCAAATATATAATTATGCATTAAATCATTAAATCAATGCTTGAGTTAACGATCCGGTCATATCGCATATAACCGACTAATATCCAATGTATCGGCTTATCGAATCAATCCTCGATTCAATAACTAGGTTATATCACATACAACCAATCGAAACATTCATCGCGAGAATGAAATACGGTATCACATACACGCATTATTCTCGGTCCCGCACATATATCATATGTGCTCCTATTTCGTTTCGCTTGAGCCAGGAAACCTCTGTGTAGGACTCTAAAGACTCGTCAATACGCCGGCAGCAGGTGATGATCATATCAAGCACCCACAAGCCGCAAGCGGTCTGCTAAACGTAACGGCCACCCGGGTATTGAACGATCAGAAGATCGACGAGCAAGCCCGCTCACACTCCTGTGAATCCAACCAGTAACACTTACCGTACAGTCCGGTCTCGTCGTTTGATACGTCGCATATCTCGCCTAGGGGTGGTAAACGTCAGACCCCAATAGCTTGATAAGTCGTGTCGATATGAGGTCTATAACAGTTCGAGAAACTACTGGTAACACTTACCAGTATATCTCAGCAACCCTGGCCAGGGATTTCCGGTTATAGCCAATCGAACACAGCGCAACATCAACTTCCTATACCGGGAGAGACGAATCCCCTCCTATCGCTCATTGCCTCCATGTGATTCGGGACTGTACCCAAAAGCCACCGTTTTGCACGCCCTCTTGGACGTGGTAAGGTGGAAATCAAAGCACAGTGGGAATCACACAAGACTCTATGACGATCTCGGGTTTACAGACTAACCTGTACCAGTGTCACCAGAGAATTGCCATCTGACGTAAGGTATAGTACCATCTGGGAGTTCTCGGCGAGTCCGTCCAGTGTACCCAGTCTCCACTGAGAACCCGTATATCATCTCCGATGTCAAACACCAATGGATATGGGATCATCCATCGCCCATCTGTATGGGTCAAGAAGGTATACGCTAGCCTACTCTGGTATATCGATGCCCCGTCTCGATACACCCACGACTAGGGACTTTGAAGGATGTACTTATGGACTACCATGTCCCCACTAGTATGATCCGCATCATAGTCTAGGTAGTCAAGTACACATCCTAAGGGCTTTACCAACATGTAACAGAGAGACAATCAGTATACACGTTAAGGCAAAGAGTAACCAGATAGCATACTATCATGTCGAGCAAGAAAGTCCTACCTATATATGTCCCAGCATCCACTACAATATACATCCAATATACAGTAATGACCTCTAGGGCATATATATAACTAACAATCTCCCACTTGCACTAGGGCCATCTGTAGCAGTGGTTGCAGTATCACATACTCAACCATCTCATAAAAAATCTCTCTTTGGGAAAAAGCCTTTGTGAGTGGATCCGCCGCGTTATCCTCTGAGTCTACTCTCCTAACCTCGATCACCCTGGAGAACAACCATCTCCATGATCAGGCGATACTGCTTTAGAATAAGTCTGGATCACTGATGGGACGGACGTTCCTTGGCATGAGCCACAACTCCATTGTCACACAATGGGAGGAACCGAGTTCATCTCATTAACTAATATACACCCAAACAGCCTTTTTGGTAGCATCTTAAGTAGCGATGTATCTTGTCTTTATCGTCTAGTATGTCACGGTATCTAGCTTGGAACTCTTCCAACATACCGTCCCTTTACTGAGGGTAAAGACAATGCCTGTGACTAACATTCAGTCGTCCTTATCACCCTGGAACACTTCCAGTGATTCTCCTCAGGATCAATTGATACCATCTCACTACAACTAGTGAGAATCCTAACATCCATTTAGATCTATCTCATAGATCCAAAACCTAGGATTTAGTAGGTATTACTTTGATCCTTTATGGAGAATCCTAGTGATATGCGGAGATTGACCGAGCGTAGTATAGGAAACTACTTCCCTATCAAGAGTATGTCATCTATGTACTCTACAAGGATCACTACCATACTCCCTACTAACTTTTTGTATATACAAGGTTCATCTACCATTTTGATGATGTCAAACTGTTTGACTAACTCATCAAAACAGATGTTCCAACTCCGCGATACCTGCTTTATCTTATAAAGCAACTTGCACACGTTTCCGCTGCTCCCACTGTCTACGAGGCCCTCTGGCTGTGTACTTATAGACGCACTCTTCTAAAACATCATTTAGAAAAGCAGTCATGGCACCCAACCGCCAGATATCGAAGTTATGGTATATAGCTGTGGCAAGTAGGATCTGAATGGACTTAAGCATAGCTTCTGGAAAAAGGTTTCATCATTATCCACGCCTGGTCGATGACGAAAACCTTTAACAAGTCTATCTTTGAAAGTCTCAACTTTTCCATCTACACCAAGTAATCTTCTCAAGATATACTTGCTCCTGATGGGAATTTAACCCTTCAGATATCGCAACCAAAGTCCATACTTTGTTGGTGTATAAGGATTCCATCTCAGATCGATAAACATCCTGCCATTCTTACAGAGTCTCACTCCTGATGGCCAGCTCGAAACTAGTTGGGTCATCATCTCATGATGCAATCCTCACTCCCACTGTCATCGAGAAACCGAAGTATCTCTCAGGCGGATGAGGAAACCTACTAGATCGGCGGAGAGGCCGAGGTTCGTTGGAATCTACTGAATCCTTTGGTTCTACCAAATCATCTGTTGTAGTTTGTATAGCTGGAACCTTTTCAGTTCTACAAAACTAACATTGCCTCGAGCTTGTCCGGATTTTTCTTTTAAACATAGGATGGACAACCCCAAGTCTTAACTAACTTAAGATATGGGCTCTTCCCTTTCCATATCATATATGAAGTGGTAGGCTACTGATTTGATTTGAACCTAATTCAATAGGTATGCAGCTTCTCAAGCTCATAACTCCCAAAAGGAAACAGGTAACTCAGTATTACTCATCATAGAGCACACCATATCGAATAGGGTGTGATTGCTCCGCCCTGATACACCGTTGTGCTGTGGTGTATTCAGAGGAGTAATACGGAGAGAGAATCTCATTTTCCATTAGAATAGTCCAGGAATGCCATGCACAAGTATTCTCCTCCCTGATCTCATCATAGGACATAATACTTATACCCGTTTTGGTTCTCTACTTCTAACTTATATTCTGTGAATACCTCAAAAGTTTCGGACTTGTGTTTCAACGGGAACATCTGTCTGAATCTAAAGAGATCATCAGAGAATGTAATGAAGTACAAAGAACCGTTCTTGGCATGTGTAGACAGGGGACCTATATACATCAACATGTATTATCCCAAGAGTTCATTAACTCTTTCTCTGTTTCCAATGAACAGAGCTGGTGTCATTATATCTTTGTGACATGACTAGCTAGTTTCAGAAGATGTAAATTCAAACTGATTTAAATATGCATCTACTTGTAACTTCAGCCAGTCGGGTTGCATTGATATGACCTAGTCTACAATGCCTCAAGAAGGATCCGTTCATTTCTGAACTCTTCCTCTTGTGTGTGTTCTGTATACTAGGAACTGTAGTTTGATTTAGAACGTCAATGCTTTTAGATAACGTGCCTGAACCGATCAACTTTTGATATAGAAAATGTTCAAAACATTATCCAACAATACAAAATTATATCCTTTCTTTACTAATAAAGAGACTGATATGATTTTGTATATCAGGTTCGGTATCTAATAGCATTTGTTCAGAATCAATGTATTGGTAATACAGGGTGACAGTGACCAACAGACTTGGCTGCAACACTTGCCCCGTTTTCTGTCTCATGAAACTTATCACCCGTTCTCAGTTCTCTACCTTTCTGTAGCCCTATGTAACAGATTACATATCTGGGATCCTGATCCGGTATCAAATACCCAGGACGTAGAGGATATTGAGAAACAGTTCTGTGTTACGAACACACCCGAAGATGATGCATCATATGCACTTTCCTCGTTTGGGCGGCACGAGAAATCTGGTATTCCCCAATTTCCTGCTCTGTCTTATAACAATTATAAGTTGGAGCGGGACCAACGTTCCCCAGCTCAGTATAACAAGCGGGTTCGGTCAAATATCCGTATTATTATCTTGATTAAGGCGTGATATGGTTGCTACTTGGAGAGAGAGAGAAGAAAACACTCAGCGTGCGCTCTTGCAAGAATAGATTGGTTTTTATTTTATCTAATCAGGATGGCTCCCACTGCTTTTTATCAAATCTTCCTTCAAACCCTAAAAGGAAAGACTAGCCGGGATTAATTACACACTACAAGTTCGCCAATCTTTCAGCCAGGCCAGTGTCGGTACTTTGAGGGAGGTTCCCCGTACTTTCGCACGGACCTAATTAATGTAAACCTCGTTTTCCCAGAGGCGTAACCCCGTTGACACCTTTCTAAACACCTACTTGATTGGCTAATTGTAATGTGTAAAACTCTCTCCGGAGTAACAATTACTCGCAGCGGGTATCGGGATCCAACTATCTCATAGAAGGTATACAATCTCATTGCAAATTTCAACGCTTGAAATTCCCGATAATTTTGCCCCTAGCGTCCTATGACCTTGACGCAGGCCAACAAATCATAGTGCGCTAGTCAAGTTCAACCCGTCATTTCCTGATTGAATTAAACCCACCCGCACGACCCTTGACGCAGGCCAACAAAGTCGCACGACTACCCTAATCCAATATGCATCATATGCAAAAACAGATAAATACTAGTTAGCTACCGCACACTACGCCTTGACGCAGGCCAACAAACGTAGCACGAATACTAACTACTACTTATCTGAAATGACGGAGGGCTACGACAGGTTTTTCTGAAAACCTATTGCGTAATGAACTTGATATCGTTGTAGAATCAAATGATTTTAAAATGGAGTGTTTTTAAGGCTTTTCTAGTTTTGCTAAAGGAGTCACTCCCGGTTAAGGGATCGTCGGTCCTTTCCTCGTCGAATGAGGTGCGGGATATATCATATATATCACTGTGCAAAGAACAAACTATAGAAGCTATCAAAAGACAAACCGAGTGTGTAGCATGTGCCAGTTATTGCTAAAGGAGTCACTCCCAATGAAGGGATCTCGGTCCTTTCCTTATCGAATAAGGTGCAGGATGTTCTACAAGGAACACCGCGATGCAAAGCAAGAACTGTAGCTACCTGTTTTATTTAAAAATTTGATTCTACAATATCTTAGGTTTCTTTTATTTCATTAATCACATTAATGAAGTCCCATCAATTAAGTTATCTAAACATCACAGATAAATATGACGTACACTTATGCCATCCGCATTCGCCTCAATGTTCCCTCGTGCACCGTTAGGTTAGGTAACTAACGGCAGAGCGGGGCAGGGCTAGCGCGGGTGTAAAACATAAGTAACGTCTATATAATATATCATATATACTATATACAGTATCTATCACAGAACATCACATGATCACATCACAGATATCGCAGCAGAAGAATATTATATGAAATATTGGATATACTAGGACGTCCGTGTTTTCAATACGAGCCAGTATAAAACACGGATTCCACGGTCGTGATGAATAGCCAAACCCACACCCCTAGACCCCTACGAGAGCGGCAAGCAACCCTACAAATTCTAGAGTTAGGAGACCCGGACTCGACTCCTCGAGTTGGTCTCCCACTGGACTCCAGAACCCGGTTACTTGTGCCCTCCTCCTTGGGTCTATCCTAGTGCGGAAAAGTAAATAATATACAAAAGGGTGACATCTTCCGCAACCTGGAAGTGCCCCAATAAAAGAATATTACATACAAGTTTTTACATGAATGAAAATGAAAAACACTCATCTCACATAAAAAAAACCCCGGCTATTCAAACACGACGATCCAATATAACATATCCAGCAACACATAACATCACATGTCATCAACGTAAGTAAACATGCGTATCCCAATTGTCGTTGACATATAGCAACGAAATCGGCGATATCACATATTACACTTACGGTCGCAGAAAAGAAAATGTAAAACTACAACAGTTGGAATCCGCAACCTTCATAGACATCGCATGCCTAATCAAATGAAAGACTTAGACATCACATGCCTAACAATTATAAACCCCGCATTTTAGTCTCATTATCGAAAACTCTTTTCAATATCAAGTCGGGCAATTCAACAAGATTCCCAAAAAACTGATCGAATGCTCGTCGCAAACTTTAGTAGACGGCCGCACCCCCGATACCGTCGACGAAGTGCACCAAGGCAGAACACCGCTGCCGCGAGCACCCTAACGGATACTTTCGGCGACGGGGTTCTCCTACAGTCACTTGGTCGGGGCTATGGAGTGAGGCTGTCTATTAAGTTTACCCGGCGAATATCCGCGTACACTACGTGATTGCGACGGACTTTTGATCGCATCAAAATTCCGTGGCAACCAATCAAGTGAGACTAAACTGTTATGTTTATAATATTCATTCAGTTATCTCATAACTACTTGTGAATTCCAAATGTTGTATCACATTCCGGATAAATAGAAAAATGTTAAACTTTCCGATCGAACAATCGAACACCCAAGTTTTCCCGATACAGATCAACACATGAAACAAGTTTAAAAACATCCAGTTCACGCCTCAGTACCAACGGTCCAGCCGTAGAAGGGTCAAGCCAATGCCTCACATGTGGCACGCCGTACTGCCCCAAACCCTAAGGTTCAAAGGGCAGTTCAAGACGGTCACATAATCGAGTTAAGGTTTGTTGTCTTCTAGAGGGATCATCGCGTTACTTGCACTACTTAGAACGTAATTAAACTACGGAAAAATCCAACAATTGGAAATTTCCCGGCAGGGGAAAAAGTGGGTATTTATATCCGGTCGAACTTTTTAACATATTCAAAAATTATCCGGAAAACACATAGACAAAATTAGACAATCCGATCGAATCTACGAAGTCCCAATACAACCCCAGAAAACTCAACGGTTGAGTAAATATTAAAAATTCCCATAAAATACAGCACATAAAGTTACTAATTACTGTGCAAACCACGTGCATTGATTCAACACTTTGGCCGTGGAACCGCCACGCAAGCCAGGGTGGGGCCGCGGTTCCGCGGCGCTTCTGTCGAATCAATGGCACGTGTTTCACAGTAATTCATCAAATTCCCTGCTGAATTTTTTAGCAATTTTTTATCTGGAAAAAACCCAGTTTTTGAAAAAATTCCAGAGAGCATGAAAAATTAGGGTTTCGATGTTCGTTCGGATTTCAAACGTCGTCTAGACTTCACCTAAGGCTCTAGCTAGGCTCTGATACCACTGTAGGGTTCCTAGGCACACTAATGAAGTCTCGCAAGGTATCAAACATGCCAATTTCAAAAATTTCCTTGTGCCTACAAATCCTAATACGGATCGTTAATTAGAAAACAAGGCGATGCAAGCAAGTAAACGGATTTATAGCTAAAGGGAAGGGGCTACAACCTTTGTAGATCCGGTTCTCCACTTCCTTAGCTCCACGTAGACGTCCTTCCGCTGTACAAATCGGATCTTGGACTCTAGTGTCGGCTTCATCGGAGAAATGGGCGGGCTAGGTCATCGACTACGATGCCGAAGATGATCTACGTTGAGGCATCACAAGATCAAGCTCCCACTTCACCAAGTCATGAAACTTGTGAAGAAAACACCCTATACTACTTGGCAAGAGGTAGAGGATGGAGAAATAGGAAGTGGGTTCACTTTAGAATTGGATTTCTCACTCTTTTTCTCAAGTTTCCATTGATGGAGGCAACTTTTCTTCTTGATGAAGATGAAGAAGAAGATGATAGAATATCATAAGTATATTCAAAAAGAATAATAAAATGAATACTTATCATATCCTAACCTTGGTTAAGTGTAGAGAATGAACTAGGGTTAGTTTGAATGGTTAGGGTTAAGCATGAAGATAAAATGGTCACTTAGTCAAAGATGCTTTGAAGCTTCAAGCAAAGAACAAAGAAAGCCACTATTTTCTCTTTATCATCTTCTTTTGCCAAAATAAACAAAAGAAATAAATAAATGAATAAGTAAATAAACAAAAGCCTAACCACTCATATAACCATGGTTTAATTCTTTACACAAACCTAAGTGAATATGTATCATCAAAACATGATACAATCAAGTGTACAAAAGTATATCACATATACAATGTGCACATCAAGTGAGAAAATCCATTTAAAGTGAACCAATACTAGTTAATGCAAAGCAATATATCAAATATATAATTATGCATTAAATCATTAAATCAACGCTTGAGTTAACGATCCGGTCATATCGCATATAACCGACTAATATCCAATGTATCGGCTTATCGAATCAATCCTCGATTCGATAACTAGGTTATATCACATACAACCAATCGAAACATTCATCGCGAGAATGAAATACAGTATCACATACACGCATTATTCTCGGTCCCGCACATATATCATATGTGTTCCTATTTCGTTTCGCTTGAGCCAAGAAACCTCTGTGTAGGACTCTAAAGACTCGTCAATACGCCGGCAGCAGGTGATGATCATATCAAGCACCCACAAGCCGCAAGCGGTCTGCTAACGTAACGACCACCCGGGTATTGAACGATCAGAAGATCGACGAGCAAGCCCGCTCACACTCCTGTGAATCCAACCAGTAACACTTACCGTACAGTCCGGTCTCGTCGTTTGATACGTCGCATATCTCGCCTAGGGGTGGTAAACGTCAGACCCCAATAGCTTGATAAGTCATGTCGATATGAGGTCTATAACAGTTCGAGAAACTACTGGTAACACTTACCAGTATATCTCAGCAACCCTGGCCAGGGATTTCCGGTTATAGCCAATCGAACACAGCGCAACATCAACTCCCTATACCGGGAGAGACGAATCCCCTCCTATCGCTCATTGCCTCCATGTGATTCGGGACTGTACCCAAAAGCCACCGTTTTGCACACCCTCTTGGACGTGGTAAGGTGGAAATCAAAGCACAGTGGGAATCACCCAAGACTCTATGACGATCTCGGGTCTACAGACTAACCTGTACCAGTGTGACCAGAGAACTGCCATCTGACGTAAGGTATAGTACCATCTGGGAGTTCTCGGCGAGTCCGTCCAGTGTACCCAGTCTCTACTGAGCACCCGTATATCATCTCCGATGTCAAACACCAATGGATATGGGATCATCCATCGCCCATCTGTATGGGTCGAGAAGGTTTACGCTAGTCTACTCTGGTATATCGATGCCCCGTCTCGATACACCCACGACTAGGGACTTTGAAGGATGTACTTATGGACTACCATGTCCCCACTAGTATGATCCGCATCATAGTCTAGGTAGTCAAGTACACATCCTAAGGGCTTTACCAACATGTAACAGAGAGACAATCAGTATACACGTTAAGGCAAAGAGTAACCAGATAGCATACTATCATGTCGAGCAAGAAAGTCCTACCTATATATGTCCCAGCATCCACTACAATATACATCCAATGTACAGTAATGGCCTCTAGGGTATACATATAACTAACAGATCTTATGATTCTGGCCAACCGAACATAGTGCAATATCGACTCGCAATACCCGGAGAGATGAATTCCTGACAATCACTCACTGCCTCCATGTGGCTCGGGGCTGTACCTAACTAAAACCTGTTTGCACGACTCAGTAGAGCCATGGTAGGGTAGTGATCAAAACACAGTGGGAACGAGACAAATGATGATCTCAGGTCCGAAGACTATCCTGTACTCATGTCACTTGAGAACCGCTATCTGACGATAGATATAATACCATTTAGAGGTTCTCGACGAGTCCATCCAGTGTACTCACCTCCAGTAAGCACCTGTATACAATCTTAGGCGATCACACCAATGGCTATGGGACCAACCATCGCTCCTCTTCGGGGTCTAGAAACATATAAACAAGTCTACTCTGGAATATCGATACCCGGTCTCGATATTCCTACGACTTGGGACTTTTAAAGATATGCTTATGGTATACCCGGCTCCCACAAGTATGATCGTCATCATAACGCTGGTAGTCAAGCAAAATCTTACGGGCTTTATCAACATGTATCCGCCATATGTGATATCGAGTATAACATATGCACGTGTTAAGAGAAAGTCAAACCATAATAGTATATTACTGTATCGAGTCTTTATCAATATGTGTAAGCAATATAAAGAAACAAGAGAAAAAATACACATATTAAGACAGAGACATCTTAAATAATATACTATATACAACTGAGAAAGATGGTCCGGGACATACATATCTCTAGTATCCTATACACTACAAGTCTCTAGAGCATACATATCCAACAATCTCCCACTTGCACTAAGGCCTGCAATTGGTGTACCGAATACCCAACGTCTGCTTTAGGGCCAGTTGTTGGCGTATCTATAGGGTTCCTAGGCACTCTTACAAGTGTTAATAAGGCATCAACCATGCCCGAATAAAAATTTAGACGTGCCGAACAACCCAAAGGCGGGATCTTTGCTAGATAATTAGGGTTACACATGCAAGTAAACATCTTTACAACTAAGTGTGGGAATTAAAACCTTTGTAGTCCGCTCCTTCGCTTCATAAGCTCCGAGTAGAAATCCCTTCGCCGCGATCAACGATCTCCCGGACTCAAGAGAGGCTCCACAACTCGAACGATCCATACTAGCTTGTAGTCTTCCTTTTCTCTGATGATCTACCTCGAAGTTTCTATAACTCAAGCTATCTCTCTCTAATGAGATGAACACCCTAATCTAATTGGCTAGATTAGATAAGAATGATGAAGTAGTATTTGTGCTCTCTTTTATTTTCAAATTCTCACACTAATCATCACAAAACTCAAAACCTAGTAAGCTTTCTCAAAGCTCAAGGAATAATAATAATAATAATAATGAATTAAAACCTTTTTTTGATGAGTAATGAAATGATATATCATTAATAATGCAACCATGGTTAACTATGATAAGGCTAACTCATATAGAGAATTAACTAAGGCTAAGGGTTTGGGTTGGGTTAAGAATGAGTCACTAGAAAATATCAACCATAATATCTTAGCTCAAAACAAAATAAATCCTTCTAGAAGCATCAAGAAGGAACTAACCCAAATCAATCCCTAACCTTGTTTAATCTCCACTAAACATGTTGCATTAGTAATCATATCATGTTACTATATTATATATCACATATATAATATATATTTGTAACAAAAGAAAATAATACAATTAACATATATCAATGTATTACCTGGTGAGAAAATGAAATAATAAAGCGAGCCTATATTAGATATTGTAATGCAATATATCATATATATTATTATATATTAAATTATCGAATCAACACTTAATCCGACAATCCGGCTATATCGAATATAACCGACTAATATATCATGTACCGATTCATCGAATTAACACTTGATCTGATGACCCGGCTCATATCAAAATATCACGAGAATATAATACGGTATCTCATATCGCATTATCCTCGGTCCTGCACATATCACATATGTGCTCCTACTCCGTTTTGCCTGAGTCAAGAAACCTCTATGTAGGACTCTAAAGAATCGTCAATACGCCGGCAGTAGGTGATGATCATATCAAACACCCACAAGCTGCAAGCGGTCAGCTAAACGTAACAGCCACCCAGGTATTGAGCAATCAGAAGATCAACAAGCAAGCCTGTACATTCTCCTATGAATCCAATCAGTAACACTCCCGTACAGTCCGGTCTCTTTGTCTGATATGTTGCATATCTAGTCTAGGGGTGGTATACGTCAGATCCCAGTAACCGATAAGTCGTGTCGATGTAAGGCTCATAACTGTTGGGTCTACGTTACCCACCCCGGTCCTTTCGGGGAGGCGGAATAGGTAAAACGAAAAACTTTTTTCCTAACTATGTAACATGGACCGTACAAGAAGGATCGTTGCTAAACAAGAACTAACAAATATTCTACAAGTTCTAACTACTATGTAGAATGGTTATACCTTGGTCTTAAACTCCTTCTCTTCTTGTTGTTGTTCTTCCTCTTGCTTGCTCCTTGTAGTTGCTTGAACGGATCCTCCTTGTCGTCTCCTCTTTGCCATAGATGGATTCACCCGAGGGTCTCGAAATTGAGCTCCAATCTCAACCTAGAGATGACTAAGGTGTTTGGTTTGCTAAACCTAATACCTTAGATTGAGTAGAGAAGAGTGATGGTGGTTTTGTCTCAAAGGTTCATGATTTCCAACTTATGGAACACTTGAACCTTGAGAGAGGAAGAGGGAGAGCTTTTTTCATGAGAGAGAAAGAAGATGATAAAATGAGCTCTCATAATGCAACCATCCTCACAAAAGTGAGAATAATGATAATAATAATAATAATTAAGTATAGTGATGGTTAGTTTCAATGACCATTTAACATTTCATGCAATTATTTCATTTTGAAACAACAAGCAAGCAAAAGTCATACCTATGAAATGATAGCCATGAAATGATGATGGTCAACAAGTCCAAAATAGTCAACCGGTCAACAAAGTCAACAAGTCAACAAAAGTCAAACTTTCAACTCAACCATGGCATAATAATACTTAATTAATATTATTAGTCATATATCATATTCTCATTAGGGTTAAGAGAAAAGTCAACGGTCAACAAGTCAACCAAAACCAAATGGTCAACAATCCTAATGAGAATCCTCTGCCTCTGCCTCTGTCAACTGTGCATACACACCCGTATTCGTGCTCCAAGGAACATGAATACACTGAGACAAAACCAATCCCAAAACAATTACTAGGATCTGGCTTAAACCAAATCCCACTAGTAATTACTGTCCGGACACCAAACGTGCACAAGTGCGTGGATGTGAACGAACCCCGTCGCAAAAACATGCAACCTCTACTCTGTTTTGCCCAAAGGCGAGTAACCTTCTGTGTGGGACTCTAAAGGCTCGACACTACGCTGGCAATGGGTTTAACCACAGGCCGCAAGTGGTACTAGCTGTATGTAACGGTCCCCAGGTAGATGCCGATAAGAAGACTGATGAGGTGAACCCATCGAACTCCTACTGAGCCTGAATGTGACAATCTCCGTACAGTCCGGTCTGTTCGTCTGAGAATATCGCATGGCGGGCCTAGAGGGCGGTAAACGTCAGTCCCCTAATAGCGGTACAAGTCGTGTCGGAGTGTAGCCCAGAACACCCCAAGATAACACTGGAAACCTACCAGTATATCTCGCTTGCCCTGGCCAGGGACGACTATGTGTAATGGCTCTCCTTGACACAGTGCGATATCAGCTCCCAATACTGGGAGAGACGAATCCTGTCTAACCGTCACTGCCTCCAAGTGCTTCGGGACTGCACCCAACTACTACCTATTTGCACGACTCAGTAGAGCCGTGGTAGGGTAGTAATCAAATAACAGTGGGAACATACTCGAGGTGAAGTGACAGTGTCAAGTCAGCGGACTAAGCTGTACTCATGTCACCTGGGAACTGTTACTGATGATAGGTATAATACCAACCAACAGTTCCCGACGAGTCCTGTCCAGTGTACTCGTAACCTAACGAGCACCTGCATACTATCTCCAGTACGACGTACTGATGGCTGTGGGACAGACCATCTCCCATGCTGGGAGGAGAAGCGTATGCACCAGTCTACTCTGGAGTATCGAAGCCCTGTCTCGATAATCCTACGACTAGGGACCAGAATAAGGATGTGCTTATAGACTACCCAGCCCCCACTAGTGTGATCGCCATCACAACGCCGGTAGTCAAGCAAAGATCCTAAGGGCTCCATCAATATACACATATTGAGATAGAAACAAACCAAGTAGCATACTACTATATCGAGCAAGACTGTCGAAAAACCGTATATATATATATCCCAAGCCTCCAAAATGTATTATACAAACTAGTACTATACAATAATGCCCTCTAAGGCATACATATCTAACGATCTCCCACTTGCACTAAAGGCCAGTAATTGGTGTACCGCTTACCCAACGTCTGCACTACGGCCAGCTGCTGGCATACCGCATACCCAATAGCTCAAAAAGTCGCTCGAACTGTGTTTGAGGGAGGGCCTTTGTGAATGGATCCGCCGTGTTGTCTTTTGTGTCCACTCTCCGTATCTCGATCTCCTGGCGATCAATGATCTCCCTGATCAGGTGATACTGCCTCAAGATGTGTCTGGATTCTGATGGGACCTTGGTTCCTTTGCTAAAGCTATAGCCCCATTGTTATCGCAATACAAAGGTATTGGGTCAACAATGGACGGAACCACCTGAAGTTCACTAATGAACTTCTTCATCCATACCACCTCTTTTGCGGCATCGCTTGCAGCAATGTATTCAGCCTCCATCGTCGAGTCTGCGACGGTATCCTGTTTGGAACTCCTCCAATACACCGCCCCTCCATTGAAGGTAAACACAAAACCCGAGACAGACTTTGTAACAACCCTAAATTTCCTATACAAAATTTTTCAAATATTTTTTTTCAAAAATCCACAAAGGGGTATTTTAGCATGAGCACAAGATATAGGTAATTATTTTATTTTTAATTACAAGCTACAAGAATGTAATAAATCCATTTTTAGTGTACAAGAAATTACTTTAAATTTAATGTATACTTGGAGTATTTACTCTTGCTGCTATCATTTTAAGTAACTAAATAACTTAATAATTACAAGATGGAGCTTGTAGCTCATTGGTAATACCTTGCATTGCTGAACCAAGCCATCAGAGTTCGAATCACATACCCCACATTATTTTTAATATGGATTTTTTAAAAAAACCTTTAGAATACCAAGAGTTTACACGTGCATATCTCACAAAAACCCCACTACACTCAAAGATGTAACACTTGCAGAGGGTAGATGGACCGTCGGGGGAGATCCAGGTCACCGGAATCGGTCGGGAATCGGCCAATTCGGCCTTGACTCGGCCGACTCAGTGATCCGACCGAGTCACGGCCGAGTCACCCCCGATTCGGCAGATTCCGGCGAGGGTCACAACATGAAAGTTGTGTCTTTTGGTATTCCCTACGCTCCTGCAAAGTTTCAGCCTCATACCACTTCCAGAGCTCTTTAAAACCCCCAATTACTCCACTTTTAATACATTTTTATTACATTTTATCATATTTTTATTTTTAACTTTTCATCTACCCTAACCCTAGCCTAACCCTATAAATACCAACCCTACACACTACCCTCTCACCCCCCAAAATCTTGAGCCACTCTCTCAAAAGTTTCCATAAGAAGTGTGCTTCGAAATCGAGTTCCCGGCGAAGCTCTGACGGAATTCCGACGACGCGTTTTGGAGCAACCGGCGACGTAATCACTCCTCGGCCTTCCTCCCTAGTTCTCTTTACTCTTTAGAAGAGTTTAAACCTGTAAGTCCCACCTCTTCTACCTTCTTTTTCTTTAATGTAAAAATACGAATTTCTGGAACCCGACGGAAATCGGACAAACCGATTTCCGATTCGATTTTTCTTTAAAATTCCACTTGTCACCTAATACATATTATCTACCCATATGCATGTTGACTATTAATCACCCTTAAACCAATTTAATCACACTTTTCCACATGAAATGATAAGTTCTTTACAAAACCGTATTTCTTTCATTAAAATACCATGAAGTTCATTTTTCTTAATGTAATCAAGTACCTCACTCCTAAACATGTTTATTGTGATAACTAAACTTGTTTCAATCAATTTGAATGAAATTTCACACATGAAATGATAACGTTTACGAATACCGTATTCTTGCACTTTAATACCTTTAGGTTTAACATAGCTTATTTCACCTGTAAACTTCACCAAAACCTAATATAAGTCACGGGGTAATGACCTACCCTTACACACACTCAATATAACCCTAAATGATAAATATCAAAAATACAGAATACGAAATTACAGGACTTTTCACTAAAATACCATAACCTTTATAACCTTTAGTTAAATCTTTAAATTGTAACTTTTTCTAAATAAAATCTTATATAAAATGAAAGCACGATTGGTCATGGACATCGATCGTTTATCTAAACTGTCTTGTGGGTCTAGGCAAGTGTGTCTAAGGCTAGTGGTTTTTAATTAGGCTCACGACTGTGGTTCCTTCCCACTTACCTGGCACTTACCTGGCCGCAATTGACGGTGAAGAGGCGATTTGAGGCTTCTAATGACTCATCGTTTAGACCCTAGAAATAGGCTAGTTGGCTTAGGAAACCCTAATAACTAAAATACGGAAACTATACTCTTTTGCAAATAAACACCCTATATTTATAAAACCGTTTTCTTAAATGAAAAGTATTTATAAAACCTAAGCAAAGTGCCGCTACAACCCACCTTTGGGGAACCCGTTAGGGATAGTACGGTTCATCGTGCACCCGCGGGCTAGTAGTGCGAGATTCAGACCTCCGCAAGGAGCATTCGGTCTCGAAAGGTTTAAAATACGACATTTAAAGAAAATGAGATTTTGGAAAATAAAATATTTATTTAAAATTATTCTTGTATTAAAATATATTTAATTATAATTTAGACACCTATTTTATTATAATATAAAGTTTCCACTTTTTCTAAAATTACAAGTTTAAAAGTTACATTAAAATACCCTGAAATTCAAATAAATCAATTAATACTTTTATTAGGATATATTCACTAGAAAAAAATAAATAAAATTCACACTTATTATAACTATAAAGACGAATAATAAATACTTGAGGTATTTTGAAAAATATACAATAATACTTTTTACATAAAACCTCCTCAAGTTTTATAATTTACAATAAGGACCCTAACCAATTATAGAACTTCAAATTCTCTTTCTTTTAGTCTGACTTGGGTTAGCGTCTGACTATTTCTGACTTGAATATGATTCAAATCAATCCATATTCTTTATATTTCAACTCAAGATGGATACATGAATCCCAGAATCCAGTTAACAATCTACTTGACTGAACCGAACCATGGATATTCCTTTTACATGTTTCCCAGTATTCCATTTACATGACTCTACGGTTATAACCGTTTCCTGATATCATGGTTTCGGTCAGTCAATCAAGTCAATCATGAAATCATTACAAATTTTACAAGATAACAATACAAACAAGACATTGCGGGGTTTAAGGGGTAGATTGGTACGGAAGGTGTTAAAGGTAGCACGAGATGGTAAGATTAAGACACCTAACCTGAATCCAATTGCCGTTGTTCCGGGTTGTATAACGGAGCCTTGTACTTCCATTTGCCCTGATCTCTAGCATATAGAGATCCCTCTCGTATACACTGGCATCTTTCTGTACCAAGCTACAACAACAGCGTTAGCACCATACTACTATAATATGACAATACAATACAACATTAAAAGCTACTCTCTCTCTCTTTTACTCTCTGTCTATTTCTCCATTATCATTGGGACTTACCGAGCGACCTGTTCGCTGACAACATTCTATTTCCTTCTTCTTTGAATGTCGTCAGGTGCGTCGGACCAAGCTGAGATCGAGCCCACCAGTGAAGACTTGTAGCGGTTCCACGAAGACCTCGAGCTCTAGATATTGTATCTTATTCTTTCCAGTATTTTTCATTTTCATGTTATGCCACTGTTTAGGCATCGCTTTTCATTTCAGTTGTATTTTCCTTTTCATGCATTGTACAAAGAATGTTATTAATAAAAGTTGCTGTTCTTTTATACTCTTGTTTCTTGTGTATTTATATTGCTTAGTTACGCTTAGCGTATGTACTTCTGAGTATATACGTAGCGGGTCTCGTCGCGTCTCCTTCGCCGTATACTGGGAAGCGGGGCGTAACAGGTTTTGTTGGTGGCTCATGCAGGTCAGAGCTGTATGAATCCCTGTCATGCAATTCTGGTCTGCGTAAACAACCTAAGCAATATAACACAAGAAGCAGCAACTAAAACATTCTTTACAATTCATGTTCTTTGAATCTTGCAAATCTCTATTCCTTGAATCTTATCATTTCATGTACTTGAATCTGTCCTAACCCAAATTTTTCTTCAGGGTTATGGATTCCCCAAACAACACCAGCACCAACGTCAACAACACACCCTCAGCACTACCTCTCACACCGGCTGTTCCTGCACCACCCACTGAGCAAACGATGCTATTTGAGGCGATCCGCAGTCTTCTCGAGGGACAGCATCAACTTTTGAGCCGTCCTGAGGCCGATGCACCGGGAGTAAAGCAATTCAGGGCTTTGCACCCAAAGCAGTTCTCTGGTAAAGGAAGCCCTCTTGAAGCGAAAGAATGGGCACAAAGCATCGAAGACGATCTGGCAGCAGCTCAAGTGCCAGATAACGCTTGGGTCCGTGTAGTGAAGCTACAGCTCACGGATAATGCTCGCAATTGGTGGAAGGCGGAAGAAGCTCGTCTGGTACAGTCGATTGAATGGAAGACATTTCGCGAGAAGTTCGACGCGAAATATTTCCCTGTGACTGCCAGGTTCGCTATGGAACAGCAGTTTATTCATCTACAGCAAGGATCAATGTGGGATAAATCGGTAGATGAATACGATGCTGAGTTCACCATGTTGAGCCGATTCGCGGCACACCTGATACCGACGGACGAGATCAGAGCCCGTCGCTTTCAACAAGGTTTGGACACAGAGATTCAGGCTGCCCTAGCCACGGGAAAATTTCTGACTCATGAAGATGCTCTGGAAGCTGCCCGCAGCTATGAGGCAGTGATAAAGGAGAGGGGCAGACCTCAGTCTGCAGGAGTCAAGCGCCCTGCCAACCAGATGGCAGGTGGAGCCTCTTCCAGGCCATCATTTGAACCCAGGAGGCCTGAAGAAATTTGCCATTACTGTCATAGAAAGGGACATTTGTGGAAGGACTGTAGGCGCGCAAAAGGCCTGTGTCTAATTTGTGGCGCATCCAACCACGGAATTGGTAACTGTCCTTACAATAACAACTCATCTCACACACACATCAACCACCCGCAGCGGCCGACCATCCAGGCTCCTGCAACTCGTCCTGCACTACCTGCTCCACCACCTGCACAGCCTACTCGCCAATTCCAACAGGCAATGAGGGACATGCCTAGAGGGCAGAGAAACAGGCCCCAAAGGCAGAATGTGCCTCCAGCTAGAAGGAATGTACCACGGCAACAGACCTTCACATTAGAAGCCGTAGAAGCCGAGACTGTAGGTCAAGGTAACACCGGTAAGCTTTTTTTTCACCTTTGTATCTCTTTGTTATTTTTATACATTATCTATACTACAACCACCAAACTTCTTTGCACTGTCACACTTTCCTTTTACAAATTTTGAGGACGAAATTTTTATAAGGAGGGTAGAATGTAACAACCCTAAATTTCCTATACAAAATTTTTCAAATATTTTTTTTCAAAAATCCAAAAAGGGGTATTTTAGCATGAGCACAAGATATAGGTAATTATTTTGTTTTTAATTACAAGCTACAAGAATGTAATAAATCCATTTTTAGTGTACAAGAAATTACTTTAAATTTAATGTATACATGGAGTATTTACTCTTGCTGCTATCATTTTAAGTAACTAAATAACTTAATAATTACAAGATGGAGCTTGTAGCTCATTGGTAATACCTTGCATTGCTGAACCAAGCCACCAGAGTTCAAATCCCATACCCCACATTATTTTTAATATGGATTTTTTTAAAAAACCTTTAGAATACCAAGAGTTTACACGTGCATATCTCACAAAAACCCCACTACACCCAAAGATGTAACACTTGCAGAGGGTAGATGGACCGTCGGGGGAGATCCAGGTCACCGGAATCGGTCGGGAATCGGCCAACTCGGCCTTGACTCGGCCGACTCAGTGATCCGACCGAGTCACGGCCGAGTCACCCCCGATTCGGCAGATTCCGGCGAGGGTCACAACATGAAAGTTGTGTCTTTTGGTATTCCCTACGCTCCTGCAAAGTTTCAGCCTCATACCACTTCCAGAGCTCTTTAAAACCCCCAATTACTCCACTTTTAATACATTTTTATTACATTTTATCATATTTTTATTTTTAACTTTTCATCTACCCTAACCCTAGCCTAACCCTATAAATACCAACCCTACACACTACCCTCTCACCCCCCAAAATCTTGAGCCACTCTCTCAAAAGTTTCCACAAGAAGTGTGCTTCGAAATCGAGTTCCCGGCGAAGCTCTGACGGAATTCCGACGACGCGTTTTGGAGCAACCGGCGACGTAATCACTCCTCGGCCTTCCTCCCTAGTTCTCTTTACTCTTTAGAAGAGTTTAAACCTGTAAGTCCCACCTCTTCTACCTTCTTTTTCTTTAATGTAAAAATACGAATTTCTGGAACCCGACGGAAATCGGACAAACCGATTTCCAATTCGATTTTTCTTTAAAATTCCACTTGTCACCTAATACATATTATCTACCCATATGCATGTTGACTATTAATCACCCTTAAACCAATTTAATCACACTTTTCCACATGAAATGATAAGTTCTTTACAAAACCGTATTTCTTTCATTAAAATACCATGAAGTTCATTTTTCTTAATGTAATCAAGTACCTCACTCCTAAACATGTTTATTGTGATAACTAAACTTGTTTCAATCAATTTGAATGAAATTTCACACATGAAATGATAACGTTTACGAATACCGTATTCTTGCACTTTAATACCTTTAGGTTTAACATAGCTTATTTCACCTTTAAACTTCACCAAAACCTAATATAAGTCACGGGGTAATGACCTACCCTTACACACACTCAATATAACCCTAAATGATAAATATCAAAAATACAGAATACGAAATTACAGGACTTTTCACTAAAATACCATAACCTTTATAACCTTTAGTTAAATCTTTAAATTGTAACTTTTTCTAAATAAAATCTTATATAAAATGAAAGCACGATTGGTCATGGACATCGATCGTTTATCTAAACTGTCTTGTGGGTCTAGGCAAGTGTGTCTAAGGCTAGTGGTTTTTAATTAGGCTCACGACTGTGGTTCCTTCCCACTTACCTGGCACTTACCTGGCCGCAATTGACGGTGAAGAGGCGATTTGAGGCTTCTAATGACTCATCGTTTAGACCCTAGAAATAGGCTAGTTGGCTTAGGAAACCCTAATAACTAAAATACGGAAACTATACTCTTTTGCAAATAAACACCCTATATTTATAAAACCGTTTTCCTAAATGAAAAGTATTTATAAAACCTAAGCAAAGTGCCGCTACAACCCACCTTTGGGGAACCCGTTAGGGATAGTACGGTTCATCGTGCACCCACGGGCTAGTAGTGCGAGATTCAGACCTCCGCAAGGAGCATTCGGTCTCGAAAGGTTTAAAATACGACATTTAAGGAAAATGAGATTTTGGAAAATAAAATATTTATTTAAAATTATTCTTGTATTAAAATATATTTAATTATAATTTAGACACCTATTTTATTATAATATAAAGTTTCCACTTTTTCTAAAATTACAAGTTTAAAAGTTACATTAAAATACCCTGAAATTCAAATAAATCAATTAATACTTTTATTAGGATATATTCACTAGAAAAAAATAAATAAAATTCACACTTATTATAACTATAAAGACGAATAATAAATACTTGAGGTATTTTGAAAAATATACAATAATACTTTTTACATAAAACCTCCTCAAATTTTATAATTTACAATAAGGACCCTAACCAATTATAGAACTTCAAATTCTCTTTCTTTTAGTCTGACTCGGGTTAGCGTTTGACTATTTCTGACTTGAATATGATTCAAGTCAATCCATATTCTTTATATTTCAACTCAAGATGGATACATGAATCCCAGAATCCAGTTAACAATCTACTTGACTGAACCGAACCATGGATATTCCTTTTACATGTTTCCCAGTATTCCATTTACATGACTCTACGGTTATAACCGTTTCCTGATATCATGGTTTCGGTCAGTCAATCAAGTCAATCATGAAATTATTACAAATTTTACAAGATAACAATACAAACAAGACATTGCGGGGTTTAAGGGGTAGATTGGTACGGAAGGTGTTAAAGGTGCACGAGATGGTAAGATTAAGACACCTAACCTGAATCCAATTGCCGTTGTTCCGGGTTGTATAACGGAGCCTTGTACTTCCATTTGCCCTGATCTCTAGCATATAGAGATCCCTCTCGTATACACTGGCATCTTTCTGTACCAAGCTACAACAACAGTGTTAGCACCATACTACTATAATATGACAATACAATACAACATTAAAAGCTACTCTCTCTCTCTCTTTTACTCTCTGTCTATTTCTCCATTATCTTTGGGACTTACCGAGCGACCTGTTCGCTGACAACATTCTATTTCCTTCTTCTTTGAACGTCGTCAGGTGCGTCGGACCAAGCTGAGATCGAGCCCACCAGTGAAGACTTGTAGCGGTTCCACGAAGACCTCGAGCTCTAGATATTGTATCTTGTTCTTTCCAGTATTTTTCATTTTCATGTTATGCCACTGTTTAGGCATCGCTTTTCATTTCAGTTGTATTTTCCTTTTCATGCATTGTACAAAGAATGTTATTAATAAAAGTTGCTGTTCTTTTATACTCTTGTCTCTTGTGTATTTATATTGCTTAGTTACGCTTAGCGTATGTAATTCTGAGTATATACGTAGCGGGCCTCGTCGCGTCTCCTTCGCCGTATACTGGGAAGCGGGGCGTGACAGACTTGCTGTCATCTTTGTCACTCTGGAAGCTTGAATCGGTAAAGGACTCGACCCTGAGGTCTCCATTACCGTAAACCAGGAACATCTCCTTAGTCCTTCTCAGGTACTTGAGAATGTTCTTCACTGCCATCCAGTGGTCCTCACCTGGGTCTGACTGATACCGGCTCACCACGCTCAGCGCGTAAGCTACATCTGGTCTTGTACATAGCATCGCATACATTATAGATCCTACCGCCGAAGCGTAGGGTATAGTGCTCATGCGAACCCTCTCCTCATCATTCTTAGGAGACATCTTCTTAGAGAGGGTAATTCCGTGCAATATGGGTATGTTACCGCGCTTGGAATCCTCCATACTAAATCTCTTTAGTACGGTCTCTATGTACCTGGATTGCGAAAGTCCCAGTAGTCTCTTGGATCTATCTCTGTAGATCTTGATCCCCAGAATGTATGAGGCATCACCGAGGTCCTTCATAGAGAACCGTTGTGACAAAAATAACTTGACCGATTGTAGCATAGGAATGTCATTTCCTATCAAAAGAATATCGTCCACGTACAAGACTAGGAACACGATAGTTCGTCCTACAATCTTCTTATAGACACAAGGTTCATCTTCGTTCTTGATGAAATCAAATTCCTTGATTGCCTCATCAAAACAGATGTTCCAGCTCCGCGATGCCTGCTTTAATCCATAAATGGATTTAAGCAACTTGCACACCTTCTCGATGCTCCCACTGTCTACGAAACCTTTTGGCTGATCCATGTAAACGCACTCTTCCAAACAGCCGTTCAGAAAAGCCGTTTTAACGTCCATCTGCCAGATTTCATAGTCATGGAAGGCAGCAATGGCAAGTAGGATCCGAATGGATTTAAGCATAGCCACTGGAGAAAAAGTTTCGTCATAGTCCACACCAGGTCTTTGACGAAAACCTTTTGCAACGAGTCTAGTTTTATAGGTTTCCACCTGCCCATCTATACCAAGTTTCCTTTTGTAGATCCATTTGTATCCAACGGGTTTTACCCCAGGTGGAGCAATATCTAAGGTCCACACTTTATTGGTGTACATGGACTCCATTTCGGATTGCATTGCTTCCAGCCACTTATCAGAGTCCCTACTGATAATGGCCTGCCTGAAACTGGTAGGGTTATTTTCTTCCAAGATGCAATCCTCTCGATCCCCCTCTAAGAGAAAACCGTAGTATCTCTCGGGCGGATGAGAAATCCTACCAGATCTGCGGAGTGGCTGAGGTTCGTTGGGTGTAACTGAATCTAACGGTTCCTCCAAATTTTTAGTTAAAGTTTGTGTTTCTGGAATTTCATCCAGTTCTACCGTGCTGCCACCAATATTTTTAACAAGAAATTCTTTTTCCAAAAATGTGGCATTCCTGGAAACAATTATCTTCTGTTCTTTTGCATGGTAGAATAGATACCCACTAGAATCTTTTGGGTATCCCACAAACTTACATAAAACTGCCCGTGCCTCAAGTTTATCTAGGTTCTTCTTTTTGTCATAAGCTGGGCAACCCCAAATCTTAATACGTTTAAGATACAAACTCTTACCACTCCATATTTCATATGGAGTCTTAGGCACGGATTTGGATGGAACTTGATTCAATAGAGGTGCTGCAGTTAAAAGCGCATGTCCCCAGAATGAAAGAGGCAACTCAGCACTACTCATCATGGAGCGAACCATATCCAATAGGGTACGATTCCTCCGTTCCGATACACCGTTATGCTGTGGTGTATAAGGAGGAGTAAGCTGAGAGAGAATACCATTCTCTTTTAAGTAATCTAGGAATTCCCTGCTTAAGTACTCCCCTCCTCTATCTGATCGGAGGATCTTGATACTTTTGCTAGTCTGGTTCTCTACTTCGTTTCTGAATTCCTTGAATTTCTCAAAAGCTTCAGATTTATGTTTCATAAGATACACATATCCGAATCTAGAGAGATCGTCAGTGAATGTGATGAAGTACGAGAACCCACCCCTTGCATGTATAGACATCGGACCACATACATCACTGTGTCTCAAGAGGCCCTTTCTCCATGTCCGGTGAACGGAGATTTGGTCATCTTTCCTTTGAGACAAGACTGACAAGTTTCATAAGATGAAAACTCGAACGTATCCAAGAGTCCATCTTTATGCAATTTACTTAGTCTTTTCTCTCCGATATGACCAAGTCTACAATGCCACAAGTAGGACTCGTTCGTATCTGAACTCTTCCTCTTGCATGTGTTTTGTACATTGAGAACTGTATTCTGATTTAGAACGTAGATACCATTACAGAGTGTACCTTCTGCAACTGGTACCTTATGAAGGTAGATGTTCATGATATTTCTATCAAGAATAAAGTTATATCCATCTTTATCGAGTAAAGAAACTGATATGATGTTGCAAACCATGGAAGGTACATAGTAGCAATCGTTCAAAATCATAGTATTGCCATTTGGCAACACTAGGTGATATTCACCGACGGCTGCAGCATTAACTTGTACTCCGTTCGCAACTCTGAACGACATATCACCAGGTACAACTCTCCTACTTTTTCTCAGTCCCTGCAATAGATTACAGATATGAGATCCTGATCCGGTATCAAGTACCCAGGAGGTAGGGCTGACCGTAAAGCGGTTCTCAATTACAAGAACACCTGAAGTAGATGCAAAACCATGCTTCTTCTTCAACCGGGTATCCTTGGAATCCAGACAATCCTCTTTCCCTTGCTCATACGTATGCCTATTGTCACAAGTTAGAGCCGAACCAACGTTCCCCATCCCCGAATAAGAATTCGGATCGGTCAAGCGATACATTTTATTATCTTGATTAGGGCGTGAAATGGTTGCTACCTGGAGAGAGAGAAAAAAACACTCAGCGTGCGCTCTTGCAAGATTAGATTGGTTTATTGATTTATCTAACCAGGATGGCTCCCACTGTTTCCTCAAATTCTTCTTCAAACCCTAAAAGAAGAACTAGTCAGGATTAATCGCACGTCACAATACTTGCTTAACCTTTCATCCAGGCTGGTGTTGGTACTTCGAGGGAGGTTTTCCAACGCTTTCGCGAAGTTCCTTAATTAAAGAACCTCTTTTCCCCAGAGGCGTAGCCCGCTAACACCGTTCTAGACACCTACTTAGTTTATAGCATTGATTGTTAAGTGAAATAATCTCCCGACAGTAATCCAACTCATCAGTGGGATCGGGATCCAACTATCATTGTGCGATGAGCTAGATGGAATCCACTCTTGTCACCACACTCCAGAAAGTATGCTAAATCTACAAGTTTCAGTTTCTTTAGAAACTCCCGATGTGGATTTTTGCCCCTAGGACCCAAGTGACCTGACACAGTCAACAAATCAAAGAGTCCTAGTCAAGTTCAACCCGTCATTATCTTGATTGCATTAAACCCACCCGCATAACCCTTGACACAGTCAACAAGGTTACACGACTGTCCTAACCAATCACATTGTATCCAGCAGATAAGTAATACTCAGCTACCGTTCACTGTGCCTTGACACAGTCAACAAACGCAGCACGAATAATAAGTATGACTTATAAGAAACGACGGAAGGCTACGTCTCGGTTTTTGGCGATAAACCCATTAACGTAATGAACTTGATATCGTTGAAGGAACCCGATAACCTTTTTGAAAATATAGTGGCGAAAACTCTTGCTAAAGAGGTCACTCCCTGTGAAGAGATCTCGGCTCTTTCCTCGTCGAATGAGGTGCAGGATATTCTAAACTGAATACCTCGATGCAAAGAAAGAATAATCGACTATAGTGAAGTTATTACCCTGACGCAAACTTTTGTCCAACGGGTCACTCCCGATGAGGGGATCTCGGCCCTTGCCTCGTCGAATGAGGTGCTGGGCATTCATAACTGAATACCTCTGTGCAAAACAAAAGTGAACGTCCTTGCAATAACAGCTTTTTGAAAATTTGTTCCAACAACGTTTTATTAGGTTCGTTTTCTTGCATTAATTTAATGCTTCCCATCAGTTAATCCTACCATTGCAGAAAACAACGAAAATATGACGTACGCTTATGCCATCCGCATTCGCCACGGGGCCCCGTCATTACCCGTTAGGTTACTTAACTAACGACAGAGCGGGGGCTGGACTAGCGCGGATGCAAAACATAAGCAACGCCTAAATAGATATCATATAGATATATATACACATTCGTCAGATGCAATGATAGCCATTCCAGATCACAGATGAACACATTGGATATACTAGGAATCCGCGTTTCGTTCGAGCCTGCAACGAAAGACGGATTACACGGTCGCGATGAATAGCCAAAACCCCACCCTAGACCCCTACGGGTGCGGCAAACTACCCGCCAAGTACCCGAAGCGAAGCAACCTCCCTCAACACCGTGAGTAGGTCACTCGGCATTTCGAGGTACCCGGTAGTTCGTGCACCCCACCTTAGGTCTATCTTAGGAGCAAAAACAGTAAAAGAAATTATACAATGGCGGCTACAAGCTCATCCCGGATGTGCGGCCATATAAATAATATTACATCAATTACATATTATATGAATTGAAAGATAAACAAAACTCTCATCTCACAACCCCGCGGCTATTCATCCGCGACAATCCAACGAATTCATATTCACAATCCAATAACATTACAGATCACAGATATGCACAACCCCCACTAATCGACGTATAGCGATTAGCCGACGTTCAGTGCATATACCACATTACAGATATAACCATTTAGCCAAAGTTTGTAGAATTCCGATCAAAATACAAATTTGTAACTACCCCAAAAAATAACATTTTTCTCTGGATAATCTGGGCAGAAACAAAATATCCCAAAAATCCCAAAACAGCAAACAGGGGAATCTGCAACAAAGTTGAGTCGCGGCCGAGTCAACTCGGCCGCGGATCCGCGGCGGAACGCATGGTTCCGCTGCGCTTCCGCGGCGAGTTGGCCGAGTCGGGGTCTCAAATTTCTTGTAAATTCCCAGAAAACCCTGCCTGTATTTTTCATGTCATACAAAATATTTTTAGGCCTGTTTTGAAAATCGACAGAAAATACATTTTTCGGTTTGTTTTCGGGATTTTTTCCGGATCGAGATTCTAAAAACTTTGCTAAGAGTTAGTTGTTGCTTAGCTAGGCTCTGATATCATTGTTGGGTCCACGTTACCCACCCCGGTCATTTCGGGGAGGCGGAATAGGTAAAACGAAAAACTTTTTCCTAACTAGGTAACATGGACCGTACAAGAAGGATCGTTACTAAACAAGAACTAACAAATATTCTATAAGTTCTAACTACTATGTAGAATGGTTATACCTTGGTCTTGAACTCCTTCTCTTCTTCTTGTTGTTCTTCCTGTTGCTTGCTACAGTTGCTTGAACGGATCCTCCTTGTCGTTTCCTCTTTGCCATAGATGGATCCACCCGAGGGTCTCGAAATTGAGCTCCAATCTCAACCTAGAGATGACTAAGGTGTTTGGTATGCTAAACCTAATACCTTAGATTGAGTAGAGAAGAGTGATGGTGGTTTTGTCTCAAAGATTCATGATTTCCAACTCATTGAACACTTGAACCTTGAGAGAGGAAGATGGAGAGCTTTTTTCACGAGAGAGAAAGAAGATGATAGAATGAGCTCTCATAATGCAACCATCCTCACAAAAGTAAGAATAATGATAATAATAATAATAATTAAGTATGGTGATGGTTAGTTTCAATGACCATTATCATTTCATGCAATTATTTCATTTTGAAACAACAAGCAAGCAAAAGTCATACCCATGAAATGATAGCCATGAAATGATGATGGTCAACAAGTCCGAAATGGTCAACTGGTCAACAAAGTCAACAAAAGTCAAACTTTCAACTCAACCATGGCACAATAATACTTAATTAATATTATTAGTCATATATCATATTCTCATTAGGGTTAAGAGAAAAGTCAACGGTCAACAAATCAACCAAAGCCAAATGGTCAACAACCCTAATGAGAATCCTCTGCCTCTTCCTCTATCAACTGTGCATACACACCCGCATCCGTGCTCCAAGGAACACGAATACACTGAGACAAAACCAATGCCAAAATAATTACTAGGATCTGGCTTAAACCAAAGCCCACTAGTAATTACTGTCCGGACACCAAACGTGCACAAGTGCACGGATGTGAACGAACCCCGTCGCAAAAACATGCAACCTCTACTCTGTTTTGCCCAAAGGCAAGTAACCTACTGTGTGGGACTCTAAAGGCTCAACACTACGCTGGCAGTGGGTTTAACCATAGGCCGCAAGCGGTACTAGCTGTACGTAACGGTCCCCAGGTAGATGCCGATAAGAAGACTGATGAGGTGAACCCATCGAACTCCTATTGAGCCTGAATGTGACAATCTCCGTACAGTCCGGTCTGTTCGTCTGAGAATATCGCATGACGGGCCTAGGGGGCGGTAAACGTCAGTCTTCTAATAGCGGAACAAGTTGTGTCGGAGTGTAGCCCAGAACACCCTGAGATAACACAGGAAACCTACCAGTATTTCTCGCTTGCCCTGGCCAGGGACAACTATGTGTAATGGCTCTCCTTGACACAGCGCGATATCAGCTCCCAATACCGGGAGAGACGAATCCTGTCTAACCGTCACTGCCTCCAAGTGCTTCGGGACTGCACCCAACTACTACCTGTTTGCACGACTCAGTAGAGCCGTGGTAGGGTAGTAATCAAAGAACGGTGGGAACATACTCGAGGCGAAGTGACAGTGTCAAGTCAGCGGACTAAGCTGTACTCATATCACCTGGGAACTGTTAACTGATGATAGGTATAATACCAACCAACACTTCCCGATGAGTCCTGTCCAGTGTACTCGTAACCTAACGAGCACCTGCATACTATCTCCAGTACGACGTACTGATGGCTGTGGGACAGACCATCTCCTCTGCTGGGAAGAGAAGCGTATGCACCAGTCTACTCTGGAGTATCGATACCCTGTCTCGATAATCGTATGACTAGGGACCAGAATAAGGATGTGCTTATAGACTACCCAGCCCCCACTAGGATGATCGCCATCACAACGCCGGTAGTCAAGAAAAGATCCTAAGGGCTCCATCAATATACACATATTGAGATAGAAACAAACCAAGTAGCATACTACTATATCGAGCAAGACTGTCGAAAAACCGTATATATATATATATATCCCAAGCCTCCAAAATGTATTATATAAACTAGTACTATACAAAAATGGCCTCGAGGGCATACATATTTAACAATAACTGGTCGAGAAACTACTGGTAACACTTACCAGTAAATCTCTATATCAGCCTTGGCCAGGGATTTCCAGTTATAGACAACCGAACACAACACAACATCAATTCCCTATACCGGGAGAGACGAATCCCCTCCTATCGCTCATTGTCTCCATGTGATTCGGGACTGCACCCAAAAGCCACCGTTTTGCACACCCTCTTGGACGTGGTAAGGTGGAAATCAAAGCACAGTGGGAATCACACAAGACTCTATGACGATCTCGGGTCTACAGACTACCCTGTACCAGTGTCACCGGAGAACTACCATCTGACATGTGGTATATCACCATCTGGGAGTTCTCGGCGAGTCTGTCTAGTGTACCCAGTCTCCACTGAGCACCCGTACACCATCTCTGATGTCCAAACACCGATGGATATGGGATCATCCATCGCCAATCATATGGGTCAAGATTCGTATACGCTAGTCTACTCTGGTGTATCGATGCCCTGTCTCGACACACCCTCAACTAGGAACAGTTATAGGATGTACTCATCGACTACCGAGGCCCCACCAGTATGATCTCATCATAGTCCCAGTAGTCGAGTACAGATCCTAAGGGCTTTATAAACATGTGAGAGTAAGACAGTAAACTAATATAAGTCAACATGTTAAGATAAAGGAAAACCAAATAGCATACTATCATGACGAGCAAGAAATTCCTCTCTATATATATCCAAGTATCCATTATAATATACATCATATGTACAACAATGGCCTCTAGGGCATATACATAACTAACAATCTCCCTCTTGCACTAAGGCCAGCTGCTGTAGTATCTCATACCTAGCATCCCGAATAATCTCTCAAACTGTATCTGGGGAATAGCCTTTGTGAGTGGATCCGCAGTGTTGTCCTTCGTATCTACTCTCCTGACCTCGATCTCCCGGCGATCAACTATCTCCCTGATCAGGTGATACCGCCTCAGAATATGTCTGGACTTTTGATGGGACCTGGGTTCCTTGGCTAAAGCCACAGCTCCATTGTTATCGCAATACAGAGGTATTAGATGTTCAATGGATGGAACCATACCAAGTTCACTAATGAACTTCTTTATCCAGACAGATTCTTTGGCAGCGATGTATTCAGCCTCCATCGTCGAGTCTGCAACGGTATCCTATTTGGAACTCTTCCAACATACCGCCCCTCCATTGAGGGTAAAGACAAATCCCGAGTGCGACTTAGAGTCGTCCTTATCACTTTGGAAGCTGTAATCGGTAAAGGACTCCACCTGGAGTTCTCCGTTATCATACACCAAGAACATCTCCTTAGTCCTTCGCAAGTACTTGAGAATGTTCTTCACAGCTATCCAGTGACTCTCTCCAGGATCTGCTTGATACCGACTCACTATACTTAGTGAGTATGCTACATCAGGTCTGGTACATAGCATTGCATACATGATAGAGCCTACTGCTGAAGCATAGGGTATCCCTTGCATGCAAGCTCTCTCCAAATCAGTCTTGGGAGACATCTCTTTGGAGAGAGTGAGTTCAGAGATCGTGGGTTGGTTCCCACGCTTGGATTCTTCCATACTAAACCTCTTTAGTATGGTATCAATGTACCTGGATCGGGACAATCCCAGTATCCGTTTAGATCTATCTCTATAGATCATTATTCCCAATATGCATGAGGCATCACCTAGATCTTTCATTGAGAATCTTTGTGATAAGAAGAGCTTGACTGATTGCAGTATAGGAACATCATTTCCTATCAAGAGTATATCGTCCACGTACAATACGAGGAATACAACCTTACTCTCTGCAACCTTCTTATAAATATAAGGTTCATCTATATTTTTGATGAAGTCAAACTCTTTAACTACAACATCAAAACAGATGTTCCAACTCCGCGATACTTGCTTTAACCCATAAATGGATTTAAGCAGCTTGCACACCTTTCCGTTGCTCCCACTATCTACGAAGCCCTTTGGCTGAGTCATGTACACGCACTCTTCTAGAAAGGCGGTCTTAACATCCATTTACCAGATTTCGTAGTCATGGTATGCAGCAATGGAAAGTAAGATCCGGATGGACTTAAGCACAGCCACTGGAGAAAAGGTTTTGTCATAATCCACACCTGGTCGTTGACGAAAACCCTTTGCAACAAGTCTAGCTTTGAAAGTCTCAACTTTTCCATCTACACCAATTTTCTTTTTAAAGATCCACTTGCCCCCAATGGGTTTTACCCCTTCAGGAGCATTTTCCAAAGTCTATACTTTGTTGGTGTACATGGATTCCATCTCAGATCGCATTGTATCCAGCCATTTCACAGAGTCACCACTCGTGATGGCCTGCTCGAAACTAGTCAGGTCATCATCTTCCATGATGCAATCCTCGCTTCCACCATCAATGAGAAAACCGTAGTATCTTTCAGGTGGATGAAAAACCCTACTAGATCGGCGGAGAGGCTGGGGTTCGTCGGGTACTACTGAATCCTCTGGTTCCATCAAATCTTCAGTTGTAGATTGTATTGCTGGAACTTCTTCCAGTTCTACCTCAGAGCCACTAATCTCTTTTGCAAGAAATTCCTTTTCTAAAAAGGTGGCATGTTGAGCAACAAACACTTTTGCTCCTCACTGTGGTAGAAAAAATATGCATAAAAATTCTTCGGATATCTTACAAACTTGCAAAGAACTGATCGTGCCTCGAGTTTGTCCGGATTTTGCCTTTTGACATAGGCCAGACAACCCCATATCTTGACTCGTTTAAGATACGGTCTCTTCCCTCTCCATATCTTATATGGTGTGGTAGGTACAGATTTATACGGAACTTGATTCAATAGGTATGCTGCTGTCTCCAGTGCATACCCCCAGAAGGAAATAGGCAACTCAGCAGTGCTCATCATAGAGCGCACCATATCAAATAGGGTGCGATTCCTCCGCTCCGATACACCGTTGTGCTGTGGTGTATAAGGAGGAATAAGCTGAGAGAGAATCCCATTCTCTTTTAGATAATCTAGGAACTCATTGCTCAAGTATTCTCCTCCTCGATCAGATTGAAGGATCTTAATACTTTTGCCCGTTTGGTTCTCTACTTCATGCTTATATTCTCTGAATTTCTCAAAAGCTTCAGACTTGTGTTTCATCAGGAACATATGTCCGTATCTAGAGAGATCGTCAGTGAATGTAATGAAGTAGGAAGAACCGTTCCTGCCATGCGTAGACATAGAACCGCATACATCACTATGTACCAATCCTAAGAGTTCCGTAACTCTTTCTCCGTGTCCACTAAACGGAGTTTTGATCATTTTATCTTTGAGACATGAATGGCAAGTATCATAAGATGATAATTCGAATGGATTAAAATATCCATCCTTATGTAACTTAGCTAGTCGTGTCGCATTGATATGACCAAGTCTACAATACCACAAGAAGGATTCGTTCATTTCTGAACTTTTTCTCTTGTGTGTGTTTTGTATATTAAGGACTGTATTTTGATTGAGAATGAATATGCCATTATGTAACGAGCCTGATCCAATCAACTTTTGATTCAGGAATATGTTCATAACATTATCCTGTACTACAAAATTATATCCTTCTTTACTTAATAAAGAAACTGATATAATGTTGCACATCATGTTCGGTATATAATAGCACTCATTCAGAATCAGTGTATTACGACTTGGTAATACAAGGTAATATTCACCAACAATTTTGACTGCAATACTTGCACCATTCCCTACTTGAACAGAATGATCACCTTTTCCGAGTTCTCTACCTTTACGTAGCCCATGTAACAATTTACATATGCGGGATCCTGATCCGGTATCTAATACCCATGACATAGGGTGAACTGAGAAACAGTTCTCAATAACTAACATGCCCGAAGAAAGTGCATCAACATGTAAGTTCTCTGTTTGGGCGGTGATTGTTATAAATTCTTGTATGTGATCTTCAAATCAAATGATCCCCGGCAACGGCGCCATTTGATTGTAAAGAATTCTTGTTGTGTCGATTTAAGAAAATTGTATAGAAATCACAACCAAAAATTATTTGACCGCAATCAACTACGGTGTCGGATGTAGTTTGTAAGTGAGTGCGGATCGTCCACAGGGATTGCACGATTCGTTTTTATATTTGCTTCGTTTGAATTGAAAAGTTAATTGACAAGAAAAGAAAACATGATTCAAGAATTTATCAATTGATTCAGGTGTCACAATGTTTAATCAAGAATCAAGAAACTGATAAACAATCAAGAATTGGGTTTCGATAATAGTTCCAATCAACAGTCAAGAATCTAAAAGAGGCTCGTAGGAATCGATCGGATCGATAGACGTGATGTAATCTAAAAATTTCGTGTTCTTGTCCTTCGAAGGATTGATACTAGATCGATGATAATCGATGAGAGTTGGGGCTTTCTCGTGAAACTAGGGTTTCATCTTAACCCTTGTTCTTTTGTCGATATCATTCACATTCTAGCCTCTAGCACTTTCAAGAAACGATCCTAACTCCCCAATTTCGAGCGATATCATTCAAGAAAGCATCGTAACGAAATGGGTTGTCGGTTCTTGAACTTGCTAGGGTTTACAAAACTTGTAGGAATCAAGAATCGATTAAAGCTATGTTACATCATCATTCTATTGACCGTCTCGACTCCTTGACGAGCGGAGTTTTATTCACACATCACCACACAGAAAATATTTACGAATTGTAAAGATATCATGATGCAGAATTTAAAGAAAACAAGATAAAAGAATACCACCTTTATTTATCTCAACAATTTTGATTACATTCGCTTCAAGAACTACAAGAGGAAGAATCTAGATTGTTGATCGGGCGTCGCTCGGCTTCGTGAGTCGTGGATCGGCTCGGATCGCTTGCTCCGTTAAAGATCGGCTCCGCTCCTAAAGGTTGTAGGGTTTCTTGCTTAATGGGTACTCGGGATGTTGGCTTTTGGATTTGGAATTAGGGTTAGGGTTTCACACAAGCCCTGTCACTAGACTTGTGGAAGAAGAAGATGAAGAAAGAGGTAGAATGGGTCTAGTTTGATACTAGATTTTGGATTGATAATGGGATTTTTTCCAAGATGAATAGTTAGTGAGCCTAGGGTCTTATTTATAGAACACCTAAACCCTAGGTCTAAGTTTGAACTTCCCATTCCCTCCAAAAGTTTGTTGAGGAGTTTCTAGAAGGAGTTTGTTAGGAGCTAGCTTAGGGTTTATGCTAGAATTAATTAAGCTTTAGAAACCTTTGTTTGCTGATCTGGCAGAAACCTCTGGAGTCTTCTAGAAGTTGACATGTCTTTCTGAAGTCTGGATCCAGAGATAGGAGTTGTGCACCAAAAATGAGGAGCTGATTCCTTGGACCCACCGCGGATCCGCGGCACAAGCAAGCCATTGCCGCGGATCCGCGGCACTTTGAAGAGCTTGGGCTTTGGGTCTTCAGGTTTGTCTTTGTACTGGAGTTTGGGGCTTCTTCTGATATGCTGAATTGTGATTGCTACTTTGTATTGATACCAGATCTGATGTTAGTGAATTGGCGTATCTTTTTGAGCAGTGTTGATTCGAGCATGCTTCTAGTTTCCTACACAGACTTCGAAACACGGGTTGCGACATATAGAAATATTGCGATGCCATGCAATGCAGTCAATTTCCTTAGAAATGCCGGTTTTAAGGTCTAATACATGTAATCTGATATTTTGCGACAGTTTTGCTAATATGTAAAATATGAATGCCGTACACTTCTAAATGAGTGCAAATGATGAGGAAATTGTCGGCTAAAATATACAATATTTTCGACTAATCAAATACCCCCAAACTTAATTTCGATCGTCTCGAGCGAATGTTTTATTAAAAAGAGAAAGAGAAAATAAAGAAAGAGAAAAACTAACTAGCACACTTTCGTAGGCAACACGATTGCACTGAGCACGTGCAACAAGCCTTTAAACCTCTAGGTGTCCCTAGTAGGAGATGTTGTCTCCTGAGGGTTTTCAGCGGATTGCACCCACAAAATCCAATAATAAAAGAAAGAACATGAATATTACATTTAAAGAAAAGAATTGTAAAAGAAAGAATTTGAAAATTAGGGTTTCCTACTAAGCTAGCTTTTCGGTTGTCATGAGCCCTATCTTAATGGTCATGAAAAGATGTCAGAAATCACGTCCTCCCTCAATAAAACATCGTCTTATTCTTCATTCCTATCTTTCTTCCAAATATCGATCATATAACCCTGCGTGTGTGTAAAGGACATCCCTACACCCGGAGAATTCAATTCAAGCTATCATACTCTTGTCCGTCAGCCTCAGTACTTTTTAATTAATGAATATTTAGACGAGATTGCTCACACACTTTCATGCGACCGTTAATACTTCTTGAGGTACTAACCGACCGATTACTCCTGTGCTTGCTTACTTGGTGTTTTTTCCTCGTCTTGCACCACCTCAGGCATAGCAGCGACTCCCAGACCAGTTGGCCTTAGGGCACTAGGTGAAGAAGCACCCTCGCTATACATTTTTATTGCCCTCGGTGATAACAAAACCAGTGTCCATTTTTCTCACCACTTTATATATTTTTTATTCACTTTTTTTTTCTTTTTATTTCCTTCATACTTTTGGCTTTAAGACAAGAGCATTTCAAGGTATCCTCTACTATCCCAGGCTTTAAGACGTGTGTACGTGCGAATAGCAGGGTATCAACGTTCAAAATATTTGGCTTCCAGAATAGAAACTATTTTTCAGACTTATTTTTATCCTCAGATTAGTGACGTCTTTCATCTTACTAACCCTTGGGACAACGGCTCATAACTACTTATTACTAGTTCGTATAAGAAAACTTCTAATTTCTTGGTTTTCTTAAATTTTTCTAATCTCATGGATGTAATTTTTTACTATCTAAATTTTCATTATCTTATTTATGTACAAAAAATATTTTTATAAATTTAAATTTTTTTTTTAAATTTTTATGGTTTTCAAAAAAAATGTTTTGTGCTTATGCAAATGATGCGAAAATAAGCACAAACCTCCCCCAAACTTGTTTTCAACAGTGTCCTCACTGTTGCCATCAGCTAAATCTCGAAAAACCTGTAAGCTTGGGAGGAATTTATTAGTGGGGGCAAAATATTTAAGTGAAGAACCTCCCCGAAACTTATTTTTGGCTCAAATTTTGTAAAATTTTTCTTTTCAAGAGCCAGAAAAAATATACCCCCCAAACTTGAGTTATGCAATGTTAAACTTTGAAAATCACAAGAGGGGGTCAAAAATCAGTGGTCGATGCCAAGCTTTGCAAAGACCGAATGTCAACACCAACCATTCAAAAAATTTATCAATGCAGTGCTCGGGTTGGTGGAAGAAAAAGTGGGGAAAAGGTAAGTGGTGGAAGAGAATGTGTGTGCGTCTCATTTTGGAGAGACAATGCAGTGTATGTGATGGATTACTCACATTCTTCTTACAATTCAGAAGAAGGGGTGGCGGTTCAATTTCATTGAGTGGAACCTGATTCATCTCAACACCCGTGTTATTCAGAAATGCGAGTTCATCAGCGAAGATCTCCTCAAAAGTTTTATCTATACCCCGAAGAATAATGTCATCACAAATTGCGGGGTTATCTTCAGACTCTAAGAACAGTTCATAATCAGGGTTAATTGTTGACCCGGACATCTCGGTGGAAGCGTCCGTATGTATATGATACATAGTTGGGTCAAACAATAACATATGAAAAGAGTCAAGATCGGTATCAGGAGGATCATTAAATTCGCTGCTGTCGACATCCATTAAGTCGACAGAACGGACCTGAGCAGTAGGTTCAGAGGGTACACTTCCTAACTTGTAAATGTTCATCTCAATTGTCCTCTTCCCGAAAGATAGGGTCATAGAACCGTTACGACAATTGATGATAGCATTGGAAGTGGCCAAAAAGGGGCGACCTAAAATCACCGGAATTTGATTCCGTGAGTTCGCTACAGGCTGTGTATCAATTACAATAAAGTCTACAGGGAAGATAAATTCCCCGATTTTTATTAACACATCCTCTAGTTCACCCCTAGGTCTGGTGATTGATCGGTCAGCCGTCTGGAGAGTGCATGGAGATGGTTTTAACTCTCTGATCCCTAACTGCTCATAAACTGATAAAGAAAGCAGGTTAACACTTGCCCCAAGATCTAGTAGAGCACGGTTAATGTGTTTCTCCCCAATAGAGATGGAAATCGTAGGATATCCAGGATCCTTACGTTTCCTCGGTAATTGCTGGGGGAAAGCCGTGTCTACTGTCTTTGCCATGAATATTTTCTTGGGCATTTGTTTCTTCCTCTTTCTAGTGCAAAAGTCTTTAAGAACTTTCGCATATGCAGGGACTTGTTGGATAGCATCTAGAAGAGGGATATTGATGTTAACCTGTTTAAACATCTCAGTGATCTTCTCCATATATGGACTTGGTGTGTTAGCCCTTAACCGATTAGGATAAGGTGCTTTAGCAATAAGCGCTGGGTCCATCATAGGAGAAGGAAGTGTGTGTGGAACCGATCCCAGAATAGAAGTAGGAATCATCCGTGGAGGGGTAAAAGAGGTGGGCTGTAGTGGCGAGCCTTTTGGGAAATGAAGAATAGGCTCGGAAGAAGGTGGTGGGGTAGAAGAACTGGGGTCAGAAGTGTGTGTGTGAGGAAAGGTCTCAGCCGGGGTGTTGATATGATTTTCAGTATCATCAACTTCTTCCCCAACATGATTGTCAAGCACTCTTCCAGATCTCAACGTGGTGATTGCATTCACATGATGTGAATACCCAGGATTGGGTAAGGATTGAGCTAGAAGTTTACCTTTCTCTCTTGTACTCATTTCGGCTTTTAATCATGCAATTTCTTCTTCCATCGATTTAATACTCTCGTTTTGGGACGCAGAGTTATTCTCAATTTTATCGACAGAAGACTTCATTTCAGCCGAAACTTGCATGATATTTGTTAAGATCAAATTCATGTATTGTGCAAAAGAAGAGGATTCATCAGTTCCGGTCAATTGTAAAGGACTAGACAGTGTAGGTGTGTTGACCTGATTTTGAAAATTATGTGCTTGAAAGGGGTGCTGACTCAATTGAAGTTGTGACTGCTGTTGTGGCGGAGGGACCCTTTGAAAATTGTTTTGGTTTGGAACTGTGTTTTGTGATTGTGATTGGTTCCAAGCAAAATTAGGGTGATTCCTCCAACCCTGATTATATGTAGAAGAAAAAGGATCGTTTCTCGGTCTTTGAAATGTGGCATTGGTATGCTCACGACCTTGAAACGGGCATTCTTCCGTCAAGTGAGACGGATCAGAACAGCAGCCACATACAGTTTTGGAAAGTGACATTTGATTAAGGGAGGCGGCTAAAAATTTGTTTTCCATAGTCTCGAGTTTCTTTTGTATAGCTGAAATGTCAGCTCTAACTCCTATGGAAACATCTGATTGGTTGTTGCCACTCCTAAATGATGGACATTTCCACTGTAAAGACTTTTCAGCGAACTCTTCTAAATATCGCCAAGCTTCCCCATCATCCTTGGTCATGAAGGTACCTTGACACATGTTTTCAAGACTCTGTTTAGTGTTAGGGTTACTGCCCTCATATATGATTCGGCAAAGCTCCCATCTCGGGATGCCATGATGAGGACATTGAACCAATAGATCCTTGAAACGTTCAAAGCATTTAGAGAATGGTTCAGCGGGGAGCTGGGCAAATTGATTCAGTTCGCTACGGATTCGAGCTGTCTTTTGTATTGGGTAAAATTTCTTAAGGAATGCCGCAACAAATTCTCCCCAATTTGTAATAGAATGTGCGGTAGTGTTATATAGCCACTTCTCGGCTATATCGCACAAGGTAAATGGGAGAAGTCGTAGACGCATCGCATCCACTGAAAGTTGTGACGTACCCATCATTGCGCATACGTTTTCAAATTTGGTAATGAAAACGTAAGCGTCCTCAGTCTCGAGTCCGTGGAATTTGGGTAAAAGATTGATATACTGGGGCTTAATCTCAAAGTTATCCCCATTGGCTGGTGGTGTGGATAGGCAGGTCGAAAGAGGACCTCTAAGTGGATAGCACCTCTCCTAGAGAGAAATGCGGGGTGGATTCTGCGCACCAACGGACGGCGGCAGATTAGGGTTAAAGAAGTTTGATGGATTCGGATCCATCGGTGTGGGTGTGGTAGTAGGTAAAGAAAAGGTAAATGGAGAAATATCGACTTCGGAGTCGATAAGGGGTACGCGGACTAAACGGGCACTAGAATCCCGTGTCCAGCCTATCTTGTACTAAAAAAAGGGTTAGTACAAGTGGCAGCATTGGCTTATAATTAGGGGTAAATGAATGCGGTGTTTGCTTTGAAAAAGGGACGGATTTTTTGAAAAAAATGATGCGACACAACAAATGCAGCACACAAACCCTAGAATCTAGTGGTCACCTAGGTCCGGCTCTAGACTGCTCCTAACTGCCAAAAGACAAGTAGCAGGATAGAATCCTCCACTGCCTCTTTGTCCCCCTGTGGCCGGATAAGTGCCAGGTAAGTGGGAAGGTACTCCACTACGTAAGTAGTGGGCCTAATTAAAAACCATTAGCCTTAGACACACTCGCCTTAGGCACCACAAGAAAACGCGGATAAGCAATGAATTACCCACGGCCCTCTTCTGTCCTAATTGAGCGCGACAGTCCTTAGAGTCATCTCTAGATTTCTTTTAGTTAATGTGGGTCAATGCGGATGCAAGTTTGGTGGTTTTCGAGGCCTAGGAAGGGTAATGAAATCCCCACCTAATTTGGAATTGGCCGTGCCCCTTAATATTCGTATTTAGAATGCAAAACAACCAAGAAACAAAATCACGCACAATTTTAATTTGCAATTTGCAAGCTGCGATTATTTGCAAAGAATCCTGCAGCAAAGTGTTAATTGGAGCTAAAAAGAGGAGAGAGGAGAAGTAAAGAAATTACCTGAAGCAAAAAGTTTGCAGAGATCCCTCAAGGGAGCCGCTGTTCCGCCGCAAATGCCCTATATTGCCGCCCTTCCGCGGTCAGAATGTGGTAACACTGCACCAAATTTCTTCAGGAGCTTCCTGTTAACTTCCTCAGCTCTCTGGTATTTTCCAAAAACTTTTATCAATTTCCTGCAAGCTCCAGATCTCCTTGCAATGAAACACACAAATTTTTTAGGGTTTGCACGAATTTTGATCTCAAAATATCAATGAAACAATTCTTTCAATTCAAACTTTGATATACAACGAATTAGCGCGCGCTCCCCGGCAACGGCGCCATTTGATTGTTATAAATTCTTGTATGTGATGTTCAAATCAAATGATCCCCGGCAACGGCGCCATTTGATTGTAAAGAATTCTTGTTGTGTCGATTTAAGAAAATTGAATAGAAATCACAACCAAAAATTATTTGACCGCAATCAACTACGGTGTCGGATGTAGTTTGTAAGTGAGTGCGGATCGTCCACAGGGATTGCACGATTCGTTTTTATATTTGCTTCATTTGAATTGAAAAGTTAATTGACAAGAAAAGAAAACATGATTCAAGAATTTATCAATTGATTCAGGTGTCACAATGTTTAATCAAGAATCAAGAAACTGATAAACAATCAAGAATTGGGTTTCGATAATATTTCCAATCAACAGTCAAGAATCTAAAAGAGGCTCGTAGGAATCGATCGGATCGATAGACGTGATGTAATCTAAAAATTTCGTGTTCTTGTCCTTCGAAGGATTGATACTAGATCGATGATAATCGACGAGAGTTGGGGCTTTCTCGTGAAACTAGGGTTTCATCTTATCCCTTGTTCTTTTGTCGATATCATTCACATTCTAGCCTCTAGCACTTTCAAGAAACGATCCTAACTCCCCAATTTCGAGCGATATCATTCAAGAAAGCATCGTAACGAAATGGGTTGTCGGTTCTTGAACTTGCTAGGGTTTACAAAACTTGTAGGAATCAAGAATCGATTAAAGCTATGTTACATCATCATTCTATTGACCGTCTCGACTCCTTGACGAGCGGAGTTTTATTCACACATCACCACACAGAAAATATTTACGAATTGTAAAGATATCATGATGCAGAATTTAAAGAAAACAAGATAAAAGAATATCATCTTTATTTATCTCAACAATTTTGATTACATTCGCTTCAAGAACTACAAGAGGAAGAATCTAGATTGTTGATCGGGCTTCGCTCGGCTTCGTGAGTCGTGGATCGGCTCGGATCGCTTGCTCCGTTGAAGATCGGCTCCGCTCCTAAAGGTTGTAGGGCTTCTTGCTTAATGGGTACTCGGGATCTTGGCTTTTGGATTTGGAATTAGGGTTAGGGTTTTCCACAAGCCCTCTCACTAGACTTGTGGAGGAAGGGGATGAAGAAAGAGGTAGAATGGGTCTAGTTTGATACTAGATTTTGGATTGATAATGGGATTTTTTCCAAGATGAATAGTTAGTGAGCCTAGGGTCTTATTTATAGAACACCCAAAGCCTAGGTCTAAGTTTGAACTTCCCAATCCCTCCAAAAGTTTGTTGAGGAGTTTCTAGAAGGAGTTTGTTAGGAGCCAGCTTAGGGTTTAAGCTAGAATTAATTAAGCTTTAGAAACCCTTGTTTGCTGATCTGGCAGAAACCTCTGGAGTCTTCTAGAAGTTGACATGTCTTTCTGAAGTCTGGACCCAGAGATAGGAGTTGTGCACCAAAAATGAGGAGCTGATTCCTTGGACCCACCGCGGATCCGCGGCACAAGCAAGCTATTGCCGTGGATCCGCGGCACTTTGAAGAGCTTGGGCTTTGGGTCTTCAGGTTTGTCTTTGTACTGGAGTTTGGGGATTCTTCTGATATGCTGAATTGTGATTGCTACTTTGTATTGATACCAGATCTGAAGTTAGTGAATTGGCGTATCTTTTTTGAGAAGTGTTGATTCGAGCATGCTTCTAGTTTCCTACACAGACTTCGAAACACGGGTTGCGACATATAGAAATATTGCGATGCCATGCAATGCAGTCAATTTCCCTAGAAATGCCGGTTTTAAGGTCTAATACATGTAATCTGATATTTTGCGACAGTTTTGCTAATATGTAAAATATGAATGCCGTACACTTCTAAATGAGTGCAAATGATGAGGAAATTGCCGGCTAAAATATACAATATTTTCGACTAATCAGGCGGCGTGAGAATCCAGATATTCTCCTATTCTCTGTTCAGTCTTATAACTCTTATAAGAAAGAACGGGACCAACGTTCCCTTGCTCAGTATAATAAGCGGGTTCAGTCAATACATCCATATTATTATCTTGATTATGGCCTGACATGGTCGCTACCTGGAGAGAGAGAAGAAAACACTTTAGCGTATTCTCTTGCAAGATTAGATTGGTTATTATCTTATCTAATCAGGATGTTTCCCACTGTTTTTATCAAATCTTCCTTCAAACCCTAAAAGGTAAGATTAGCCGGGATTAATTACACCCTACAATTTCGTCAATCTTTCAGTCAGATCAGTGTCGATACTTGAGGGAGGTTCCTCGTGCTTTCGCACGGACCTAATTAAAATAAACCTCATTTTCCCATAGGCATAACCCCGTTAACACCTTTCTAGACACCTATTTGATCGGGTAATTGTCCTGTGTAAAATTCTCTCAGGAGTAACTGTTACTCGCATTGGGTATCGGGATCTAACTATCTCATAGGAGGTATGCAATCTCATTACAAATTTCAACACTTGAAATTTCCGATAGTATTTTGCCCCTAGCGATCTATGACCTTGACAAGGTCAACAAACCATAAATCGCAAGTCAAGTTCAACCCGTCATTTCCCGATTGAATTAAACCCACCCGCATGACCCTTGACAAGGTCAACAAGGCTGTACGAATAACCTAATCCAATAACATCTTATGTTTTAGCAGATAAACACTAATTAGCTACCATACGCTGTGCCTTGACAAGGTCAACAAACGCACCACGAATACTAAGTAGGATTTATCTGAAATGACGGAGGGCTACGATAGGTTTTCAGAAAGCCTATTGCGTAATGAACTTGATATCGTTGTAGAAACATGTGATTTTGAAAAAGGAGTGTTTTTTAGGCTTTTCTAGTCTCTCTAAAGAGGTCGCTCCTGGTGAAGGGATCTCGGCTCTTTCCCCATTGAATAAGGTGCAGGATATATCATATATACCGCTGTGCAAAGCAAGAACTATATAAGCTGTCAAAAACTAAACCGTGAGTTTGTAGCATCTTCCAGTTTAGCTAAAGAGGTCATTCCCGGTGAAGGGATCTCAGATCTTTCCTCATCGAATAAAGTGCAGGGTATATCATATATACCACTGCGCAAAGCAAAACTGTAGCTACTCTTTTTATAAAGTTTTGATTCTACAACATCTTTTAGGTTTCTTTTCTTTTTATTAATCTCATTAATAAAACCCATCAGCTTATGCTTCCTAAGTATCACAGAAGAAACGAAAGCAGTAATATTTATATATCAGCATATATATATATATATAGTATAAGCATTCGTCTCAGGCAGTAATATGATCTCATCACAAAAAATTGCAGCAGAAGAACATATATGAAATATTGGATATACTAGGATGTCCGTGTTTTTAATACGAGCCTGTATAAAACACAGATTCCACGGTCGCGATGAATAGCCAAACCCATATCCCTAGACCCCTACGAGAGCGGCAGGTAACACTGCCAATTCTAGGGTTAGGAGACCCGGTCTCGACTCCTCGAGATGGCCTCCCACTTTACCCTAGAACCCGGTTACTTGTGCTCCCCTCCTTGGGTCTACCTAATGCGGAAAAGTAAATAATATACACTGGTGACATCAACCTCATCCCGAAAGTGCCCCAATAAAAGAATATTACATACAAATGAATTTTACATGAATAAAAATAAAAACCCTCATCTCACATAAAACCCCCGGCTATTCAGAACACGACGATCCAATATAACATATCACAGCAACACATAATATCTCATATCATCAACGTAAGTAAGTATGCATATACCGATCGTCGTTGATGTATAGCAACGAAAACCGGCAATACAACTACATACTACACTTACGGTCACAGAAAAGAAATTGTAAAACTACAACATTTAGAATCCACAATCACTTTAGACATCATAAATCCGAAATATCACATACTTCGCATTTCATGCCTAACTATATAAATTCCACATATTGTATCACATTCCAGATAAATAGACAGTATTAAACTTTCCGATCGGATAATCAAATACCCAAGATTTCCTAAATAGCTCAACACTTGAGAGGAGTTCAAATAATCCCAGAATATGTCACAGTACCAATGGTCCACCTGTAGAAGGGTCAAGCCAACGCCTCACATGTGGCACGCCGTACTGCCCCAAACCCTAAGGTTTAGAGGCGATTCAGACGGTCACATAATCGAGTTAAGGTTTGTTTTCTTCTAGAGGGACCACCGCGTTACTTGCACGTTTTTCCGAAAGATTTAACTCAAGAAAAATTCAACACTTGAAAGTTTTTCGTGCCGGGAAAAAATGAGTTAATGATATCCGTTCGAACATTTTAACAGTTTCTAAATTATCCGGAAAACATAACGAAATTAAACTTTCCGATCGAATCAACGAATTCAAAATAATCCCCAGAATACTCAACACTTGAGTCAGATTAAAAATACCCAGAAATATGCAGGATTGGCTACGGATATTACTGTTTAAAAACCTGTCCCCAATTCACTGTTCCTGCCGCGGAACCGCCGCGACAAGTAGGTTTTTGCCGCGGTTCCGTGGCAATATGAGAGCCTTAGGGGCTCGTATTTTATGGTAACCCTTAAAACTCCCTGCTGATTTTTTTAAGTATTTTTAATGCAGAAAAATCATATTTTCACAAAATTTCCAGAAAGGGGTCATTTTCGACGTATCGGGGTTCGATCGGACTTTTAACTTCGTATACACGTCGCCTAATGCTCTAGCTAGGCTCTGATACCACTGTAAGGTTCCTAGACACTCTTACAAGGGTTAATAAGGCATCAACCATGCCCGAATAAAAATTTAGACGTGCCGAACAACCCAAAGCCGGGATCTTTGCTAGATAATTAGGGTTACACATGCAAGTAAACATCTTTACAACTAAGAGTGAGGGATTACAACCTTTGTAGTCCGCTCCTTCGCTTCATAAGCTCCGAGTAGAAGTCCCTTCACCGCGATCAACGATCTCCCGGACTCAAGAGATGCTCCACAACTCGAACGATCCATGCTAGCTTGTGGTCTTCCTTTTCTCCGATGATCTACCTCGAAATTTCTATAACTCAAACTATCTCTCTTTAATGAGGTGAACACCCTAATCTAATTGGCTAGATTAGATGAGGATGATGAAGTAGTATTTGTGCTCTCTTTTATTTTCAAATTCTCACACTAATCATCACAAAACTCAAAACCTAGAAAGCTTTCTCAAAGCTCAAGGAAGAAGATGAAGAAGAATAATGAATTAAAACCTTTTTTGATGAATAATGAAATGATATATCATTAATAATGCAACCATGGTTAACTATGACAAGGCTAACTCATGTAGAGAATTAACTAAGGCTAAGGGTTTGGGTTGGGTTAAGAATGAGTCACTAGAAAATATCAACCATAATATCTTAACTCAAAACAAAATAAATCCTTCTAGAAGCATCAAGAAGGAACTAACCCAAATCAAACCCTAACCTTGTTTAATCTCCACTAAATATGTTTCATTAGTAATCATACCATGTTACTATATTATATATCACATATATAATATATATTTGTAACAAAAGAAAATAATACAATTAACATATATCAGTGTGTTACCCGGTGAGAAAATGGAATAATAAAGCGAGCCTATATTAGATAATGTAATGCAATATATCATATATATTATTATATATTAAATTATCGAATCAACACTTAATCCGACAATCCGGCTATATCGAATATAACCGACTAATATATCATGTACCGATTCATCGAATCAACACTTGATCCGATGACCCGGCTCATATCAAAATATCGCGAGAATACAATACGGTATCTCATATCGCATTATCCTCAGTCCTGCACATATCACATATGTGCTCCTACTCCGTTTTGCCTGAGTCAAGAAATCTCTATGTAGGACTTTAAAGAATCGTCAATACGCCGGCATTAGGCGATGATCATATCAAACACCAACAAGCTGCAAGCGGTCAGCTAAACGTAACAGCCACCCAGGTATTGAGCAATCAGAAGATCAACAAGCAAGCCTGTACATTCTCCTGTGAATCCAATCAGTAACACTCCCGTACAGTCCGGTCTCTTCGTCTGATATGTTGCATATCTAGTCTAGGGGTGGTATACGTCAGAACCCAGTAACCGATAAGTCGTATTGATGTGAGGCTCATAACAGGTCGAGAAACTACTGGTAACACTTACCAGTAAATCTCTATATCAGCCCTGGTTAGGGACTTCCAGTTATAGCCAATCGAACACAGCACAACATCAACTCCCTATACTGGGAGAGACGAATCCCCTCCTATCGCTCATTGTCTCCATGTGATTTGGGACTGCACCCAAAAGCCACCGTTTTGCACACCCTCTTGGACGTGGTAAGGTGGAAATCAAAGCACAGTGAGAATCACACAAGACTCTATGACGATCTCGGGTCTATAGACTACCCTGTACCAGTGTCACCAGAGAACTGCCATCTGACGTGTGGTATATCACCATCTGGGAGTTCTCGGCGAGTCCGTCCAGTGTACCCAGTCTCCACTGAGCACCCGTACACCATCTCTGATGTCAAAACACCGATGGATATGTGATCATCCATCGTCCATCATATGGGTCAAGATGCGTATACGCTAGTCTACTCTGGTGTATCGATGCCCTGTCTCGACACACCCTCAACTAGGAACAGTTATAGGATGTACTCATCGACTACCGAGGCCTCACTAGTATGATCTCATCATAGTCCCAGTAGTCGAGTACAGATCCTAAGGGCTTTATAAACATGTGAGAGTAAGACAGTAAACTAATATAAGTCAACATATTAAGATAAAAGAAAACCAAATAGCATACTATCATGACGAGCAAGAAAGTCCTCTCTATATATATCCAAGCATCCATTATAATATACATCATATGTACAACAATGGCCTCTAAGGCATATACATAACTAACATCACATACCCAACATCTCAAAAAGTCGCTCGAACCGCGCTTGAGGGAGGGCCTTCGTAAATAGATCCGCCGTGTTGTTTTTCGTATCTACTCTCTGAACCTCGATCTCCCGGCGATCTACGATCTCCCCGATCTGGTGATACCGCCTCAAGATGTGTCTGGATTTCTGATGGACCGTAGTTCCCTCGCTAAAGCTATTGCCCCATTGTTATCGCAATACAAAGGTATTGGATTAACAATGGATAAAACCTTCTAAAGTTCAGTAATGAACTTCTTCATCCAGACCGCTTCTTTTGCGGTATCGTTGTGAGCAATTTATTCTGCCTCCATCGTCGAGTCTGCGACGGTGCCCTGTTTGGAGCTCTTCCAACAAACCGCCACTCCATTGAGGGTAAACACAAAACCCGAGACAGATTTGTTGTTATCCTTGTCACTCTGGAATCTTAAGTCGGTAAAGGACTCGACCTGAAGGTCTCCATTACCGTAAACCAAAAACACCCCCTTAGTCCTTCTAAGGTACTTGAGAATGTTCTTCACAGCTGTCCAATGATTCTCACCTGGGTTTGACTGATACCTGCACACCACGCTAAGCGCGTATGCTACATCTGGTCTGGTACACAGTATCACATATATTATAGATCCTACCACTGAAGCATAGGGTATTGTGCTCATGCGAACCCTCTCCTTATCATTCTTGGGAGACATCTCTTTGGAGAGAGTGATTCCGTGCAATGAGGGTATATTACCGTGCTTGGAATCTTCCATACTAAATCTTTTTAATATGGCCTCTATATATCTGGACTGTGAAAATCCCAACAATCTCTTGGATCTATATATGTAGATTTTAATCCCCAGAATGTAGGAGGCATCACCCAGGTCCATCATGGAGAACTTTTCTGACAAGAACATCTTGATCGATTGCAGCATATGAATGCCATTTCCTATCAAGAAAATGTCATCGATGTACAAGATGAGGAATATGACAGTTCTCCCTACAATCTTCTTTTAGATATATGGCCCATCTTCGTTTTTTATGAAGTCAAATTTCTTGATTCTCTCATCAAAACAGATGTTCCAGCTCCGTGACGCCTACTTTAATCCATAAATGGATTTAAGAAATTTGCACACCTTCCCGCTGCTCCCACTATCTATGAGTCCCTCCGGCTGATCCATATAAACGTAGTCTTCTAAACTTCCATTTAGAAAAGCTGTTTTAACGTCCATTTGCCAGATATCATAGTCATGGTAGGCAGCAATGGCAAGTAGGATTCGAATGGATTTCAGCATAGCCACTGAAGAAAAAGTTTCATCATAGTCCACTCCTTCTCTTTGACGAAAACCTTTTGCAAAAAGTCTAGCCTTATATGTTTCCCTCTGTCCATCTGCACTAATCTTCTTTTTGAAAATCTATTTGCATCCAACGGGTTTTACCCCAGGTGGAGAAATATCTAAAGTCCAAACTTTGTTGGTGTACATGGACTCCATTTCGGATTGCATAGCATCAAGCTATTTATCAAAGTCCCTACTAGTAATGACCTGCTTATAACTAGTAGGATCATCTTCTTTCAAGATGCAATCCTCTCGATCCCTATCTATGAGAAAACCATAGTATCTCTCGGACGGACGAGAAATCCTACTAGACCTGTGGAGTGGTTGAGGTTCGTCCGGGAGTATTGAATTCTCTGGTTCTACCAAACCTTCAGTTTTAGTTTGTGGTTCCAGAATTTCTTCCAGTTCTACCGTGCTCCCACTAATTTCTTTTGCAAGAAACTGCCATTCTAAAAATTTGGCGTGCTGAGCAACAAACACATTCTGTTCCTCAGTGTGGTAGAACAGATATCTATAACCATTCGTTGGATATCCCACAAACTTACATAAAACTGACCGTGCCTCTAGTTTATCCGGATTATGCTTTTTAACGTAAGCCGAATAACCCCATATCTTAAATCTTTTAAGATATGGCCTTTTACCATTCCATATTTCGAATGGTGTCTTAGGTACGGATTTGGATGGAATATCATTCAATAGATATGCTGCTGTCTCAAGCGTATATCCCCAGAATGAAAGAGATAACTCGGTATTACTCATCATGGAACAAACCATATCCAATAGGGTACGGTTCCTCTGCTCTGATACACCGGTGTGCTGTGGTGTATACAGAGGAGTAAGCTGAGAGAGAATACCATTCTCCTTTAGAAAGTCTCAGAATTCCGTACTCATGTACTCTCTTCTTCAATCAGATCGAAAGATCTTGATACTTTTTCCTGTCTGGTTCTCTACTTATCTTTTATATTCTTTGAATTTTTCAAAAGCTTCAGATTTATGTTTCATAAGAAATACATATCCGAACCTCGAGAGATCATCAGTGAATGTAATGAAATACGAGAACCCACCCCTCGCTGTACAGACATCAGACCACATACATCACTGTGTACGAGTCCCAAGAGCTCTGTAGCTCTTTCTCCGTGTCCGGTGAATGGAGATTTGGTCATCTTTCCTTTGAGACAGGACTGACAAGTTTCATAAGATGAAAATTCGAACGAATTCAGATATCCATCCTTATGCAACTTACCTAATCTTTTCTCACCGATATGACCAAGTCTACAATGCCACAAGCAGGTTTCATTCGTATCGGAACTCTTTCTCGTGCGTGTGTTTTGTATATTGAAGACTGTGTTTTGATTTAGAATGTAGATACCATTACACAGTGTACCTTCTGCAACCAATACCTGATTAAGGTAAATGTTCATGATATTTCTATCTAGAACAAAGTTATATCCATCTTTATCAAGTAAAGAAACCGATATGATGTTGCAAAGTATAGAAGGTACATAATAGCAGTTGTCCAAAATCATAATATTGCCTCTTAGCAATACTAGGTGATATTCACCGACGGCAGCAGTATCAACTTGTGCTCTGTTCCCTATTCTGAAGGGCATATCACCCGGTCCAACCATTCTACTTTTTCTCAGTCCTTATAATAAATTACATATATGAGATCCTGATCCGGTATCTAGTACCTAAGAAGCAGGGTTAACCGAAAAACAGTTTTCAATAACAAATACACCTGAAGAAGATGCATTGTAATGCTTCTCCTTCAATAGGGTCATCTGGAATTCTTTACGGTTCTCTTTCTCTTGCCCATACTCGTGACGGTTGTCATAAGTTTGAGCCGAACCGAAGTTCTCCAGCCCAGTGTAATAAGCTGGTTCGGCCAAGTTAAATATTTTATAATCTTGATAAAAGCGTGACATGGTTGGTACCTGGAGAGAAAGAAAAGAAACACTCAGCGTGCAGTCTTGGAAGATTAGATTGGTTATTAGCTTATCTAATCAGGATGGCTCCCACTGTTTCCTCGAATTTTCCTTCAAACCTTTAAAAGGAAAACTAGTCAGGATCATTCGCACCTAACAAGTTCGCTAACCGTTCATCCAGGTGAGTGTTGGTACTCCGAGGGAAGTTTCCCGTGCTCTCGCACGGACTTAATTAAAATAAACCTTGTTTCCGCAAAGACGTAGCCCCGTTAACACTTTTCTAGACACCTAATAGGTTAGCTAATTGTGAAGTAAAAAATATCTCCCAAGAGTAATTTTACTCATTAGTGGGATCGGAATCCAACTGTCATCGTGTGATAACTTAGATGGAAGCCACTTTAGTTACCATACTTCAGAAGGTATTCAACACTAGAAAGTTCCCTGTATATTTGAAACTCCCAATGTGGTTTTTATACCCCTAACGGCTTATGACCTCGACTAGGTCAACATATCATAAACCGCTAGTCAAGTTCAACCCGTCAGTATCCTAGATTAATTTAGACCCACCCGCATATACCCTTGACTAGCTCAAATTGGTTATGCGGCTGTCCTAGATAATCACAACACTTGCAAGAAATAAGCGCCACTTAGCTACCGAGCACTAGGCCATGACTCGGTCAAAACACAGCACAAATACTAAGTAACACTTGTAAGAAATGACGGAGGGTTACGACTGGTTTTTGGCAAAAAACCTTTAATGTAATGAACTTGATGTCGTTGAAGGAATCGAGTGGTTTTGAAAAGGAGTGATTTAAGTTCCGCTTTTTGAAAACTAGTGGTTTTGAAGAAAATTGAATAATCTACAGTAACATAAACTTTTGCCCAAGAGGCCACTCCCCGTGAAGGGATCTAGGCTCTTGCCTCCACGAATGAGGTGCTAGATATTCCTAACCGAATACCACTATGCAAAGCGAAAGAATATGACTATAGTTTTTCGAAAAGTGGTTCTAACAACATTTTATTAGGTTTCTTTTTCTTGCATTAATTAAAATTAATGCGGTCCCATCAATTAAATCCTATCACACCAGAAAAGAATGAAAATAAAATATATGTATATACCATCCGCATTTGCCACGGGGCCCCGTCATGCACCGTTAGGTTACTTAACTACCGGCAGAGCGGGGGAAGGACTAGCGCGGATGCAAAACATATACAACATCTACTAGTGTGTGTGTGTGTGTGTGTGTATATATATATATATATATATATATAACCATTCGTCCCAAGCTTGATATAAGCAATATCATAGAACATCAATAAGTAACATGGAATAGCGGATAATTTAGGAGCTTCGGGTTTTATTTGAGCCGCAAATGAAACCCAACATTCCCCGGTCGTGTGGATAGCTTGTGTAATGAAGAATCTAGATCCCTACAAGCGCGGCAAATTACCCGCCAATCCCGGAAGTGAGGCAACCCTAATCAACAAAGTGAATGGGCCACCCAGCAATTCATGAACCCGGTAACTTGAGCACCCCTATGTGGGTCATTCTATACCTCCTATGAGTACGGCGAATTGCCCGCTAATTCTAGAGTAAGGCCCTCTCCGTCTCAACGCCATGAGATACGGGCTCGTTGCCCTCTAGAACTCGGCTATTCGAGCACCCCTTCGTGGGGTAATCCTAGTACAGAAAAAAATATATATAAATGGTGACATCGACCTTAACTCGGCCGTGCCCCAATAAAAGAATATACAAATTGGAAGAGACGGTAGTCCACAAGTCGGACGCTCGCCCCGCAATAATGAATATACAAATGAATCTAAACTGTACGACTACCATTGCACTAGGGGCTATCTAACACGACAATCCAAACAAGCCATCACATATATAGATATCACAGCAGCATAAACAAGTATGTGCAATCCCGTCTAAATGACATATAGCAAATAGACGACGTTTGAAAAACACATACACCACATCACAGAAATCAACGATGCAAAAGTTTCAAGTTCTAAACTTTCCGAGTTGGCCCAAAGTAAAGATAACACTAGATAAAATCTAGGGAAAATCAAATAAGACCAAAAATCCCAATTCTTAAAACCCAAAACACATCATGAAAACGAGGACCAACAGAGACAACAAAACCACAGGTGGCGGGGATTTGAGCATTTTGGGTGGTTTTTGTACGACCAAACTTCGTCGTTTTCATTGTGTGTCATTATACATGTCAAAAGTAAGCCTCTGCACTTGTTTAAAAAAATTTCAGAGACCAAAATATTTTCAGGACAGAGAGTGGGTTTTTGAAATCGGAATTTTCGATTTTGAAACTAAAATATCGTCTACTACTAGTTTCTAATGTTTGGGTGGCTCTGAAACTATGTTGGGATTCCTAGCGTCCTGACCGCAGCCGTTTCGGAACGAAAAACTTTGACTTTTTATAACTTTGGCTCTAGAAAACACATCCTAGAATCTAACCAAATATTAAAACCAGCAAACTATAAAGATCTAGCTACTGTGACAAGATGCTATATCTAAGATCTGTGTCCTTAGGGTCTTCACTCCTCTTCTTAAGCTCCTTGAGATCTTCTAGATTAACCTTGCTAGATGGCCTTTTTGATCTTAGATGATCCACCCGAGAATTTATGATCCAAGCTAAGCTTCACCAATGAAACAACTTAGTAACCTAGTTTGCTAATCTTAGTTACTAAGGATGTAGTGAGTTTTCTAGTGTGTTTCTATCTCTTTTCCTTCCTTGATTATCAACACATGAGATGGTAGGTTGAAAGATAAAGAAGAAGGAGGAGGAACTCAAGAAAGGCTTGAGAGGAGAGAGAAGCTCATGATGAGAAAATGAGATCAAAACTTGTGTGAAAAATAATGAACCATGATTTTGTATATCTCAATTTTCCAATATAAAATCACAACCATACTTGAATAGTTTGCACAAATGAATATTCAATTCATTTTTCAACACTATTGAAGTATGGTTCTCACCATTCTCTCCTTACTATCTTTACACCTCATTTCCATTTAAAAGAATAAACGGATAAATCAAAAATGAGGTGTCCACCTCCTAAAATGTATTCCGTATAAATACGGAATACATTATACCATATATACATACCCGTATTCGAAACAAAATACGAATACCCAATAGATAGAATAACACTACTAATATAATACTAGTATTAAATCAATATCCGATTTAACAAACCAGTTTAATCCTAAACCCGCTAGTATTATCAACCGTCTGATCGAAAACCTGGATAATACTAGAATATACATATCAAAAATATGTATATGTAAATTATTAAAACAATACGTGATTTAATAATCTTGCTTAATCCTAAGCCGGCTAGTATTATCATTCGATTAAAACCATGCACGTATAAACATACGGCCACCACATCGTCTCGCCTGAATCAGAGAAACCCTCTGTGTAGGACTCTAAAGACTCAACAGTACGCTGGCAATAGGTTTAACCACAAGCACGTCAACGACACTAGCTGTACGTAACGGCTACCCAAGTACCTATCGAAAAGAAGGCCGACGATCAAGCTCATCCGGACGCCTACTGAGTCTATCCCGGACAATCTCCGTACAGTCCGGTCTCTTTTTCTAAGAGTATCGCATACCGGGTCTAGGGGGTGGCAAACGTCAGATCCCTACTGACCCGATAAGTCATGTCGATTTGGCTCAGGACCGATCTGAGAAACTACTGATCTAACCATTAGTAAATCTCAACTGCCTTGACCAAGATCTTATGGTTCTGGCCAACTGGACACGGTGAGATATTGACTCCCAATACCGGGAGAGACAAATCCCTGACAATCACTCACTGCCTCCATGTGGCTCGAGACTGTACCCAACCAAAACCTGTTTGCAGGACTCAGTAGAGCTGTGGTAGGGTAGTGATCAAAGCACAGTGGGAACTCACACGAGACAAATAATGATCTTAGGTCCGAAAACTAACCTATACTCATGCCACTTGAGAACCGCTATCTGACGATAGGTATAATTCCATCTAGAGGTTCCCGGTGAGTCTGTCCAGTGTACTCACCCCCAGTAAGCACCTGGATACAATCTTAGGTGATCGCATCAATGGCCGTGGGACCAACCATCGTCTCTCGTTGGGGTCTAGAAACTTATACACAACTCTACTCTGGAATATCGATACTCGGTCTCGATATTCCTGCGACTTGGGACCTTTAAGGATGTGCTTATGCAATACTCATCTCCCACAAGTATGATCGCCATCATAACGCTGGTAGTCAAGAAAAATCCTACGGGTTTTATCACCATGTATCCGTCATTTGTGATATTGAGTATAATATATGCACATGTTAAGATAAAGTCAAACCATAATAGTGTACTACTGTATCGAGTCTTTATCAATATATATAAGCAATATAAAACAGCAAGAGAAAGAAATACACATTTTAAGACAGAGACATCTCAAATAATATACTATATATAACTGAGTATGATTGTCCTGTACATATATATCTCTAGTATCCTATACAATACAGTCCTCTAGGGCATACATATCCAACAGTTTGAAAATAAAATAGCTAATAAATATCATGTGCTCATTCTAATCTTTGTGGTAGTTTATGGTTAAAATGTTGTAGTAAACTCATGGGGTAAGGACCTACCCCACTCACATACACTATGGTTTCACAGCACGATACCTTGGTTACATATTTTATCTAAAAGAAACAATTTTCATTAAAATACCCTCGCTTTTAAACACTTTTTATGAATCGCTATTTTAAAATTTTTGCAATTACGTCTTTACAACCCTTGTTAGGGAACCCGTTTGTGGATGGTGCGGATTCGTATGTCCTTGGGATAGTATAGCGACATGCAGAACTCTTCACGGACAATTCGGTCTCGAAAAGAATAAAATACGATTTTAAAGAAATACAACTTTTTAAAACAAGTTAAATAATTGAAAAATTATATAAATCATAAATCCGTATTTTCAATAAAAACAAATTGTGGAAACTATATTTTTAAATGAAAGATTAAAGTTATACAAAAATACCATCAAGTTTCCAAAAAAGTGGTATTTTTCATTAAAATATCATAAGCTTTAAAAGCTAGTTTTGACACTAAAATATCACAAAAATATAAAAAAATATTTTTATACAAAAATCTTGACATTTTAATTAACTTATATTTATTACAAACATATTCGAGATTTTAGAACGAATTAAAAACCCTCGAGCATTTTTATACGACTTTTTATAAAAAATACTCTAGAAATCAAAAGATTAGTCTAGGTTACATATTTAGGTTCCAGATTGGTTTGAATGGTATCTTCTTTTGTCAGTTGTCTCGGGGTTACCGGAGACAATGATATACCACTTGATTCTCCCTAAATATAGACCATAATCTTTGGATGGAAATTATCAAATGACAATTGTCTTTGAAAAAGACACAAATTCTACCATTCATATGCAACAGTTGTCGATATTTTCCAAACTCAAGAAATTCACAAGATTAAATCTATTAATAAGATATGACTATAATCTACATACAAACTCGAATCTAAACTCGAACCTAATTTTGAACTTGAACTCGAACTTGAATTTGAACTAGAACTTAAACATGAACGCAATATCTACTCTTGAACTGACTTGACTCGAACCATGAATATAACTTGATATGAATACATGAACACTTGACATGAACTCAATCTTGCAACTTGATATATTCATAAATTTGAGCAAGACTGGTAAGTTTAACTATAATTTAGAATACGTGGGGTGTTGGGGTAATTTAAGTATGAGTCCAACAGAATCTCAGGAGTCCCTCCTAGATCATGAATCCATATCTACTAACATAAACAATTTATCATGAGGGCCCGTGTTTTCTTGCTCCTGAATTATAACCCATTGAGTTTGAATATTTCAACACTAGATTGAATTCCCGTTACTAAAACTTGATTTGGGCCCGTGATTCCTTACTCCTGAATTACAGCCTGTTGAGTTCGAGAACACTCTTAAAATTGGTTAATATTCATACTTGAACCGACGTTAAGTTAGATTACCTTTGTAGAGACTTCTTAGAACACTTACATTCACTTCATGTTTACTATATTTACACTACACAGCCATGCTACATTTGGTTGTTATGCTCATATTATATTACCTTGCTTATATAATTTCTTTTACATTGTCATGTTATATTAGAACTGTCATGCAATATTAATTGTATGATTAACTACCATATTATTCCATCTATCCTTCTATTTGGTCATTATACTTTTATACTTCCCACCTTTCCTTGGGGACTTACTGAACGCAAGTTCGCTAACGGGCATCCACCCATCTCTTTCTTTCTTTTGGATATTCATCATATAGTTTAGAGACTGAGGAGATAGAAGCGACTGTGGAGGATTACGACCAGCTGGTTTCACAGGACGATTTCTAGTTTTCTTTTTCAGCTCTAGTATCAGTATGCCACCGGTTTACACATTTCATATTATTGTACTTTGATTTCAGTTATCTTGTATCCCAACTATGTGAGAATTATGAATATAAATAAAGTTGTTGAAATTTAAATCACATGTTAATTTCTTATCATTTTTATATTGCTTATTTATGCTTAACGTGTTTGTTTCGAGAAAGGACATTCTCGGAATAAATACGTCGTGAGCCTAGTCACGTGCCGTTACCGCTCTTTTAGGAAGTGAGGCGTGACAGATACTATGATGATTTTTAGGGGTGTTCGTATTGTCATGAAGGCGAAGAGGGTGAGAAATCTGTATTTTCTTCAGGGACGGACAGTCGTAGGAGATATTGCTAAAGTTTCTACTGGTTCAGGTGGTTTAGACTCCGTCAAGGTGTGGCAACCATGATTGGGTTATATTGGTGAGGTGAGTTTAGAGGGGCCTCAAAAGATGCGGTCACTTGGTGGTGTAGAAATCAACATGAGAGATCATCGGGAGGACTGTGTTCAAGGGAAGAAGACAAAGATAGTTCCGGCACCGGTTTGTTCTTAAGATGGAGTTAGACATCAGGATTCATTCATTGATGGCTTCTCGAGGAAGTTGTGAGTGTACGTTCTAAAGCATGAGATTGAGAACTTTGATATTTTTAGGAAAGCTGTTATGGAGAAGTGGTTCGGAAAGTGTGTGAAGGTTCTTCGTTTCGATCATCGTGGAAGGTTTTACAAGTTAGAGAGTATCGTGTATCACACCACTTTTGATCCTAGATATATTGACAGAGTAGAGCTGATGGTTCAGATAGTGTTTGGGAAAAACAAGTATTCACAGCTTATGACCGAAGTTCTGAGGGAGTTTCGGGTGAATGCCCCATCTACTATCGAATATCTCATCGATCGGCCACCAACGATGGCAGTAGACAGGATAAATTCTTAAAGATGAATGGACTAAAGGGGCTAGGAATTACTCAGGGCTTCATAATTCTAGATGCGGAGTAAAAGAGTACAGGTCGTGGTGTCCTGATTGTTGGAGATAGTACCCTCAGAGTCAATTATTGGATCACAGGCACGTGATTGCAATGATTGAGGGAGGTCCTGTCCCAGTAGGACAGTCTTACTCAAGATGATAGTATGCTATCCTGTTTATCTCTATCATCGTGTACTGCTTTAGGCGACCTTACGAGTCGCTATTATACGTTGATAGAGCCCTTAGGATTCTTGCTTGACGGCCAGTAGTATGATGGCGATCATATACGTGGGAGCTGGAGTCTATAAGCACAGCCTTAAAAGGTCCCTAGTCGTGGGAGTTTTGAGACTGGGCATCGATACTCCATTAGTAGACTAGTGTATCCAGTCGAGACCCCGACGAGGGGCGGTGGCCGGTCTCACAAGCCACTGGTGTCAGTTGGTTCACCTAAGATGTATACAGGTGCTCATTGGGTTATGAGTACACCGGACAGGACTCGCCGGGAACCTGCTAGTTGGGATTATACTAGACATCAGATAGCAGTTCCCTGGTGACATGAGTACAGGTTAGTTCATCGACCTGAGATCGTCATTTGTCTCGTATGAGTTCCCACTGTACTTTGATTACTACCCTACCACGGCTCAAAGGAGTCGTGCAAACAGGTTTTAGTTGGGTATAGTCCCGAGCCACATGGAGGCAGTGAGCGGATCTGCAGGGGTTCGTCTCTCCCCGTATTGGGGGTGAGGTCGCGCTGTGTCTAGGAGAGCCATTACACAAAGCCCTCGGCCGAGGCAGGAGATTTACTGGTAGGTATTCCAGTAGTATCTCAGGGTGTTCTGGGCTACACTCCGATATGACTTGTACCGCTTTTGGGGGTCTGACTTTTACCAACCTCCTAGGCCCGCCATGCGATACTCATAGACGAACGGACTAGACTGTACGGATATTGTCACTGACAGGCTCAGTAGGGTGTCAGGATGAGTTCGCTCATCGACGTCCCTTTTGGTCAATAGCTGGTGGCCCGTCACGTATGGCTAATACCTCTGACGTGCTAGTGGTTAAATCCACAGCCATAGTATTGACGAGTGTTTAGAGTCCACCACACACTCAGTTACTCAAGTTTCGGGCGAAACGTTGTAGAGGCCGTATGGAGATATGGCAGGGTTCGATCAGATACGTGCGGTATTGCACGGATCGTGATCGGACGGATTTTACTAGCCGGTTTTGGTTTAAGCCGGATCCTAGTATTAGACAGTGTAGATTTTGTCTCGTTGCATTTGTATTCAGTGGGAATACAAATGCGGGCATGTATATGCAGTAGTGGGGTTTTCCTGTAATTTATTACGGGATCAGTTTTCTGAAGTTGCCAGTTTGCATTCCGTTCCGGCCGGTTTTTCCTTTGTTCCTTCACGGCCGGACTTTTTCGATGGAGGGACTAATTTGCAATTGTGCAAATTAGTATTTGTGGAGGGGGTCCTTTGTATTTGTGTGGCTTCATGATGAGATTCCTTTTGAATCAACTTTTTGCTTTAAATGGAAAAGGATTTGATTAGAGTGTGATTTGAGATGGTTATCATTTGCTTTATGATGTGGTCACCCCCTTTTGATCTCCTACACTCACCTCCCTTCTTGGGTTGCTTTTTCCCACTCCCATTTGAGAGGGGCCGGCCACAATGAGAGAGGGAGAGAGATATTTTCATTTTGGTGGTGGCTCATATTTCTCCATCTCATTCTTCATGTTTGGAAAAAATGAAAGCACCATTTTTTCTTTAACCTCATTCCTCCATATCAAATGGCAACTTCACAAACCCAAAAGAGACAAGCCTCTACACTACAACCTACAGTACCCTTGGACGCGTCGGCTAGCCAACTTCGCGCCCGAGTTGCCTCGGTCCAGAGGTGGGAGCCCGTATACGAACCCGGCTACGTGGTGCCTTTCCGACGAGGAGGTGACGACCGGAGATTCCGCGGGAGATCGGGACGACGACGAGAAGACCGAAGGACACGGATCGCTCGGTATATCTCTTACCCCATCTCTTGTTAGCTAGTATAGGTTAATGGTTACGATCTGGGTTTTATTGTCCGCGGCAGCGCCGGTTTAAAGTTAAGAAAAAATTTTGATTCCGCATTTTGGCCTCGGATAGACGGCCGGGGCGCTGCCGTGGCGCAATACTGATACTGAGGGTAGAGTAATCAGCTGATATATAGTTGTCGAGTCTGTGATGTCTCGAAGAAAGCTTACTTGGGCAAATGGTGAGCAGAGAACAGAGCCACCGGGTCAGGTGGTGTTCGGGGCTTCATTCCTGATTACAGATGAGGTGGTCGGTACTTCGATTCAGAGGGAGAGTCTGGTACAACCAGTTGTGCAGAGACCTATAGGAATTAGGGGCATGAGAGAGGCTGGGGACAAGCCTCCGAGTATATGGGATCGAGAGTTCGACGGAAAGTTTGCATAGGAAATTCGTGGCATTGATATTGCCATGGATGGGAAGTTGCACCGGTTGCAACAGTGTATCAAGCAGGTTCTCGCTCGGTATGAGAGAGAAGGCTCGGACCGTGTCTTATTATTTAGTGGGACACTTCGGATTGACGTCATCATCAATGATAGTTGGTGATGGGGACAGATGGAGGTCGAGAATGGGTTATGAGAACACAGATGCAGTTTCAGGTAGATCGACACTTCATATTGTTATGACTGCATCGACAGGGGAGGCAGGGTTGTTAACAGTCTTGGAGGCGGTTAGGAAAACCATGTATTTGCGAAGATTGTATGTTTTGAGTGTTCCACAGGAGGTGAGAGTGTTCTTTTTAGAGGATGGGAAGATAGTTATGGATCTTACGAAAGTTGGTACCCATTAGAATCTAACAGTTACATTTTTTGAGATAGTTCCGAGTATCGAGTTCAAGTAGTGTTTGGACTTGATCTTCCTAGTCGATTGATGAGGGCACGACGACGACGAGAGCAGGAGTCCAAGGTTTTCAAGAAAGTGTTGAGATATGGGGAATTTGCATCAAGGTGGTGATTGTTGATTTTTTATGGAAATTTCCAAATCCTAAATCAAGTCCTGGTCGGTTTAGAATTTGATTCGAAGTTTTGAAAGATTTGGAAAGACAAATTTGGTTTGGATTTGATAAGTATTTTGGATAGATTTTTGTTGCCTAATTAGGGCTCTTAAACCAAGTCTTTTTTGGTCTTTCATGTAGACTATAAATATAAAGCCAAACAGCCTAAGGTTTTTAGAAGAGAGTTCCCAATATTTCTCCACAATTAAAAAGGGGTAGTCGTAAAACCAAGAGAGAGAAAAGATAGGTTTTGTGAGAACTAGGAAAATACTTGTATTGGGCAATCATCGTAGAGGGCAGTTCTTATGTAATTCTTTTTTGATAGTGAAAATTTCGTTGTCAGTTTGCATAATTAGGTGCAAGTTGTGCCGAACCTAAGTAAATCTTGTTTTTTTGCTGTTTGGTGTGCTTTTTGATAACTTGTATTGTTTTGATAGTTATTCGGTAAGTATTTTTTAAGTAGATTCGAATCACGCGATGATGATAGATATTCCACTGCGACTCTTAGCGTGATTTGTGATTCCTTTGAGTATCACGAGTATAGAAATTATAACAAATAAAACAACCTTGAACGAGTGACATAATCCACGTATACAAAGTTCATGACATAATCCTTTTTATTTATATTACTACTTAAATTAAAGTCATTAATGTCATGCTACCAAGTTACACCTAAGACCTGCTCCTCTGTCCGCTATTTACAGAGCATGAGCTACTCAACACAATAATTATACAACCCTTTTTTTATTACATATTAAAAGAAGCTTGCAAGATTTTGTTAGGCGTCACTGATTACGTTAATACTAATTTCTTATAATTTCGACATGGCATAGAAGGATCAAGGTTGAAATTTTCGTCAAGAAACAACTATAACAAAAAAGATGTTGGTCTCCTCGAAACATACCTCTATGTGGACAAAGCCTAATAAATTGGTAAAATTAAGGAGCAAATGGAGATTAATATTTAGTTAAAAGCCATATTAATTAATAGCATCTCGATTATGTGGAGTCAATTTGCCATTGACTTAATATGTGGTTAGCGGGTGTTCCAAAGAGAATTTGGGTTTGTTTAGCATTGCTATAATTATATTATATTTTAGCTATAACGGAAACTCTAGATGCTTTGCTTGATGAAGAATTAATCAAATTATTTATTCATTATTTTTATTTTTATTTCGGTAAGGGCACCCCTTCGATACGGCACCGCCCACAAAATGAATTGAGTCATTGCATTGTCAAAGCACAGGGTCTTTGGCCAAATCTTGCCTAAGTATTTGGATTAATGAGCCCATCTCACTTAAGAGAGATCTCAATCCTCACACCTTCTTGCTTTAAGAAAAGAAATTAAGACTGGTCTCCTCGTTCTTCTTGTGTGGTTGAGATGAGGTGAGATTCTTGACAAAATCTCATCCCTCTGCGGCGACTCCTAATGACTATACCCACTAATACTTTAACCAATAATTGATCAATACCATCTCTCTTGATCTACATATAAAAATTTACGTAGCTTGAAGCATTGCAGACTATGACTATGCGAATTGAACGAATTTAACCTTTCTGTAATTGATTATTTCCCCCAAACATGTCATTCAAGATTTCAGGGTTTCAAAATATTGGAATTTTTATACACGTTGTTCATCGAATTGGGCGTTGACGGGTCATCTCATGCTCGGGATCTCATTGCGCATAATAGGAACTAAGACACACTGGAAAATCCTACACAATTGGTTATAATGGAGGATTGTTGTGATGCCTCACATTCGATCCCTTTGATCTCTGACGATTTCCCTATGATCCGGAGTTATCGCGAAATTGCAGAGATTCGATGTTATCTGCAAACAGACGTCTGGAGCTGAGAGCTGCGTTCGTCGAAGGACAGACGTAGCGCTCTGGCAATTTTGGACGTGAAGGCCAGACGTCTGAACATCCTTGTTCAGACGTCTGGTTATGCTCTGGAGTTTTGAAGATACTTGAGCAGATGTCTGCCCATTCCTTATACAAACATCTGTCGTATTGGGCCGGCTGTTATTTCCTTAGTTAGGAAATTTATTATTTGGATAAAAATTTTGTATGCTATATATATGATATCTTGTTTTAATCCAAGATCTGATAGCTTTTGAATATTTGTGAGAGAATCTCTTATTTTGAGAGAGTTGGGGTTTATTTGGGAAGGATTTGTATTACTCCATCGATTTGTACTTCTCCAAATTTGATATTAATAAAGCTTCGTCTTCGCCAATTAATAAGTTCTTATATTCTCTATCTTGCTTATGGATTTGATTACTTTTCGTTATCGTTTGGTTTGTGCTTCCTGATCTCCTTTGTCGCAACAATCTGGTATCAGAGCCTTTTGTTATTATTTGGGGTCTTTTGAATTGAACCATTAGGTATTCAATATTGCGATCTAGGTCAACATGGGTAATGACAACTATGTGCTCTTCTCCACTTTCTTAGATCGTGATTTTGAAGTTTAGAGTTCGTTAGCACATCGTGTTTTGTTGATCCCACATCATATCTCCGACAATCATGAAGTTCGATATTGAAAAGTTTGATAGAAATATGAGTTTTAGTTTGTGGCAACTCCGTATGGTTGCCGTTTTAATGCAAAACAATTTGAAGAAGGCGATTCTAAAGAAGAATAAAAAGCCTTCTACCATGACGGAGAAAGCTTGGGAGGAGATGGATGAGAAATCCCTCACAGCTATCCACTTGTGTCTTACTAACGAAGCTGCACAAGAAGTTTTGGTGGAAAAGACGGTGGCTGATTTGTGGAATAAATTGGAGGAGTTATATCTAAGGAAGTCTATCACGAATCGACTCCTGTTGAAGCAGCGTCTGAACACACTTCGCATGTCAGAAAGCTCTCTAATAAAATCTCACATCGGTGAGTTTAATGCGATCATTACGGATTTGGATAAGATCGACATTAAGATAGATGATGAAGAACAATCCCTGTTCTTTTTATGTTCGTTGCCACCCTCTTATAAGCACTTTCGTGACACCATAGTTTATGAACGAGACACGATCTCGATCAAGGATGTTAAGGAGAATTTGATGAGCAAAGAAAAAATCGATAAGGAGTTGATTTCCACCGAAACCGATTGTTCATCGTCTGGCTTATTTGTTCGAGGGCGAGCGGAGAAGAGAAATCCAGAAGCAAATAGGAAGAAACCACGGTCGAAATTTAAGGCTAAGAACATGACATGCAATTATTGTAAAAAGAAGGGGCGCTTCAAGGTCAATTGCTTTAAATTGTAGAACAAGCTATAGCAGGAAGACAAATCGAAAAAGGAGTATTCGGCAGAGATGAGTATAACGGAAGGAGAATGAGATCTTCTTGTAGTTCTTGATAGCGCACATCAATCCAAGAACGAGTGAATTATGGATTCTAGTTGTTCCTACCACATGTGTCCAAATAGGGATTTGTTTCCCACCTATTAGTCTATTGATGGTGGAGTGGTTTTGATGGACAACAATAGCTCGTGCCGAATAATTGGCAAAGGGACAATCCAAATCAAGATGTTCAATAGAGTTGTGAGAACGTTGGCGGAAGTCAGGCATATACCTGATTTGAAGAAGAATCCCATCTCCTTTGTTGCACTCAACGACAAGGGTTATAAGTTTTCCGCTGAAAGTGGAGTTCTGAAGGTAACCAAAGGTGCTCTCGTTGTGATGAAAGGCTTGAAGAAATGTTCTTTATATTGGTTTCAGGGTTCGACGACTTCCAGATTGGCGGCTATTTCATCATCCAAATCTATGACGGATTCAGATACTACCAGATTATGGCAAATGAGACTCGGGTATATGAGTGAGAGAGGTTTGGCTGAGTTGTCGAAGCAGGGTTTGCTTGGTGATAAGAGAACGACGAAGCTGGAGTTTTGTGAACATTGCGTCTTTGGGAAGAAAAAACGAGTTAGCTTCAGTTTGGCGGTGCACAACACGAAAAGTACTCTCGATTATATCCATTCGGATTTTTAGGGACTCTCTCCGGTTGCTTCTAAAGGAAATGGTGCCAAGTATCTGCTTACCTTCATTGATGAATTTTTTAGAAAGGTTTGGGTCTACTTCTTAAAATGCAAAAGTGATGTGTTTACTATATTCAAGCAATGGAAGACGTTGCTTGAGAAGCAGACAGAGAAGCCGGTCAAGAGACTAAGGACATGTAACGGGTTAGAGTTTTGCGGTAAAGATTTCAATGATTTCTGCAAAAACAAAAGGATAGTTCAGCATCATACCGTTGTCTACACGCCACAGCAGAATGGAGTCGCGGAGCGGATGAACCAGACTTTTTTAAAGAAAGCGCGGTGCATGTTGTCCAATGCAGGGCTCGGAAAGAAGTTTTGGATAGAAGCAGTAAATACGGCATGCTATGTTGTGAATCGTTCACCTCATACATTACTAGGTAGTAAGACAGCAGAGCAGGTATGATCGGAAAAACACGTCGATTATTTCAACACTTAAGGTGTTTAGTTGCCCCGCTTATGCACATTGCCGTGAAGGCAAGTTGGATCCTCGAGCGAAGAAGTGCATATTTCTTAGTTATGCTACCAGGATAAAGGGTTATAGATTATGGTGTTCAGATCCAAAGTCACCTAAATTTATGATTAACAGAGATGTGACGTTTGATGAATCTTCTATGTAGAAGCCAAACAACAAGGAATCTCCAGTTGAAGACGATTCGAAGAAGGATGAGCCGAGAGTTAATATTGAAGTCGGTGAGAGCTCGGGTTTGCAGGAGATCTCTCCTTCACCATCGTATGAAGAAGCTCATGATGAGCAGTCTCATGATGAGGAGTATTTGGTCGCTCGTGACCGACAAAGAAAGGATATTAGACCGCTATAGGGATATGGCTACGATGATCTAGTGTCGTAGGCGCTTTCCGTTGTAGAGACAGTTGATGGTAGCAAGCCGACAAGTTATAAAGAAGCCATCTCATTTGATGAAGCAACTCGTTGGCTGGTCGTTATGAATAAAGAGATTGTGTCTCTTCACAAGAACTAAATTTGGGAGCTCGTGAAGCCCGAAGAAGAAAAAAAGATAGTTGGTTGCAAGTGTGTTTTCAAGAAGAAAGAATGTGACCAAGAGGTATTGGATACGAGGTATAAGGCATGATTGGTAGCTAAATGCTATTTTCGGGTGCAGGGAGTTGACTTTAATGAGGTGTTTTCTCTGGTTTTTAAACACACCTCTATACGTGTCTTGCTCGGTTTGGTAGCTATGTAAGATTTGGAGCTCAAGCAGCTCGATGTGGATTGCATTCTTGCATGGTGATTTGATAGAGAAGATCTACATGCAACAGCCTGAGGGTTTTGAAGTTGAAAGCAAAGAAGAACACATTTGTTTGCTAGAGAAATCTCTCTACGGTTTGAAGCAATCACCTAGATATTGATATAAGAAGTTTGACTCCTTCATGATAGATATTGGGTTTACAAGAAATAAGGGTGACGACTATGTTTATTGTAAGAAGCTCGCCGATGGTTCTTTCATATACTTGCTACTATATGTTTATTTACCGCCGAAAACTGTCAGACAATCTGGTGTTGAACGTCTTGTCTGAATTTGGGAGCAGATGCATAGGTTTTATCCATCCACCTCTCCGAAGATACCAAGTTGATTTATGGTACCGTATATCCGAGGTTTGGATAGATGCGACCGATGTACCTGACTTCAGATTCCCTCTCACGAATGAGAAGTTTATTGATTGTGGGGATGCTTTTTCCTGCAGGTGCAAGCCCCTTGTTCGCACTTACCTAAGTGTGTATCAATATGAAGTGCACACTTGATGAAAAATGACTATGATGACTTGCACGCTTATATACGTGTGCACATGAAAGCTAATATGTGACACGTGTGCACATGCTAACGACGAAATCCTATAATAAAAGCAAAGCCATTTCAGCACAAAACAAAAAAGGAGTGCGAATATAAAAGTGTAGGGTTATTTAGCACAACAACAAGGTTTCGGGAGGCAGCGTCCATGCCATTTTCAAATTTTTGCCATGCTACTTAACCCTAACCCTAGAATCTTAACTAAAGATTTAGACGAAACGATATGTAAACAACTTTACAACTAAGTGAATGCGGAATACAACCTTTGTAGACCGGTCCTTGAAATGCTCTGTGTAGAAGTCTCTTCGCTGCGAGTAAAGATCTCCCGAACTCTTGAGAGGCTCCACAAGGTGAAAGATGCAAACTTGCATGAAGTCTTCAAAGCTAAAGATAATCTAATTTGAGGAGAGACTAACTCAAGCTATCTCTTCACTAATTAGGGATTAGTAAAGCTAACACCCTAAACTAAATGGCTAATCTAGTAGAAGATGATGAAGTAGGAATTTTGCTCACTTTAGATTACTTTTTCTCACTATTTTTCCTCACTTGCTCAAAAGCTAGAGAATTCTCTCTTGAGCTTGAAGAAGATGAAGCAAATGAAAAATGAGAGAGTGAATGGCAACCATGGATGATAAATATCTCATATAACCCTTTTAGAGAATAAACCATGGGTAAAGATTAAGGTTGGGTCAATAAATATCTAGTGTAAGACAAATAGAGTGGACTAAGTCAAGGGTTTCCACAAGCTTCCAAAGCTTGCAACCATGCTTAATTCCCACCAATTTATATTTGCACTAAATAAATTAAAACCCTAATAATCTAATGGCATGGTATAAGTCTCATACACCCATGTAGTGTGTATCATCAAGCATGACACAAAAAGAAAACACAAATAATATATATCACATATATATAAAGTGTGCACATGTGAGAATAGAAAAGTATAAGTGAGCAAATATTAGTTAATGTAAATTAGCATATCAAATATACAATTATATATTAAATTATCAAATCAACATTTGATTTAATAATCCAACTATATCACATATAACCGACTAATATAATATGTATAATCCTATCGATTCAACACTTGATTCAATAACTCGGCTATATCACATATAATCGACCGATATCACATATCACGAGAATAGAATACGGTATCATATACTCGTATTAATCTCGGTCCCACACATATCAATATGTGCTCCTACTTTGTTCTGCCTGAGCCAGTAAACCTCTGTGTAGGACTCTAAAGGCTCGTCAATACGCCGGCAGTAGGTGATGATCACATCAAGCACCTATAAGCCATCAGCGGTACTAGCTGGACGTAACGGCTACCCGGGTATTGAGCGATCAGAAGATCAACAAGCAAGCCTTCTCATACTCTTGTAAAGCCTGTCAGTAACACTACCGTACAGTCCGGTCTCTTCGTTTGATATGTCGCATATCCAGTCTAGGGGTGGTGATCGTCAGACCCCAGTAACCGATAAGTCGTGCCGATGTGAGGCTCATAACGGGTCGAGAAACTACTGATAACACTTACCAGTAGATCTCCATTTCATCCATGGCCAGGGACTTCCTGTTATAGCTAATCGAACACAGCCCAACATCAACTCCCAATACCGGAAGAGACGAAACCCCTCCTATCGCTCATTACCTCCATGTGATTCGGGATTGTACCCAAAAGCCACCGTTTTGCACGTTCTCTTGAACGTGGTAAGGTAGAAATCAAAGCACAGTGGGAATCACACAAGACTCTATGACGATCTCGGGTCTACAGACTAACCTGAACTAGTGTCACCAGAGAACTGCTATCTGACGATAGTCATAATACCAACTAGGAGTTCTCGACGAGTCCGTTCAGTGTACCCAGACTTCACTGAGCACCCGTATACCATCTTTGATATCAAACACTAATGGATGTGGGATCATCCATCGCCCATCATATGGGTCAAGAAGAGTATACGCTAGTCTACTCTGGAGTATCGATGCCCTGTCTCGATACACCCTCGACTAGGAACAATTAAAGGATGTACTTGTGAACTACCATGGCCCCACTCGTATGATCTCCATCATAGTCCTAGAAGTCAAGTACACATCCTAAGGGCTTTATCAACATGTGAGAGCAAGGCAGTATCACAATACAAATCTACATGTTAAGAAAAAGAGCAACCAGATAGTATACTATCATGTCAAGCAAGAAAGTCCTCTCTATATATATCCAAGCATCCACTATAATATACATCATATGTACAATAATGGTCAAATTGTATTTAGGGTATGGCCTGTGTGAGTGGATCCGCTGTGTTGTCCTTCGTGTCAACTCTCCTGATCTCGATCTCCCGGCGATCAACTATCTCCCAGATCAGGTGATACTGCCTCAGAATATGCCTAGATCTCTGATGGGACCTGGGTTCCTTGGCCAAAACCACAGCTCCATTGTTATCACAATACAAAGGTATTGGATGCTCGATGGACGGAACCACACCAAGTTCGTTTATGAACTTCTTCATCCAGACAGTCTCTTTGGCAGCATCGTTGGCAGCGATGTATTCAGCCTTCATCATCGAGTCTGCCACGGTTTCCTGTTTGGAACTCTTCCAACAAACCGCCCCTTCATTGAGGGTAAAGACAAATCCCGAGTCCGACTTAGAGTCGTCCTTATCACTCCGGAAGCTCGAATCGGTAAAGGACTCCACTTGGAGTTGACCGTTACCATACACCAAGAACATCTCTTTAGTCATTCTCAAGTATTTGAGAATGTTCTTCACATCTGTCCAGTGACTCTCTCCTGGATCTATTTGATACCTACTCACTACACTTAGTAAGTATGCTATATCGGGTCTGGTACATAGCATTGCGTACATGATAGAGCCTACTACCGAAGCATAGGGTATCCCTTGCATGCGAGCTCTCTCTAAATCAGTCTTGGGAGACATCTCTTTGGAGAGAGTGAGTCCCGTGATCGTGGGTAAATTCCCACGCTTGGATTCTTCCATACTAAACCTCTTTAGTACGGTGTCAATGTACCTGGATTGGGACAATCCCAGTATCCGTTTAGATCTATCTCTATAGATCTTAATCCCCAAGATGTAGGAGGTATCACCTAGATCTTTCATTGAGAATCTATGTGATAAGAAGAGCTTGACCGAGTGCAGCATAGGAACATCATTTCCTATCAAGAGTATGTCATCCATGTACAATACGAGGAAGATAACCTTACTCTTTGCCACCTTCTTGTATATACAAGGTTCATCTTCGTTCTTGATGAAGTCAAACTCTTTGACTACAACATCAAAACAAATGTTCCAACTCCGTGATGCATGTTTTAACCTGTAGATGGATTCAAGCAGCTTGCACACATTTCCGCTGCTCCCGGTATCTACGAAGCCCTCTGGCTGAGTCATGTACATGCACTCTTCTAAATCACCATTTAGAAAGGCGGTCTTAATATCCATTTGCCAGATTTTGTAGTCATGGTATGCAGCGATGGTAAGTAGGATCCAAATGGACTTAAGCATAGCCACTGGAGAAAAGGTTTCATCATAATTCACACCTGGTCATTGACGAAAACCTTTTGCAACAAGTCTAGCTTTGAAAGTCTCAACTTTTCCATCTACACCAAGTTTCTTCTTAAAGATCCATTTGCTCTCGATGGGTTTTACCCCTTCAGGAGCAACTTCCAAAGTCCATACTTTATTGGTGTACATGAATTCCATCTCAGATCACATTGCATCCAGCCACTTCACAGAGTCCCCACTCATGATGGCCTTCTCGAAGCTAGTTGGGTCATCATCTTCCATGACGCAATCCTCGCTCCCACCATCAATGAGAAAACCGTAGTATCTCTCAGGTGGATGAGAAACCCTACTAGATCGGTGGAGAGGCTAAGGTTCGTTGGCAACTATCGAATCTTCCGGTCCTACCAAATCTTCTGTCGTAGTTTGTATCGCTGGAACATCTTCCAGTTCTACCTCCTCTCCACTAATTTCCTTTGCAAGAAATTCATTTTCTAGAAAGGTGGCATACTGAGCAACAAAGTGGTAGAAGATATGTCCTCGCGAATGCTTGGGATATCCTAAAAACTTGCACAGAACTGACCTTGCCTCGAGCTTGTCCGGATTTTGCTTTTTAACATAGGCCGGGCAACCCCATATCCTACAAAAATTAAGACACGGTCTCTTCCCCTCCCATATCTCATATGGAGTGGTAGGCACCGATTTGGTTGGAACTCTATTCAATAAGTATATGGCCGTCTCAAGAGCATATCCCCAAAAAGAAATAGGAAACTCAGCAGTGCTTATCATAGAGCGCACCATATCTAATAAGGTGCGATTCCTCCTCTCCGATACACCGTTGTGCTGTGGTGTATACGGAGGAGTAAGCTGAGAGAGAATCCCATTCTCTTTTGGATAGTCCAGGAACTTATTGCTCAAGTATTCTCCTCCTCGAGCAGATCGAAGGATTTTAACACTTTTACCCGTTTGTTTCTCGACTTCATGTTTACATTCTTTGAATTTCTCAAAAGTTTCAGACTTGTGTTTCAATAGGAACACATGTCTGTATCTTGAGAGATCGTCAGTGAATGTAATGAAGTACGAGGAACCATTCCTGGCATGTATAGACATGGGACCGCATACATCACTATGTATTAGTCCCAAGAGTTCCGTAACTCTTTCTCCGTGTCCTGTAAACGGAGTTTTAGTCATCTTGCCTTTGAGACATGAATGGCAAGTTTCATAAAATGACAATTCAAATGGATTCAAATATCTATCTTTATGTAACTTAGCTAGTCGTGTCGCATTGATATGACCTAGTCTACAATGCCACAGGAAGGATTCGTTCATTTTTGAACTCTTCCTCTTGTGTGTGTTCTGTACATTAAGAACTGTGGTTTGATGTAGAACGTATATGCTATTATTTAACGAGCCTGATCCAATCAACTTTTGATTCGGGAAGATATTCATAACATTATCCTGTACTACAAAATTATATCCTTCTTTACTTAATAAAAAAACTGATATAAGATTGCATATCAGGGTTAGAATGTAATAGCATTCGTTCAGAATTAATGTATTACCATTTGGTAATACAAGGTGATATTCGCCAACTGCTTTAGCTGCAACATTTGCACCATTCCCTACTCTTACGGAATGATCACCCATTCCCAGTTCCCTACCTTTCTTTAGCCCATGTAACATATTACATATGTGGGATCCCGATCCGGTATCTAATACCCAGGACGTAGAGTGAACCGAGAAACAGTTCTCGATAACTAACACACCCGAAGAAAATGCATCAACATGCTTATTCTTTGTTTGGGCGGTATGGGAATCTGGATATGTCCCTATTCCCTGCTCAATCTTATAACAATTATAAGAAAGAACGGAACCAACGTTCCCCTGCTCAGTATAACAAGCGGGTTCAGTCAATACATCCATATTATTATCTTGATTAAGGCCTGACATGGTCGCTACCTGGAGAGAGAGAGAAGAAAACACTTTAGCGTATACTCTTGCAAGATTAGATTGGTTATTATCTTATCTAATCAGGATGGCTCCCACTGTTTTTTTTTCCAAATCTTCCTTCAAACCCTAAAGGGTAAGACTAGCCGGGATTAATTACACCTTACAAGTTCGCCAATCTTTCGGCCAGTCCAGTGTTGGTACTTTGAGGAAGGTTCCCCGTGCTTTCGTACGGACCTAATTAAAATAAACCTCGTTTTCCAGAGGTATAACCCCGTTAACACCTTTCTAGACACCTACTTGATTGGCTAATTGTCAGGAGTAATTCTTACTCGCAGTGGGTATCGGGATCCAACTATCTCATAGAAAGTATGCAATCTCATTGCAAATTTCAACACTTTAAATTCCCGACAATATTATTCTCTAGCGCCCTATGACCTTGACGGAGGTCAACAAACTATAGGCTGCTAGTCAAGTTCAATCCGTCATTTCCTGATTGAATTAAACCCACCCGCACGACCCTTGACGGAGGTCAACAAGGTCGTACGACTACCCTAAAACAATCGCATCATATGCTGCAGATAAGTAATAGTCAGCTACCGCACACTACATCTTGACGGAGGTCAAAAAACGTAGCACGAATACTAAGTAGGACTTATCTGAAACAACGGAGGGCTACGGCAGGTTTTTTAAAAAACCTTTCGCGTAATGAACTTGATATCGTTGCAGAAACAAGTAATTTTGAAAAGGAGTGTTTTTGAGGCTTTTACTAGTTTCGCTAAAGAGGTCACTCCCGGTGAAGGGATCTCGGCTCTTTCCTTATCGAATAAGGTGTAGGATATTTCATAAATACCGCTATGCAAAGCAAGAACTATAGAAGCAATCAAAAACAAAACCGAGTGAGTTGTAGCATCTGCTAGTTTCGCTAAAGAGGCCACTCCCGGTGAAGGGATCTCGGCTCTTCCCTTATCGAATAAGGTGCTGGATATTCTGCAAGGAATACCGCTATGCAAAGCAAAAACTAGAGCTACCCTTTTTGAAAATTTGATTCTACAACATCTTTTAGGTTTCTTTTCTTTCATTAATCTCATTAATGAAGTCCCATCATTTATGCTTCCTAAGCATCACAGAAGAAACGAAAATATAACGTACGCTTATGTCATCTGCATTCGCCACAGTGTCCCGTTATGCACTGTTAGGTTATTTAACTAACGGCATAGCGGGGCGGGACTAGCACGGGTGCAAAACATAAGCAACGTTTATTATATATCATAAATATAATAATAAAGCATTCGTCTCAAACATATAAAGTGATCACATCACAGAATATCAGCAGCAGAAGATAACATATAAAATATTGGATATACTAGGAGGTCCGTGTTTTATTTTAAGCCTGTATAAAACACGGATTCCACGATCGCGATGAATAGCCAAACCCATATCCCTAGACCCCTACGAGAGCGGCAAGCAACCCTACCAATTCTAGAATTAGGAGACCCGGACTCGACTCCTCGAGATGGTCTCCCACTGGACTCAAGAACCTGGTTACTTGTGTTCCCCACCTTGGGTCTATCCTAATGCGGAAAAGTAAATAATATACAATAATGGTAACATCATCCTCTACCCGGAAGTGCCCCAATGGTCAGCATGAACATGTTAGTTATATGTATGCCCTAGAGTCCATTACTGTACATGGGATGTATATTGTAGTGGATGCTTGGACATATATAGGGAGGAATTTCTTGCTCGACATGATAGTATGCTATCTGGTTGCACTTTATCTTCACATGTTGAATTGTATAAGTGATGCTGTCTTGCTCTCACATGTTGATAAAGCCCATAGGCAGTGTACTTGACTACCAGGACTATGATGGAGATCATACTAGTGGGGCTAAGGGTAGTCCACAAGTACACCCTATAATTATTCCTAGTCGTGGGAGTATCGAGACAGGGCATCAATAATCCAGAGTAGACTAGCGTATGTGCTTCTCAACCCATGAGATGGGCGATAAATGATCCCACATCCATTATTGTTTGACATCAGAGAAGGTGTACCGGTGCTCAGTGGAGATTGGGTACACTGAACGGACTCGCCGAGAACTCCTAGATGGTATTATACTTATCGTCAGATAGCAGTTCTCTGGTGACACTGGTACAGGTTAGTCTGTCGACCTGAGATCGTCATAGAGTCTTGTGTGTCTCCCACTATGCTTAGATTTCCACCCTACCATGGCTCTACTGATTCGTGCAAAACGGTGGTCTTTGGGTACAGTCCCGAGTCACATGGAGGCAATGAGCGATAGGAGGGGATTCGTCTCTCCCGATATTGGGGGTTGATGTTGCGCTATGCTCGATTGGCCATAACATGAAATCCCTGGTCAGGGTTGCTGAGATTTACTGGTAAGTGTTATCAGTAGTTTCTCAAACCGTTATAGACCTCATATCGGCATGACTTATCAGGCTATTGAGGTCTGACTTTATACCACCCCCAGCTGTGATATGCGACATATCTGACGAAGTGACCGGACTGTATGGTAGCATAACTGATTGGATTCGCAGGAGTACGAGCAGGCTTGCATGTTGATCTTCTGATCGCTCAATACCCGGGTGGCCGTTACGTTTAGCAGACCACTTGCGGCTTGTGGGTGTTTAATATGATCATCACCTACTGCCGGCGTATTGACGAGTCTTTAGAGTCCTACACAGAGGTTTCCTGGTTCATGCGAAACGAAGTAGGAGCACATATATGATATGTGCGAGACCGAGATTAATGCGCGTGTGTGACACCGTATTCTATTCTCGCGATATGTGATATCGGACGGTTGTATGTGATATAGCCAGGATATCGGACCAAGTGTTGATTCGATAGATTGTTACATTTGATATTAGTCGGCTGTATATGATATAGCCGGATTATTAAATCAAGTGTTGATTTAATAATTTAATGTATAATTATATATTTGATATATTATCTTATATTAACTAATATTAGCCCACTTAAGATTTCTTTTCTGACTTGTGTACACTTAGTATATATGTGATATATATTAATGCACATTATTTTGTGTCATGCTTGATGCCACATGATTTATGGGTGTATGAGACTCACACCATGCTTAATAATGTGATGGGTTTATATTTATCTAAGTTAATCAAAATTAATGGTAATTAGTCACATGGTTGAAGGTTGTAGAAGCTTGTGGAACCATTGACCAAGTCCATTAATTTTGTTTACTTGTAGATATTTGTTAACCTAACCATTATTGATAACCCATGGTTTATTCTCTACATGAGTTAGTGTATGACACTAACTCGCCCATGGTTTCTATTCTCACATCATTAGTTCATTCTCTCATTCTTCACTTGAGCTTCTTCTTCTTCATGAGAAAAAGCTCACTAGATTTTCTCAAGGTGAGAAAATATTGTGAGAAAAAGAAAACTAAAGAGAGACCATTTCCTACTTCATCATCATCTACTATTAGCCATTTAGTTTAGGGTGTTTGCTTCACTAATTAACATATTATTGAAGAGGTAGCATGAGCTTGAGTCTCCTCGACGTAGATCATCTTCGCGCCTCGAAGACTTCGTGCAAGCTTGTTCATTTCTCCAAGGGAACCCATACTAGAGTTCGGGAGATCACTACTTGCAGCGAAGGGACTACTACACGGGGCTTTAGAAGTGAAGGACTGGTCTACAAAGGTTGTATTCCTCATTCATTTAGATGTTAAGATGTTAACATTGCTAGTTTGTTTAAAATTCTAGTTAAAGATTTTAGGTTAGTGTTCTTTAGAACGGAAAAAATTTGAAAACGGCATGGGCGATACCTCCCGAAACCTTGCTGCCGCGCTAAGTAACCCTATAGTGGTATCAGAGCCAAGCTAGAGATTTAAACGATATTTATTAGAATTACGAAACCGAAACAACTCCGAAACACCTGATATAAAATCTAGTTTCTGTCGAATTTAAAAAGGACTCTAAAATTTTTTTAAACAACTATAGAATGTTGTATGAGATATAACATGAACACTGTGAAAATTTGAGGTAATTCTAACACGAAGTGACCAGCCACATCACCTATAAAACCGGTGAGCTCGGCCCAATTTTGGAATTTGGGCTTCAAATTTTCATGGTGTTCCAGTCTCTGGGTTTTGGTGTTTCCGGTGTTGTTTGTTTTTGCTAAATTTGCATGTGATGTTAACTTTCTGCAAAACTAATTCGAAGTGTTTCGTTGTTGTAATTCTAACATGTATTTAAGTTATTTAGACGATATTAAAAAGTTTGAACGGATATCAACAACCCAATTTTTCCCCACTGGAAATTTTCCAAATTTTTTCCGAGTTTAAAATCTTCAGAAAATCATGCAAGCGATTTTGTGGACCCTCTAGAAGAACGATACCCAAACTCGACTTTTTGGATAGCGGAACTGCGGTCATACCCTAGGGTTTGCCGCAGTTCCATGGTGGCATGAGTGAGGCATGGGTCGACCCTTCTACGGATGGTTCATAGGAGCTGTGGCAGTTTCTGGGTACTTTTTGAACTCCGCTCAAGTGTTGAGCTTGTTGGGAAATTTTGGGTGCTTGCTTATTCGATCGAAAAGTTTAACTTCGTCCAGCTATCTGTGATTGTGATACAATATTTGAAATCCACATAATTAGTTATCAGATAACTAGTTTGAATTTTATAAATCTAGCAGTTTAGTCTCATTTTATCGGTTGCCACGGAATTTTGATGTGGATCAAAAGTCCGTCGCAATTACGTAGTGTACGCGGATACTCGCCGGGTAACCTTACTAGATAGCCACACCCCATAACCCCGACCAAGTGACTGTAGGAGAACCCCGTCGCTAAAAGCATCCGTTCGGGTGCTCGCGGCTGCGGTGTTCCTCCTTAGTGCACTTCATCGACGGCATCGGGGGTGGGGCCGTCTACTAAAGTTTCCGACGGGCATTCGATCAGGTTATCGGGAATCTTGTTGAATTACCCGACAGGTTATTGGAAAGTTTTTTAAATAACGAGACTAAAAAGCGAGGTTTATAATTGTTAGGCATGTGACGTCTAAGGAATTTATTTGGTTAGGCATGAAATCCAAACTATGTGATACATTGGGTTTATGATGTCTAAGATGGTTGCGGATTCCAATTGTTGTAGTTTTTCACTTTCTTTTCAGCGACCATAAGTGTAATAATATGTGATGTATCACCAGTTTCGTTGCTATATGTCAACAACAATTGGGATACGCATATTTACTTACGTTGAGGACATGTGATGTTATGTGTTGCTGTGATATGTTATATTGGATCGTCGTATTTTGAATAGCCGGGGGTTTTTATGTGAGATGAGAGTTTTTCATTTTCATTCATGTAAAGGCTTGTATGTAATATTCTTTTATTTGGGCACTTCCGGTTTAGGATGATATCACCATTGATGTATATTATTTACTTTCCGCATTAAGATAGACCCAAGACGGGGAGCACAAGTAACCGGGTTCAAGGGTCCAGTGGGAGACCATCTCGAGGAGTCGAGACCGGGTCTCCTAACTCTAGAATTGGTAGGATTGCTTGCCGCTCTCGTAGGGGTCTAGGGATATGGGTTTGGCTATTCATCGCGACCGTGGAATCCGTGTTTTATACTGGCTTAATCTAAAACAAGGAATTCCTAGTATATCCAATATTTCATATGTGTTTTTCTGCTGCTGATATTTTGTGATGTGATCACTTGATATGTTCTGAGATGAATGCCTATATTATATATATGAGATATAATTAATATTGCTTCTTTCGTTTCATATATGATGTTTATGAAGCATATTTTGATGGGAATTCATTAATGAGATTAATGAAATAAAAGAAACCTAAAGATGTTGTAGAAACTTGTTTTAAAAACCAGTAGCTCTAGTTCTTGCTTTGCATAGCGGTATTCCTTGCAGAATATCCAGCACCTTATTCGATAAGGAAAGAGCCGAGATACCTTCACCGGGAGTGACCTCTTTAGCGAAACTAGTAGATGTTACAACCCACTCAGTTTGTCTTTTGATTGCTTCTATAGTTTTTACTTTGCATAGTGATATTTGTGAAATATCCTGCACCTCATTCGATGAGGAAAAAGCCGAGATCTCTTCACCGGGAGTGACCTCTTTAGCAAAACTAGTAAAATCCTCAAGAACACTCCTTTTAAAATTCACTCGATTCTACAACGATATCAAGTTCAAAGCGTTAAAAGGTTTTCATAAAAAAAACCATCCGCAGACCCTCCGTCATTTTAGGAAGAAAAGTACTTAGTATTCGTGCTGGTATGTTGATCATAGTCAAGGCGTTGTGTACGGTAGCTAAGTGATGTCTTCCTACACAGCATATGATGCGATTAATTAGGACATTCATGTAATTATATTGATTATAGTCAAGGGTCATGTGAGTAGGTCTAATTAATCATGAAATGACGGGTAGAACTTGACTAGTACTTGTGATATGTTGATTATAGTTAAGGTCATAAGTTACTAGGGGTAAAAACCATTATCAGGAGTTTCAAGAGTTGAAATTTGCAATGAGATTGCATATCTTCTATGAGATAGTTGGATCTCAATACCCACTGCGAGTAATTGTTACTCCTGAGAGAGTTTTACACATTACAATTAGCCGATCAAGTAGGTGTCTAGAAAGGTGTTAACGGGGTTACGCCCCTGGGAAAACGAGGTTTATTTTAATTATATCCATGCGAAAGCACGGGGAACCTCTCTCAAAGTACCGACACTGGCCTGGCCGAAAGATTGGCGAACTTGTAGGATGTAATTAATCCCGGCTAGTCTTACCTTTTAGGGTTTGAAAGAAGATTTGATAAAAACAGTGGGAACCATCCTGATTAGATAAAATAATAACCAATCTAATCTTACAAGAGCGCACGCAAAGTGTTTTCTTCTCTCTCTCTCCTGGTAGCAACCATGTCACGCCTTAATCAAGATAATAATATGGATGCATTGACCGAACCTGCTTATTATACTGAGCTGGGAAATGTTGGTTCCGCTCTATCTTATAATTGTAATAAATCTGAGCAGGAAATAGAGGATTATCCGGATTCCCATGCCACCCAATCGAAGAAAGTGCATGTTGATGCATCTTCTTCGGGTGTGTTCATTACCGAGAACTATTTTTTCAGTATCCTCTACGTCCTCGGTATGTGGTACCGGATCTGGATCACGCATATGTAATATGTTATATGGGCTACAGATAGGTAGAGAACTGGAAATGGGTAATATGTCTCTAACTGTAGAGAATTGTGCAAGTGTTGCAGCCAAGTCAGTTGGTAATTATCACCTTATATTAATATATTGATTCTGAACAAATGTTATTAAATACCGAACCTGATATATAACATTACATCAGTTTCTTTATTAAGTTAATGAAGGATATAATTCTGTATTCAAGGATAATGTTGTGAACATTTTCCTGAATCAAGAGTTGATTGCATCATGCACGTTATATAATAGCATATACGTTCTAAATCAAACTACAGTTTAAAGTATATAGAACACACACAAGAGGAGTAGTTCAGAAATGAACGAGTCCTTCTTAAGGCATTGTAGACTAGGTCTTATCAATGCGACACGACCAGCTAAGTTACATAAGGATGAATATGAGACTCTATTCGAATTTTCATCTTATGCTACTTGCCAGTCTTGTCTCAAAGGTAATATGACTAATACTCCGTTTACTAGAAACAGGGAAAGAGTTACTAAACTCTTGGGACGGATACATGATGATGTATATAGTCCTATGTCTACAAATGACAAGGTTGGTTCTTCGTACTTCGTTATATTCACTGATCATCTCTCAGTATTCGGACATATGTTCCTGTTGAAACACAAGTCTGAAACTTTTGAGAAATTCAAGGAATATAAGCTTGAAGTTAAAGAACCAGAAGGGTAGAAGTATTAAGTTCTTCGATGTGATCGAGGAATAAAATACTTGGGCATAGAGTTCCTGGATTAATTAAAGGAGAATGTGATTCTCTCTCTGCTTACTCCTTCGTATACACAACAGCACAACAGTGTATCGGGGCGGAGATATCGCACTATGGCGCGCTCTATGATGAGTATTGCTGAGTTACCTGTTTCCTTTTGGGGTTATGCACTTGAGAAGCCGCATACCTATTGAATGGGGTTCCATCCAAATCAGTGCCTACCACTCCATATGAGATATGGTATGGGAAGAGACCATGTCTTAAACGAGTTAAGATATGGGGTTGTCCGGCCTATGTTGAAAAGCAAAATCCGGATAAGCTCAAGGCAAGGTCAGTTATGTATAAGTTTGTTAAGATATCCCAAACATTTGTGAGGGAATATCTTCTACCACTCTAAGGAGCAAAAGGTGTTTTGTTTCTCAGCATACCACCTTTTTAGAAAAGGAATTTCTTATGAAGAAATTAGTGGACATGAGGTTGAACTGGAAGGAGTTCCAGTTAGACAAACTAACAGCTGATGATTTGGTGAAACCAAAGGATTCAATAGTCTCCAACGAACCTCAGCCTCTCCGCGAATCTGGTAGGGTTCCTCATCCACTTGAGAGATACTACGGTCTTCTCGGTGACAGTGCGAGCGAGGATTGCATCATGGTAGATGATGGCCCAACTAGGTTCAGGCAGGTCATTACAAGTGGAGACTATGTGAAATGGCTGGATTCTATGCGATCAAAGATGGAATTCATGTACACCAACAAAGTATGACTTTGCATGTTGCACCCGAACAAATGGATCTTAAGAAGATTATTGGTGTAAATGGAAAAGTTGAGACTTTCAAAGCTATGCTTAAGTCCATCAGGATCAATGCAAGCATCGCGGAGTTGGAACATCTGTTTTGATGTGTAAGTCAAAGAGTTTGACTTCATCAAAATGGTAGATGAACCTTGTATATACAAGAAGGTTGTTGAGAGTAAGGTTGTCTTCCACGTATTGTACGTAGATGACATACTCTTGATAGGAAATGGTTTCCTATACTACACTCGGTCAAGCTCCTCTTATCACAAGGATTCTCAATAGAAAATCTGGATGATACCTACTACATCTTCTGGATTACGATCTATGATGATAGATCTAAGTGGATATTAGGAGTGTCCCAAATCCAGGTACATTAACACCATACTAAAGGGGTTTAGTATGAACGATTCTAAGCGTGGTAGTTCGCCCACTTGCTGAGGAATCACTCTCTCCAAAATGATGTCTTCCAAGACTGATTTGGAGAGAGCTCGCGCACAAGGGATACCCTATGCTTCGGCAGCAGGCTCTATGAGAGTATGTGATGTTAAGTACCAGACCAGATGTAGATGACTCACTAGGTGTAGTGATCAGGAATCAATCGGATCTTGGGAGAATCACTGGACAGCTGTGGAAGACATTCTTAAGTACTTGAGAAGCACTAAAAGAAAGTTCTGGTACCAGGTTCCAGAGTGATAAGGTCGACTGAAAGTCAGTCACAGGCATTGTCTCCACCCTCAGTGGAAGAACGATATGATTGGAAGGGTTCCAAGCTAGATACCGTGGCATACTAGACGATAAACGCTGAATACATTGCTACCAACGATACTACCAAACTAGCTGTCTGGACATTTCTTGTTCATGAGATGAACATGGTTCCTACCATTGAGCGTCCAATAACTGTTATTGTGACTACAATGGAGTTGTGGCTTTAGCCTAGGAACACCCGTGCCATCAGCGATCCAGATATATTCTGAGGCTAGTATCACCTGATCAGGGAGATGGCTGATCTCTAACGGATCTAGATCAGGAGAGTTGACATGAAGAACAACACGACGGATCCACCCACCAGGGCCTGCTTCCCCAAATACTATTTGAGAGATTTTAGGATGGTTGAGTATGGGATACTACAACTATTGCTAAATTGTTGGGTATTGGATACTACAACAAATGGCCTTAGTACAAGTGGGAGATTGTTAGTTATATGTATGCCCTAGAGGCCATTACTGTACATGGGATGTATATTGTAGTGGATGCTTGGATATATATAGGAAGGACTTTCTTGCTTGACATGATAATATGCTATCTGGTTGCACTTTATCTTAACATGTTGACTTGTATAGGTGATGTTGTCTTGCTCTCACATGTTGATAAAGCCCTTAGGCAGTATACTTGACTACCGGGACTATAATGGAGATCATACTAGTGGGGCAAAAGGTAGTCCATAAGTATACCCTATAATTGTTCCTAGTCGTGGGAGTATCGAGACAGAGCATCAATACTCCAGAGTAGACTAGCGTATGCGCTTCTCAACCCATGAGATGGGTGATAAATGATCCCACATCCATTAGTGTTTGACATCAGAGAAGGTGTACCGGTGCTCAGTGGAGACTGGGTACATTGAACGGACTCGCCGAGAACTCCTAGATGGTATTATACCTATCGTCAGATAGCAGTTCTCTAGTGACACTGGTATAGGTTAGTCTGTCGACCCGAGATCGTCATAGAGTCTTGTGTGTCTCCCACTGTGCTTTGATTTCCACCCTACCATGGCTCTACTGAGTCATGCAAAACGGTGGTCTTTGGGTAGAGTCCCAAGTCACATGGAGGCAATGAGCGATAGGAGGGAATTCGTCTCTCCCGGTATTGGGGGTTGATGTTGCGCTATGCTCGATTGGCCATAACATGAAATCCCTGGCCAGGGTTGCTGAGATTTACTGGTAAGTGTTATTAGTAGTTTCTCGAACTGTTATGGACCTCACATCGACATGACTTATCTGGCTATTGGGGGTATGACGTTATACCACCCCAGGCTGTGATATGCGACATATCTGACGAAGAGACCGGACTGTAAGGTAGTGTTACTGACTGGATTCGCAGGAGTACGAGCAGGCTTTCTTGTTGATCTTCTGATCGCTCAGGTGGCTGTTATGTTTAGCAGACCGCTTGCGGCTTGTGGATGTTTAATATGATCATCACCTACTGCCGGCGTATTGACGAGTCTTTAGAGTCCTACACAGAGGTTTCCTGGTTCATGCGAAACGAACTAGGAGCACATATGTGATATGTGTGGGACCGAGATTAATGAGTGTATGTGATACCGCATTCTATTCTCGCGATATGTGATATCGGACGGTTGTATGTGATATAGCCGGGATATCAGATCAAGTGTTGGTTCGATAGATTGTTACATTTGATATTAATCGGTTGTATATGATATAGCCGGATTATTAAATCAAGTGTTGATTTAATAATTTAATGTATAATTATATATTTGATATATTATCTTACATTAACTAATATTAGCCCACTTAAGATTTCTTTTCTCACTTACACTTAGTATATATGTGATATATATTAATGTACATTATTTTGTGTTATGCTTGATGCCACATGATTTATGGGTGTATGAGACTCATACCATGTTTAATAATATGATGGGTTTATAATTATCTAAGTTAATCAAAATTAATGGTAATTAGTCACATGGTTGAAGCTTGTAGAATCTTGTAGAGCCATTGACCAAGTCCACTAATTTTGTTTTACTTGTAAATATTTATTAACCTAACCATTATTGATAACCCATAGTTTATTCTCTACATGAGTTAGTGTATGACACTAACTCACCCATGGATGCTATTCTCACCTCATTAATTCATTCTCTCGTTCTTCACTTGAGCTTTTTCTTCTTCATGAGAAAAAGCTCACTAGCTTTTCTCAAGGTGAGAAAATATTGTAAGAAAAAGAAAACTAAAGAGAGCTCATTTCCTACTTCATCATCCTCTACTATTAGACATTTAGTTTAGGATGTTTGCTTCACTAATTCACATATTAGTGAAGAGGTAGCATGAGCTTGAGTCTCCTCGACGTAGATCATCTTCGGCCTCAAATACTTCGTGCAAGCTTGTTCATTTCTCCAAGAGAACCCATACTACAGTTCGGGAGATCACTACTCGCAGAGAAGGGACTACTACACGGAGCTTTAGAAGTGAAGGACCGGCCTACAAAGGTTGTATTTCTCATTCACTTAGATGTTAAGATGTTAACATTACTAGTTTGTTTAAAACTCTAGTTAAAGATTCTAGGTTAGGGTTCTTTAGAACGGCAAAAATTTGAAAACGGTATGGACGATGCCTCCCGAAACCTTGCTGCCGCGCTAAGTAACCTTACAGAACCTGCTTTGTCTGTACCGTTCTTCAACCCAGTTCTTGAACACATATCAATTTTCAGTCGGATAATTTATAACCCGATGGTATAGTCAATAATCGAGGTGATTGAACGCATTTGCCTGCTCGAGTCGTCGAGATTATGGAAGCAACAACATTTGGTGATTCATTATGAGGCCAAATAACTTCTTTATCTTGTCTCGAGGGAAAGAGTATTCCCACTTCATCTTCTTTATTAGAGATGGGGTCCAACTGAACTTATTTCGATGGTAGGTGTCTTGGGACTGCCCTGTTGTTTTTGGGTATTGTCTGTGAACACCACCTTTGTTGGATATGTATGCCCTGGAGACCATTATTGTATATGTATATAAAGTGGATGCTTGGACATATATATGTACAGGACAATCTTGCTCGATATGATAGTATGCTATTTGGTTTGTCTTTATCTTAACATGTGTATATATTTTATTTGCTATTACGTATCGTTAATACATGTTGATAAAGCACGTAGGATTATTGCTTGACTACCAGCGTTATGATAGCGATCATACATGTCACGCCCCGCTTCCCAGTAAACGGAAATGGTGACGTGGCAAACTCACGACATATTTATCTAGAGGTCATTCCCTAAGTAAATATACTAAGCGTATTGAAAAAATAATACGCAACACAAGAATAAATGGAGACTGTAAAATTTTTCAACAAATATCTTTATTTTCATTCAACTTTAAATATTTCTAAGTACATGAGTTTCGATTGGAAAGTAAATACAATAAAGGAAATGCCTAAATATGTGGCATACATAAACTGAATAAAAAGTGAAGCTAGGATAATCTTGAGGAGCAATTCGGTTGTAGTCTTCTTCTGTGGCCTCCACTTCCTCCGTCTCTATCATATCTGATGAAAATTCCAAGAAAACAAGGGTGATTGGAATGCCCGTCAGTGAACTAGTGCTCGGTAAGTCCCATGGATAAAATAAGAGTAAAAAGACAAGTGTGGAATATGTATAGGATGAGTAAAAGTATATGTTCATGGGTAAATATGTACTATAGGTCTCTATATGGTCACTATGTTAACGTTAAGTTCAAAGTGTGAATGTCAACACAGCCGTAGAAGTATTCACGAGCTCAAGAGTGGGGCCCTAGGAGCAAGAAAACACGGGCCCATTTCATGTGTTAGCATCGGGACTCTAGGCTGTGGATGAGTCAACCCGACTGATATTCGAGTAAAATAAAAAAAAGAGGTTTATACGGTACTCCTTAAACTCCGTTGGATTCACACAAGAAACTATACCAAACACCCCGATTATAAATAGTTTATAACTGTATAATATACTTAATTAAATTGATGGATTGGTTATAACTTGTCTTAATCGAAATCATAGATTGCAAAAGGTGTAGAATGAAATCGAGTGAGTCGGGTAAAATGCGAGGCATGTCAATTGCGATCTTGGTTCGAATCAAGTTAGTTCGAGTAGATTGAGTTTGAGTTCATGTTTAAGTTTAGATTAGAGTTTGGATTCGAGTTCAAGTCTTTTTCATATGAATTGATTTAATTGGTAAAGATCAAATGTTCGGGAGAAATCGGCAACTGCTGCACATGGACGGCATGAATTGTGTCTTTTTCCAAGACAATTGCCATTGATAACTCCGTTAAGCTTGTCTAACCTGAATAGGCAAGCACTCACTTTCTCCGGCTCCTCGGGGATCAAGAGAAATAATACCGCTTAAACCTATATTAATCTAGAGTCAATAATATTGTTTGTTTATATTGTTTTATTCCTCGAAGGGGTTTTATGAAAAATATATTAATATTGTTTAAAAATAATCTCGAGGGTGATTTATAGTATTTAGGGTTTTCATGAATATATATTTTAATAGCTGTGGTGTTTTGGTGATAAAACCTAGCTTTTTAAAAGTTTATGGTATTTTTATGAAAACTAGCTCTTTTGGAAACTTGTTGGTATTTTATTAAAAATTCTAATCTTTCATTAAAAATATAGTTTCAAAATTTGTTTTTATTGAAAATACGAATTCATAATTTTATATAATTTTCCAAAGATTAGCTTTGTTTAGAAAAGTTGTATTTCTTAAAAACCGTATTTTTATTTTCTTTCGAGACCGAATACTCCGTGAGGAGTTCTGCATCTCGCTCTACTATTCCAAGGATGTGCAATAATCCGCACCATCCATTAACGGGTCCCCTAACGAGGGTTGTACAGGTGTATTTGCCAAGAATTTAAAATATCGATTTAAAAGAAACCCGTTTTGAAAAATTATGGTATTTTAATGTAAAACCTATTCTTTACGTAAACCCTATGTTTAAAACCTTGTGCTATGAAACCATAGTGTGCGTGTGGGGTAGGTCATTACCCCGTGAATGATCTAAAGGTTTATACTCTAGTTATTGAAATTACGGTTATATTAAAGTTCATGGTATTTTAATGAAAAAGTTTGTTATATGATTGTTTCAAATGAAAATTTTATTAAACTAAAAACTAAATGATTGTAAATAAGGTTACGAGTGGTGTGAGAATGCTAGTTTGACCTATTTTGCTTAATGAGGAGAGTATAAATGTTAAAATAATTTATATCGGAGTTAACTCCACTTTATCGATATGTTTTTAGAAGACGATTTGAGATGAAAAAAATAGAGAGAAGAGGCACTTACTCGTTGGGTAGTGTTAGGAAGAGGTTAAGGAAGAGAGGGGGGTCTTGGTCTCGTCGGAGATGCTCCGGTCATCGGAATTTGATCGCTACTTCTTTTGGCTTGCTTAACTCCATTTGAATAGCCTCAACCCTTCTTGAACTTAGAGAATTTTAAGGAAATTTTAAGAATAGAGGAGAGCTAGGGTATGGGGTGGTATTTATAGGGTAAAAATGAGAGAGGGTGTGTAATAAAATTGAATTAAAATGGATTTAATGGTGTTAATTAGGGATTTGAAGAGTCTCTGTTTGAGTGCAGCAAAATCAAATAGTGCAGGGGAGTAGAGGGGAGCTGAAGGGACGAATATGCAAAGCACGGAGACAATTGGAGCACATCGGACCGTCGGCAGGAATATAGGAAAAACGGGCAGTCGAATCTCGATGGCTTGCTTCGAGATTCGTGCCACGTGTCTAGATTAGTGTTTACTCCTCTTCGCGTCTGTTTGATTTTTCTGAAACTTTTCGATTCCCTGTGAATTGCATGTCCAACTCTTGGGCTTCCGAAAAATTAAAAAGAAAAATCTTTAAAAATAATTGGGACTGATGGGAATCGAACGCATAGGTTATATCACAGCAGTATAAAGGCTTTACCAATGAGCTACAAGTTGCTTCATACTTCTATTAAACAAATATAACTTATAACTCCTACACAGACTAAAATACCCTTTTCTACACATTTAAACAAATAATTCTGTACAGGGATTTCAGAGTCATTACATTCTACCCTTCTTATAAAAATTTCGTCATCAAAATTTACATTTATATAGAGACTAATTTTCAAAAAGGTAATGGTATCGTGCATGCATATCTTCTTCTCTTTCCCAAATTGATTCTCCTAGCGAATCCTTTCTCTACATCACTCGAACTAAATTTACCTCTTTGTTCTGTAATGTCTTCAACTTTCTGTCCAGGATTTCAACCGGTTGCTGCTCACAAGTTAGATCAGTCTGTACTGTGAGCTCTGAGTGATCAAGTATATGGCTGGGGTCGCTTACATATCGTCGTGGCTGGGATATGTGGAACACGTTGTGCACTCCTTCCAACGAGGGCGATAGTGCTAAATGGTACGCCACTTCTTCAACTCGTTCGAGTATGTCGAACGGTCCTATGTACCTTGGACTTAATTTACTCCTATTGCCAAAACGGACCACTCCTCTGTTTGGAGAGATCTTTAGGAATACATGCTCTCCGAGTTGAAACTCCAGATGTCGACACTTTGCATCTGCCTAATGCTTCTGTCGGTCTTGGGCTATACGCATCCTTTCCTTGATCGTGCGAACCACATCCACGGTTTCCACGATCATCTCTGGTCCAAGGAGTTCACAATCTCCTACGTTGTCCCAACTCAGCGGGAAACAACACTTTTGTCCATAGAGTGCTGCAAATGGTGCTATCCCAATGCTTGTCTAGTAGCTGTTGTTGTATGAGAACTCCACAAGGTGTAGGTGATCTTCCCACGAACCATCGAAGTCTAACATACAGGCTCTCAGCATGTTTTCCAGAATCTGAATTGTTCGTTCGGACTGTCCGTCCGTTTATGGATGGTACGCCGTGCTGAAATTCAGACTCGTTCTTAGGCTAGCTTGCAGACTCTGCCAAAACTGTGATCGGAATCTCGTGTTACGATCAGAGATGATGCAGACATGTACTCCATATAATCTCACGATCTCCTGCATGAGTTTATGGGTATCAAGACAAGTATGATACATTTTGAAGGTATAAATCTTACTTTAGATATTTTTACTCACCTCCATGTACTTCTTTACCAACGTCTCGATTGACTGGCCAACTCAGAATGGAATAAAATGAGCCGACTTGGTGAGTCGATCCATAATAACCCAAATTGTATCGTTACCCTTCGTGCTGCGAAGGAGAGCAGTCATGAAGTCCATAGTAATATGCTGTCATTTCCATTCTGGGATTGGAAATGGCTGAAGTAGATCAGCAGTTCTGTGATGTTCAGCCTTCACTTGCTGGCATACCAAACACTTTGCTACGCTCCTTGCTACTTCGCGCTTCATTCCATACCACCAGTAGTGTTGCCGTATATCTTTGTACATTTTTGTACCGCCGGGATGTATCGAATATAGAGAGCTGTGAGTTTATTTCATCAACTCTTCTCGAACAGGGCCGACTGGCACACATAAACGGCTTCCATATCGCAAAGATCCATTTTCGTGAATGATGAAGTTAGTTCGAAGTCCGCTTTCTACTTATTCTCGGATCTTTTGTAGCTTGGTATTATTTGCTTGAGCTGCCTTAATCTGATTTACAAAAGTGGACTGAACGTGTAAGTTCATCAAATATGAAGCGTTACCTGGCATAACTATTTCAATCTTTAATCCATGAAGTTCTTGATGTAGCTTCCACTAAGCGGTGAGATTCATTGTTAATGGCTGGCGACTAAGTGCATCAAGAACTACGTTCACCTTCCCAGGATGATACTGGAGGTTGATGTCGAAATCTGCACGCCGTTTGATTGGTTGGAGAAAGGTGTGTCTATGTATGTTGTCAATAACCGCAATCGGTAACGGCATCGCAATAGCTAGCCGCTAGTGAGTATGGGTCTTCCACAGGGAAACGATGAATTGCTTTTCTTATTTTAGACGAGTTGATAGAAGAAAGATGGGATTGTTGTCGTTTATTATTAAGAAACTTTGAAAACTTATAAGAAAAAGGCTTGCAGGGTTTATAGGATTTAGTAGTTAATGGATAGAATTTTAAAATTAATTCTTTTTATCTTTTAATTATTTATTACTAGAGAAACAGCGATAAATGTGGATTAGGGTTCTTGGAGGGAATTAAGGTTTCCATCTACTGACCCTTGCTCTTCCATTGATCTCTATTTATTTCAAGCCCTTAACAAAATGATTATTAACGAATCTCAAATCGTGGTCGTGACTATCATAAATTGATAGCGCGCCCGATAAGAGGGTTAATATTCATTTTACTAAAGTTTATAAAAATTAAAATCTTAAAAAGAATTTAAGTTATAGTTTTCATCCATTATTATACCCCATCATACAAACCCTAGCAAGCAAGAATTTACTCGCTCATGGAGATCAACGTAGTAGAAGAAAGGTGGAAAAATACGGAACCCATAATTAAAATTAAAAATGCAGAAAGTAAGTGCAGAATGTAATTGCGGAAAGTAATTGCAGAAAGTAAATGCGGAAAGTAAATACGACAAAATTAAAAGAAAGAACTACCTTTATTGATTTACTCGTACATTACAAAAGTTGCTCGCTGAATAAGTAATTTTCAAAACCCTGGTTTGCTCGCTAGATCTTAATTGATCCTTCGATGGATAGTTCATTGATTTCTCTTGATGATAGATTCTCTCGGTCCTTTTATAGGCTCTGAAATGTGAAATCCTAGACGTCATGTTGAAGTGAGTCAAATTACGATCAAGACCCTGAAGTTTCACATCTTACGGCCGCCAGAAGACCACACTTCCGCTGTCTATTGCCACTTTTGACCGTGCTTCCGCTGCCGTTTGGTGGGTTCATGCCTCCAAATTTTTCATGCCTTTTCTTCTCGATATTTGGAGATCTTTCTGATAAAAAGATTCTGAAAATATATCTCTTAATCTCTGCTGTTGCGAGATTCTTCAGTTTGCTCCTAATATTCGACAGATTTGGTTTGGTGAACCGATTTGATGTGGATCTCCTACTTGTATTTCAGACCTGAGCTGATCTATTATTATACCTGCATAATATCTCAAATCAAATTGTTAGTAGCATTTGTTTCATTTGAGATATTATCCTAACCAATTATATGATATGATATCTTGATAATAACGGTTAAGAATATTTGATATGATATGCATATTTTAATAATAAATAATCTTTTGAATATTTTATTTAAATATGATATGCATATATTTTCCCTAACTATATTAATTATAAATGAAGAAACATATGACAATAATTTTTTTATAAATAAACCCACATATGTTCTTTATTTACAATTAACACATTTTAGTAACTAATAATAGTAGGGAAAATGTCCATACAAATGTGCAATAATTTTGACTGATCAAATACCCCCAAACATATCTTTGATTGTCCCGAACAAACTATTTATTAAAAAGCAAAAAAAAACGTTGCACACTTTCGTAGGCAGCACGATTGCACTTAGCTCGTGCAACAAGCCTTTAAACCTCTAGGTGTCACTAGTAGGAGGAGTGTTGTCTCCTGATGGTTTTCAGCAGATTACACCCACAAAATCCTAAAAAGAAAGAAGATGAAAATTACATGCAAAGATAAGAAACATATAAAAGAAAAAACTTGAAAATAAGTGTTTCAAACTACACTAGCTTTTCAGTTGTCATGAGCCTTATCTTAATGGTCTCGAAAAGATGTCAGAAATCACATCATCTCTCAATAAAACATCGTCTTTAGTCTTCCTCCCTACCTCTCCTCCAAACATCGATCATATACCCCTACGTGTGTGTAAAAGTCATCCCTACACTTGGAGAATTCAATTCAAGCTATCATACCCTTTTGTCCATATTCCTTAATACTTTTTAGTCGGTGATATTTTAGATGGATTTGCTCACACATTCTTCATGCAACCGTTAATACTTCTTGAGGTACTAACCAACCGATTACCGAATGTGCTCACTTATTAAGGCGTAATTAGCAATATCCTAATCTTGCAACACCTAAGGCTTAGCAGTGACTTCCAAATCAGTTGGTCTAAGGCACTAGGTGATAAGCACTCTCGCTATATTTGTTTTATGCTGCCTTAAGTAATTACAAAACCAGTGTTCATTTTTCTGCACCATTTATATTTTGTGTCATTTATATTTTTGTTAATTTATATATTTTTCCCTTCATACTAAGGCTTTTAGACAAGAGTATTTCAAGTTATCCTCTACTATCCCAAGTTTCAAGATGTGTGCAAGTGCATATAGTAGGATATCAACATTCAGAAGTTTGGACTCAAGAATAGGGACTATTTTTCAGACTTATTTATATCCACAGATTAGTAATTTCTTCATCTTACTAACCATTGGGACAACAGTTCATGACTACGTATTACTAGTTTCGTTTTAAAACATATAATTTTCTTGCATTTCTTAAATCTTTTCCTTTCTTTCATATGCATTTTTCATTTTCTAACTTTTATTTTAAAAATTTATGCAATACAATATTTACATATGATGCGTGGATATATATAAACCATCCATACAAACCATCCCCCTAAAGTTGTTTGCAGCAGTGTCCTCATCGATGTTGTCCTGTATGCTCAAAACCTGAAGACTAGGAGGAACAGTTCAATAAGATGGTATAAAAAAGGGGTCAATAGTGAATGACAGTAAAATCCTCCCCTAAACTAGTTCGTGGCTCACAATCGTGCAAACATTTCTTTTCTTTCTAGAGCGATCTTTAAAATATTCTTCTTCTTTCTTTTCCCCCAAACTTGAGTAAAACAGTGTTTTCATTACTAAACATTGAAATTCAACATAAGAGGGGGTAAGTATTATCGGTCTACACAAAACTTTACAAAGACCAAAAGTTAAAACCAGCCATTCAAATATTTTATCTAGGTAACACCATGGTTGGTAAATGATTGTGTAATGGATGTACGTGAAGAATACTCGTGACTGTATAAAAATAAAGCTTGTATCATGTCTCAAGTAGAAGAAACAAAAATGAAAGTAACGAGAAAAGATGAAGTGGGGGTAAGATAAGAGGTGTAATTGAAAGGTTTTACGTCTCGGTTGGTAGAGACGAAAAAGTGATGGTGAATGAAAATGAGAATTTGAAAGATAAGGAATGGGTGGAATAGTCGAAGTTTCGTATGAGATAAGAAGAAGGGGTGGTGGTTCATCTTCTTGGGCCTCAAAGAGAAGCGCACAAATTTCCGGTGGAGGTTGATTCATCACAATATCCAGGTCTGCAAAGAACACGAGTTCTTTGGAGAAAATGTCTTCGAAACTTTTATCGATATTCCGAATGATGATCTCATCGAAAAGAAAAGAATAAGTGGAATAGGCAAAGCCACTAGGAAGGTTGAAAGTTTTAAGGTCAATGTGTTGCGCACCAGGATTCAAAACACTCGATTCGTCAGAAATTATAGAGGTAGGAGACTCAAAAAGATCGTCTACCTTAAAAGAGTCTAAGTCAAGTGGTCTTCCAAGAATCATAGAACTCAAAATATCGGAGTGTGTGAAAGTCGACCTTAGCACCACCATGAGGTCCTAGAGGCATCAAGCATGCCAAATTTTAAATTTTATTAGGTGCTAAGCTAGACTAACAAGATCTTTATTAGATTATTAGGGTTTGCCTTTGTGATGTGATGAACTAAAGAGAAGAAAAGGGCATACAACCTTTGTAGTTCGAGTTCTTCACTTCACATGCTCCGTGTAGTAGTCCCGCGACTCCACTAGGCTCCACTTGAGGCTTTGGACGAGCTTCCTCCGATGACCTTCGTGCCGAAGATGATCCACGCAAAGTCCCTCCACCTCAAGCTACCTCTACACTAAACACTTTAGCGTAGTAAACACGCTACACTCGATCGCTAGTCAAGTGTAGGATGGTGAAGTAGGGGATGTTAAAAGCTCACAAGTTTTTGTTCAAGCTTCATGGTTCACATCACATGTGAGGGTTGAAGCTTGAACTATAGCAATTGAGAAAGAAGAAGAAGCTAGAGAGCAACCATGGGAGCAACTCAAGAAAAATGGCTAAGTGTTGAGAATGAGCAAAGAATGAATGGCAACTCTTGACCCCCACTCATTCAAGTATGGAATTTTGCAATATAAAATTGCAACCATGCTTGAATAGTGAGTCAAGATGAATAAACAAATATAACTCCCATGCTTGCAACCATGCTCTCAATTTACATCTCATTTCTATTTTTCTCAAAAATAGAAAATCAAGCCATGCTTCATTATATATATATATATATATATATATATATCATATATATTAATATATATATAATGAAGAATAATTAGTGTAATAATATTAGTTAAGATATAATTATATCACATATAATGTATATCACATTATTAAATCAACACTTGATTTAATAATCCGGTTGTATCACATATGACCGACTAATATCATATATCTGTATATCACATTATCAAATCAACACTTCATTCGACAATCTGATTATATCACATATAACCGAACCGATAACAGATAACTGCCAGATTACAATACGGTATCACATACACGTATTTAATCAGGCCCACACACATATCGCATATGTGTCCTACTTCGTTTCGCTTGAACCAGGAAACTTCTGTATGGGACTCTAAAGACTCGTCAATACGCTAGCAGTAGGTGATGATCATAATTGTCACCCACAAGCCGTCAGCGGTACTAGCTGGACGTAACGGCTACCCGGGTATTGAGTGATATGAAGATCAACAAGCAAGCTCGTCCATACTCTCCATGAAGCCTATCAGTAACACTTCCGTACAGTACAGTCTCTTCGTCTGATATGTCGCATATCATGTCTAGGAGTGGTAAACGTCAGCCCCCAGTAACGTGATAAGTCATGCCGATGTCTGTCCTATAACGGTTCGAGAAACTACTGATAACATTTATCAGTAAATCTTAGCAGCAGCCCTGGCCAGGGACTTCCAGTTATAGTCAATCGAGCATAGCGCAACATCAACCCCCAATACCGGGAGAGACGAAATCTCTCATATCGCTCATTGCCTCCATGTGACTCGGGACTGTACCCAAAATCCACCTGTTTGCACGACTCCTTTGAGCCATAGTAGGGAGGAAATCAAAGCACATTAGGAGCCACACAAGACTCTATGACGATCTCGGGTCTACAGGCTAACTTGTACCAGTGTCACCAGAGGACTGCTATCTGACGATAGGTATACTACCACATAGGACTCCTCGGCGAGTGTTCAGTTGATAAAAATGCACCTTTGTATTACATTTTTCCTATCATTTTCATATTAAAAAAGGACTTTATTATAATATATCATACATATGGGGGTTTATGTGTAAAAACACTATTTTCTATGTGTTAATATATTTTAATTAGCATTTGGTAGGAAAATGTATGCAAATAAATTCATTGACCAAATCCTAGTAGAACAAAGTCTACTAAATCTTATTTGAGTTGTTGTGCAGAATTTTTCCAAGTTGTGCAGAATTTTTCAAGACTAGAATCAAGGAGATCAATTTATTGAAGAAGACTTGCCTAATTAAGAAAGCAAAACTTGGAGACCAAGTCTGGCAGCAACCACGAGAAGATTTCCATGATACAAAGGTTCCAAGGATCGCCAAATGTCATAAGAACAGAGCTCCAAAATTTTGATGAAGGGATGTGATTATACGGCCACGGATCCGCGGCCTTAACCATCCTTGTGCCGCAGATCCGCGGCATGATAAAGGGATCACCTGCTGAAAATTTGGGAAATGAATCTCTGCTAAATTTTACCTAATTTGGAAGCAAAAGGTTATGGCTTTGGACTATAAAAAAGGACCGAGAGCCTCTTGGAAAATTCATCAAGCCGAAGAGATCACGAAGCCCAGACGCTCACGCATCCAGGCTGATCATCAACTGTTCGTCTACCTCCTTAGGAAAGATCGAGAAGCAACTAGTTTTGTAATCATTTTCTACGAAATAAAGTGTAAATTGTTCAAGTTGATTAATAAAGGTAGTTATTTTATTTAATTCTTTTGCATTTTACATTATGTTTTCCCTCTCTGTCTTTTCATCTACTTCTCCCAACATGCGCGAGTAATTCTCCGCTTGTTAGGGTTCGTAGGATTAGGGTAGGCTAATGGATGATGAACATCCCTAAACTCTTTTTAAGTCCTATAAAGTTTATAAACTTTATCAAAAGAATCATTAACATCCTAATCGGGCGCGCTAGCAATTCTTTGCTAGTTCCGACCGCGATTAGAGATTAGATTAATGATTGTTTTGGTAAAGGCTAGATATGAACGGAGTTCCGTGTTGAGATAAGGGTTAAGAGTTTCCCTCCAGAAACCCTAATCTACACGCATCACCGTCGTTCTAGTTTTAAATCTAATAAAGGATAAAAAAGAATAACTTTTAATTAATCGTCCATGACTACTAAATCCTAACGAACCCTACAAGCCCCCTTATTATATTATCTACATCCTTAAAATAATCTAGATCTATATTTTTGCATTCTTGCTTAATGTAGATCTAGAAACTTTTCACAAAACTCTTTATTCCTCCTCTCTTTTTCAACACATCTAAAGTAAGAGTAAAAGATTCAACGTTTCCCAGAGGATGACCCGTACTCATCTCGGTCTAGCTACGCGCGACACCGTTATTGATTGCGGTTATTCTACAAACACTTTTTCACATCAATCAAATGGCGCCGTTGCCAGGGATACGTGCGTAATTTTTTTCTTGCTATTTGTGTTGAATTCATAGACGATTTATATCATTATTAACACAAAACTGCAAATTGCATATTTAACGATTTGTGCGTGAATTTTGCAAGGAGATCTGAAGTCACAGAATTGAGGAAAAGAGAAGACAGAGACATTCTTAGTGATCCAGAGGAGAAAAGGAGGCCAAAGAAATTTTTTCATCAACCGATCCATCCACCTCGCGGCGGAACCGCGGCACAAAGGTGCTTCCGGCGGAGGAATCGCGGCAGGTTAGAGGGATTAGGGCTATAGAACTCTCTGGTAAGATTCTCAACTCCTTCTCTCTTCTCTCAAATCCAATAAAATCTATTTTCTGCAGCATTCTTTGCAAAATAGCGCCGCTCAAAAATCTTTTTGCAAAAGTTTTGTGATTGGTTTTGTTTTGCATATTTTAATACGGACTTTAAGGGGCAAAGACCAAATCAAGATTAGGTGGGGATTTCATCACCCTTCCTAAGCCCCACAAATCACAAACCGAGCATATAGATCAACCCTTCATTAATTTAAAAAATATCTAGACCAGACTCTAAGGACTGTCGCGCTCAATAAGGACAGAGGAAGGTTGCGGGTAATCTATCGTTTATCCGCATTACTTTTGTGGTGTCTAGGCAAGTGTGTCAAAAGCTAGTGGTTTTTAATTAGGCCCACTACTGTGGTTCCTTCCCACTTACCTGGCACTTACCTGGCTACAAGGGTAGTACGGAGGCGGTAGAGGATTGATCCTGCGGCTTGTCCTTTGGAAGTCTAGGAGCGGTCTAGAGACTGGACCTAGGTGACCTTAGTTCTGGGGTTGCTTGTGCATCTTAGGGTGATTTGTCTTGAGTCCCACTTTTTCAAAACAAATCACATACACGCTACCACTTGCACTAAACCCGCTTAGTGCATGCTCGGCTAGACACGGGATCCTAGTGCCTGACTTGTTCGCGTTCCTGCTATCGACGCCTAAGTCGGTACTTCTTCATCCTCTTTTCCCCCACCACACACCACGACCGTGATGAACGGCACTCTATCAGAATATAACACCACGCTGCCACCGCCCGAAGGTGCGCAGAATCCACCGCGCATCTCTCTCCAAGAGAGATGCTATCCTATCCGTGGTCCTCTTCCCACTTGTCTGTGTTAGTTATATGTATGCCCTAGAGGCCATTACTGTACATAGGATGTATATTGTAGTGGATGCTGGGACATATATAGGGAGGACTTTCTTGCTTGACATGATAGTATGCTATCTGGTTACTCTTTACCTTAACGTGTATACTGATTGTCTCTCTGTTACATGCTGGTAAAGCCCTTAGGATGTGTACTTGACTACCTGGACTATGATGCGGATCATACTAGTGGGGACATGGTAGTCCATAAGTATATCCTTCAAGGTCCCTAGTCGTGGGTGTATCGAGACGGGGCATCGATATACCAGAGTAGACTAGCGTATATCTTCTCGACCCATACAGATGGGCGATGGATGATCCCATATCCATTGGTATTTGACATCAAAGATGATATACGGGTGCTCAGTAGAGACTGGGTACACTGGACGGACTCGCCGAGAACTCCCAGATGGTATTATACCTTACGTCAGATGGCAGTTCTTTGGTGACACTGGTACAGGTTAGTCTATAGACCCGAGATCGTCATAGAGTCTTGTGTGATTCCCACTGTGCTTTGATTTCCACCTTACCACGTCGAAGAGGGCGTGCAAATCGGTGGTTTTTGGGTACAGTCCCGAGTCACATAGAGTCAATGAGCGATAGGAGGGGATTCGTCTCTCCCGGTATAGGGAGTTGATATTGCGCTGTGTTCGATTGGCTATAACCGGAAATCCCTGGCCAGGGTTGCTGAGATTTACTGGTAAGTGTTATCAGTAGTATCTCGAACTGTTATAGACCTCATATCGACACGACTTATCGAGCTACAGGGGTCTGACGTTTACCACCCCTAGGTGAGATATGCGACATATCATACGAACCGACCGGACTGTACGGTAAGTGTTGCTGGTTAGATTCACAGGAGTGTGAGCGGGCTTGCTCTTCGATCTTCTGATCGCTCAATACCCGGGTGGCCGTTACGTTTAGCAGACCGCTTGCGGCTTGTGGGTGTTTGATATGATCATCACCTGCTGCCGGCGTATTGACGAGTCTTTAGAGTCCTACATAGAGGTTTCCTGGCTCAAGCAAAACGAAATAGGAGCGCATATGAGATATGTGTGGGACCGAGAATAATGCGTGTATATGATACCGTATTCTATTCTCGCGATGAATGTATCGATTGGTTGTATGTAATATAACCTAGTTATCGAATCGAGGATTGATTCGATGTCGATACATTGGATATTAGTCGGCCATATGCGATATGACCGGGTCGTTAAATCAAGTGTTGATTTGATGATTTAATGCATAATTATATATTTGATATATTACTTTGCATTAACTAGTATTGGTTCACTTAAAATGGATTTTCTCACTTAATGTGCACAAGTTGTATATGTGATATATTATTGTGCACTTGTTTGTATCATGTTTGATGATACATGCAAACTTGGGTTTGTGTAAAGGATTAAACCATGGTTATGTTGATGGTTAGGGTTTTGATTTACTTATCTTTTCATTTATTTATTTATTCATTTTTGAAAGATAAATAAATCATGGTGGCTTTCTTTGTTTGCTAGTTGAAGGTTCATGAAGCTTTGAATAAGTCCACCATTTTTGTTTCATGTTTAACCTTAACCATTCAACCTAACCCTAGTTTATTCTCTACACTAAACTATGGTTGCTATATGATAAGAATCAACTTATTTTCTTTTTTGAACAATTCTTATCATATATTCTTTTCTTCTTCTTCTTTTTCAAGATGAAGAAGCTTGCAATCAACAATGGTGACTTGAGAAAAAGAGTGAGAAATCCAATTCTAAAGTGAACCCACTTCCTATTTCTTCATCCTCTACCACTTGCCAAGTAGTATAGAGTGTTTTCTTCACAAGTTTCTTGACTTGGTGAAGTTGGAGCTTGATCTTGTGTTGCCTCGACGTAGATCATCTTCGGCATCGAAGTCGACGACCTAGCCCGATCATTTCTTCGATGAAACCACCGCGAGAGTCCGGGATCTGATGGGTACAGCGGAGGGACTTCATCACGGAGCTATGGAGGTGGAGGACTGGATCTACAAAGGTTGTATTTCCCTTCCCTTAGCAGTAAAGTTGTTTACTACTTGCATGTTTCGCCTAAACTCTAGTTAACGATCGCATTAGGGTTTCTCGGCACCGGAATTTTTTTGAATTTGGAATGGTTGATGCCTTGTGAGACCTCATTAGTGTGCCTAGGAACCCTACAGTGGTATCAGAGCCTAGCTAGAGCCTTAGGCGATGTGTAGACGATGTTAGAAACCCGATCGAACCCGAAACCCTAATTCGAGATTGCTCTATGTACATTTTTTTAAATCGGGGATTTTTCCAAATTAAAAATATGCAGAAAAATCAGCAAAGTTTTGTAAGAATTACTGTGAAGCACGTGAGCATGAATCGACCAAGTGGCCGCGGAACCGCGGCATAAGCATGCCATGTGCGGCGGTTCCGCGGCTATAAAGGGGCATCTTTTCATAATTTTTGCACAGTAATTCCTATAATTTAGTGCTGTATTTTCTGGGATATTTTAATGTTTACTCCATAGTTGAGTTTTCTGGGTTGTATTGGGGACTCGGTGTTTCGATCGGGAAATTTAACTTCGTCTGTGTTTTCCGAATATTTTTTTGAATATGTTAAAAAGTTCGACCGGATATAAATACCCACATTTTCCCCTGTCGGGAAATTTCCAAGTGTTGGATCTTTCCGTGGTTTAATAACGTTCTAAATAGTGCAAGTAACACGATGGACCCTCTAGAAGACCACAAACCTTAACTCGATTATGTGACCGTCTTGAACTGCCCTTTGAACCTTAGGGTTTGGAGCAGTACGGCGTGCTACATGTGAGGCGTTGGCTTGACCTTTCTACGGCTGGACCGTTGGTACTGAGGCACGAAGTGAATGTTTTTAAACTTATTTCATGTGTTGAGCTGTTTCGGGAAAACTTGGGTGTTTGAATGTTCGATCGGAAAGTTTAACATTTTCTATTTATCTGGAATAGGATACAATAATTGGAATCCACAAGTAGTTATGAGATAACTGAATGAATGTTATAAATCTAGTGGTTTAGTCTCACTTGATCGGTTGCCACGGAATTTTGATGTGATCAAAAGTCCGTCGCAATCACGTAGCGTACGCGGATACTCGCCGGATAAACTTAATAGACAGCCTCACTCTATAGCCCCGACCAAGTGACTGTAGGAGAACCCCGTCACCGAAAGCATCCGTTCGGGTGCTCGCGGCAGCGGTGTTCCGCCTTAGTGCACTTCGTCGACGGTATCGGGAGGTGCGGCCGTCTACTAAAGTTTGCGACGAGCATTCGATCAGGATGCCGGGAATCTTGTTGAATTGCCCGACTTGATATTGAAAAGAGTTTTCGATAATGAGTCTAAAATGCGGGGTTTATAATTGTTAGGCATGCAATGTCTAAGAAATTCATATGGTTAGGCATGTGATGTCTATGTAGTTTGCGGATTCCAACTGTTGTAGTTTTATACTTTCTTTTCTGTGACCGTTAGTGTAATATGTGATATCGCCGGTTTCGTTGCTATATGTCAACGACAATTGGGATGCGCATATTTACTTACGTTGATGACATGCGATGTTATGTGTTGCTGGATATGTTATATTGGATCGTCGTGTTTGAATAGCCGGGGGGTTTTATGTGAGATGAGTGTTTTTCATTTTCATTCATGTAAAAACTTGTATGTAATATTCTTTTATTGGGGCACTTCCAGGTTGCGGAAGATGTCACCTTTTGTATATTATTTACTTTTCCGCACTAGGATAGACCCAAGGAGGAGGGCATAAGTAACCGGGTTCTGGAGTCCAGTAGGAGACCAACTCGAGGAGTCGAGTCCGGCTCTCCTAACTCTAGAATTGGTAGGGTTGCTTGCCGCTCTCGTAGGGGTCTAGGGGTGTGGGTTTGGCTATTCATCGCGACCGTGGAATCCGTGTTTTATAGTGGCTCGTATTGAAAACACGGACGTCCTAGTATATCCAATATTTCATATGTTTCTTCTGCTGCGATATCTGTGATGTGATCATTTGATATGTTCTGTGATAAATACTGTATATAGTATATATGATATATTATATAGATGTTACTTATGTTTTACACCCGCGCTAGCTCTGCCCCGCTCTGCCGTTAGTTACCTAACCTAACGGTGCACGAGGGGACATCGAGGCGAATGCGGATGGCATAAGTGTACGTCGTATTTATCTGTGATGTTTAGGTGCTTAAATGATGGGACTTCATTAATGTGATTAATGAAAATAAAAGAAACCTAATGATGTTGTGAAATCAAATTTCTTAAAAAAACAGGTAGCTACAGTTCTTGCTTTGCATCGCGGTGTTCCTTGTAGAACATCCTGCACCTTATTCGATAAGAAAAGGACCGAGATCCCTTCATCGGGAGTGACTCCTTTAGCAATAACTGGCAGATTCTACAACACTCGGTTTGTCTTTTGATTGCTTCTATAGTTTCTGCTTTGCACAGTGATATATATGATATATCCCGCACCTTATTCGATGAGGAAAGGGCCGACGATCCCTTCACCGGGAGTGACCCCTTTAGCAAAACTAGAAAAGCCTAAAAAACACTCCATTTTAAAATCATTTGATTCTACAGCGATATCAAGTTCATTACGCAATAGGTTTTCAGAAAAACCTGTCATAACCCTCCGTCATTTCAGATAAGTACTAGTTAGTATTCGTGCTGCGGTAGTTTGGCATTCGTCAAGGCGTAGTGTACGGTAGCTAACTAGTATTTATCTGCTTATGCATATGATGCAGATTGGATTAGGGTATTCGTACGGCGTTGTTTGGCATTCGTCAAGGGTCGTGCGGGTGGGTTTAATTCAATCAAGAAATGTACGGGTTGAACTTGACTAGTGGACTATGAGTTGTTTGGCATTCGTCAAGGTCATAGAACACTAGGAGTAAAATATTATCGGGAATTTCAAGTGTTGAAATTTGCAATGAGATTGCATACCTTCTATGAGATAGTTGGATCCCGATACCCGCTGCGAGTAATTGTTACTCCTGGGAGAGTTTTAAACATTACAATTAGCCGATCAAGTAGGTGTCAACGGGGTTACGCCTCTGGGAAAATGAGGTTTACATTAATTAGGTCCGTGCGAAAGCACGGGGCACCTCCCTCAAAGTACCGACACTGGCCTGCCTGAAAGATTGGCGAACTTGTAGCGTGTAATTAATCCCGGCTAGTCTTTCCTTTTAGGGTTTGAAGGAAGATTTGATAAAAAATAGTGGGAGCCATCCTGATTAGATAAAATATATAACCAATCTGATCTTGCAAGAGCGCACGCAGAGTGTTTTCTTCTCTCTCTCTCCAGGTAGCGACCATATCACGCCTTAATCAAGATAATAATACGGATGAATTGACCGATCCCGCTTGTTATACTGAGCTGGGGAACGTTGGTCCAGCTCCAACTTATAAATGTTATAAGACAGAGCAAGAAATTGGGGAATACCAGATTTCCCGTGCCGCCCAAACGAAGAAAGTGCATGATGATGCATCTTCTTCGGGTGTGTTCATTACAAAGAACCGTTTCTCAGTATCCTTTACGTCCTGGGTATATGATACCGGATCAGGATCTCAGATATGTAATCTGTTATATAGGGCTACAGAAAGGTAGAGAACTGAGAACGGGTGATAAGTTTCATGAGACAGAAAACGGGGCAAGTGTTGCAACCAAGTCTGTTGGTCACTGTCACCCTGTATTACCAATACATTGATTCTGAACAAATGCTATTAGATACCGAACCTGATATACAAAATCATATCAGTCTCTTTATTGGTAAAGAAAGGATATAATTTTGTATTGTTGGATAATGTTTTGAACATTTCCTATATCAAAAGTTGATCGGTTCAGGCACGTTATCTAAAAGCATTGACGTTCTAAATCAAACTACAGTTCCTTGTATATAGAACACACACAAGAGGAAGAGTTCAGAAATGAACGAATTCTTCTTGAGGCATTGTAGACTAGGTCATATCAATGCGACCCGACTGGCTGAAGTTACATTTAGATGCATATTTAAATTAGTTTGAATTTACATCTTGTGAAACTTTCCAGTCATGTCACAAAGATAAGATGACCATAGCTCTGTTTAATGGAAACAGAGAAAGAGTTAGTGAACTTTTGGGATTGATACATGTTGATGTATGTAAGGTCCCCTGTCTACATATGCCAAGACTGGTTCTTTGTACTTCATTACATTCTCTGATGATCTCTCAAGATTCAGACATATGTTCCTATTGAAATACAAGTCCGAAGCTTTTAAGATATTCACAGAATATAAGTTAGAAGTAGAGAACCAAAAACGGGTATAAGTATTATGTCCTTTGATGTGATCAAGGAGGAGAATACTTGAGCACGGAATTTCTGGAATATTCTAAAGGAGAATGAGATTCTCTCTCAGTGTTACTCCTCCGTATACACCACAGCACCTCAGTGTATCAGGGCGGAGCAATCACACCCTATATGATATGGTGTGCTCTATGATGAGTACTACTGAGTTTCCTATTTCCTTTTGGGAGTTATGCGCTTGAGAAGCTGCATACCTATTGAATAGGGTTCGAATCAAATCTGTGCCTACCACTCCATATGAGATATGGTATGGGAAGAGCCCATATCTTAAGTTTGTTAAGATTCGGGGTTGTCCGGCCTATGTCTAAAAAGCAAAATCCGGACAAGCTCGAGGCAAGGTCTGTTATGTAGAACTGGAAAGGTTCCGGCTATACAAACTGCAGCTGCTAATTTGGTAGAACTAAAGGATTCGATAGTAACCAACGAACCTCAACCTCTCCGCCGATCTAGCAGGGTTCCTCACCCACCTGAGAGATACTTCGGTTTCTCTATGACAGTGGGAGCGAGGAATGCATCATGAGATGATGACCCAACTAGTTTCGAGCTGGCCATCAAGAGTGGGACTCTGTAAGAATGGCTGGATGCTTAGCGATCTGAGATGGAATCCTTATACACCAACAAAGTATGGACTTTAGTTGCTATATCTGAAGGGTTAAATCCCCATCAGGAGCAAGTATATCTTGAGAAGATTACTTGGTGCACATGGAAAAGTTGAGACTTTCAAAGCTAGACTTGTTAAAGGTTTGCATCATTGACCAGGTATGGATTATGTTGAAACCTTTTCTAAGTAGCTATGCTTAAGTCCATCCAGATCCTACTTGCCACGGCTACATACCATAACTACGATATCTGGCGGTTGGGTGTCATGACCGCTTTTCTAAATGATGTTTTAGAAGAGAGAGTCTGTAAGTATACAGTCAGAGGGCTTCGTAGACAGTGGGAGCAGCGGAAACGTGTGTAAGATGTTTTATATGATAAAGCAGGCATCGCGGAGTTGGAACATCTGTTTTGATGAGTTAGTCAAACAGTTTGACATCATCAAAATGGTAGATGAACCTTGTATATACAAAAAGGTAGTAGGGAGTATGGTAGTGATCCTCGTAGAGTACGTGGATGACATACTCTTGATAGGGAAGGAGTTTCCTATGCTACGCTCGGTCGATCTCCATTTATCACATGGATTCTCCCTATAGGATCAAAGTGATACCTCCTAAATCCTGAGTTTTCATCTATGAGATAGATGTAATTGGATGCTAGGGTTCTCACTAGATGTGGTGAGATGGTATCAATCGATCCTGGGGAGAATCACTGGAAGGGTTCCAGGGTGATAAAGACGACTGAAGTCAGTCACAGGCATTGTCTTTACCCTCAGTAAAGGGACGGTATGTTGGAAGAGTTCCAAGCTAGATACCGTGGCATACTAGACGATAAAGGCTGGATACATCGCTACTTAAGATGCTACCAAAGAGGAAGTCTGGGTGTATATTAGTTCATGAGATGAACTTAGTTCCCCCCATTGTGTGACAATGGAGTTATGGCTTATGCCAAGGAACGTCCGTCCCATTAGTGATCCAGACATATTCTAAGACAGTATCATCTGATCATGGAGATAGTTGATCTCCAGGGTGATCGAGGTTAGGAAAGAAGACTCAGAGGATAACACGACGGATCCACTCACGAAGGCCTATTCCCAGAGAGAGACTATTATGGGATGGTTGAGTATGAGATACTACAACCACTGCTACATATGGCCCTAGTGCAAATGGGAGATTGTTAGTTATATGTATGCCCTAGAGGCCATTACTGTACATAGGATGTTTATTGTAGTGGATGCTGGGACATATATAGGGAGGACTTTCTTGCTTGACATGATAGTATGCTATCTGGTTACTCTTTACCTTAACGTGTATACTGATTGTCTCTCTGTTACATGTTGGTAAAGCCCTTAGGATGTGTACTTGACTACCTGGACTATGATGCGGATCATACTAGTGGGGACATGGTAGTCCATAAGTATATCCTTCAAGGTCCCTAGTCTTGGGTGTATCGAGACGGGGCATCGATATACCAGAGTAGACTAGCGTATACCTTCTCGACCCATACAGATGGGCGATGGATGATCCCATATCCATTGGTGTTTGACATCAGAGATGATATACGGGTGCTCAGTGGAGACTGGGTACACTGGACGGACTCGCCGAGAACTCCCAGATGGTATTATACCTTACGTCAGATGGCAGTTCTCTGGTGACACTAGTACAGGTTAGTCTGTAGACCCGATATCGTTATAGAGTCTTGTGTGATTCCCACTGTGCTTTGATTTCCACCTTACCACGTCCAAGAGGGAATGCAAAATGGTGGTTTTTGGGTACAGTTCCGAGTCACATGGAGGCAATGAGCGATAGGAGGGGATTCGTCTCTCCCGGTATAGGGAGTTGATATTGCGCTGTGTTCGATTGGCTATAACCGAAAATCCCTGGCCAGGGTTGCTGAGATTTACTGGTAAGTGTTATCAGTAGTATCTCGAACTTTTATAGACCTCATATCGACACGATTTATCGAACTACTGGGGTCTGACGTATACCACCCTTAGGCGAGATATGTGACATATCAGATGAACAGACCGGACTGTACGGTAAGTGTTGCTGGTTGGATTCACAGGAGTATGAGCGGGCTTGCTCGTCGATCTTCTGATCGCTCAATACCCGGGTGGCCGTTACGTTTAGCAGGCTGCTTGCGGCTTGTGGGTGTTTGATATGATCATCACCTGCTGCCGGCGTATTGACGAGTCTTTAGAGTCCTACACAGAGGTTTCCTGGCTCAAGCAAAACGAAATAGGAGCGCATATGAGATATGTGCGAGACCGAGAATAATGCGTGTATATGATACCGTATTCTATTCTCGCTATGAATGTATCGATTAGTTGTATGTGATATAACCTAGTTATCGAATCGAGGATTGATTCGATAAGTCGATACATTGGATATTAATCGGCCATATGCGATATGACCGGGTCGTTAAATCAAGTGTTGATTTGATGATTTAATGCATAATTATATATTTGATATATTACTTTGCAATAACTAGTATTGGTTCACTTAAAATGGATTTTCTCACTTAATGTGCACAAGTTGTATATGTGATATATTATTGTGCACTTGTTTGTATCATGTTTGATGATACATGCAAACTTGGGTTTGTGTAAAGGATTAAACCATGGTTATGTTGATGGTTAGGGTTTTGATTTACTTATCTTTTCATTTATTTATTTATTCATTTTTGAAAGATAAATAAATCATGGTGGCTTTCTTTGTTTGTTAGTTGAAGCTTCATGAAGCTTTGAATAAGTCCACCATTTTTGTTTCATGCTTAACCCTAACCATTCAACCTAACCCTAGTTTATTCTCTACACTAAACTATAGTTGCTATATGATAAGAATCAACTTATTTTCTTTTTTGAACAATTCTTATCATATATTCTTTTCTTCTTCTTCTTCTTCTTCAAGATGAAGAAGCTTGCAACCAACAATGATGACTTGAGAAAAAGAGTGAGAAATCCAATTCTAAAGTGAACCCACTTCCTATTTCTTCATCCTCTACCACTTGCCAAGTAGTATAGGGTGTTTTCTTCACAAGTTTCTTGACTTGGTGAAGTTGGAGCTTGATCTTGTGTTGCCTCGACGTAGATCATCTTCGGCATCGAAGTCGACGACCTAGCCCGATCATTTCTTCGATGAAACCACCGCGAGAGTCTGGGATCCGATGGGTATAGCGGAGGGACTTCATCACGGAGCTATGGAGGTGGAGGACCGGATCTACAAAGGTTGTATTTCCCTTCCCTTAGCAGTAAAGTTGTTTACTACTTGCATGTTTCGCCTAAACTCTAGTTAGCGATCGCATTAGGGTTTCTCGGCACCGGAATTTTTTTGAATTTGGCATGGTTGATGCCTTGTGAGACCTCATTAGTGTGCCTAGAAACCGTACAGTCTGTCTCTTCCACCACCTAACGGAGATAATTTCGAAATTAAACCCCACTACATCAATCTGCTGCCCAAATTTCATTGGCTTGAGTCGGAAGACGCGTACGTTTTCATCACCAAATTCGAAAACGTATGCGCAATGATGGGTACTTCACAATTGACTTTAGATGCTATGCGCTTACGTCTTCTCCCATTCACACTGTGCGACTTGGCAGAAAAATGGCTTTATAATACTGCCGCACACTCTATCACTAATTGGGATGAATTCGCCATAGCATTTCTTAAGAAGTTTTACCCAAACCATAAGACTGCCCATATTAGGAGCGAGATCAACCAGTTCACCCAGCTTTCCAATGAACCATTTTAGAAGTGCTTTGAACGTTTCAAAGATCTGCTTGTCCAATGCCCCCATCACGGAATACAAAGATGGGATTTATGTCGGATTATATATGAGGGCATTAATCCAGTGACAAAGCAGATGCTTGAAACAATGTGTCAATGCAATTTCATGTCTAAAGATGATGGTGAAGCGTGGAAATATCTGGAAGACCTTGCTGAACACACGTTGCAGTGGGAAAGCGTAAGACCACCTTCAACTAAGGGAGGTATTCACCAGCTCGATATTTCTATCGCAGTAAAAGCCGAAATGGCAGCGATACAGAAGAAACTCGACGCTATTGAAAACAAGTTCTCATCATTCTCCCTAAATCAGGTCACGCTTCCTAAGACCGTGTGGGGTTGCTATTCGGATCCTTCACACTTAACGGAAGAATGTCCTATGAATGCATCGTTTCAAGCTAATGCTGCTTTTCAGCAGCGACCTAGAAACGACCCTTATTCTTCCACGTACAATCAAGGATGGAGGAATCATCCTAACTTTGCTTGGAACCAAAACCAACAAAGAAATTATCAAAGACCTCCTCCAAAGCAACCACAACCACAGAATCAGCCCCCTTTCAGTCACAGAATTTCCAAAATCCGGCCAACATTTCTACACCACAAGTGGCCGGTACTGACAACTCACTTGCACAAACCTTGGATTTGTTCATGAAACAATCCATGCAATTGTCGGCTGAGATGAAGTCTTCTATTGATACCATAACGAAAAACTCCGCCTCCCATAGTGAGAGTATTAAATCGTTAGAAAACCAAATCGCACAGTTAAACGCCGCAATGAGTGCGAGAGAGAAAGGGAAGCTCCCATCTCAACCCCTACTGAATCCTGGCCATTCACAAAATCATAATGTGAATGTCGTTACTACGTTAAGATCGGGGAGAGTGCTGAACAACCGAGTCGGTGAGCAATTTGATGTGAGTGACACCATTGATACCCCAGCTTCTTCTTCTTCCCCTAATTCGTCTAATCTCCTACCTTTATCCAACCCTATTCTCCGTTTTCCCCAAGGCTCGAACATTCCGCCAAATCTATCTAAGTCGATTCCCACTCCAATTTTGGGATCGAATCCGTCCCCACAGTCTTATCTATAAACGTTGGACCCAAAACTTATTGATCGAGCTCCATTTCAAAACAGATTAAGGGCCAACAGACATAACCCGCAAATGGAGAAGATTGTGGAAATGTTTAAGCAAGTTAGCTTGAATATTCCTCTCCTAGATGCTATTCAACAAGTCCCATCTTATGCAAGAATCCTTAAAGACTTGTGCACTAGAAAGAGAAAAACTCAAGTGCCTAAAAAGGTTTTCATGACGAGTAATGTTAGCACAGCTTTTACCCAACAAATACCAAACAAACGTAAGGACCCCGGCTGTCCTACAATCTCTATTTCTATTGGGGGTAAAAATATTAATCGTGCTTTACTCGATCTAGGCGCTAGCGTCAACTTGCTTCCTTATTCAGTATATGAGCAGTTAGGAATTGGAGAGTTAAAACCCGCCCATTGTACTCTCCAGATGGCAGACCGGTCTATCACCAAACCTCGGGGCGAACTAGAGGATGTATTAATTAAAGTTAGGGAATTCATATTTCCCGTAGACTTTATTGTTTTAGATGAACAATCTGTGGCAAACCCACGCAATCAAATCCCGGTGATACTTGGTCGACCCTTCCTAACAACTTCTAACGCTGTAATTAATTGTCGTCACGGTTCTATGAACTTATCCTTCGGGAAAATGACAATTGAGCTTAATATTTACAAGCTAGGAAGTCGGCCATCAGAACCTTCTGCTCATTTGCTGGATGTTTGTTCCATCCATGAGATAGCTTTCGAAAGCTGCATGGATGAGGAAATTTGCTTTGATGTTCTCGACAACACTAATGAGACATCGTTTGATCTTGCACCACTTCACAGTGAGGATATGTTCAATGAGTCCGACCTTGAGATTGAACCCGTTAACTCGTTGCAAAAGTCAGCAGCACATTCCGAGTCAATATCTTATGCAAGTTTTGAACCTCTTAAGGAGTCCGAATATCATTCCGTTACCCCACCTTCTATTGTCTCTCCGCCAATTCTTGATCTCAAACCGCTACCTTCTCATCTTAAATATGCATATTTAGGAGAGAATGAGACTTTGCCAGTGATTATATCCGCTTCTCTAGCCATAGAGCAAGAGAATGCACTTTTGGCAGTGTTGAGATCGAATCGGCAAGCATTTGGTTGGACAATGGCCGACATCAAAGGGATTAGTCCCTTAATTGTTGAACATCACATACATCTGATGGATGAAGCCAAACCAACCCGAGACCCACAAAGACGGTTAAATCCCGTCATGAAGGAGGCGGTAAAGAAAGAAATCGTCAAGTGCCTTGATAGTAGAATAATTTACCCCATATCTGACAGCCAATGGGTAAGTCCAATTCATGTGGTCCCTAAAAAGTCTGGCATCACGGTCATCACTAATGAGGCTAATGAGTTAATCCAAACACGCACCCAAACTGGGTGGCGCGTATGTATTGATTACAGGAAACTCAATGCCGCGACGAGGAAAGATCACTTCCCTCTACCTTTCATTGACCAGATATTAGAACGATTAGCTGGACACGATTACTACTGTTTCTTGGACGGATACTCTGGCTATAACCAGGTCCCCATCGCCGAAAAGGATCAAGATAAAACCACTTTTACTTGTCCTTTCGGAACTTTTGCTTATAGACGCATGCCTTTTGGGTTATGCAACGCTCCCGCTACATTTCAGCGGTGCATGATGGGGATATTTTCAGATATGGCATAAAATTTTCTAGAAATTTTTATGGAAGATTTCTCCATTTTTAGGGACTCCTTTGAGGACTGCCTTCGTAATCTTGACGCGGTTCTTACTCGCTGTAAGGATAAGAACTTGACTTTGAATTGGGAAAAATGCCATTTTATGGTCCAAGAATGTATTGTACTTGGACATATAATTTCACATAAAGGCATTGAGGTTGACAGAGCTAAAATAGATGTCATTCAAAACCTCCCTCGTCCCAATTGCGTCAAAGATATACGATCCTTCCTTGGTCATGCAGGATTTTATAGGAGATTTATTAAGGACTTTAGCAAAATTGCTAGACCCTTAACCCTTCTATTGGCCAAGGACACTACTTTTCACTTCGATTAGGATTGTGAGGCTGCTTTTGAATCGCTTAAAGAATCACTCACTACAGCCCCCGTTCTATCATCTCCGGATTGGAACCACTCGTTCGAGCTTATGTGTGATGCATCAGATTTTGCTATTGGTGCGGTCTTAGGACAACACATTGATAAGATACCACATGTAATTTACTATGCAAGTAGAACCTTGAATGATGCACAAATAAATTACACAACTACCGAGAAGGAACTCTTGGCAGTTGTATTTGCATTAGAGAAATTCAGACCCTACTTGATTGGCTTGCCTATTGTGGTTTACACAGATCACTCCGCCCTACGACATCTTTTATCGAAGAAGGATGCGAAGGCCAGGCTAATACGTTGGATCCTATTGTTACAAGAATTTGATCTTGTCATCAAAGACAAGATCAAATGTGAAAACGTTGTAGCCGACCATCTTTCACGCATCACTTCTTCGCCAATTGTGACCGTGCCGATAAATGACTCATTTCCTGACGAACAGCTCTTTAATGTATCCTACAAACCTTGATTCGTGGATATCGTGAACTATCTTGCGACGGGACTTATTCCTAGTGATTGGTCGAAACAAGACAAACTTCGATTTCTATCCCAAGTAAAATATTTTTACTGGGATGAGCCTTATCTATTCAAGTATTGTTCCGATCAAATCATTCGCAGGTGTGTCCCTAACGATGAATTCAAGAGCGTGTTATCATTTTGTCATGATCAGGCATGCGGCGGTCATTTTGGTCCTTGCAAAACGGCGGAGAAAGATTTGCAATGTGGCTTTTACTGGCCAACATTATTTAAAGATGCATTTGAACATTGCAAAACTTGTCCGCGATGTCGGCATTTGGGTCGGATTTCATGAAGGAATGAGATGCCGCTCCAACCTATATTGGTTGTGGAAATATTTGATGTTTGGGGTATTGATTTTATGAGCCTTTTTCCCAACTCCTTTGGGAATCTATATATCTTGTTAGCGGTTGATTATGTCTCGAAATGGGTGGAAGCTATACCGTGTCGTACTAATGACAACAAAGTTGTCATTAAGTTCCTTAAAGAAAATATTTTTTCGCGATTCGGACACCCTCGCGCTATCATTAGCGACAACGGGACACATTTCTGCAATAGGTCTTTCGAGGTCTTGATGCGGAAATATTCAATCACTCACAAGCTTTCCATGCCCTATCATCCCCAAACAAGCGGGCAGGCTGAGATCTCAAATAGGCAGATCAAACCGATATTGGAGAAGACGGTTTCGAAAAACCGTAAAGATTGGTCAACTAAATTGATGGATGCACTTTGGGCATTCCGCACCGCTTATAAGACCGATCTTGGTATGTCTCCATACCGCCTTGTGTTTGGGAAGGCATGCCACCTTCTTGTCGAGATCGAACATAAAGCAATGTGGGCTGTTAAAGAGCTTAATTTTGATCTTGATCATGCAGGCAGCTATCGGAAGCTGCAGTTAAATGAGCTAAGCGAACTCCGCGATGAAGCTTACGATAATGCGGGGATAGTAAAGAACAGGACTAAAGTGTTCCACGATAAAAATCTTTCTAGAAAAACCTTCACATCGGGGCAACAAGTCCTTCTTTACGATTCCCGTCTCCATCTTCATCCGGGTAAGCTTAAATCTCGTTGGAAATGACCTTTTGTGGTGCGGTATGTACACCCCCACGGGGCAGTTGAAGTCGAAAATTTGAGAGACGGTTCAATTTTTAAAGTAAATGGGCATAAATTAAAACCGTATTTTTCTGCTGACCCCGCGGAGGAGCTCCTATTTTTACAGGAGCCGCTTTATCAAAACTAAAAATCCCTCCACCTCACCTCCATGTTTTTGTAACATTTTCTCATTTTAAGAATGGAGGTGAGTAAAAATGGATTTGATTGAATATCTGTGCGTGTCAAAGAATAAGTTTGGGGGAATTTTTCATTTAACTATTATTTTACCCCTTGTATCTCTCCCTTAGTCTACAGGTCCTTGTTCTCAAAAGGCTACATTAGTGAGGACACTGCTGAAAACAGGTTTGGGGGGGGGGAGGTTTGTATTCACTAAATTATCTTTGACACTGGGCATTAAAATTTTTTTATAACAAAAGTGTCGAAAGTGAAAAATTACATCCAAAAGATAGGAATAGTTTAAGAAAACCAAGAAAATTAGAAGTTTTCTTAAACGAACTGGTAATAAGTAGTTATGAGCCGTTGTCCCAAGGGTTAGTAAGATGAAGAAAGTCACTAATCTGAGGATAAAAATAAGTCTGAAAAATAATTTCTATTCTGAAGGCCAAACATTTGAAAGTTGATACCCTACTATATGCACTTACACACGTCTTGAAACTCGGGATAGTAGAGAATACCTTGAAATGCTCTTGTCTAAAAGCCAAAGTATGAAGGAAATGAAGAAAAAAAGTGAAGAAAATATAAAAATGGTGAAAAGAAAAAAATGAACACTGGTTTTGTTATCGCCAAGGCAGCAATAAAAAAATATAGCGAGGGTGCTTCTTCACCTAGTGCCCTAAGGCCAACTGGTCTGGGAGTCACTGCTAAGCCTTAGGTGGTGTAAGACGAGGAAAATAGTATCACCTAATCAGCAAGCACATGAGTAATCAGTCGGTTAGTACCTCAAAAAGTATTAACGGTCGCATGAAAATGTGTGAGCAAATCTAAATATTCATCAAATTAAAAAGTACTAAAGTAGATGGACAAGAGTATGATAGCTTGAATTGAATTCTCCGAGTGTAGGGATGTTCTTTACACACACGTGGGGTTATATGATCAATGTTTGGATGAAAGGTAGGAACGAAAAATAAAGACGATGTTTTATTGAGGGATGATGTGATTTCTAACATTTTTTCATGACTATTAAGATAGGGCTCATGATAACTGAAAAGCTAGTATAGTTGGAAACTCTTATTTTCAAAGTCTTTCTTTTATGGTTCTTATCTTTATATGTAAATTTCACCATCTCTCTTTTGTTATAGGATTTTGTGGGTGTAATCCGCTGAAAACCCTCAGGAGACAACACTCCTCCTACTAGGGACACCTAGAGGTTTAACGGCTTGTTGTACGTGCTCAGTGCAATCGTGTCTGCCAACGAAAGTGTGCTTAGTTTTCTCCTTTCTTTTTCTCCTCTTAAATAAACTAGTTTGCTCGGGACGATCAAAGATAAGTTTGGGGGTATTTGTTCAGTTGATAAAACTGCACATTTGTATTACATTTTTCCTACCATTTTCATATTAAAAAAGGACTTTATTATAATATATCATACATATGGGGGTTTATGTGTAAAAACACTATTTTCCATGTGTGAATATATTTTAATTATCATTTGGTAGGAAAATATATGCAAATAAATTCATTGACCAAATCCTAGTAGAACAAAGTCTACTAAATCTTATTTGAGTTGTTGTGCAGAATTTTTCCAAGTTGTGCAGAATTTTTCAAGACTAGAATCAAGGAGATCAATTTATTGAAGAAGACTTGCCTAATTAAGAAAGCAAAACTTGAAGACCAAGTCTGGCAGCAACCACGAGAAGATTTCCATGATACAAAGGTTCCAAGGATCGCCAAATGTCATAAGAACAGAGCTCCAAAATTTTGATGAAAGGATGTGATTATACGACCGCGGATCCGCGGCCTTAACCACCCTTATGCCGCGGATCCACGGCATGATAGAGGGATCACGTGCTGAAAATTTGGGAAATGAATCTCTGCTAAATTTTACCTAATTTGGAAGCAAAAGGTTATGGCTTTGGACTATAAAAAGGGACCGAGAGCCTCTTGGAAAATTCATCAAGCCGAAGAGATCACGAAACCCCAGACGCTCACGCATCCAGGCTGATCATCAACTGTTCGTCTACCTCCTTAGGAAAGATCGAGAAGCAACTAGTTTTGTAATCATTTTATACGGAATAAAGTGTAGATTGTTCAAGTTGATTAATAAAGGTAGTTATTTTATTTAATTCTTTTGCATTTTACATTAGGTTTTCCCTCTCTGTCTTTTCATCTTCTTCTCCCAACATGCACGAGTAATTCTCCGCTTGTTTGGGTTCGTAGGATTAGGGTAGGCTAATGGATGATGAACATTCCTAAACTCTTTTTAAGTCCTATAAAGTTTATAAACTTTATCAAAAGAATCATTAACATCCTAATCGGGCGCGCTAGCAATTCTTTGCTAGTTCCGATCGCTATTAGAGATTAAATTAATGATTGTTTTGGTAAAGGCTAGATATGAACGGAGTTCCGTGTCGAGATAAGGGTTAAGAGTGGGATTCCTTTTCCCTCTAGAAACCCTAATCTACACGCATCACCGTCGTTCTAGTTTTAAATCTATTAAAGGATAAAAAGGGTAACTTTTAATTAATCGTCCATGACTACTAAATCCTAACGAACCCTACAAGCCCCCTTATTATATTATCTACATCCTTAAAATAATCTAGATCTATATTTTTGCATTCTTGCTTAACGTAGATCTAGAAACTTTTCACAAAACTCTTTATTCCTCCTCTCTTTTTCAACACATCTAAAGTAAGAGTAAAAGATTCAATGTTTCCCAGAGGACGACCCGTACTCATCTCGGTCTAGCTACGCGCGACACCATTATTGATTGCGGTTATTCTACAAACACTTTTTCACATCAATCCGCGAGTCCTGTTCGGTGTACCCATTCTCCAATGAGCACCTGTGTACAATCTTTGATGTCACACACCAATGGTTGTGGGATCAACCATCGCCCTCTACGGGATAAGAAACGTACACACTAGTCTATTCTGGAATATCGATGCCCTAGTCTCGATATTCTCTCGACTAGGAACTGATTAAAGGATCTACTTTTGGACCACCCTGGCCCCACTAGTATGATCTCATCATAGTCCTGGTAGTCAAGTATATATCCTAAGGGCTTTATCAACATGTGAGAGCAAGACAATAAAGAATACCAGTCAACATGTTAAGATAAAGAGTAACGAGATAGCATACTATCATGTAGAGCAAGAAAGTCCTCTATATATATGTCCAAGCATCCACTATAATATACATCACATGTACAATAATGGCCTCTAGTGCATACATATTCCTAACAGTGTAGTTCATCAAAACTCGGTGGAAGTGAAAGAAGATGAGAAGAACCAAAGAAAGTATATAATGAAATGGGTAAATGAACTTGGTTGCCGAGCATTGTTGATCCAGATGTGGGAGATGAAGGTTGAATATCGTTTTGCATATCGGATAGATTGGTGGTAAGAATAGGATCAGTTAAATGCACCGGAATATGTTCACATTCAATGGAAAGGACATGATGGGTCAGAGAATCCAACTCATCCAACATAGCGAATTCATCTTCAAAGATATTCTCATCACCGATCTCACTAGCATCTTCAGTCAAATCAAATGAATAATTCTTTAAAAATTCATCAATTATATTATCCTCAATCGATGGATCACTTGGTTCACTTGATGGAATTGGAAGGTTTGAAGTGTCAAGTTTAGTCGGATAAAGATCGGTTTGATTTGGAATGGTGTAAGACTCTCCTTCACACTCACGATTGGAAAAGTCAAACATGTTATTCTCGGACACATTAAGCGGTTGATCATTAAATACATTCAGTTGGGGTTCAGGATGGAAGGTTTCGAGATCAAAAGAGTTGGTTTTGGTTTGACTTGGAGGGATCCCTTGTTCTTTCTCACTACTCAATTCTAACTCTACTTCAAAACTAGATATGGTTTGTGAAGAAGTTTCAATAAAAGATTCTCTTTGAACTGTGGAACTTTCTAATTGATGTTCAGAAGCACTGTCTAGATAAGGTACAGCAGTTGAGTATGGTTGGAATGTGTTTAATTTTTGGCTACGGGAGAGTTCAATGTATTTCGCAATAGAAATGGGTTTACGAATTGCCACATTAACCTTAAGAGAAGTATTAACATGAGAAGGTGTGAAAGTTTGGTACTGTTGATAAGAGGTAGAAGGGTGTATCCAATTTTCATAAACATGATTAGGATCAACATTTTGATATGAAGAAGATTGAGATTAGGTGGTTAGTTGGCGACTGGCTTTTGCTATTTGCTCAGCAATGGTCATGGGCTGAAAAGTTACCATTTTCGCCTCAAAAGGAATATCAATATTTTCATATGGAAATGATTGTAATTGTTGTCCTAACGGTTTTGGAGAAGTGAAAGGTATGAAACTTTGGCTACGAGCTTTCGCAATATGATCAGTAATGGACATGGGTTTAAAAGTTTTCTTACTAGCCTTAAAAGGATTATCAACATATGAAGGTGTTGAATTTTTACACTGTTGATAGGATTTTAGGTGAGGTGTCCAACTGTTATTTCTAGAGCGTTCTATCCTATCCCTTAAAGAAATGGTAGGGTCAGAATTTATACCAAAGCAATAACGATACAAAGAAATAGCTGGTTGTGTATAGCAAAGTTCGCCAAGAGTTTGTCGGTTTGGGTTACCCATTATAAGAGAATGAAAAGAAAAGAGGGTGATAATATTTTATTTTTAAATTTTTGAAATTGTTTTGCTTTGAAAGAGGGGCTCGACTCAACCAAACATAAACGTGCACAAACAATCCCTAAAGGTAGGGTCACCTAGGTCAAATCACTAGATCGCTCATAGACTTCCAAAGGACAAGACGTAGGATCAATCCTCTATCACCTCTTTAGCAATCTTGCAGCCAGATAAGTGCCAGGTAAGTGGGAGGTATCCGCTATACGAATCACCGAAATAGCATGCCTAATTAAGTAAGTCACTTTCCTTAGCCACACTTGCCTTAGACACCACAAGAGAAATACGGATAAATAATAGATTACCCACGACCCTCTTTTGTCCTAATTGAGCACGATTACCCTTAGGGACTTGGTCTAGATATTTTTTATTAATGTAAGGTAATGCGTATACTTATTTATGATTTTTGGGGCCTAGGAAGGGAGATGAAATTCCCACCTAATCTGAATTTGGGTTTCTTTCCCCTTAAATTCCGTTTTAAATATGCAAAACAAACCAAAATCTAAAACACGCAAAAATATTTTTAGTAGAGCAGTTTGTAAAGAATCCTGCAGGTAGAAATAGATTATTGGAGTTTCAGAGGAGAGAAGAAAACTATAGGATAATACCAAAAAATATTTAGGAGCTTAACTCCCCAAGGTGGCTGCGCTTCTACCGCCAAAGGTTATGTAGGGCCGTGGTTCCGCCGCCGTCTGTTGGAATCTCCCCTTCAAAATTTTTCTGAGCACTCCAATGCTCCTCTGCTCCTATATGACAATCTCTGAATCTCTGTTGGTTTTCTCCAAGTGCTCCAGATTTCTTGCAAAACTCACACAAAAATCGTTAAAAATACAAAATGCTGTTTTTTATTTTTATTATTATTTTTATGTTCTCTAGTTTTACATTCGAAATCAACCCGAATAATAAGAAAAATAATTACGACCGTTTCCCCGGCAACGGCGCCATTTGATTGGTTGAAGAAATGTGTGTCTATGTATATTGTAAATAACCGCAATCAATAACAGTATCGCAATAGCTAGCCGCTAATGAGTACAGGTCGTCTGTAGGGAAACGGTGAACTGCTTTTCTTGTTTTAGACGAATTGATAGGAAAAAATGTGGGATTGTTCTCGTTTATTATTAAGAAACTTTGAAAATTTATAAGAAAAGGGCTTGCAGGGTTTATAGGATTCAGTAGTTAATGGATGGAATTTTAAAATTAATTTTTTTTATCTTTTAATTATTTATTACTAGAGAAATAGCGATGAATGTGGATTAAGGTTCTTGGAAAAAATTAGGGTTTCGTTCTACTGACCCTTGTTCTTCCATTGATCTCTATTTATCTCAAGCCCTTAACAAAATGATTATTAACGAATCTCAAATCGTGGTCGTGACTATCATGAATTGATAGCGCGTCCGATAAAAGGGTTAATATTCATTTTACTAAAGTTTATAAAAACTAAAACTTTAAAAAGAATTTAAGTTATAGTTTTCTTCCATTATTCTATCCCATCCTACAAACCCTAACAAGCAAGAATTTACTCGCTCATGGAGATCAACGTAGTAGAAGAAAGGTGGAAGAATACGTAACCCATAATTAAAATTAAAAATGCAGAAAGAAAATGCAGAATGTAATTGCGGAAAGTAATTGTAGAAAGTAAATGCGACAAAATTAAAAGAAAGAACTACCTTTATTAATTGACTAGTGCATTACAAAAGGTGCTCGCTGAATAAGTAATTTACAAAACCCTAGTTTGCTCGCTAGATCTTAATTGATCCTTCGATTGATAATTCGTTGATTCCTCTTGATGATAGATGCTCTCGGTCCTTTTATAGGCTCTGGAATGTGAAATCCTAGACGTCATGTTGAAATGTGTTAAATTACGATCAAGACCCTGAAGTTTCACATCCTACGGCCGCCAGAAAACCGCGCTTCCACCGCCCATTGCCACTTTTAACCGCGCTTCTGCCGCCATTTGGTTGGTTCGTGCCTCTAAATTTTTCATGCCTTTTCTTCTCGATATTTGGAGATCTTTCTGATAAAATGATTCAGAAAATATATCTCTTAGTCTCTGCCGTTGCAAGATTCTTCAGTTTGCTCTTAATATTCGGCAGATTTTTTTTGGTGAACCGATTTGATGTGGATCTCCTACTTGTATTTCAGACCTGAGCTGATCTATTATTATACCTGCACAATATCTCAAATCAAATTATTAGTAGCATTTGTTTTATTTGAGATATTATTCTAACCAATTATATGATATGATATCTTGATAATAATGGTTAAGAATATTTGATATGATATGCATATTTTAATAATAAATAATCTCATGAATATTTTATTTAAATATGATATGCATATATTTTCCCTAATTATATTAATTATAAATGAAGAAATATATGACAATAATATTTTTACAAATAAACCCACATATGTTCTTTATTTACAATTAACACATTTTATTAACTAATAATAGTAGGGAAAATGTCCATACAAATGTGCAATAATTTTGACTGATCATCTGCCATGAGTTCTAGCCATCTTCTCTGTCGAATATTGAGTTCTTTCTGAGTAAATACATACTTAAGACTTTTATGGTTAGTATATATATCCACTCGTTCTCCCAAAAGATCGTGGCGCCAAATCTTGAGTGCGAAGACCACTGCTGCCAGTTCCAGATCATGTGTTGGATAGTTGCGCTCATGGATCTTTAACTGTCTTGATGCAAAAACCACAGCATTTCCATTCTGGTGTAGAACACATCCTAATCCTGTACCGTACGCATCACAATGCACATCAAATCCGCCAGATTGATCCGGTATTACGAGAATAGGAGCAGAGGTTAACCTCGACTTGAGTTCTACAAAGGCCTTCTCACATGCTTCTGACCATACAAATGCTTCGTCTTTACGTGTGAGTTTAGTCAGGGGTGCTGCGATCTTTGAGAATCCTTCAATGAATCTTCAGTAGTATCCTGCTAAGCTTAAGAAACTTCTTATATCTTTCACCGTCTTTGTTGTTGGCCACTCACTGACAGCTGACACCTTAGCTGGATCCACAGAGATTCCTTCGCCTGAAATGATATGTCCGAGAAATTCGAGTTAATCAAGCCAAAATTCACACTTGTTATACTTGGCGTAGAGATGATGTTGTCGTAATGTCTTCAGGAAAATCCGTAAGTGCTCGACATGCTCTTTTCGATTCTTTGAATACAACAGGATGTCGTTGATGAAGATAACAATAAATCTGTCTAAGTACTCTCGAAAAACTTGGTTCATCAAGTTCATAAAGATGGCAGGTGCATTGGTCACTCTAAATGGCATTACGAGATATTCATAATGATCATAACGAGTTTTAAATGTCGTCATCGGAATGTCGGACTCCTTGACCTTCACCTGATGATATGCTGAACGAAGATCTAAGTTTGAAAAGACACAAGATCACTTAACTGATCAAAAAGGTCATCGGTGCGAGATAGCGGATACTTGTTTTTAATTGTCACATCGTTCAGAGCTTGATAATCTACGCATATCCTGTAGGTACCTTCCTTCTTCTTCACCAGTAGCACCAGAGATTCCTAACTTAAAGTACTGGGACGGATCCAACCTTTCTTCTTCATCCAACTGAATGCGGATCCCCTTCAATCCTTCCAGACTTAATCGGTACAGAGCTTTTATTACTGGTTGTGCACCGGGTTGTAAATCGATACTGAATTTAAGAGCACGATCAAGAGGCAAACCTAATATATCTTCCGGGAATACATTCTCGAACTCTCGAACTACCTCTGGCTTCAATCCTTCCGCTTGCAATGTTTTAATCTCTGGCTTCTTTGGTTTTGCTCGGTAGATGCTAGGCTCTAAGGTTCATTCTCCACTTTTGAAGTAGAACACTGGGTGATCTGGTATTTCGAACACTACCTTCCTTTGGCGACAGTCGATAGTAGCGAAGAAAATTCCCAGCCAGTCCATTCCCAAGACTACGTCGAAATTCAGTATGTCTAGCACCTTGAAGTATGCATAGAATTCTTGACTGCAAACGATCACTGGACACAGATCGTGTCCTAAGGTTGCTTTTAGAACGACGTTCCTTGAGTTAACGTTCCAGCTGGATACGAGCGGCTTAACTGGGATCACATGAGTTCTTACGAACCGTTGCGATATAAAGCAATGTGATGCCCAGTGTCGAAGAGCGCGAGTGCAGGTAGGAAGGCTTCTAAGATTGTACCTAAGTCGTGTGGGATATGTTTAGGTATAACAAATATAAGATAGCTATGTATTGAAAGGATTAAAAGAGAGTAAGGAAGAGATTTACCAGTGATAATCTGACCCGTAGCTTCGGCCTCTTCGACAGACATAATGAATGGTTGGCGTCGCGGCACTTTCCTCTGTGCCTGGTTAAACACTCAGCATTGGGATTGAGCGGTCTGGGTGCGGGGAGTTGGAGTTGGTAAAGCTAACCAGGTAGGAGGAGCTTGGAGCGCTAGTCTAGCTGGAGGGTTGTTGGGCCCTCGGTTCTGAGGGCATGCTCCGATGGCGTGAGTAGAAGACCCACATATCAGGCACAAGCTGTTCACCTTACGACGATTCTTCACAAGATGCCCTGTTCTTTTGCAGTAGATCCAAAAGTCTGGCCTGCTGTTGGCGAACAAACCTGCTGGTCTCCGAGATGGTCCGTTAAAAGCTGGCCTGGAAGAGGCCCCTCCTATGATCTGGTGCACAAGGAATTTCACACGTGCAGTCCGCGGCCTGCCTTTCTTCTTCACAACTACCTAATACCGTCGGGCAGCTTTCAAAGCAAGCTCATGTGTTGGGAAATCACCTGTAGTGAGTGCGGCTTGGATTTTAAGGTCCAACCCTTGCTGGAATCGTCGTGCCCGGATCTCAGCAGTAAGAATAAGGTGTGCAGCTAACCTGTTACGATCTTGTGTTAGCAGTGTTGTGAATGAGGTCAGAAAATTGAATTTAAGACTATATCTTACCTGCTGAGCATGGTAAACTCAGTATCATATCATCCACCGACTTGACCCACATCGAGCCTTGCTGTAAATGGATGAATTGCTGCTCCATGTTGAAGCGGGCAGTCTCTGGGAAGTACTTGGCATCGAAGAGGTCTCGGAATGTTCTCCATTCTATCGGTTGCACGAGACGGCTCTCCTCGGCCTTCCACCAAATTCTGGCGTTATCGGTCAGTTGCAACTTAGCAACTCTCACCCGGGCTATATCTGGCACTTGAGCCGCCGCCAGATCATCCTCGATCGCTTGAGCCCATTCTTCTGCCTCAAGCGGGATCTCCTTGCCCAAGAAGTTCTTTAGGTGCAGTGCCCGAAACTGGTTAACTCCGGATGCTTTGGCTTTGGGGCGGTGTATAAGGATAGTAGTCTGCTGTTGTTGACCCTCTAATAGGCTCTTGATAGCCTCAAACAGTACTGTTTGCTCATTGATAGGAGCCGCAACGGTAAGTGGTGGTGGTAGTGTAAGCGGTGGAATATTGCCGTTGATGTTTGTGCTGGTATTGTTCGGAAAGTCCATCACCTAGATTATAAAAGATAGGTTAGGATAGATTCAAGAAATTTGAAATGCAATGACTGTAAATGTATGTTGAATTTATTAATTCTTATAGTATATTGTTTACGACTTCATACAGAACTGACCTGCATGGGCCACCAACAAAACCTGTCACGCCCCGCTTCCTAGTAGACGGAGACGGTGACGCGGCGAGCCCGCGGCATATTTATCTAGAGAAGGTCATTCCCTAAGTAAATATACTAAACGTATTGAAACAATAATACACAATGCAAGAATAAATGGAGACTGTAAAATTTTTCAATAAACATCTTTATTTACATTCAACTTTCAATATTTACAAGTACATGAGTTTCAACTGGAAAGTAAATAGAATAAAGGAAATTTCTAAACATATGGTATACATAAGCTGAATAAAAAGTGAAGCTAGGCTAATCCTGAGTAGCAATCCGGTTGTAGTCTTCCTCTGTGGCCCCCACTTCCTCTGTCTTGACCGTATCTGATGAACATTCTAAGAAAACAAGGGTGGGTGGAATGCCCCTCAGCAAACTAGTGCTCGGTAACTCCCAAGGATAAAGTAAAAGTAAAAAGACAAGTGTAGAATATGTATAGGATGAGTAAAAGTATATGTTCATGGGTAAATATGTACTATAAGTCTCTATATGGTCACTATGTTAACGTTAAGTTCCAAGTGTGAATGTCAACGCAGCCGTCGACTTATTCACGAGCTCAAGAATAGGGCCCCAGGAGCAAGAAAACACAGGCCCATTTTATGTGTTAGTATTGGGGCTCTAGGCTGTGAATGAGTCAACCCGACTGATATTCGAGTAAAATAAAAAAAGAGGTTAATTCGTGGCTCTTGAAGCTCCGTTGGATTCACACAAGAAACTATCTCAAACATCCCGAGTATAAATAGTTTATAACTGTATAGTATACTTAATTAAATTGATGGGTTGGTTATAACATGTCTTGATCGAAACCATATATTGCAAAAGGTGTAGAATGAAGTTGAGTGAGTCGAGTAAAATGCGAGTCATGTCAATTGCAATCTTGGTCGAGTTAAGTTAGTTCGAGTAGATTGGGTTCGAGTTCATGTTTAATTTTAGATTCGAGTTTGGATTCGAGTTCAAGTCTTTTTCATATGAATTGATTTAACTAGTAAAGATCTTATGTTCGGGAGAAATCGGCAACTGCTGCATATGGACAGCATGATTTGTGTCTTCTTCCAAGATAATTGTCATTGATAACTCCGTTAAGCTTTTCTAACCTAAATAGGCAAGCACTTACTTTTTCCGGCTCCTCGGGGCTCAAGAGAAATGATACCGCTTAAACCTATATTAATCTAGAGTCCTTAATATTGTTTATTTACATTGTTTTATTCCTCGAGGGGGGTTTTATGAAAAATATATTAATATTGTTTAAAAATAACATCGATGGTGATTTATAATATTTAGGGTTTTCATGAATATGTATTTTAATTGTTGTGGTGTTTTAGTGATAAACCCTAGCTTTTTAAAAGTGTATGGTATTTTTATAAAAACTAGCTCTTTTGAAAACTTGTTAGTATTTTATTAAAAATTCTAATCTTTCATTAAGAATATAGTTTCAAAATTTGTTTTTATTGAAAATACGAATTCATAGTTTTATATAATTTTCTAAAGTTTAATTTTGTTTAGAAAAGTTGTATTTCTTAAAAACCGCATTTTTATTTCCTTTCGAGACCGAATACTCCGTGAGGAGTTCTGCATCTCGCTCTACTATTCTAAGGATGTGCGATAATCTGTACCATCTATTAGCGGGTCCCCTAACGAGAGTTGTAGAGGCGTATTTGTCAAGAATTTAAAATATCGATTTAAAAGAAACCCGTTTTGAAAAAATATGGTATTTTAATGTAAAACGTATTCTTTACATAAACTCTATGTTTAGAACCTTATGCTATGAAACTATAGTGTGCGTGTGGGGTAGGTCGTTACCCCGTGAATGATCTAAAGGTTTATACTCTAGTTATTGAAATTACAGTTATATTAAAGTTCATGGTATTTTAATAAAAAAGTTTGTTATATGATTGTTTCATATGAAAATTTTTATTAAACTAAACGCTAAATGATTGTAAATAAGGTTACGAGTGGTGTGAGAAAGTTAGTTTAACCTATTTTGCTTAATGAGGGGAGTATAAATGTTAAAATAACTTATATCAGAGTTAACTCCACTTTGTCGATGTGTTTTTAGAAGACATATTGAGATGAAAGAAATAGAAAGAAGAAGGACTTACTCGTTGGGTAGTGTTAGGAAGAGGTTAATGAAGAGAGAGGGGGTCTTGGTCTCGACGGAGATGCCCCGGTCGTCGGAATTTGATCGCTACTCCCTTTGGCTTGCTTAACTCCACTTGAATACCCTCAACCCTTCTTGGACTTAGAAAATTTTGAGGAAATTTTCAGAATAGAGGAGAGTTAGGTCATGGGGTGGTATTTATAGGGTAAAAATGAGAGAGGATGTGAAATAAAAATGAATTAAAATGGATTTAATGGTGTTAATTAGGGATTTGAAGAGTCTTTGTTTGATTGCAGGAAAATCAAACAGTGCAGGGGAGTAGACGGGAGCTGAAGGGATGAGTGTGCAAAGCACGGAAACGATTGGAGTACATTAAACCATCGGCAGCGGGAATATAGGCAAAACGGGCAGTTGGATCTCGATGTCTTGCTTCGAGATTCGTGCTACGTATCTAGATTGGTGTTTACTCCTCTTTGCGCCTGTTTGATTTTTCTAAAACTTTGCGATTCCCTGTGAATTGCACGTGCAACTCTTGGGGTTCCGAAAAATTAAAAGAAAAATCTTTAAAAATAATTGGGACTGATGGGAATCAAACTCACAGGCTATGTCACAGCAGTGTAGAGTCTTTACCAGTAAGCTACAAATTGTTTCTTGTTTTTATTGGAAAAAAATAACTTATAACTCCTATACAGGCTGAAATACCCTTTCCTATACATTTAAACAAATAATTCTTTACAGGGATTTCAGATTCATTACAATACATGTGGGGGCTGGGTAGTCCATAAGCACATCCTTAAATGTCCCTGGTCATGGGAGTATCGATACTGGTATCGATATTCCGGAGTAGACTAGTATATACGTTTCTAGACCCCGACGAGGGACGATGGTTGGTCCTACAGCCATTAGTCTTTTGCACCTAAGATCGTATGCATGTGCTCACTGGGGGTGAGTACACTGGACGGACACGCCGAGAACTTCTAGATGGTACTATACCTATCGTCATATAGCAGTTCTCAGGTGAAATGAGTACAGGTTAGTATTTAGACCTGAGATCGTTATTTGTCTCGTGTGAGTTCCTACTGTACTTAGATTACTACCCTACTACGACTTTACTGAGTTGTGCAAACATGTTTTAGTTGGGTACAGTCCCGAGCCACATGGAGGCAGTGGGCGATTGTTGGGGATTTGTCTCTCCCGATATAGGGAGTCGATATCGCATTGTGTTCGGTTGGCCAGCACCATAAGACCTTGGCCAAGACAGTTAGTATTTACTGATAATTAGATCAGTAGTTTCCCGGATTGGTCCTGAGCCACATCGGCACGAATTATCGAGTTATTAGGGTCTGATGTTTACCACCCCCTAGACTCGGTATGCGATACTCTTAGACAAAGAGACTGGACTGTACAAAGATTGTCACAGATAGGCTCGGTAGGGGTTCGGATGAGCTTGATCGCCGGCCTTCCTTTTTGACAGGTACCCGGGTAGCCGTTATGTACAGCTAGTGCCGCTGACGTGCTTGTACTTATGGATTTATCCAGTAACTCACTACTGGCGTACTTTCGAGTTTTTAGAGTCTCACACAGAGAGTTTCCCTGGTTCAGGCAAAATGATATAGTGGCCATATTTTTATACGTGCAAAATTTTGATCAAATAGGTATACTAGCTACCCGGATTTTTGATCGGGCGGTTGATAATACTACCCGTTTTAGGATTAAGCCGGATTATTAAATCAGGTATTAATTTAATAATTTACATATATACATACATACATACATACATACATACATACATATATATATATATATATATTCGATATGTATATTCTAGTATTATGTTCTTTGTATTATTCTATCTTTTTGGGTATTCGTATTTTGATACGAATACGAGTATGTATATACGGTAGAGAGTATTCCGTATTTATACGAAAAACATTCTAGAAGGTGGACATCTTATTTTTGGTTTATCCATTTATTCATTTAAATGGAAAATGAGGTATAAAGGTAGTGAGGTGAGAATGGTGAGAACTGTACTTGAATAGTATTGACAAATGAATTGTATATTCATTTGTGCAAACTATTCAAGCACGGTTGCTATATTTTATTTGCAAAAAACATTTATACAAAACCATGCTTGATATTTTCACTCACTTGATTTAGTTCATTCTCACCATTTACTTTTCTCTCCTCACTAGCTTTTTCTTGAGCTCCTCCTTCATCTTCCTCTCTACCTTCTCATGAGTGGAGAATTAAGAGTGGAAGAGAGATAGAAAAACACTATAACAACTCATTATATCTTTAGACTTTCTAGTATAGCAAGCTAGGAACTTTAGTTACTCCACTTGATTTTTAGTATTGTCACGCCCCACTTCCCAGTGTACGGGCAGAGGACGCGACGAGGCCGCTACGTATTTACTCTGAAGTAAATACGCTAAGCGTAAGTGAGCAATATAAAAGAAATATACACAAAAGACAAATGTAATGAACAACAACTTTATTTATTAACATTCTTTTGTACAATGCATGGAAAAGTAAATACATCTGAATGAAAGTAATGCCTAAACAGTGGCATAACAGAAATGGAAAGTATTGAAATGAAATGTGTACAATGAATCTAAATCTCTAGGTCGTAGGCTAGCTGATCCAAGTCCTCGCTGGTAGGCTCGATATCCTGAAGATCCGAACCACCTGACAACATTCCAAAGAAGAAAGAGAAGGAATGTCGTCAGCGAACAATCGCTCGGTAAGTCCCAAAGATGAGGGAGAAGTAGAATACATACAGAAAGAGTGTGTAGCTTTTAAAGTTGTGTTATATTGTTATAATGTAGTATTTAGTATTAACGCTGTTGTTAACGTGAGTTCAAGGGTGGATGTCAACCAATCCCAAGAGTGTTCTCGAACCCAACAAGCTATAATCCAGGGGTAGGGAACCATGGGCCCGAATCAAATGTTAGTAACGGGACTTCAACCTAGTGTTGAAGTATTCCAAACTCAACAGGCTGTAATCCAGGAGTAAGAAAACACGGGCCCTCATGATAGCTTGCTTGTGTTAGTAAACATGGATTCATGATCTAGGGGGCTCTTGAGATTCTGTTGGATTCACGCTTGAACTACCCCAATACCCCGTGTATTTATTGTATTGATAGTAATGATTGTACTGATGGTATTGTATTGTATTGTATTGTAGGTTGTATAGATGTGTATTGTAAATGGATGACTTATCGAACCATGATATCAGTAAATGGATGTAACTGGAGGATCATGTAGATGTATGAATCGTGTAAATGGATGTATATCCATGGTTCGGTTCGGTCAAGTTGTATAAATTGATAGATTGAATAGATTGAATATCTGTATTCATGGATTCATGTTGAATTGTTATATATACTTGAATCTCATTCAAGTCAGATTGATTATATTGAGACTAAGTCTAAGTCAGACAAATAGAAAAGAAATTGAATCCTGAATTAGGTTTTGATGTTATCGGTAACCGCTGCACATGGACGACAGGATTTGTGTCTTTTTCAAAAACGATTACCGTGTTGATAACACCGTTTGTTAAATTGTCTACCCTAAATAGGCAAGCACCCACTTCTCCAGCTCCCTGAGGCTCAAGAGATTGGTCCCGCTTAAACCTATATTTACTAGGGTCCTTATTGTAATTTATAAAACTTGAGGGCGTTTTATGTAAAAATAATTTTGTATAATTTTCAAAATACACCTCAAGTATTTAATTATCGTCATTAGAGTTTTCATAGATGTAGATTTTATATATGTGACATTTCTAATGAGTAAAACCTATTTTCATAATATATAGTATTTAATTGTAAAGTATTGAACTTGTATGGAATTGCATGGTATTTTCATGTAAAGTGATTCTTGTGATTTAAAAAAGTTGGAATATTTATAGTATATCAAAAATAGATATTTTGATGATACATATATATATATATATATAATTTTAATTTATTATTTTTCTAGAAATCTTATTTTCTAAAGATATTTGTATTTTTAAATCTTTCGAGACCGAATGCCCCTTGCGGTGATCTGCATCTCGAACTACTAAGCCCGAGGATGTGCGATAATCCGCACCATCCCGAACGGGTCCCCCAAATGGGTTGTAGCGGCGCTTTGCAAAGATTTGTTTAAAATACATAATCTTGTAGAAAAAGGTTTTATTAGTAAATGGTATTTATATGTAAAGTCTTGTTTTCCCGTATTTTATGCTCCCGAAATGCATCGTGCTATGTTGCATATGAGTGTTGTGAGGAGGTAGGTCATTACCTCGTGATCTATCTAAAGGTATAGCAAGATTAATGATGTTTTGTGTCGAAACTAAACATCATGGTATTTTACTGAAAAAGTACTATAAAAATTGCAATATGAAATATTTTACTATGAAACTTGTTCATGATATTTTGTTAATGATTAATAGTCAAGATGTGAGAGTTTGGTATGGTTGTGTTAAGGAAAATTGAACTTTACAAAGAAAACCGAATCGGAAGTCAGATTTAACTCCGCTTCCGTCAGGTTTTAGTAAAAGAAGTTTTAAGAATAGATTAGAGAAGAGGGAGGCGGGACTTACTGGCTTTTGGTTTAGAGGAGAGGAAGAGGGAGCAGAAGTAAGTTCCGGTGCGTCATTTCGTTGCCGGGAGCTTCTAGGGTCGTCGTCGGAATTTCGCCGGAGTTTCGCCCTTCGCTAACTCCACTTGTACACAAAATTCTAGAGAGTTTTCTTGAGAGTTTAAACAGAATTTGTGAGTGATGGGGGTGTATTTAGGGGTGGTATTTATAGGAAAGGGTTAGGGTTGATGAAAAGATTCATTGAAAATTATATTAAAAATATGGTTTAATGGATTTATTAAGGGCTCTGTTACTGATCCAAGAATTTAAACTATACAGAGGTGTTGGGGAGATCAAGAGGCACAAGATCACAGCAGGAAAAAATCCGATCCGAGCTGAATCGGCCGGCGGCGGCGGCCGAGTCGGCCGGTCCGCCGGCCGAGTCAGGGCCGAACTCGTTACCATATGTCCAGTGTCTCTTGGGTGTTCTCCTGGGTCAGTTTGTTTTATATGTGACTTTTGGTTTTACGGGTTTAGCACGTGTAGACTCTTGGGATTCTAAAGAAATTAAAAGAAAACAATATTAAAAATAATGTGGCTGATGGGATTTGAACTCTGGTGCTTTGGTTCAGCAGTGCAAGGTCTTACCAATGAGCTACAAGCTCCTTCTTGCTATTAAAAAACAAAATAAACTTATAACTTGTGCTCAGGCAAAAGTACCCCTTTATGTATTTTTGAAAAAAATTTGTACAGAAAGTTTAGAGTTGTTACAAGTATGGAGCTAGAGCCATGAACCACATCTCTCAGGTGGATCATCTTCGACGGAGGAAGACCGGCGGTCAAGCATGATCAAGGAGACCCTAAGGAGCTAAGAAAGAAGAGATGAAGACTAAAGGACTCGATCTCATGGTATAACCCTCTTCCACAGTAGTTAAAAACTCTATGTAGTTTTCTAGTTCATGTGTTTGGATTTGATTCTAGGGTTTGTAGTTTCTAGCGCCTCTAGAATTTTTTTCCCGTTCCGCATAGGCCGCGTTTGTGGCAGCTAGGGATCTAGGAACCCCAACATTTCTTTGTCCTCGTTAATTTGAGATTCTTCTCCTACAAAAGAAGATGGAGGCAGCTGGGGTTGAGGAGTATCATGGTTCATCCCTTCCGCAGATTGCTTGCTCAGACGCAACTTTCTGGCCTTTTCATATATTGCCATCTCACGTCTATGGTTATCTTTACTTGCTTGAAAAGCTTCTCTTACCAGCTTATCAATCTAGTGTTCTTGGAGCGGACTTGAATCATCTTGTGCAGGCCCTACCCCCTACTCAGCCACGTCATTTCTCAACGAAACGTCTCCTTCTTCATTTAAAGAATTTACGGTATAGCAGCTCTGCGTTCGCTCCCGCTTTTTGGATCGAAGATATCCCAATCTGGTGGTATCAATCTTCCCGTTAGGATTAACTTGGCGAGTCCCAGGTACTCCCAGATTCTTTTATAGAATTGAGTTTCTCGGAAGGTTTGCTCGAATAGTACCCCTTAACGCTTCAAGAACTCCTTTAATCCTTTCGTGAAGTATCTCGACATGTGGACGGGCTGCAACCTATTAAGGTTTGGGTCAATTCCATGCCAAATTTCTTTTTCCACTTTAGTCTCTTCTGATTTATAAAAGAGAATTACTTTTTTGCCTTTACGCTTGGGAGGTACATAGAAGGTCGTCAGTTCCTCCACACTATTGGTGCTGATGGTATCGAGCTTTTTATAGTGCCGAGGAGGAACCATCATAACATGCAATGTCCGATCAGCTTCGTCAAGGGTTTTCACCAGAAGATGGGTAGAGAATATTGCTTCAACCTCCTCCTCTAAATCGCTCCCGAAGATAGAAACGATTGGTGTCGACTTTTGTTCATCATTATTTGACTTAGGCTGGCCAGAGAATACTATTTCCTCATCTTCTTCCGTATCGCTTCCGAAGATTAGGATAGTAGCCACCTGCTTTTGCTTATTTTCCGGTTTGCCACACTTCTTAGTATCCTCGAAACCAGGCAGGAATTACTTGGCATCTTCGTATTTTCGTACTTCATTGACTAAAAAAGGGTTGAGCTCTCCTGTGATGATGTGCTTCTTACCATCCTTGAAATACTTTATACACTGATGTTGTGTAAAAGGGATGATATTATACTCGTGCAACCATGGTCTACCGAGCAAAGCTTTATAGCACGTCTTAGCATCGGTCATGTAGAACTTGACGTCCGTAACTAGTTGTCCTAAATAAAGCATCAATATTAGAGAACCAAGTGTTCGAGAAGATTGTGAGTCGAATCCCGAGATTCTTCTCTCGAGTCAGGTATTGAATTTTCGTGCATAGTTCCTTCAGTACTCTTACATTGGGCAGGTTGATCGAAGATCCGTTGTCGATGAAGATCTTATTTATCCTTTTATCTTTGCAGTAGCCAGCCACGTAAAGCGGTCGGTTATGCTCGCACGTCCCCAATAGAAGATCTTCTTCGCTGAATGTTATGTCAGCGGTATGGACTTTGGCAAGCTCATCCTTCATTCTCTCTTTGGTGAAGAACGGTTGGAACTAGTTAGGCACCTTCAAGGCTTTAATGAGAGATTCCCGGAGTTCCTTTGACAAGAGCATAGCATCGTATATGCTCAAGTGCGAAGGCAACTTCTTTAAATGCGCGATGATGTTATAATCCACCTTAATTTTCTTAGGCGGGCCCTTGGCAGTGAAATCTTTGGCCACTTCTTCATCAACCTCAATCTCTTCAGGTATTTTTTCTTTTCATTTTTCCTGTTTCTTCCAAGCTTTGTTTGTAGGTCCGAGGATTTTCTCAAGCAGGGTGCGATTTCGTAATTGGATATTATCACATGCTTTCGTTACTTCTTCTGCTGGGTCGGCACTTGTGAAGAGAGGATTGAAGAGGATTTCATCTTCAGAATCACATCCGAATGTGGGAATTTTGGAGCTCCCTTCTTCTGAAGACTGGACGTTGGTCATGTGACAGCATTCCACTATTGACCCTGTTTTGTTGCTTGCTTCTAAATTATCGTCCTTGAGCAGGCGAGTGTTGGCCTTTCATTTCTATCTCTTCAATTTTCTTTGATGGGAAACATAGCCTCGCCACCATTTATTAAATGCATTGCACTCAACGATGGGATGAGAAATCCTTCGGTGATAGAGGCATTATCTCTGGTGTTTCTATCCACCGTTGAAATATGACACTCCTGAAGTGTACATCATGAGAGGTGGTAGCTTCATTCCCATAGACAGGGCATTAAAAACCGTTTCTAGGCTGTGACCTTATTCTTTTTGGTAGGTAGATCTCATTTCGGTCAAGGAGTTTCATAACTCGTCCTTTCCGCAGGCTGTTTACTTAGGCGCATTTGCTTGGCCTTTTCATATAGGTCCATTTCATGCCTTTGGTTGTCTTTGCTCGCTTGAAAGGCTTTTCTCATCAGCCTATCAATCGGGTCTCTTATGGTAAATTTGGAACATTTGGTGCGGGTTCTGCCTCCTGCTTATCAGTGTCGCTTTCTGACGTTGATGGATCATCTTCATCATAGACGAAAGAATGAGAGACCATGTGGCAACTTTCCACACATACATCTATTTATTCTGCTGGATCATCTACATTCAAAAGGATGTTGGAGAAATTCTTTGAGTGTTATGGGCGTTCGCACCTTCTGGTTGTACTCTTCCAGTGCGTTGATGTACTTCTGCAAATCCATATGGTTGTCTACATATTCAGCAAGCTACACGGGTTTCTTAGTCTTCTTCTTCTTTTTCTTGGACGGATTGACTTAGGAGCTTTCTCTCTTATCATCGGTCTTTGGTGTGGGACGTGGTTTTAACACCCCTTCGACAATTTAGGGTTCAAGTGAGGTTTTCCACTTGATTGCCGGACACGCTCATAGGTCTTTCCGTATCCTCTTTGTTTTTGATGAAAGGGCCATCTCCCATGGAGATTCTGCTACCAGCGAGCAAGATGCCCCTGCCGTATCAGCCTTCCTGGGGGCGTGTCTCTACGATGGATCCACCTGCCAGCTATCCGACAACATAAACTTGCCCTGCTTGTATTGGTCTTCGACCTAATTCTTAAATACATAGCAGTCTTCAATCGGGTGGCTTATCACCCGATGCTAAGGGCAGTAGTTCAGCTCATTGATCGCATTAGCTTATGCTGGTTGCTGCGGCTCAGGCAGTGACAGCATATGGTTCTTTATGGAAAGGTCGAATTATTCTTTCGTCTTGTTACGAGGGAAAGAGTACTCACGTGCTAACTTTTCTTCGAAGGTAGGACTTGAGTGGTTATTAATTTGACACCCGGGTGCTTCAGAGCCACCTGATTGTTGCTGAGCATTGGCGACAAACACCGTCTTTCCTTTTCTTTTGTTTTTTCATGAGTCTCCACCCGAAGAAGAAGGGTTTTGACCAATCTGCTCCAGTTGGGATAGCTTATTGATGAGCTCCTGAAAGGTGGTAGGCTTGTAGAAATCTAGGAACAAGTACACTTTTGTCTGTGTATCAAGGATACCTAGGAACATCCCTAGGCAGGAGCTTCAGCGATGCGTTGCTCACACTTGGACTAAAGATTACTCCATCGGATAGCATACTGCACCAACGTCTCGCTCGATGTCACCCTTTCATTTATTAACGCGGTGATCATAGTGTGTTCACTTGTAATAGCGAACCTCTGCGTGAAGAGAAATTCCATATCCGCAAAGGTCTTAATGGAGTCATTTGGGAGCTCCAAATACCATTCAAAAGCTGTGACTGTCAGACTGCTGACGAATTGGCGGAGGAGTAGCTTGTCATCACCTCCCGTATTACCGCACATAGCTTTAAATTGTGCGACATGCTGATGAGCTGTTGGGGTTAAAATTTACACCCTATTAACCAAAAGTCAAAGTCAAACCGTGAACAAGTAGGCCCAAGCCAAAGAAAGCGGACCCAACTGTCGAACTCAAGCCGGGCTCATGCCCCAACCCAAGCGGGCCCACGCCCGAACTCAAGACAGGCCTACGCCCCAACCCAATCTGGGCCTACGCCCAACCCATGTCTAAGCAGGTGGGCCTAAGCCCAGACCAGCCACATACAAAGAAAGTAAAATAAATAAATGTAATATTTAAATAAATGTGTAAAATGTAAGAAAAATGGGCATAAAGCCAATTTATGTAAGACTCATGGCTTATGTGCAAAAGAAATGAATACATGGGCATGTGATAAATTAAAAAGCCATTTTATAAAGCCCAAAGGGTTATGTGTAAATTTGTAAGCCTATATAAGGCAACATTATGAAGAAATAAAAGATATTCATTCTCCCCTAAAAAAAATCTAGGATTTGTGCCTCTCTTTTCTCTTCTTCAAGGTTCCTCTTCTTCATATTTTTTAATTAAGCCAAGAAGTAAACTCTTCTTTTTAAAAAAATAAATAGGTTTTGGCCATAAAATGTTAGTGTATATGCCCTAGAGGCCATTACTGTATCATACTAGTTTGTATATTACTTAATGGAAGCTTGGGATATTCACAGTTGTATATACAATCTTGCTCGAAATGGTAGTATGCTACTTGGTTTGTCTCTGCTTTAATATGTGCATGTGTTTCTTTTAGCATATTGCAGATATACATATTAGTAGAGCCCTTAGGATCTTTGCTTGATTACCAGCGTTGTGATGGCGCTCGCACTCGTGGGAGCTGGGTAATCTATAAGCACATCCTTATACTGGTCCCTGGTCGTTGGACTATCGAGACAGGGCATCGATACTCCGGAGTAGACTAGCGTATGCGCTTCTCATCCCAGTGTGGGAGACGGTCTGTCCCACAGCCGTTAGTACGTCGTACTTGGGATAGTATGCGGGTGCTCGTTAGGTTACGAGTACACTGGACAGGACTCGTCGGGAACTGTTGGTTGGTAATATACCTATCGTCAGTTATCAGTTCCCAGGTGACATGAGTACAGCTTAGTCCGCTGACTTGACACTGTCACTTCGCCTCAAGTGTGTTCCCACTGCACTTTGATTACTACCCTACCACGGCTCAGAGGAGTCGTGCAAACAGGTAGTTTTTGGGTGCAGTCCCGAAGCACTTGGAGGCAGTGACGGTTAGACAGGATTCGTCTCTCCCGGTATTGGGGGTTGACATCGCGCTGTGTCTAGGAGAGCCATTACACGAGTAGTCCCTGGCCAGGGCAAGCGAGATATACTGGTAGGTTTCCAGTGTTATCTCAGGGTGTTCTGGGCTTCACTCCGACACGACTTGTACCGCTATTAGGGGACTGACGTTCACCGCCCCCCTAGGCCCGCCATGCGATGTATCAGACGAACAGACCGGACTGTACGGAGATTGTCACATACAGGCTCAGTAGGAGTGCAGATGGGGTTCACCTCGTCAGTCTTCTTATCGATATCTACCTGGGGACCGTTACGTACAGCTAGTGCCGCTTGCGGTCTGTGGTTAAACCCACTGCCAGCGTAGTGTCGAGTCTTTAGAGTCCCACACAGAGAGCTATTCGCCTTTAGGCAAAACGAGTAGAGGTCGCATGGTTTTGCGACAGGGTTCGTTCGCATCCGCGCACTTGTGCACGGTTGCTGTCCGGACAGTTTATACTAGCGGGCTTTGGTTTAAGCCGGATCCTAGTATATGATTTGAGATTGGTTTTTCTCTTTGTATTCGTGTTCCTCGGATCACGAATGCGGGTGCGTATGCACGGTTGCTTGAGATTGAGGGAGAGGACCTTGTTTGGGGTTAATGACTATTGTCATTTTATTAACCCTATTGTTTTTGTGTGGATTATAGTTAATTGATAATTAGCTTAATAAATTGTGCATGGTTGTTGTTGACATTTTGACTTCGTTGACTTGTTGACCTTATTGACCACTTGACCATCATCATTTGTTTTGGAAGATGCTCTTTGATCTTTGCAAAATTGAAATGATAATGGTCATGTCAAGATTTATCATGACAATTTTCAAGCTAATTATCTAATTAAAATAACTCACACATATTAGTGAGAATGGCTCACTAATTTATCATTCTATCATATCTTTTCTCTCTCTTGTTCATCCTCTCCCTCAAGCTCTCTCCCTCTCATGTGTTGAGAAACAAAAAGCTTGAGAAAAACCCTCACTTGATCTTCTCTACTCACTCCTAGGGTTCAAGTCTTAGCATTTCTTGCACCCTAGTTACTCCTAGCTTGGAGTTGAAGCTAAAGGTGGTGGCTTTCAAGTGGATCGTTCTTTGACGGAAGGAGACTAGCAAGGTGAGCCCTTTCTACCGTTCCGACGAGCAAGGAGAGAAGGACTAAAGACCAAAGGTATAACCTTTCCATCACTTAGCTACTTTGTAGTTAGGGTTAGCTAGTTTTAGTTTAGCAAAGATCCTCACAAGCTTGGTCCATGATGCCTAAGTCAATAAAAATCCATTTTTTATTATGTTTTCCGCCTCCCCGCAAGTACCGGGGTGGGCAACATGGACTTACAGTGGTATCAGAGCCTAACTAAACTCAAACTAGCTAGGTAGTGAAGTGTAACGAAGTTTCGAAACCGAAAAATCCAAAAACCGAACTTTGAAAAACCCTAGTTTCTGTTGAAATTTTTTCTGCTCAAAATAGAAAACTTTATATTTGTAAAATCATCTCAGGGTTTTTTAAAAACACACAAGAAAAACGAGACAGAGAATCATCCAAACCGCCGCGCTTCCGCCGCACGAGGTAGGCTCGTGCCGCGGAAGCGCCGCGGTTTGATGACGTCACTGCATCGTTTTTCGTGCAGTGTCTTACTGTGTTGATTTTAGGATTTTTAGGATATATAATATATGCCCAGATTTTCCAGAACAAAAATTTGCTTTTGTGGGCCTATAAATCCGTATTTTTTCGGAACTTCACTACGCTTTAACTACATCGGTTATATCGGTAATGCTTGCATGTATTAAACGTCGGCTAATCGCTATAAGACGATTAGTCGGGGTTATACATGATCTGTGATTGTTGTTGTTGGTTTGTGGATATGAATGGATTGGATCGTCGCGGGTGAATGGCCGGGGTTGGATGTGAGATGAGCGTTGTTTTCTTTCATTCATTTGTAACATGTAAATTGATGTAATAATATTCTTTGTATGGCCGCACAACCGGGTCGGGGTTGTAGCCGTCATTGTATTATTCTTTTTACTGTTTTTGCTCCTAGGATAGACCCATGGAGGGGGTGCACAAACTACCGGGTACTCGAAGTGCCGAGTGGCCTACTCATGGTGGTGAGGGAGGTTGCTTCGCTTCGGGTGCTTGGCGGGTAGTTTGCCGCACCCGTAGGGGTCTTGGGTGGGGTATTGGCTATTCACCGCGACCGTGTAATCCGCTTTGCGTTGCAGGCTCGAACGCATTGCGGATTCCTAGTATATCCAATGTATTCATCTGTGATCTGTAATGTCTATCATTGCTGTATATATATATATAAATAACTATTTAGGCGTTGCTTATGTTTTACAGCCGCGCTAGCCCAGCTCCCGCTCTGTCGTTAGTTAAGTAACCTAACGGGTGATGACGGGGCCCCGTGGCGAATGCGAATGGCATAAGCGTACGTCATATTTTGGTTGTTTTCTGCAATGGTAGGATTAAATGATGGGACGCATTAAAAGAACTAATGCAAGAAATAAACCAAGTAAAAGTCGATTGGAACACTTTGAAAACCACTCGGTTCTTTTCAAAACTAAACTTTTAAACGCGGAGCTTGAACCACTCCTTTTAAAAGCTATCTCGTTCCATCGACCATATCAAGTTCACTACGTTCACGGTTTCGCCAAAACCATTCGTAGCCCTCCGTCATTCCACATGAATGGTCAAAAGTATTCAAGCTGTGTATTTTGGCCAAAGTCAAGGCATAGTGATTGGTAGAGTTTGGGCATTCATGTGCAGCATAGATAGATGCGTTGGTTTGGGACAGTCGTGCTGCCATTTTGGCCAAAGTCAAGGGTAGGTACGGGTGGGTCCAAATTAACCAGGAGAATGACGGGTAGAACTTGACATGTGACTTATGATATTTTGGCCAAAGTCAAGGTCATAAGAGCATGGGGCAAAAATCCACATCGGGAGTTTCATAAGTACTGAAACTTGCTAGATTTGCATACCATTTGGAGTGTGATGATTCTGGTAGGATTCCTTCGGTTTCATCACGCGATGATATTTGGATCCCGATCCTACTGTGAGTATATGCTACTCCCCGAGAAAACTCTCACTTAACGATCAATGCTATAAACCTAGTAGGTGCCTAGAAAGGTGTTAGCGGGGCTACGCCCACAGGGAAAAGAGGTTACTTAATTAAGGAACTTCGCGAAAGCGTTGGAAAACCTCCCTCGAAGTACCGACACTGGCCTGGCTGAACGGTTAAGCAAGTATTGTACGGTGAGAATGATCCCGGCTAATCCTTTTCTTTACGGTTTGAGAAGGGATTCGAGAGACAGTGGGAGCCATCCAGTTTAGACAAACTAAAAACCACTCTAAACTTGCAAGAGCATCATGCTAAAGTGTTTCTTTTCTCTCTCCTAATTGCAGCGACCATTCAACATGACCGGACTTAAGTTACTGTTAGATAAAAATAAATTGACAGGGCCAAACTACAAAGATTGGCTCAGGAATGTCAAGATTGCAATCACCTATGACAAGCTGGGGTATCTTCTTACCACCAAAGCTCCCCCTGTCCCTGGTCCAACTTCCAGTATCGCGGATAAGGAAATCCGCAAGACTTGGGAGATTGATAGCGCGAAGGCCAAGTGCCTCCTGCTTGCCTCGATGGACAACGAACATCAGAGGAGGCATGAGAATATGGACATGGAATCCATATTGCTCCATACAAAAGAACTGTATGGAGAGCAATCACGTATCGCGAGATACGAAGCTTCGAAAAAGTTATTTTCGACAAGAATGGCCGTCGGATCATCAGTAGCCGAGCATGTGCTAAAGATGATCGGCTACATTGAGGAGCTCGCTGACCTAGGGATCACATTGGAGAGTGAGCTATATACGGATATAGTTCTCCAGTCCCTTCCTTCCACTTACGCCCAGTTCATACTGAACTTCAACCTACAAGAAAAGGAGGTTGAACTTTCAGAGCTCCTCAACATGCTGAGGAGCGCAGAGGGCACCCTACAGAAAGGTAGGGAGACATCCACTTTGTTTGTAGGAGGATCTTCCTCTTCTAGGTCCAGGGCGAAAGCCAAGGGCAAGAAGAAGAAAGCCCCCGCCAAACCAAGAGGCGGTGTTGGTAAAGTGGATACGAAGGGAAAAGGTAAAGCAACAAAGGTAGCGGGGAAGCTTGTGGATAAGGAGGAATGCTTCTTTTGTCATAAGAAAGGACACTGGAAGAGTGATTGCAGGGCCTGGAAGGCCAGAACACAGGAATTGAAGCAGGTTGCAGCTTCAGCTTCAGGTGTGTATGTTATTGAAAACTGTCTATCAATAAACTCTACTTCCTGGGTATTGGATACCGGATCAGGATCTCATATCTGTAATTCTTTGCAGGCGTTGAGAAAGCGTAGAGTTTTGAAGGCAGGTGACATGACCCTCAGAGTTGCGAACGGTGCTAGCATGGATGCAGAGGCCGTGGGGGACTATCACCTGGGATTATCTGATGGACACTTTTTGGTTTTGCGTAGTTGTTATTATGTACCAAATGCAACCTGTAATATCATATCTGTATCTTTATTATCTAAAGAAGGTTATGAATTTGCATTTGTAAGTAATGTAGTGAACATTCACCTTAATCAAGTTTTGATTGGGTCAGGTACATTAAACAACGGTATTTACGTTTTAAACCAACCGCAGGTTTTCAATATCCAGAATACACACAAAAGAAAGTCTCCAGAAATTAATAAAACTTTCTTATGGCATTGTAGACTGGGTCACATCAATGAGAGAAGATTGACTAAGTTACATACTGAAGGATATTTAGATCCGTTCGAATATCAATCGTATGCAACTTGTCAATCCTGTCTCAAAGGAAAGATGACAAAGGCTCCGTTTTCTGGACACGGAGAAAGAGCGAGCGAGCTCTTGGGACTCGTACACAGTGACGTGTGCGGTCCAATGTCTACACATGCGCGAAGCGGTTTTTTCTTACTTCATAACTTTTACGGATGATTTCTCAAGATTCGGACACATCTTCTTAATGAAGCATAAATCCGAAGCTTTTGATAAGTTCCAGGAATATAAGAATGAAGTAGAAAACCAGACCGGCAAAAGTATCAAGATCCTAAGATCGGATCGAGGAGGAGAATACTTAAGTGCCGAATTCCTGAATTACTTAAAAGAGAATGGAATTCTCTCTCAGCTTACTCCTCCATACACTCCGCAACACAACGGTGTATCGGAGAGACGGAACCGGACCCTATTGGATATGGTACGGTCCATGATGAGTAATGCTGAGTTACCGCGATCGTTCTGGGGATATGCGCTAGAATCAGCGGCATACCTTTTGAACCGAGTTCCAACTAAGACTGTGCCTACTACACCATATGAAATGTGGTGTGGGAAGAGACCCCATCTTAATCAAATTAAGACATGGGGATGTCCAGCTTTTGTAAAAAAGCAGCATGCGGACAAGCTCGAGGCACGCTCAGTACAGTGCAAGTTTGTGGGATATCCGAAGAACTCCAAGGGATATTACTTCTATTGCGAAGAGGAACAAAAAGTCCTTGTTTCTCGCCAAGCCCACTTTCTAGAACATCAGTTCATAGAAAAAGAATTAAGTGGGAGCGCGATAGAACTGGAAGAAATTCCAGAACCACAAACTATTACTGAAAGCTTAGAGGAACCAGAGGGTTCAAAAGAACAGGACATTCCTATGCCACTCCGCAGAAGTAGTAGGCAGTCTCATCCGCCCGAGAGGTACTACGGTTTTCTCATTGACGGGGATAGAGAAGATTGCATCCTGGATTGTGATGAGCCTACTAGCTTCCAGCAAGCCATTCAGAGCGTCGACTCGGTAAAATGGCTGGATGCAATGCGGACCGAGATGGAGTCCATGTACACCAACAAAGTATGGACGTTGGACATTGCTCCAGACGGGGTAAAACCCGTAGGATGCAAGTGGATCTTCAAAAGGAAGATTGGTGTAGATGGACAGGTTGAGACCTATAAAGCTAGACTGGTAGCAAAGGGTTTTCGTCAGCGACCTGGTTTGGACTATGACGAAACCTTTTCTCCAGTAGCTATGCTGAAATCCATTCGGATCCTTCTTGCCATCGCTGCTTTCCACGATTATGAGATCTGGCAGATGGACGTAAAGACAGCTTTTCTAAATGGTCATTTAGAGGAGTGTGTCTATATGGATCAGCCAGAGGGTTTCATTCAGGGTGGGAGCAGCGGAAAGGTGTGCAAGTTGTTCAAGTCCATTTATGGACTCAAGCAGGCATCGCGGAGTTGGAACATCTGTTTTGATGAGACGGTCAAAGAATTTGGCTTTATCAAAAATCCAGATGAACCATGCATCTATTGTAGATTTGTAGCGAGAACTGTAGTATTCCTCGTTTTATACGTGGATGACATTCTCTTAATAGGAAATGACATTCCTATGCTACAATCTGTCAAGGGGTTCTTGTCACACAGGTTCTCCATGAAAGACCTGGGTGATGCCTCTTACATTCTGGGTATCCGGATCTACCGTGACAGATCCAAGAGGATATTAGGACTCTCGCAGTCCAGGTACATCGACACCATACTGAAGAGATTCAGTATGGAAGATTCCAAGCGCGGTAATCTACCGGCTTGTCACGGGATCACTCTCTCCAAAGAGATGTCTCCCAAGACTGATTTGGAGAGGGATCGCATGTCTATTATACCCTACGCTTCTGCGGTAGGCTCTATAATGTATGCGATGTTGTGTACCAGACCGGATGTGGCTTATGCACTGAGTGTGGTAAGCAGGTATCAGTCAAACCCTGGGGAGAAACATTGGATAGCAGTAAAGAACATTCTCAAGTACCTGAGAAGGACTAAGGAGATGTTCTTGGTGTATGGCGGAAAAGACCTGCAGATTGAGGCCTTTGCTGACTCCAGCTTCCAGAGTGACAAGGATGATTCCAAGTCCATGTCGGGTTTTGTCTTTACCCTCAATGGAGGGGCGGTGTGTTGGAAGAGCTCCAAACAGGAAACCGTTGCTGACTCGACTATGGAAGCGGAATACATCGCTGCATCTGATGCCGCAAAAGAAGCTGTCTGGATGAGGAAGTTCTTGAAAGAACTTCAGGTGGTTCCGTCCATTGTTGACCCAATACCTCTGTATTGCGACAACAACGGGGCTATAGCTTTAGCGAAGGAACCCAGGTCCCATCAGAAATCCAGACACATCTTAAGGCGGTATCACCTGATCAGGGAGATCGTAGATCGCCAGGAGATCGAGGTCCGGAGAGTTGCATCAGAGGATAACACAGCAGATCCATTCACCAAGGCCTTGCCCCAGACTCAGTTCGAGCGGCTGATCGAGATGATAGGTCTTCGATACGCCAGTACATGGCCTTAGTGCAAGTGGGAGATTGTTAGTGTATATGCCCTAGAGGCCATTACTGTATCATACTAGTTTGTATATTACTTAATGGAAGCTTGGGATATTCACAGTTGTATATACAATCTTGCTCGAAATGGTAGTATGCTACTTGGTTTGTCTCTGCTTTAATATGTGCATGTGTTTCTTTTAGCATATTGCAGATATACATATTAGTAGAGCCCTTAGGATCTTTGCTTGATTACCAGCGTTGTGATGGCGCTCGCACTCGTGGGAGCTGGGTAATCTATAAGCACATCCTTATACTGGTCCCTGGTCGTTGGACTATCGAGACAGGGCATCGATACTCCGGAGTAGACTAGCGTATGCGCTTCTCATCCCAGTGTGGGAGACGGTCTGTCCCACAGCCGTTAGTACGTCGTACTTGGGATAGTATGCGGGTGCTCGTTAGGTTACGAGTACACTGGACAGGACTCGTCGGGAACTGTTGGTTGGTAATATACCTATCGTCAGTTATCAGTTCCCAGGTGACATGAGTACAGCTTAGTCCGCTGACTTGACACTGTCACTTCGCCTCAAGTGTGTTCCCACTGCACTTTGATTACTACCCTACCACGGCTCAGAGGAGTCGTGCAAACAGGTAGTTTTTGGGTGCAGTCCCGAAGCACTTGGAGGCAGTGACGGTTAGACAGGATTCGTCTCTCCCGGTATTGGGGGTTGACATCGCGCTGTGTCTAGGAGAGCCATTACACGAGTAGTCCCTGGCCAGGGCAAGCGAGATATACTGGTAGGTTTCCAGTGTTATCTCAGGGTGTTCTGGGCTTCACTCCGACACGACTTGTACCGCTATTAGGGGACTGACGTTCACCGCCCCCCTAGGCCCGCCATGCGATGTATCAGACGAACAGACCGGACTGTACGGAGATTGTCACATACAGGCTCAGTAGGAGTGCAGATGGGGTTCACCTCGTCAGTCTTCTTATCGATATCTACCTGGGGACCGTTACGTACAGCTAGTGCCGCTTGCGGTCTGTGGTTAAACCCACTGCCAGCGTAGTGTCGAGTCTTTAGAGTCCCACACAGAGAGCTATTCGCCTTTAGGCAAAACGAGTAGAGGTCGCATGGTTTTGCGACAGGGTTCGTTCGCATCCGCGCACTTGTGCACGGTTGCTGTCCGGACAGTTTATACTAGCGGGCTTTGGTTTAAGCCGGATCCTAGTATATGATTTGAGATTGGTTTTTCTCTTTGTATTCGTGTTCCTCGGATCACGAATGCGGGTGCGTATGCACGGTTGCTTGAGATTGAGGGAGAGGACCTTGTTTAGGGTTAATGACTATTGTCATTTTATTAACCCTATTGTTTTTGTGTGGATTATAGTTAATTGATAATTAGCTTAATAAATTGTGCATGGTTGTTGTTGACATTTTGACTTCGTTGACTTGTTGACCTTATTGACAACTTGACCATCATCATTTGTTTTGGAAGATGCTCTTTGATCTTTGCAAAATTGAAATGATAATGGTCATGTCAAGATTTATCATGACAATTTTCAAGCTAATTATCTAATTAAAATAACTCACACATATTAGTGAGAATGGCTCACTAATTTATCATTCTATCATATCTTTTCTCTCTCTTGTTCATCCTCTCCCTCAAGCTCTCTCCCTCTCATGTGTTGAGAAACAAAAAGCTTGAGAAAAACCCTCACTTGATCTTCTCTACTCACTCCTAGGGTTCAAGTCTTAGCATTTCTTGCACCCTAGTTACTCCTAGCTTGGAGTTGAAGCTAAAGGTGGTGGCTTTCAAGTGGATCGTTCTTTGACGGAAGGAGACTAGCAAGGTGAGCCCTTTCTACCGTTCCGACGAGCAAGGAGAGAAGGACTAAAGACCAAAGGTATAACCTTTCCATCACTTAGCTACTTTGTAGTTAGGGTTAGCTAGTTTTAGTTTAGCAAAGATCCTCACAAGCTTGGTCCATGATGCCTAAGTCAATAAAAATCCATTTTTTATTATGTTTTCCGCCTCCCCGCAAGTACCGGGGTGGGCAACATGGACTTACATAAAACCCATTGAATAGAGAGATGATATATCCTCAAATACGAGAAAAACGAGATTTTTAATCACATCCCTCTTTTTCTTCAAGATCCTAAAGGAGAAGAAGACGAAGAAGGAGAACCCATATCAAAAGAAATCATATTAGGGAAGTCCAAGGGTTGAAGAAGAACAAAAGGGATCCATTTCATCATCCATGATTCATGCATTTATAAGTTTAACTCTAGATCTAGATCCTTTAAGAGTTTAACTCCAAATCCAAATTTTCTGGGAATCCAACTCTAGATCATAATATTTTCGGAGTTTAACTCCAAAACCGGGGCTTAGCCCCTCTTCTGCAGGTGCTCCGTGGGTGCCTGACGGACAAGTACCGCTCACGTGGCCCACTGGCGCCAGTGGGCATATATTGCACAAGCCCTTCGGGCGCCCCTCACTTCTCGCCTTCTTTTTTAAAAAAAAGTAATAATAAATAAACATATGTGTGTAAATAAAATCTTTTGCTTTTGAATAAATAAATTTCTTTTGTCATAGCTTTATCTTGAACAAATAAAAATGAAATCAACACGTCCATTCTTTTGTTTTCAAAATCACAAGCGTTCCATATGCGGGACCCCTGTAAATTCTGTGAAGCCCTCGATACACCTAAAACACCCTCAAAACACACACTCACATATTGCACATTGAGTTCGTATGATCTGTTTGATCTATTAATCAGAGGTTCTCTCACTCCCAAGAGCGATGTGTAATTAACGGTAGCTTAGTCCGTGGCTGCCGGAGATTCGTTTCCCCATAATTAATAAACCCTAGACTGCCCCATGCAGGAGGAATCTGTATACGCCTGACAAACACGCATTCCTATCTCAATAGGGTGACGAAAAATACTCTATAGATTCTTGCACGCCCGGTGGGGGTAGGACCTTCTCTCCTCCCATATTTCGGGTCAAATGCTCATGCGAACTCATTCAATATATATGTTGATATATGTACTGAAATCATGCTCTTCTATGAAGCAACCAGCTTTCAATCAATCGGTTCTCAACAATGTCTCCAAAGATGAACTTAGCTTCTGGTGCAACTCACGTCTCATACACAATGAAGATGGATGCTCGGAAGGTTCTCCCAGAAAGTCTCGGGCGGTAGTGGGAGGAACCACTGCTACAATTCGGCTCCATTTCACAGCTAACACCATTCCTACTCCGAAAGCTCCAGTGACGGATAGGCTGGTCTCCAAAGGGAGGAGGCCTAATGTTGTGATCGCAAGGGAGCCCGAGCCCAAGCGCAACTCTGTCTTCCAACGGCTCTCAATTTTTCCAGCTGGGAGCAGGGTTGTCAATACCAAGGTAGCAACAAAGTCTCCCGGGCAAGTTCAGGCGGCACCCTCGATAATTGCAAGATCGGGTGTCTTCTTTGCAATCCCCATCAATTGGCCTACGGCAGCTTCCCTGAAAGCGGATACCGGCCAAGCCCTCAAAATCGAGAAGGTAAGACAAAAAAGGCTCAGATACAGAGCCAACAAAAGGGCTATGGCTCCTGCACAACTGTACTTCATGAGATTCCAGAAAGATGGTTACCCCGCGGTACAAGCTGGGCTAGCAGTGAAGCTTACTAACTCTTTTGAACCGTTGAAATTGGTTCAGAAAAATGCCATGACTGCAAAAATCAAGAAAAATGCGATCCAAATAGCGCTGCGAAAGAACATATCCAAGCCCTAAAACAGAAAGCATGACACCATCTCTTCAAGAGTCTACCATGCGCTCTGTGCCATGCAAAAGCAACGGAGTAAATCCGGAAAAAGGGCACCAGCGCCACCTATGGACCCAGCCGGGCCGATCGTTTTCAATTGCTTGTCCTTTCCAGAAAAAGAAGGGCCACGATGACGGTCCTAAAGATCAGCCGCCAAAGATAAAGAGATGGCTAGATATGTAGTCCATACTGTCTATATGGCAGGCACACGCAGCAAGAGAAATGATGGGACCACCACATCCCAAACCTAATCTGGTTTGAATGTGGTTGCCACTTCTCAAGACCGACCTCCTCCGTAATATGATGAAAACACTTTGGTTAGGCCGATAAACAGAAGGACCCCTCAACTTATGAGGAGTCAAACTCGAAGAGCGATGAGGAGCCTATTTTAATCCCCAAGACCGCGGAGTAACAACTGCTTCAAGTACTTCGAAAACAGCTCAAAAGTAAAGACAAGAAGATGGCCAAGCTCTATTCCAAGATTGACGACTTGACAAATGTCGTGCTGCAACTCTCTGCTAAAGTCGGGCGGGCCTTGTCTAATCAAGTACAAGGCTCCACCCATGAACCGGGAAGCGGTGACCGGAAGCAGCCGACACCTATCCCCTCAAGTCCAAAGATGGGTGAGCCGCATGAAAGTCGGCCACATTCTGCCTTAGAAAATGTCTTGACTACCGATGACAGCCACCCGCAAACGCAGGATCAGATCATGATTTGATCACCAACAAAGTCACAACATTGGTGGCCGAGGCCGAGACGTAGAATGATGTCAGCATCAGTGGGAGACAACATCCTGCACAATATGATCTTATGGAGTTTTCCATTGGCGATGTCATCCCCAAATTTGAAAGGTTTGATGGGACGGAAAATGTGAACCGGTACATTACCCAATTTAAAGAATCATATTGAATACTGGGGGAAATAATGCGCTCCTTCTCCGTTAGTTTGTTAATAGCTTGACCAATTTTGCCTTTGACTAGTACGCAAGCATACAGGACGGCTCAGTTACAACGTTCACTCAAATAGAATCTTTATTTAACCAGAGATTCATGGGTGTTAGCGATAAAATCATCATTGCTGACATCGTGAGGACCAAGCCAAAGAACAATGAAAGTACCATGGATTTATAACTCGGTGGTACAATCTCTCCATCAAGTGCGGGCCGTCGTTAGAGAAAGACCAATTCTTCAGTCTTCTTATAGAAAATCTAAACAACTGGAAGAAATCTTTCCTGTGCACCGTGTTGGATATAGTACCCTTAAGGCAATTATTGTGATCGCAAGTAGGCGATTATAATAATTGAAGGAGAACCTATACAGGTATAACAGTTTTACTCGAGATGAAAGTATGATATCTAGTTTGTCTTCATCATTGATAAAGCCCGTAGGATTGTTGCTTGACAGCCAGCATTATAATGGCGATCATATATGTGAGAGCTGGGTTGTCCATAAGCACATCCTTAAATGTCCCTAGTCGTGGGAGTATCGAGACTGGGCATCGATATTCCGGAGTAGACTAGTGTATATGTTTCTAGACCCCGACGAAGAGCGGTGGCCGGTCTCACAATCCATTGGTGTTGTGTCACCTAAGATAGTATACAGGTGCTCAGTGGAGGTGAGTACACTGAACGGACTCGCCGAGAACTTCTAGATGGCATTATATCTATTGTCAGATGGAAGTTCTCAGGTGGTATGAGTACATGTTAGTCCTTTGACCTGAGATCGTCATTTGTCTCGTGTGAGTTCCCACTGTACTTTGATTACTACCCTACCATGGCTCAAAGGAGTCGTGCAAACAGCTTTTAGTTAGGGACAGTCCCGAGCCACATGGAGGCAGAGGTCGATTGTCAGGGATTCGTCTTGCCTGGTATTAGGACACGACTTATCGGGTTAGTAGTGGTCTAACGTTATCCACCCCCTAGACTCGATATGCGATACTCTTTGATGAAGAGACCGGACCATACAAAGATTGTTATATTCAAGATCAGTAGGGTAAGGACATACATGATTGTCGACCACCCTTTCGACAAGTACCTGGGTAGCCGTTATGTACAGCTAGTGCCGCTGACGTTCTTGTGGTTAAATTCACTGCCAGCGTATTATCGAGTCTTTAGAATCCCAGACAGAGGGTTTTCTCAGTTCAGGCGATAGATGTAGGAGCCGTACGTTGGTACGTACAGGAGTCCGATTAAATACGTGTACGAGACACACGGACTTTAATCGGTCGGTTGATAATACTTGCCGGCTTAGGATTAAGTCGGATTATTAAATCAGGTTTTGATTTAATAATTTATATATGTATTTTGATACATATATTTTAGTATTATTGTTCACTATTCATTTTCTCTCTTTGGTGATATCCGTATTTTTATACGGATACGTGTATATGTAGCAATACATATACCGGGTGAAGTATTCCGTATTTATATGGGAATGATTTTAGAAGGAGGACACCTCATATTTATTTTTTTATTCAGAAAAATAAAAAGGCAATGAGGTGTAAAGGGAGGAGACAAGAAGCATGGTTATGAACATGTAAGAAAGCATGGCTTGGGTTTTTATATTGATAAAATGATTTGGATGCACTATTGCACCATGGTTGGATTTTATGTAGCCATTCTTTTCTACATGTGAGATGGAATCTTTCATTACACAATTAGAAATTTTTTTCCTCACTTGCTTCATGAGTTCATGCTTTATGGTTGCAAGTGAGAGCAACCATTCTATCTCCTCCTTTTCTCCTTCTTCTTCTTGCTCTCCCTTGCGCAAGCGTTTAGAGAGATATTTTTAGTGAAATATTCCTACATCATCGACCATCCACACCTAGAAAGTTGGGATCATCGGTTAGAGTTTCTTCCAGTTTCCTTCGGGTGGTTCGTCTTCGGCAAGGATGGTCGATTTTCAAGTCCGTTTCCAGCGTCTACGAGTTTTGAGGGGTCTTCCATAATTGGGTGGACACGCGACAAAGGTTGTAGTTTCTCAACCCTTGTATTTATAGTTAGCTAGTTTAGGTTTTTGGATCGTATTCTAGGTTTTACGGTTGTTTGGTGCTCGTGTAAATTTTTGTTTTCGCTTCCATCTTGGCCGCGGCCTCGACGGGGCCGGCACCGAACCCCAACATGGTATCAGAGCCACTTCATAAATCTTAACTAGCTAATTTTCACTTATTTAGAGTTTCGATCAACGGATTTTTCCGAATCGCATTTCCAAATTCACTGCTTGCTGTTCGAATTTTAAAGTTATTCAAAAAATTGTTCAGATTGCCTTAAAATTATGTGCAGGCAATACTAGAGGCCAGGAAAAAATTTAGGCACATAAGCCCAAAATATGGCCGCGGAACCGCCACCTAACATACCATTTGGCCGCGGTTCCGCGGTCCAATTTTGGCCGTTGTGCCCCAAATTTTTTATGTTGCTCTAGGTTATAGAAATGTGATTTTTGGAATATTTGGCTTTGGCCCAGATTTGTTTGAGTACTGGTTTGTATTTGGGGCCAATGCGGAAAGTTTTAATCGATCGAAATTTTGAATTAGTGGTTTTCAGTGCATTTGTTAGGTTCTGCAACCATGAATATCATAGCGCGGTATAATCCGACTGGTTACTATATGTACAATCAGATGGGTTTACGAACATGATATTCGCGTTGATATTCTGTGTTGCACTGATGTTATGGATAGATTATCGTAATGGATAGCCTTATGTGCAATATTAGAAGTACAGTTCAGATTCATTTGTATATCATTATTGCGGGGCGAGCATCCGACATGTGAACTGCCGTTTCTGCCAGTTTGTATATTTTTTTATTGGGGCACGACTGGGTTGAGGTTGATGTCGCCATTGTATATATATTTTCTTTTCTGTACTAAGATTACCCCATGGAGGAGTGCTTGAATAGCCGGGTTCTAGAGGGAAACGGGCCCGCATTTCATGGCGTTGAGACCGGGAGGCATTACGCTAGAATTGGCGGGCTATTCTCCGCACTCATAGGGGTATAGGTTGACCCACGGAGGGGTGCTCAAATTACCGGATTCCATGAAGTGCTGGGTGGCCCATTCACTTTGTTGATTGGGGTTGCCTCATTTCGGGTATTGGCGGGTAACTTGCCGCACTGATAGGGGTCTAGGTTCTTCATTGCACTGGCTATCCACACAACCGGGGAACGTTGCGTCTCATTTATGGCTCAAATGAAATGCGGGGCTCCTAGATTATCCGCTATTCCATATTGTTGTTCGCATGCTTGTGATGATTTTTATCTTCAAGTGATGACTATTATATGCCTGCATGTTGATATATATATATATATATATATATATATATATATATAGTAGATGCTTCTATATGTTTTACATCCACGCTACTCCGACCCCCGCTCTGCCGTTAGTTAAGTAACCTAACGGTGCATGGCGGGCCCCGTGGCGAATGCGGGCGGCATATAAATAGCATGTTATTTTGGTTGTTTCTTTTGTGGGTTGAAAACTTAAAATGATGGGACGCATTATCGATATAATGCAAGAAAAATCAACCTAAATGATGTTGTCGGAACCAATTTTTAAAACTACTCGATTTTCTTCAAAACTCATAGTCATATTCTTTTGCTTTGCATAGAGGTACTCGGTTAGGAATATCTTGCACCTCATTCTATGAGGAAAGAGCCTTGATCCTTTCACTGGGAGTTCGCTCTTAAGCAAAAGTTTATGTTACTAGTTTTAAAAAGCGGAGCTTAAGCCACCCCATTTCAAAGCCACTCGAGTTCCTTCAACGATATCAAGCTTATTACGTTAAAGGTTTTTCGCCAAAAACCAGCCATAGCCCTCTGTCATTTCAGACGGGTGGTGCCTAGTATTCATGCTATGTTTGTTGGCCTTCGTCAAGGCATAGTATATGGTAGCTATGTGTTACTTTTCTGCAGTATAGAGATGCATTAATTTAGGACAGTCGTATAGCCTTGTTGGCCTTTGTCAAGGGCGAGTACGGGTGGGTTTAGATTAATCAGAAAAATGACGGGTAGAACTTGACTTACCACTTATGATTTGTTAGCCTTCGTCAAGGTCATAAAACGCTTGGGGCAAAAACCATATTGGGAGTTTCAAACATACGGGAAACTTACCAGGCATGTGCATACCTTCTGAAGTGTGGTGACTTGAGTGGATTCCGTTAAGTTATCACATGATGATAGTTGGGTCCCGATTCCCACTGATGAGTATGTATTACTCCTCAGGAGATTTTTCACATCACAATTAGCTAACATATTAGGTGTCTAGAAAGTGTTAACGAGATTAAGCCTCTGCGGAAACGGGGTTATTAATTGGGTCTGTGCGAAAACACGGGGGACCTCCCTCGGAGTACCAACACTGGCATGGCTGAATGGTTAGCGAACTTGTAAAGTGTAAATGGTCCCGACTAGTTCTCTTTTTAGGGTTTGAAGGAGAATTTGAGAAAACGGTTAGAGCCATCCTGATTAGGTAAAGTGAAAACTAATCTAATCTTGATAGAGTGCACGCTGAGTGTTTCTTTTTTTTCTCTCTGGTACAGCGACCCATGACTTACCTTAAAAACTCATGAACCAAATTAACCGGACCTTCTTACATCCTTTGGTTTTGGCTTGTCTTGATTCGCAACAAAGTCGCATATATCCCTGCCATCCCTACTTTACCCTTTGCATTTCTTCAGAACACTTCGTATCACTACAATGATCCATATCGCTTGAAACGACCATCGTATAGTTATATACGAACTTGAAGAAATTACTTCAGTCGAGGATGGGCACAGATTCTGGAGAAATTGAATAGGAATTATTCGGTTGTCACTTCCTTTTACCTTCTCTCAGGTTACGAGAGCTCCTTATATTAGGAGAGTACACCTATTACACTTATTGGATAGTCTTCTTCCAAAACTTAGGCTAGTGCCGAAAGGAAGGGAAGGAAGAAAATTATTTAGCCTAAGTGCGGTGTACAGAAGGTAAGATATAGAGACATATAAAGAGATTGAAGTGAGGGCAAGGGAAATTGCGACTGCTGTCATAAATCTGGATAATGGAAAAGGCGTTACTGGGAATACCTGACCACCCCCTATGAAACATTTTCATATTTCAGAATTTCTGTGTACTTGTAAAAGAGAACTGTTTTCCTAATTGATTCTAACTCTAGGGTATGTATTTACCGGATTTAGATCTCACATCTGTTCAGTGTTACAAATGTTGAGTAGGAGTAGAATATTGGGAAATTGGTGATTTGGTTCTCAATATCGGAATCCGTTGTAATTGGTGATATTGGATTAAATCGCCTGGCTTTGCTTAACGGAAAAATGTTTGGTTTCAAATAACCATTGTTGTGCACCAAAGTTTTTAAATGAAATATCTGTACCTTTGCTTTATAAAGTAAGATATACATTTTGAAAATTGTGTTCTAAACACTTACCTTTATCAGTTCAATATAAGGTAAGGTGCATTAAATAACGGTGTAAGACATTCTCGACCAAAATACAATTTTCAATTTACAAAACACAGAATTTGAGTTAGTATACTCTTGGGACTTATACATGAAAATGTCTGTTGTCCAGTGCCCATCGGGACAAGGGTTGGTACTCTTACTTCATTCAGGTTTCCCTATGAGTTCTCTAGTTTTAGACGCGCGTTCATTGTAATGCAAGGTCCAAAGATTTTGATAAGTTTATAGGTATAAGAATAAAGTAGAGAACCATACGTTGGAAGTATCAGGATTTTTCGAGGTGATCAAAGATGTAGATACTTATGCTAAGTATTCTATCATAGTATTGAGAACTTGATTCTCTCACAGGTTACTCATCCGCGAGTTCGCTCCTTGATGAGTAATACTGTATTGGCCTTTTTCATTAGGTGATATGCACTAGAAACAGTTGCATGACATTTGAATCTGGTTCCATCTAAATTAGTGCCTTGATTCTATTTGGACATAGAATGGTTAAACATCTTGATGATGTTAAGATATGGAGTTATCCGGTTTCTGTTTAAAAGCAGAATCCGGACAAACTCAAGGATACTTCGGTAATGGCGGTTTGTGGATTATCCCAAGCATTCGCTAGGATTTTGTTTTTCTACCATTTTCAAGATCAATAGTTACATTGTTCTTGACTCGCCACCTTTTTATAAAAAGAATCTTTTTGCAAAAGAAACTAGTGGGAGTATGGTAGAATTGGAAGTGATTCCAGAACCACAAACGGTTACCAAAAATTTAGTAGAACCTAAGGATTCAATTGGACTTGACAAACTATTATCCCACTCTGTAGATTTTAGTAAGTAGCCTTAGACATCCGAAAGATACTTCAGTTTTCTTGTAGACGGTGATAGGGATGTCAGCATCATGATGATGATGGTCCTACTAGTTGTCATCAGGTCATAAGAAGTAGTGACTTCCAGGTGGCCAGATACTTCATATCCAAGGTGGACTCCATGCACTTCAGCAAATTATAGATTTTGGACTTCGCTGGGTGCTCCTGAAGGGGTAAAACCCATTAGGAGCAAGTAGATCTTTCGAGATCTGTGTAGGTGGAAAGGTACCAACGTAATAAGGATAGACATGTTGTAAAGGGTTTTTCATCAACTACCCGTTGTGGATTGTGATGAGACTTTTACTTCAGTGTCTATGTTGAAATCCATATGGATATGACTTGGCACTACTATTACCCTTACTAGTTATCAGCAGGTCATAGGAAGTGGTTACTTCCAGGTGACTAGATATTTCATATCCAAGATGGACTTTACGCACTTCAGCAAATTATAGATTTTAGACTTTGCTGGGTGCTCCTGAAGGGGTGAAGCCCATTAGGAGCAAGTAGATCTTTCGGGATCTGTGCAGGTGGAAAGGTACTAACCTAATAAGGCTAGACTTATTGTAAAGAGTTTTCATCAAATACCCGTTGTGAATTGTGATGTGACTTTTACTTCAGTGCTATACTGAAGTCTATATAGATATGATTTGACGCTGATGCAATTCATGGTTATGGTATCTGGCAGGTGGACGACTATAACGTCTTTCCAAATAGGAATTTGGAAGTGCACGTGTATATGACTCTGCCAGAGGGTTATTATAGTCAGTAGGAGCAGCGGAAGGTGTGCAAGTTGCTTATGTCTATTCGTAGACTGAAATATGAATAGCGGAGATGGATCATCTGTTTTGATGTAACAGTCAAGCTGATTGACTTCATCAAATCAATAGATGAACCTAGTAAGAAGGATGTAGGCGGTACTGTCATGGGATTTGGATGGCATACTCTAGATAGGAAGTGATGTTCTTATACTATAATCGATCAAACTTTGGTTGTCACATTATGTTTTCTCTACGTTGGATATGGATAATGTATCAGGAATTCTGGTGACTAAATCTGTATTTGGGATGTTTCCCAATCGGGTATTTAGACAACATTCTAAAAGTATTTTAGAATGGACGACTCCTGGCGTAGTGGTGTACCCTCAGGTGATGGAGTCACCCTCTCCAAAGAGATATCTTCCAGATTGACGAGGAGAGGGACTGGCATGAATGACATATCATTTGTTTAGGCAATTGAGTCAATCATGCAATGTCTTGTACAAAAACAGATGGATAATGTATCAAAGATTCTGGTTTTAGATCTAGATTTGGGAAGTTTCCCAATCGGGTACTTGAACAGCATTCTAAAGCATTTTAGAATGGATGACTCCTGGCGTGGTAGTGTATCCGCGGGTGATGGAGTCACCCTCTCTAAAAAGGATGTCTTCCAGACTGATGAGGAGAGGGACTTGCATGAATAACATATCATTTGCTTATGCAGTTGAGTCAATCATGGAATGTCTTGTACAACACCAGATATTGCTTTTGCACTAGCTTCAATAAGCATATATTAATCCAATCCTGAAGAAACAAAAGAAATCTATTATGAACATAAGAGGATATTCTTGGTATAAGATAACGGCAACCTCTTCTTGGAGGCGGTTATCGGTTCAGGCTTCCAAGGTAATCTGGATGACAGAGATACTGTCAGAGTTATGAGTTTAACCTCTTCTGAGGACCAGTATATTGGATAGTATTCCAATAGGAATACTGAGGTAATTATGGTGCAGGATGCTGGTTATAACTCAACAGAGGATACAACCCAAGAAGTTTGTTGGATGGAGTTGTTCATTTATAAACTTAGTCCCATCAAGTATCCAGACAAATTCTTTAGACGGGGTATCGCTCAGTTTGGGAGATTGTTGATCTCCGCAAAGTTGAGATATAGAGAGATGAAGTTGGAAGATTGTAGCGGTTCCACTCACTGAGATTATTTCTCGAACAAATTAAGTTTCACAAACATAGTTTGCAAAACTGATTAGGAGAGAAGTTGGGTATTCGGTAGCACACAAGCTGTGAGTACGCGATACCGCAATAATTGGTCTTAAGTACAAGTGGGAAATTGTTGGATATAGTGCCCTCAAAGAAATTATTATGATCGCAAGTAGGCGATTATGATAATTGAGGAAGGACCTATACAGGTATAACAGTTTTACTCGAGATGATAGTATGCTATCTGGTTTGTCTTCATCATTTATAAAGCCCGTAGGATTGTTCCTTGAAACCAGCGTTATGATGGCGACCATATATGTGAGAGCTGGGTTGTCCATAAGCACATCCATAAATGTTCCTAGTCGTGGGAGTATTGAGCCTGGGCAAAGATATTCCAAAGCAGACTAGTGTATACGTTTCTAGACCCTAACGAGGGGCGGTGGCCGGTCTCACAAGCCATTGGTGTTGTGTCACCTAAGATAGTATACAGGTGCTCACTGGAGGTGAGTACACTGGATGGACTCGCCGAGAACTTGTAGATGGTATTATATCTATCGTCAGATAGAAGTTCTCAGGTGGCATGAGTATAGGTTAGTCCTTTGACCTGAGATCGTCATTTGTCTCGTGTGAGTTCCCACTGTACTTTGATTACTACCCTACCATTGCTCAAAGGAGTCGTGCAAACAAGTTTTAGTTGGTCAAAGTCCCAAGCCATATGGAGGCAGAGGTCGATTGTCAAGGATTCGTCTTGCCTGGTATTAGGAGTCAATGCCGCGCTGTGTTCAGTTAGCTATCACCAGAAATCCATGGCCTTAGTGAATGAGATTTACTGATAGTTGATCAGAAGTATCTCTATTGGTGATGAGCTTGACTCAGACACGACTTATCGGGTTAGTAAGGGTCTGACATTATCCACCCCCAAGACTCGATATGCGATAATCTTTGACGAAGAGATTGGACCGTACGAAGATTGTCACATTCAAGCTCAGTAGGGTAAGGATGTACTTGATTGTCGACCCCCCCCTTTCGATAAATACCTGGGTAGCCGTTACGTACAGCTAGTGCTGCTGACGTGCTTGTGGTTAAATTCACTGCCAGCGTATTGTCGAGTCTTTAAAGTCCCAGACAAAGGGTTTTCTCGATTCAGGCGATAGATGTAGGAGCCGTACGTTGGTACGTACAGGGGTCCGATTAAATACGTGTACGGGATACACGGACTTTAATCGGTCGGTTGATAATACTAGCTGCCTTAAGATTAAGCTGGATTATTAGATCAGGTTTTGATTTAATAATTTATATATGTATTTTGATACATATATTTTAGTATTATTGTTCACTATTCATTTTCTCTCTTTGGTTCTATATGTATTTTTATACAGATACGCGTATATGTAGCGATACATATACCGGGTGATGTATTCCGTATTTATGCGGGAATGCTTCTAGAAGAAGGACACTTCATAATTATTTTTCTATTTAGAAAAATAAAAGGAAATGAGGTGTAAAGTGAGGAGACAAGAAGTATGGTTGTGAACATGTAGGAAAGCATGACTTGGGTTTTTATATTGATAAAATGATTTGGATGCACTATTGCACCATTGTTGGATTTTATAGTAGCCATTCTTTTCTACATGTGAGATGGAATTTTTCATTACACACTTGGAGAGTTTTTTCCTCACTTGCTTCATGAGTTCATGCTTTATGGTTGCAAGTGAGAGCAACCATTCTATCTCCTCCTCTTCTCCTTCTTCTTCTTGCTCTTCTTTGAGCAAGGGTTTAGAGAGAGATTTTTAGTAAAATATTTTTAAATCACCGACCATCCACACCTAGCAAATTTGGATCATCGGTTAGAGCTTCTTCCGGTTTCCTTCGGGTGGATCGTCTTCGGCGAGGATTGTCGATTTTCAAGCCCGTTCCCGACATCTATGAGCTTGGAGGTGTCTTCCACAATTGGGTGGACACACGATAAAAGTTATAGTTTCTCAACCCTTGTATTTCTAGTTAGCTAGTTTAGGTTTTTGGATCGTATTCCGGGTTTTATGGGTGTTTGGTGCTCGTGTATATTTTCGTTTTCGCTTCCGCCTTGGCCGCGGACTCCGCTGTGCGGGCACCGAACCCCAACATACCGCAGGTCTCAAAACAGTCTAAGAGTTGAACAAGAAGGTTCAAATGTTAGAACGCTCAAAGCCCGAATCCACTCAGGATCTCCAATTCATAAACGGGCCGAAATATCTAAGGGGCGACCACCGAAAAGGTGGAAGTATTGGCTATAGTGCCCTCAAGGCAATTATTATAAACGCAGGAAGGAGATTATAATGATTGAGAGAGGACCTATATGGGTAGAACAGTTTTACTCGACATGATAGTATGCTATCTTATTTATCTCTATTATCATATACATCTATTATGTGGTATTACGGATTACTATTACATGTTGATAGAGCACTTAGGATTCATACTTGACTACCAGGGTTATAGTGGCAATCACACTTGTGAGAACTGGGTAGTCTATAAGCAAATCCTTAAATGTCCATAGTCGTAGGAATATCGAGACTGGGCATCAATATTCCAGAGTAGACTAGTGTATATGTTTCTTGACCCCGACGAGGGGCGATGGTCGGTCTTATAGCCATTGGTGTTAGTTAGTCACCAATGATAGTATACAGGTGCTCATTGAGTTATGAGTTACACTGGACGGACTCGCCGGGAACATACTAGATGGTATTATACCTATTGTCAGATAGCAATTCTCTGAAGACATAGTACAGCTTAGTCTGTCGATCTGAGATCGTCATTTGCCTCGTGTGGGTTCCCATTGTGTTTTGATTACTTCCCTACAACGGCTCTACTGGGTCGTGCAAATAGGTTTTAGTTAGGTACAGTCCCAAGCAACATGGAGGCATTGAGCGGATCGTCGGGGATTCGTCTCTTCCGGTATTGGGGGTAGATGTCGCGCTGTGTACTGGTGGCCATCACCAGAAATCCTTAGCCAAGGTGGACGAGAATTACTGATTTGGATCAGTAGTTTCTCATTGGATGATGGGCTTCACTCCGACAAGACTTATCGTGTTATTAAGGATCTGACTTTATCCACCCTCTAAATCCGATATACGATACTCTTAGACGAACAGACCGGACTGTACGAAGACTGTCACTTTCAGGCTCAGTAGGGATACGGACGAGTTTGCTTGTCGGCTTTCCTTTCGTTCAATACCTGAGTAGCCATTACGTAAAGCTAGTGCCGCTGACATGCTTGTGGTTAAACCCACTGTCAGCATATTTTCGAGTCTTTAGAGTCCCACACAGAGGGTTTCCCAGCTCAGGCGAACCGATGCAGTGTACGTATTTTGATACGTACTCAGGTTCGATTAAAACACGTGTTTTTATATACGTGATTTTAATCGGACATTTTATAAATACTAGCTGGTTTGAAAAATAACCAGATTATCACATTTGGATTAAACGTGAGCTAGTAGTATATATCTTTTTTTAGTATCTCTCTTTTCGGTATTCGTATTTTGACAGAATACGGTATTTATATGAATACGAGTATTTGTATAAATACGTATATTTGTGTCTTGATATAAATACGGGTATTTGTATCTTTATATGAATACATGTATTCGTATTTTCATACGAATACGGATGTATGTATTTATAGCATATATTTGTATTAGTGTATTTGTATATATTTATATTTATATATACATATACATATGTATATGTGTACAATAAGGCGGCCTCTTTTCTCTTCTCATCTCTTCTTGAATACTTTAGAATGGTGTGGGGTTGTGACTCACCATAGTAAGTCACAACCCCACCCATTTCAAAGATTAAAAGAAAAAAAGGACAAAGAAAAAAGTGGGAGAATGATAGTTTTCATTAGCCATGCTTCCTCACTTGCTCATCACCCAAGCTTTTTCTTCCTCCTCTCTTGGTTTTTTTCTAAATTGAGAATGGAAAAGAATTATGAGAGAACAATTAGATATTAGCCACTACTACATCCTAGTGATCAATTCCTAACAAGTTTTAATCACTAGTTGCTTCACTTTGATCATTGGTGTGAAATTAGAGCCTAAGTTTGAGTTCCCTCGAATGGATCATCTTCGACGAGGAAGACCGACTCCCAAGCTCGTTCCCGACAACCTAAGAGCTAAAGAAGTGGCATAAAAGATGAAAGACACGACTACAAAAGTTCTTATCACTAACCTAGTAGTTAAAACTCCTTCATGTGTTTTCTAATTTAGTGTTTGGATTCGATTCTAGGTTGTAGAGTTCGTGCTCTTGTCTCGAAAATTTTTGTTTTGTATTTTTTATGACCATAAGTTAGCGGCATGAGAACGAGCGTCTACCTACATGGTATCAGAGCCATCCAAACACTAGATCTAGTTTTATACGTGTTTAAAGTTTCGACGTAATAAATACCCATTTTTCAAAATCCTAAGTTTCATGTTTCTGTCAAAAAAATTTAGTCTCTAATTTTTCTTTGGAGTACTGCAGAAAGATGATAGAACCATGAATATGACACTGTACAAAAATGAGGCCAATCAGAGAAAACTTGACCGTCAAAAATTCTATAAAACAGCATTTTGCGGCCAGAATTGCTAGTTTGGGGCTCGTCTTTTTCCAGTGTCTTGGGTATTGAAAATTGGGATTTTTGGTAAATTTATTTTTTTCCCAGATTTCACTTGGTGTTATCTTTGCATTCGGGCAACACGGAACGTTTTGAACATGAAATTTTTGCATCTTTTATATCTTGTGTTTTGTTTTTGTGTTTGTATACGTCGTCTAATTGCTATAGGTCAATTAGACGGGGTTGCAAATACATGCTTCTGCTGTGGTGATATATATTTTGTGATGGTTTAGACGTATTGTCGTGTCGGATAGCGCCTCATGTGATTTGTTTGTACAAGTTTTGTTATTTGTCTTTGTTTATTTGGGACGAGTGGTCGGGTTGTGATCGTCGTTTCCGCTTGATATATATTCATTTTGGGACACGTCCAGCTTGCGGGCGTAGTCACCATTGTATATATTTTTCATTACTTGTACTAGGATACCCCACGACGGAGTGCTCGGGTAGCCAGATTTGAGAATGCAGCGGGTGACCATCTTGTGGATTTGAGACCGGGTCACCTCATTCTCTAATTGGCGGGTTGCTCGCCGCACTTATAGGGGGTGTAACTCTGACCCACGGAAGAGTGCTCAAGTTACCGGATTCTAGAAAGCGAGGGGAATCCTGTTTCTAGAATTGGCGAGTAACTTGCCGCGCTCGTAAGGGTCTGGGTTCAAAATTGTACGGGCTATCTACACGACCGGGGAATGTTGCTTTTCATTTGCGGCTCAAACGAAACACGGGGCTCCTAGTTTATCCACTATTCCATCTTATTTATCGCATGCATGTGATGATATATATAAATATTGTATATATTTTGCACCCGCGCTAGCCTTGCCCATGCACTGCCGTAAGTTAAGTAACCTTACGGTGAAGTCCCCATACCCCATGGCGAATGCGGGTGGTATATACGTACATTCTATTTTGGTTTTTTCTGTGATACATATGAACTTAATTGATGGGACCGCATTATAGGTTTAATGCAAGGAAAAACGAACCTAAATGATGTTGTCAGAACTAATTTTTAAAACTACTCGGTTTTCTTCAAAACCACTTGTTTAAAAGCGGAACCTAAGCCATTTCTTTTCAAAGCTATTCGGTTCCTTCAACGATATCAAGTTCATTATGTTATAGGTTTTTTCGCCAAAAACCAACCGTAACCCTCCGTATTTTTAGATTAGAAGTATTTAGTATTCGTGCTATGTTTGTTGACCTAGTCAAGACGTAGTGTGTGGTAGCTAAGTAGTGCTTTTCAGTGCATAGAGATGTGGTTGGTTAGGACAGTCATGTGGACTTATTGACCTAGTCAAGGGCTCGTGCGGGCGGGTTTGATATAATCAAGATAATGATGGGTTGAACTTGACTGGCGGTTTATGGTTTGTTGACCTAGTCAAGGTCATAAGCCGATAGGGGTAAAAACCATATCGGGGGTTTCAAATATACAGGAAACTTGCCAAGTATGCGCATACTTTCTAGAGTGTGGTGACTTGAGTGGCTTCCATCAAGTTATCACATGGTGATAGCTGGATCCGATTCCAACTGATGAGTAGGTATTACTACTCGGGATATTTTCACTTCACAACTAGCTAACCTATTAGATGTCTAAAAAGTGTTAACGAGATTACGCCTCTGCGGAAACGAAGTTATTTAATTAGGTCCATGCGAAAGCACGAGAAGCCTCCCTCCGAGTACCAACACTATCCTGGCTGAACGGTTAGTGAATTTGTAAGGTGTAAATGATCCCGACTAGTTCTCCTTTTAGGGTTTGAAAGAGAATTCGAGGAAACAGTGGGAGCCATCCTGATTAGATAAAGTGTTTAACCAATATAATCTAGGATAGAGTGCATGCTGAGTGTTTCTTTTCTCTCTCTCTTTGGCAGCGACCATGACCCGCCTTAAACTAAAACTCGTAAACTAAGTTAACCGAAGCTTTTTACAAAACTGGCTTTGTTTTTTCACGATTCACGACAAAGTCACATATATTCATGCCACTCCTGATTTACCTTTTGCTTTCTCCATAGCATTCCATATCACTACGAAGATCCGTATAGAATGGATAAAACTATCTCATATAGTTACATACGAACTCACAGAAATTTATTTCAGTTCAAGAATGGATTCCGGTTATAAACAAATAGAATAAAATTATTCAGATGCCTTTTCTATTTACCTTTTATCATATTTCGAGGGCTCCTAATATTAGGAGAGTACACCTATTACGCTTATTGGATAGTCTTCTTCCTAACCTTAGGCAGGTGTCGAAAGGTAGGGAAAGAAGAAAACCAATTAGCCTAAGAATGGTATACAGAAGGTAAGAAGTAAAAACATATAAAGAGATTGGAGTAAGGGCAATGGAAATTGTAACTAATGTCATGAGTCTGGTATTGGAAGAGGCATTACTAGGAATACCCGGCAACCTTCTCGAAACATTTTCATGTTTCATTTTCTCTGTGCGGTGTTAATTGAAAACTGCCTTCCCAATTAGATTCTGTCTCCAGGGTATTACCAGACTTGATTCTCACATCTGTATAGCGTTACAAATGCTGAGTGGGAGTAGAATATTGGGAATTGGGTGACTAGATCCTCAATATCAGAATTTTTTGTAATTGGTGATATTTGGGGAAATCACCTGGGTTTTGCCTAACGGAAAATATTTGGTTTTGAATACCCATTGTTATGCACTGATTTCAAACTGATATATCTGTATGTTTATTTTATAAAGTGAGATATAACTTTTTTAAATTGTGTTTATAACATTTATCTTTATCAGTTGATGATTAGGTAAGGTGCATTCAATAATGGTGTAATTCTTCTTAACCATAATACAGTTTTCAACCTACAACATACAGGGGTTGAGTTATTAAACTCAGAGGACTTATACAATGTATTGTATATTGTCCAACTTCCATTAGGAAAAGGGGTTGGTACTCGTACTGTATTCCATTTACTTATGACTTCTCTGGTTTTAGACACGCATTTTGTTGAAATATAAGTTCCAAATTTTGAGAAGTTATAGGTATAAGAATACAGTAGAGAACCATACGTTGGAAGTATAAGGATTTTTCAAGGTGATCGAAGATGTAGATGTTGGCTATAGTGCCCTCAAGTCAATTATTGTACGCAGGCACGTGATTGCGATGATTGAGGGAGGACCTATACGGATAGAACAGTCTTACTCAAAATAATAGTATGCTATCTGGTTTATCTTTATCATCATGTGCATGCTTTAGGTGGTATTACAGATCACTATTACATGTTGATAGCGCCCATAGGATTCTTGCTTGACTACCAACATTATGATGGCGATCATATACGTGAGAGTTGGATGGTCTATAAGCACATCCTTAAATTTCCCTAGTCGTGGGAGTATCGAGACTGGGCATCGATACTCCAGAGTAGACTAGCGTATACTGATCGAGACCCGGACGATGGACGGTGGCCGGTCTCACAAGCCATTGATGTAAATTTGTTCACCTAAGATATTATGCAGGTGCTCATTGTGTTATGAGTACACTGGACGGACTCACCGGGAACCTGCTAGTTGGTATTATACCTATTATCAGATAGCAGTTCCCAGGTGACATGTATACAGATTAGTCTGTTGACCTGAGATCGTAATTTGTTTCGTGTGAGTTCCCACTGTGTTTTGATTACTACCCTACCACGGCTCAAAGGCGTCGTGCAAACAGGTTTTAGTTGGGTACAGTCCCAAGCCACATGGAGGCAGTGAGCGGATCGTCAGGGATTCGTCTCTCCCGGTATTGGGGGTTGATGTCGCGTAGTATGCAGGTGGCCATCACCAGAAATCCTTGATCAAGGTAGTCGAGAATTACTGATTTGGATCAGTGGTTTCTCAGGTTGTGATAGGCTTCATACCGACACTAAATGTCGCGTTATTAGGGGTCTGATTTTATCCACCCCCCTAGACTCGATATGCGATACTCTTAGGCGAAGAGACCGTACTGTACGGATATTGTCACGGAAAAGCTCAGTAAGGGTCAGGATGAGTTTGCTCATCGGCCTTCCTTTCGCTCAATACCTGGGGAGCTGTTACATACAGCTAGTGCCGCTGACGTGCTTGTGGTATTGACGAGTATTGACGAGTCTTTAGATTCCCACACAGAGGGTTTCCCTACTTCGGGCGAAATAATATAGAGGCCGTATGGTTTTACGGCAGGGTTCGATCATATACGTGCACTTGTGCACGCATTATGATTCGGACAGTTTATACTAGTGGTTTTGGTTTAAGCCGGATTCTAGTATTATATTGTTGGATCATCTTCATCTCTTTGTACTCGTATTTTTCAGAATACAGATGCGGGTATGTATATATAGATGAGGGGTATTCTTGTAATTTATTACAAGATAGGTTCTAGAAGTTAACACCTCATTTTAGTTTTAATCATTTAGTTAAATGATTTAATGAGGTGGAGGGATGAGTGTGCATTAGCATTTATTCAAGCATGACTCACTTAGTGACTCATGGGTGTGACTCATGGTGGCACTATTGAGGCATGCCTAATATTTGTTGTGGTTGTGAGATATTTTAGAGACTTGAGATATTTTCTTGAGTTGCTTAATTTTTCTCATGCTCACAACACTTAGTTCTTTCTTAAGTTGCTTTGCTTCATGCTTACACTCTCATCTCTCATGGCTTCTTCTTCTACCACCACCCTAATAGTTTCATGTGTTGAGAAACCTAGGGTGTTTAAAGACAAATCAATCCATAATTAGACTCTATATCTTCTAGGATAACTAGTTTAGCGAACTAGATACCCTAGTTACCTCGGCTATGAGGTTGGAGCTTGATTCATAGACTCTCAGGTGGATCATCTTCGATGGAGGGAGACCAGAGATCAAACTTGATCATGGTGGCCACTAGGAGCTTGGGAAGGTAGTTAAAGACCGAAGAACATGGATCATTCGGTATAACATTCCTAACTCATATATAGCTTGCTAGGTTTAGGGTTAATGGTAGATCCGTATTCGTGGGTTGTTCTAGCGCAAGTTTTTAAAATTTTTGTTCCACATTCGGCCAGGGCGCTGGCATAACCCAACAGTAGATACTTATGCTAGGTATTCCGTTGTAAGTAATATATTTGAGAACTTGCTTCTCTCTTAGGTTACTCATCCGTGAGTGCGCTCCTTGATGGGTAATGTTGCATGGCCTTTTTCTATTTAGTCGATATCTACTGGAAACAACTGCATAATTTTTTAATCTGATTCCAATTAAATGAGTGCCTTTGTTTCTATATTGGATATATAATGGATTCATATCTTAACGATGTTAAGGTGTATGGATTTTTCCAGCTTACGCTTACAACCAGAATCCGGATAAACTCAAGGCATGTTTCAGTAATGGCAGTTTGTGGTTTATCCTGGGCTTTGACGAAGGTCAACTTTCTACCATTTTGCAGGATCAATGGCTATATTGTTTTTGACTCGCCACCTTTTAAAATGAATTCTTTTCAGAAAATATTAGTGGGAATATGGTAGAACTGGAAGTGATTCCAGAACCACAAACGGTTACTGAATATTTAATAGAACCTAAGGATTCAATTGGATTCAACAATCCATTAGCCACTCCACAGATCAAGTGGGTAACCTCAACCACCCTATAGATACTTCGGTCTCTTCTCAAAGACGGTGACAGTGAGGTTTTGATAACCCAAGCTTATCACCATTGCTGTCCTAGACTATGAGATATGATAATTGGATGACTATAACGTCATACTAAATTGAATTTAGAAGTGCACGTGGATATGACTCTGCCAGAGGATTGTTGTAGTCAATGGGATCAGCGGAAGCATGGTGGGCAAGATTCTTATGTCTATTTATAGACTACAGCAAGGAGATCAAAGATGAGTCATCTATTCTTGACGTAACAGTCATAGTGTTTGACTTCATCAAGAATAACAAATAGACATGGTAAGAAGGTTGAGTAGGGAGTACTGTCTTAGTTTATGGATGACATACTCCTAATAGGAAGTGTTGTTCCTATACTACGATCGGTTCGACTGTGTTTGTTACAAATGTTTCTTCACATAGAATTTGGATAAAATATCAGATTTTCTTATGACTAGATCTATGGTTTTAGATCTAGATTTGGGAAGTGTCCCAATTCAGGTACTTAGACACTATTCTAAAGTATTTTAGAATGGAAGACTGCTGGCGTGGTGGTGTACCCGCAGATGATGGAGTCACCCTCTCTAAAAGATGTCATCTGGATTGATGAGAAGGGAAATTTGCATGATTGACATATCACTTGCTTAGGTAATTAAATCAATCATGAGATGTCAAGTACCACATAAGATATTGATTTCGCACTAGTTGTAATAAGCAGATATTAATCCAATCCTTGAGAAATATTGGGAAGCAGTTATGAACATGAGAGAATGTTCTTGGCATATAGTAACGGCAGCCTCCTTCAGGAGGCGGTTATCATTTCAGGCTTCCAAAGTGACCTTGATGACAGAGTGTCTATCAAAGTTAAAGTATACCCTCTTCTGAATGGCAGTATGTTGTATGGTGATTTAAACGGATACTGAGGTAGGCACGACGCAGGATACTGATTAAATTCAGTGGAAGATACAATCTAAGAAGTTTTTTGGATTTGAAGTTCATTTATGTACTTGGTCCCATCAGATATTCGGACAAGTTCTAAGACAGGTATCGCTCATTTCGGAAGACAACCATTCTCCGCGAATTTGAGATGTAGAGAGATAAAGATAGAAACTTTGGAGAGGATTCACTCGCTGGGGCTATTTGTTGAACACGAATGTCTCGCAAACATGATTTGCGAAACTTATTAGTAGAGAAGTTGGGTGTACGGTATCAAACGGGCTGTAAGTATGCGACACCGTAATAATTAGCCTTAAGTGCAAGTAGACGATTGTTGGCTATAGTGCTCTCAAGTAAATTATTGTAATCGTAGGCAGGCGATTATAATGATTGAGGGATGACCTATACATGTAGAACAGTCTTACTCGACATGATACTATACTATCTGGTTCATCTCTATCATCATGTACATGTATTATGTGGTATAACAAATCACTATTACATATTGATAGAGCCCTTAAGATTCATGCTTGACTAGCAGGGTTATTGTGGCGATCACAATTGTGAGAACTGGTTAAACTATAAGCAAATCCTTAGTGCCTTGTAGTGGGAATATCACGACTAGGCATTGATATTCCAGAGTAGACTAGTGTATACGTTTCTTGACCCCAACGAGGCGACGGACGGTCTCACAACCATTAGTGTTAGTTAATCACCAAAGATAGTATACATGTGCTCATTGGGTTATGAGTTACGCTGGACAGACTCGCCGGGAACATGCTAGATGGTATTATACCTATTGTCAGGTAGCAGTTCTCTGGTGACATGAGTACACTTAGTCTGTCGATCTGAGATCGTCGTTTGTCTCGTGTGAGCTCCTACTGTACTTTGATTACTACCCTACCATGGATTTATTGAGTCGTGCAAACAGGTTTTAGTTGGGTACAGTTCCGAGCCATATAGAGGCATTGAGCGGATCGTCGGGGATTCATCTTTTCTGATATTGGGGGTAGTTGTCGTGCTGTGTACTGGTGGCCATCACCAGAAATCCTTGGCCAAGGTGGACGAGAATTATTGATTTGGATCAGTGGTTTCTCATTGGATGATAGGCTTCACTTTGACACGACTTATCGTGTTATTAGGGATCTGAATTTATCACCCCCTAAATCCGATATGCGATACTCTTAGACGAACAGACCGGACTGTACGAAGACTGTCACTTTCAGGCTTAGTAGGGATACAGACGAGTTTGCTTGTCGGTCTTCCTTTCGTTCAATACATGGGTAGCTGTTATGTACAGCTAGCCGCTGACGTGCTTATGGTTGAACCCACTACCAGTGTATTGTCGAGTCTTTAGAGTCCCACACGGACGGTTTCCTAGCTCTGGTGGAACGATGCAGTGTACGTATTTTGATACGTACTCAGGTTTGATTAAAACACGTGTATTTATACACGTGCTTTTAATCGGACATTTTATTGATACTAGCCGGTTTGAAAGATAGCTAGATTAGCACATTTGGATTAAATGTGAGCTAGTATTATATATCTCTTTTTAGTATCTCTCTTTTCAGTATTCGTATTTTGACAGAATATGATATTTATATGAATACGAGTATTTGTATAAATACGTATATTTATGTCTTGATATAAATACGTATATTTATGTCTTGATATAAATACGGGTATTTATATCTTTATACAAATACGGGTATTCGTATTTTATACGAATATGGTATTCTTATTTTGATACGAATACGGGTGTATGTATTTCTACCATATACTTGTATTAGTGTATTTATATATATTTATATATACGTATACATATGTATATGTGTACAATGAGGTGGCCTCTTTTCTCTTCTCATTTCTTCTTGAATACTTTGAAATGGTGTGGACTTGTGACTCACCATGGTGAGTCATAACCCCACTCATTTCAAAGATTAAAAGAAAAAGGGAGAAAGAAAAAAGTGGGAGAATGATGGTTTTTCATTAGCCATGCTTCCTCACTTGCTCATTACCGAATCTTCTTCTTCTTCCTCTCTTGATTTTTTCTAAGTTGAGAATGGAAAAGGATTATTAGAGAACAATTAGAGATTAGTCATTACTACATCCAGGTGATCAATTCCTAGGAATTTTTGATCACTGGTTGCTTCACTTTGATCATTGGTGTGAAGCTAGAGCCTAAGTTTGTGTTCCCTCGGGTGGATCATCTTCGACGAGTAATACCGACTTCCAAGCTCGTTCCTGACGATCTAGGAGCTAAAGAAGTGGTACAAAAGTTGAAGGGCAAGACTACAAAGGTTGTTATGACTAACCTAGTAGTTAAAACTCCTTCATGTGTTTTCTAGTTTATTGTTTGGATTTGATTCTATGTTGTAGAGTTCGTGCTCTTGTTTCGAAAATTTTTGTTTTGTATTCCGTATGGCCGCAAGTTAGTAGCACGAGCATGAGCGTCTACCTAAAAAAAGTTCCAACAATACCGATTCTCTCAACAAACAGAGAATGGGTGGAGCGAATTCTAACAAATCTTGAGAGCCAACTTTGGAGGAAAGGAGAAATAGGGTATACTCTTTCAAAAGAGACAAGGCCCACAAAATATTTAAAGATGCTCTAAATAATGGCCTACAGCTACCAGAACCAAAGAGGCAGAATGAAGTGAATATGGCTAATCATCCCAATTACTGCCCATACCTCCGAGTGTTAGGGCACAGTATCGAAGACTGTTGCATTTTCAACGATTGGGTCGAGAAACAATACAAAGCGGGAGAAATAGAACTGTTTCTTGGCATGTTGACAAATGATCAAGCTGTGACCACCAATTTTATATAAACAAAGGCCGAAGCTCTTTTGGCACCGATTATTTCTAATTGTTTGTCCTTCCCTGAAAGGGGAAAACCACGACGACAATTTAAAGGTCCAGTAAGTAACATTACCAATGAAAAGGAAACAGACAGATTCACAATTCATACTGTCTATATGGTCGGACCTGAGGGAGCAGATCCTCCTACGCCTCACAGTCACAATATTGATATGGTTGCCACTGCCCAATGCTGGCTCGGTTCAGATAATGATGAAGACCCTGCTCAAGCAGCTAAGCAAAAGAAGCCCATGGTTCCTGGAAAATCAAGCTCAGGCGATGAGGATAGCCCAGTCATCATCCCCAAAACTACAGAACAAGTATTATTACAGTGGCTTCAAGATCAATTTTAGGACCATGATAGGGAGTTAACCAAGATCCGTTCCAAAGTCGACGATCTGGTGAATATTGTGGCAAATCTCGCAACCCGAGTCTTTCAAATACAATCACAACAAAATCAAAATTTGATCCATGAACCAGGGATTGATATCCCAAAGTAGCCAACATCTATTCCCTCTAGTCTAAGAGTGGGGTACCTTCATGAAAGTCGACGGCCCCTAGGAAAGTCCCGACGCATGACTACGACAAATTGGCATAGGACAGAATCAAGGGTAAGTCATCAGCGGATCCTGAAACTCTCCATGACTTACTTAAAAGAGTCTAGATGTTGGAACATGCAGGTATCGAATCTCTTCCAAACTTCCAATATAACAAGAAGGTCAGAATTCCGGAGAACAACAACCGCAAAGGTGGACATCCCAACGACACTGAATCCTCTAATGCATCTGCCGACCAAAGTAGGTGACGAACATGCATGCCTAATGCCAACCAGCCTCGAAAACCAGTGTTGGGAAGGGGAAAAGAATCGCCCCTAAAAGAGAAATTGAATAAAGTCTATTCTTTCAGAAAGGACAGAGTTTGGAAAATATTCAAGGACGCCCTGAGAAACGGTGTGTAATTGCCTGAATCAAAATGACCACATGAAGCAAACATGACTAATGATCCTATGTACTGCCCGTATCACAAAGTGGTGAGTCATACCATTGAAGATTGCTTTGTTTTCAAGTATTGGGTTGAAAAACAATACAAGGAGGGAATGATCTCATTGGCCAAAAGCGCTTTAGCAAATGACCAAGCTGCCATCATCAGCTCTATACCAACAAAGACCAAAACCCTCTTGGGGCAGAAGACTCAATCGCCCGCTTCAGAAAATGACCAGTCCACCTCAATTTCTACGAGACACACATCACTCCAAAAAGACAAAGAGAATGTTGAAGCACTTTGAGATCAAAGTTCAAGGATTTTGAATAAGCACATAAATTCGACCTCTAAGTCGTTAAACTGGGAATGTAAAAAATGTAAAAATAAATAAACAGTGGAAATGATGGGGCAACTCGCAATAATAATAAGAGAGTAAAAATAAATAAATAAATAAATAAAAATCTGAAATTATGGGGCAACCGCGAATAAATAACCGAAATGATATTGCAATTGCAACCTTCGCGATAAGAAAAGCTGAAATGATAAAGCAATCACGGTAAAACTAATTTGACCCCTAAGTCGTTAAAGTGGAAATGTATATATGTATATATAAATAAGATTCTCAACCCCTTTCAACAGAGAATGATGATTCGCTCCTGGCATTATTCCAGTATAGCAATGCAGACGCCAACCAAAATTCAAATTCCCCAAATTCTCCCAGCCCTACGGCCGATCCCTAAAATGACTACCGTATACAATCCATGGGTACAAACAATCCAAAAATCCCAACTCACTCATGTGTCCTCACGATACACGAGCAGAACGGTGCTTACGAGATCCTCTCGACTCGTAAGATAACACACCTTCGTGGGATCCTTATGACTTACAAGGTAAAAGCACACTTGGTGGTCCTCATGACTCCTAAGAAGAAAATACACCTACGAGATCCTCTCAACTCGTAGAAAGAAAATATTTCTATGAGACCCTTACGGTTCATAAAATTGAAAAGCCTTAGGTGACAGGAACCTAAACCTGTCTCCTAAGCCATTGCTCTTTAATGGGCAAAGATAAATGATGAGTCGCTTCTGGCACTACGCTTCAGTGTTAACGGTGTTGATGCTGACCCAAAACCCAAATTCCAAGTTCCTTCAAAAGCGAATGATGAGTTGCTTCTGGTACCATATTTCAGTATAACAATGCAGACGCCATCCAAATCCAAAGCCTTCAATGGCAAATGATGAGTGGCTTCTGGCACTATTCCATTATAGTGATACTGACGCTAAATAAAATCCAAACCCCAAAGCCTCTACAACAAATGATGAGTCGCTCCTGGTACCCTATTCTAATGTAGCAATGCTGACGCCAAATCCATCCCCAAAATTCCAACTACAATCCAAAAAAAATCTCAACTCAAAGTCAAGCCCTACCAACTTCAAAGATCCCAAATTCCAAGTCCCACTCGACCAGTTCTTTCAGGCTCAAAAGTCCCGCCAAATGAGGCATGAATCAAACAAATCAAATTAAAGTCCCATCCGGAAGCGTTTACAAGCTCAGAAGTACCGCCAGACAGATTGGAACTTCCCAAAACCAAATCAAATCAACCAACTCCAATAACGAACTCTACGTCGAAAACAGCGACACTCCGTCTCGGGGGCACATCATACATCGACACTCCATCTTGGAGACACGTCATACATCGGCACTCCGTCTCGGGGATACGTCAGACAACGACACTCAGTGCCGGGGATACGACATACATCGACATTGTGTCTTAGGGATACTTCAACCAGGGCATTCCGTGCCGGGAATACATCAAACAATAGACACTCCATCTCGGAGATATGTCAAGTATCGACCGTCTATGTCTTAAAAGGGGCAGTGCCAACCTCCCAAAAGAGAGAACTAAATCAAACCAGCCTCCACGCGAAAGAAGATCCATCAATTTCATGCACACGATCCATACATATAATGTGCATTCATCGATAGGGGCACTTTGTCGGGGTTAAAATTTACACCCTATTGACCAAAACTCAAAGTTAAAGTCAAACCATAAACAAGTAGACCCAAACCAAAACAAACAGACTCTACTGTCGAACTCAAGCCAGGCCCATGCCACAACCCAAACCGGGCCCATGCCCCAACCCAAGTCCAAGCATTTGGGCCCAAGCCCAGACCGGCCCCACGCCAAGAAAGTAAAACAAATAGATGTGTAAAATGTAAGAAAATGGGCATAAAGCCAATTTATGTAAGGCCTATGGCTTATATGCAAAAGAAATGAGCACATGGGCATGGGATAGGTTAGAAAGCCATTTTGTAAAGCCCAATGGGCTATGTGTAAATTTGTAAGCCTATATAAGGCAATATTATGAAGAAATGAAAGATATTCATTCTCCCCTCAAAAAACAATCTAGGGTTTGTGCCTCTCTTCTTTCTTCTTCAAGGTTCCTCTTCTTCATATTTTTTTAAATTAAACTAAGACTTAAACTCTTCTTTTCTCAAAAATAAATAGGTTTTGGTCATAAAACCCATTGAATAGAGAGAAGATCTATCCTCAAATCCGAGAAAAGGAGATTTTTAATCTTATCCCCATTTTTTCTTCAAGATCCCAAAAGAGAAGAAGAGTAAGAAGAACCCATCTCAAAAGAACCCATTTTGGGGAAGTCTAAGGCTTGAAGAAGAACAAAATGGATCCCTTTTCATCATCCAAGATCCAGACCCTTTGGGAGTTTAACTCAAAATTCAGATCCTTTGGGAATTTAACTCCAAATCTAAATTTTCTGGGAGTCTAACTCCAAATTACAATCTTTTCGGAGTTTAACTCCAAAAATGGGGCCTAGCCCCTCTTCCTCAGGTACTCTGCAGGCGCTCGGTGGACACATGCCTCTCACGTGGCCCGCTGGCGCAGGTGGGCACGCGCCGCTCATGTGTCCCGCAAGCGTCCAATGGGCATGTGCCGCTCACGTTACCCGCTGGTGCCAGTGGGCACATGTTGCACAATCCCCTCGGGCACCCCTCACTCACTGTCTTTTTTAAAAAAAAGAAATAAATAAATATATGGGTGTAAATAAAACCTTTTTCTTTTGAATAAATAAATTCGTTTTGTCACCGCTTTACCTTGAACAAATAAAAATGAAATCAACACGTCCATTCGCTTTTGTTTTCAAAAACACACGTGTTCCATACGCGAGACCCCCGTAAACTCTGTAAGTCCCCCGATATGCCCAAAACACTCTTAAAACACACACACACACATACTGTACATTGATTTCATATGATCTGTTTGACCTGCTAATCGGAGGTTCCCTCGCTCCCAAGACCGAGGGGGTAATTAACGGCAGCTTAGTCCGCGGCTGTCGGAGAGTCGAATCCCCACAATCAATAAACCCCAGCCTGCCCCAAGCAGGGGGAATCTGTATACGCCTGACAAGCGCGCGTATTTCTATTTCAATAGGGTGACAAAAAACACTCTACAATTCCCAGTTCCCTTATAGATGTTGAACTTCAGGATCATATATCCTGGAGGATACTGCATTTGGTCGTACCACGATGGGTATGGACAACCAGTCTTGACCAGCTTATTTGCCGCCTCGCTGGCCTGGTGCGCTTTGATCTGCGAGGTGATATATTCATCCAGCTTTGCTTTTGAGATTATCTCCTCTTTTGCTGCTGAAAGGGCTTTTAGAGGGTTTGAAGTATCTCCTTTGTCGTTATCAAGAACTATCGGTAGTTCATCTGCTGGCGGTTCAGATTGAATCATCATATTAACCATGTTTTGGATCAGGAGGGCCATCTTACTCATTTTAGTGGCCATTTCTGTATCTTCTTTGTCTTTCTTACCGAGGGAACGCTTCAAGAAGTCCACATCAGACTCTTGCCATGTCGGTTCTTTTGATTCTCTCTTCCGGCTTGCTTTTGGTGAAGGACTAGCAAGGGCAGCTGCTTGAACAAGCATTTCTTGCAGCTTTTCCTGTTAATGATGCACTTTCATCAGATACCGAGTATGGGGACTATGAATGATGGGAGCATTGCTTTCTCCTGAAGAATTCATCATGTACAAGGTGTGGACTATCATGCCCTCGTGCTTAGGGCGCTTGGAATCTCGCCGCTTAAGGTTTTCCTTTGGCGCTTGAGCTTTTTCCGACCTCTGTCTTTAGTGAGAAACCATCTCAATTTTGGGAAAAGAATTGTCAGCCCTCGTTTGACTTTTCTTCTTCTTTGGTTGGTGGGGATAACTGTCATTGATGACAGAACTTGAACTTCCTTCCAGATTTTATGAATCGTCGAGGAAAGTCGCTTGGTTGAGCATGCTAGCTTTGGCTCGTTTGGTATATCCACAGGCGGCGGGGACTTCTTTAGAATAGTTGTGGGTGAGTTACGCTTTACGCTCCTTAACGGCTCAAAACTGTTCCCGGTTAGAACATCAGCATGAACAAACGACATTGGAGCTGGCGGAGTCAGCCCAGATGGGGAGTTGCCTCCAGCTTGTCTCGACGCAAGAAGCGACGTCAAGCGCCTCTTGAGGCAGGAGCTTCTTTAGTTTTGGGAGCTTCATAGACTTGCCTCTGCGTTGCTCTTGATCTTCGGCAGATGCCAGTCGCTTGAAGATTGACTGCTTCGGCAGAGTAGGAGATGTCAGTCTGTGGAAGACAGATAGCTTTGAAGGTGAAGCACCTTTTGGCGCCTCGGAAGTAGTAGGTGTCAGCTTCTCAGTGAATGACTTCTTTGGGGGAGCTGGGACTGCTGAAGCGTCCGGAGCAGTGAATGTCGGCCATTTGAAAACCGACTTCTTTGGGATCATAGGCTTCTTTGCCGGGTTCACAGAGTTTGTGTTTAGCCTCTTGAAGACTGAACTTTCATACTTGGAAGGCTTCTTGAAAGGGCCTGCAGTGGTGGTTGTCAGCATGTCGAAGCCTGAATTTTTCTGAATTTCCTCCTTCGGCGTTGAGGCACCGAGGGTAGGAGGTGAAAGCATTGATCCAAAGAAGATTCCATTCATTTCTCGTGTGACTTGGGCAACGGGGATGTAGAGTACCAGAGCATTGGCTTGTGCTAACCAAATCACTCTAGATGGGGTGGTGTTGACACCAGACTTTTGGTTGCAGTTGTTGAAGAATGATGCCATTGATTTGCATGGAAATAAAACACCGGTTTTAGTATCCTGAAACCCAAGAGCAACCATAAACATAATATACCGCGATTTTTTTCGCAAAAATATGACACACAAAGTGGAGGGGAAAGAGAAAAATTGTCCCCCGGGCGCGCCAGAATATATTTACTGCCGAAAACCGGTCAGATAAACTGGTGTCGAACGTCTTGCCTGAATTTAGGGGCAGATGCATAGGTTTAATACATCCACCTCTCCGAAGGTACCAAGTTGATTTATGGCACCGTATATCGGAGTTTTGGATAGATACGACCGATGTAACTGACTCAAATTCCTTCTCACGAATGAGAAGTTTATTGATTGTGGGGACGCTTTTTTCTGCAGGCGCATGCCTCTGCAGTTAGTTACGTTATCGCGGACGATAACAACTTTCTGCACACCAGGTTTATTCTTTCAGGTGTCATGTTTTAGTTTTGTTTATTTTAAGTTACGCTTGAATTGTATATTGAGACTAATATTGTTGCCTGCAGGGTGTGGATTAGTCCAAATCCATATATATTATATTTAGGAATGAACTTAGGTCGCATTTCTCATATCGATGAGATCCGCCAGTTCATGGGGATACTTATGTTTTATCTAAGGATCGTTAGTCTAGATGAAGATCAACTTAGAAGTTTTGAGCACATGGGCTCAATTGATCTTAAGATCAACACTTAGCCAATTGGGGGCTAAGAATTGGTCTTGCGCATGGCATATCGGCGCATGCCCATGTGTATATCACGTAGAGCATGAAGGTGTCGGTGCATGATCACATGGATATCGTATGGCGCAGCTGGGTGGTTTTAGTGCATGGTCACATGGATATCACGTGGCGCATCTGGGTGGTTTTGGCGCATGGTCACATCGATATCGCGTGGCGCATGCCCACATGGCTCATCTCTTTTCTGGTGCTGGCGCCACACGTATGACATGTGCAACACTTAAGGTTTTCCAGAGATCGATCTTTATGTTCTTAGAAACTTAAGTTTCCTGAAGCTTAAGCTTCTGTTAATGGACTCTTTGCCAACATCAAAACATCAAGATCATAAAGTTTTATGATCTTAAATCTCGGTTTTGCTCAAGATATGAACTTGAGTCCTTTGAAGTTTAAAATTCAACTTTTTTATGTTAATCTTTAGGCTTTGGATGTTTTTGCATGGTTTTGGTGTAGGGTTTTTAAAGATTTTTTTCAAACCCTAGATTTTAAGACCGAAAATCCCTCTGTGAGAGCATAAGTTCTCGACAAGAAGGAGATTTGACTTAAGAGTCTATAATCCAGAAGAAGAACTTAAGTTATTATTTGATGATTAACTTCTTTTTCAATGGAGAATGATCTCTTTACCAAGGGTTTTGGAGGAAGGATAAGGACTTTATTATTGCAAAAGAAGAACTTAAGTTCTCGGTTGCTGATATTAATCTAAAGTTTATGCGGGATCTTTCAATGTCAATGCTTCCACGCATATTTATAGGAGAAGGGGTTATTATGGCAGTAAAGAAGATCTCTCATACGAGATCTCTCAAATTGATTTTAAGATCAACCGGGATGCTTAAATACCATTGGATTTTTTATCCAAAGGCCCTCTGTTAACAGACTTAATATATTTTCTTGTTTTAGAAAAATATTAAAATCATCTCTTGTTAACAAGAAAAATCTTTTTGTTTTAAGAAAGACAAGGAAAATATTTTCCAAAACAGAGCTTAAGATCTATCTGAAGCGGCCACGTGCCTTGCACGTTATGCAGCGTCAAGAAACATCTAGCGCTGCTTGCGCCAAGAAGCAGGGTTTTGGACTTAAGTTTTCAAGACGGCTTTTTAACCATGAACAATGTTGATGATATGTTGATAGCGGTAAGTTATATGGTTGATATTCAGAATTTGAAGAAACAGTTGAAAGATAAGCTTGAGACCAAGGATTTGGGAGAGGCCAAAAAAATACTTGTTATGGAGATAAGGCGCAATCGCAAAGGAGAAAAGCAATACTTGTCTCAAAAGCGATGCGTTGAGAAAGTTTTAGAACATTTCGGTATGGCAGACGCTAAATCTGTAAGTACTCCATTGGCAGCTTGTTTTAAACTTTCAGCCCATTCATTACCGCAAATAAAGGATAAGATTAATTATATGTCGAATGTTCCATATGCAAATGCAGTGGGTAGTATTATGTATGCTATGGTTTGTACACGACCCGACATTTCACACAACATTAGTGTTGTTAGTAGCTATATGGCATCTTGTTCACACCATAATATTGTATTATTATATTCCCCATTCTTATTCTTTTTATAAATAAACAGGTGCTTTTAACGCATGTCTGCTACATGTTACAGGTTACAGGTTCTTGGAGCGAAAACAGTGAAAAAGACAAAAGACTACACAAAAAAGGGAGTTTGACCAACAAATAGGAGGATCTTAATCAAGCCTACACAAAAGATCAGTACAAGGCAACGCAAGGTCCAAAATTACAAAGCAAACGGTTAAAAGTCCACTGCAATTGTTCACTGGAGATCTGGAAGAAATAGAAAAGCCAAATTGAATAATGATCCAAAGAAATAAAAAGCCCAAGAAGCCCAGAATCAGTTCCAAAATTTCCAGACATAAAATTTTACCAAAGCTTGGAAGTCTACTTTGACTAGGTCTTCCTAAGAATATTTTGGTAAATATAGACATGCGAATCAATTGTAACCTAGGGTTTCTATCTCCTATAAATAGAAGCCCAAATCATTGTATTCTTTTCATGCCTCCCTTCATTAATAAATTTCAGCATTCTTTTGGAGAACATCATTTTTTGTAAGTTCTTTATTTTCTGCCCTAGGTTAATTTTCTATTCTTGCCCTAGATAAATTTAATTCCTTGCCCTAATTAATCTTTTATTCTCTGCCCTAGATAAATGTATTTTAATTCCCTAATGAGTGAGTAGTCTCCTCGCTTGTTAGGGTTAGATCTGGGGAAGGTTTGAGAGACGAAGATCTCTCATCTCCTTTCTTGCCCATCATATATTTTCATAGGACTTCATGCATACATGCACATACCGCTCCCTACGGCATCATATCCCTCGAGGTAGCGGTGATATCGTAGTATAAAGGCCCGGATATGATGTTTTCCATGGAGGTTAGGGTAAGGATTGATAAAGGAAGGACAAGAAACTAAAGGAAGAAAACATCTTTCCAAATAGTTCTAATCCCTTTCATTAATAATTACCATAACACCTAATTAGATCTTCATATGGGTATAGAAAGCGGTGAGATTTATTGACTTTCCAAACTTAACCTAGACCTAACCCTAGCAAGATTTAGATATAGATTAATTTAGTTTTTAGATTTAATAATCAATCCGGCTCCCATCGGAATTAACTCGTTTGAGCGAATAGGAAATTCACAACATCCCTGTGGACCGACCCATACTCACCGGCTAGCTTCATGCGACGTCGTTCTTGATTGCGGTTAATAGATAGTTTTTGAGATTAATCAAATGGCACCGTTGCCGAGGATGGCGTGTTATTTTCTTTTTGCAATTTTGGGTTAATCTAAAATTAAAAAAATCAAAAAAAAATAAATATAAAAATATATCATCTGTTATTTTTGGAAAGGGTATCTTTGTTTGAATTTTGCAGGATCTACAATCAAATTCGAATTTGGAAATCTCCAGAGATCAAAACAGCAAGTATCAAATCCGAACAAACAGAGAAATATCACAACAGACAACAGAAGAAATTTTGAGGACCGGGTAAACAAATCAACCGAGCAAAAAAAAAATCTACTGACGTCATCACCTTGCGGCGGATCCGCGGTCGGGAGAGGGTTGCGGCGGCGGATCCACGGCCGTTTGGTCGTTTCAAGTCGCCTGATTTGCTTTGCGGTTCAGTAAAAATAAAAAAAACCTGTAAGTCTTCTGATGTTCTCCTCTGCAAATCTCTGATATCTTCTGAAAAATCTCCTGTAGGATACTTTGCGCTTAAAAATCTTCCTTTCCAAATAACAAATCTTATGCAGGATTCGTTGCGCTATGCTTAAAATAATAATTGATTGCAAGTGATCTTTTCTGATTTGCATATCCTTAATCTTTTTGCTAAAAATATCTTTCCAAATAAAGAGCAAGCGGAAAAAGGAAAATTTTAATTAGAAAACTTGCAAACCTTGAAATTCACAAAAAAGATTTGATTGCAAGTGATTTTTCTGTTTTGCATATCTTTAAAACTGACTTTAAGGGGCTTTTGACCAATTCAGATTGGGTGGGGATTTCATCACCCTTCCCAGGACCCCAGAAATCACATAAGGCATTTGCATTGACCATTCTTAATTAAAAAATACTAGACTCAGCCCTAGGACTTCGAGCTCAATAGGACAGAGGACTAGTTATAGGCATCGACCGTTTATCCTAACCTGACTTTGCGGTGTCTAGGCAAGTGTGTCTAAGGCAAGTGGTTACTTAATTAGGACCGCTACTTGTAGCGGGGAGCCTCCCACTTACCTGGCACTTACCTGGCAGCAATTGGCGGTGAAGAGACGGTTTGAGGTCCTATTTCTAGCCCTTTGGAACAGTTAGGAGCTGTCTAGCTGACCTAGGTGACCCTAGATCTATGCCTGATTGTGCATTTTTGGTTGATCGAAAGTGTGTCTTAGCTCTTTTCTCGAAAATCTTTTTGCAAACAGTTCTAAATAAAGAGAAAAAGGAAATTTTTTTTATAAAAACTTACAAAATTTTGTCGCTAACAAATCCTTGCACCCCACTTACACACATCTTCTTTCTCTTCTCTTTCTGACATCATGGGTACCCCACATCACAAATCTCTTACCGAACTTTGGTATCCCGAACCTAATTTTGCGTCGTACGTTAATGTGTTCGGTCAATTTAAAGACAATCCCTCCGTGCCCAAAATATCTTTGAAAGATCAAATAGAAGCGTCTAGGAGAAACGGTTTTACTTTACAACCCACTTTGTGTCAACCAAGTCAACATTTACCACCTTCATATGTTGATACCACTTTTTCGAGCCCAGATGTAACTCCTAAACCGATGTCCATTGCTGAGCACATTGCTCAATCTCGTAGCCGATCTTTCACCCTTCTCCACACATCTAGTTCTAGGGATCAACAAGTCCATCCACCTTTTTATCCACATGTTGATCCTAATCATGTCCAACCATCCAATTCCTACCAGTCCTACCCGAGTTTCCCACCTTCACTAGACTATGTTTCTACACAACCTTTTGGGAGTTTCACGTATCCAAACAGTTTCGAATCTTTTACCGAAACCCCTTCACCATCCATGTCTAGTTTGGAACAGTCGTTGCAAGCTTATATTTTAGCAACAAACAAAATGGTTAGGAATGTGGAAGCGTCTGTGGCCGCCCTTATGCAACCTAGTGAACCGGTAGCTAGTTTCCAACTAGCTCCAAATTTTCCAATGTATAAGGAGGCGGTTGGACAGAGTGAGAATTTGAAAGGATTTTCAAATCAAACCTACCCATACCCAATTCCAGCCCACAACTCCGGTTTTCCATCGATTGTCCAAAATAGTTCACCAGTTGAAAATAAAAACGAGTTGTGTAAATTTGTAGTTCTTAATTTGCCAGATTGTGAAGAACCCCTTTCGAGTGAAACCACACTTAATCCTTTCGATCTTTACACCTCCACTCTAGAACCTAAATCGATAAATATCCATGCTTTTGATGAGGTGTCAGAAAAAATTGATTTTCACTTGATTGAGGATATAGACGCCGGGAATATTTCGGATGATGAACCCGTCGATTTAATTGAAATTTTATGTCAAATTCATCATCCCGAGTCATTAAATGTTTCTCCCGAACTTCATATGCGTCTTGATTTTGATGATATTGGCATGGATAAGCAAATTTTTGAGGAAAATATTGAGGAGAATTATGAGGATAGTACTGAGGATAATATTGAGGTTGAACCATTTTCGTTTGATGTGTCGAATTTTCCAATACACCTTCCTGAATGCTTAACTGATACCCTTCATCACTCACTTCCTTCCGTCCTTCCTATCGTTCCGACTGTGCAAAAGACCATTACGCCTTCATCTCCAATACCAAGTTCGACGTATCCATGTTTGCTCACGACTCTTGAGGGATTTAATCTCATTTTTCGCGGGTTGATAGATTAGCACAATCGCTTTTTACACATCGGTCATTACAAATTGTGCTAATTTATACGCTCCATCCCCACCCTCAAATTCGTATTCCCACTTTCTTTGGTTCTTCTAATCTTCCTTTAATAATATCGAGTATTGATGAATCACAATCTGACATTTTGAGTTCGATAATTTTCAATTGGACCTTCAAGGAAAGTTTCGAAGATATTTTCGCCGACGAACTCGCATTCTTAAATGATACGGATTTTGTAACTAATCAACCTCCACTCGAAGAATTAGAACCCCTACCATTTCTTCTTCCCCTCCGCCATTCTTTTCCACCGAGACCATATTATCCCTTTCTCTCCACACGGTCTCGTGTGCTTCTCATTTCTTTTCTTTCCACTCCATTCTTTCACCAACTCTACCATTACCACGATAGAATTTTTGAATGGTTAGTGCTAACCTTTGGCTTGTGTAAGGCCAAGCTTGAGTTTGGGGGAAACTTTGTTGTATTTATGCATATATATTTTTTGTTTTCTTTTTCTATAAAAAATATTTAAAAAAAATTTCAAAACATTAAAAAATATATAAAAAAAAATATTTTGTAAATAAATAAACAGGGGAGTGCCGGCAATTTTGACCCTCTTGGTGTAGCATGACAGTGAGGACACTGTCAAGTTCAAGTTTGGGGGTATGCTCGGTACGTCATCTTCCTTCGCATTCATATGTACATATTTTTGCATTTGCATATTTATTTGAAAACCCATAAAAATTGAAAAATTTCAAAAATTATAAAAATCAATGTATTCAATTTGGTCTAATTGATTTGAGTTTGACAAAAAGGTTAACTGACTAGGAACAACTAGATCTTAGACTTAGTAAATTAAAAACCCTAAAAATAACTTTCTTTAAAGTTTAACGGTAGAAAGTATATGTCTTTGTAGTTTATTTAGAAATAGGCAAATTTTGAGTTCACTTCTTGGGCTAAGTCAAAACAAAGGAAAAGCATTGATATTTTTATTAGAGTATGAGTTTGAAAAATAATTCCTAACTTAAGTCTAGATTCTGAAAATGTATACCCTACAAATTTGCACATTCATGCACCTTGAAACTTGGAATAGTAGAGGAGACCTTGAAATGCTCTTGTCTAAAGTCCTTAGTACGAAGAAAATAAAAGAAAAAAAAAGTGAATAAAGAAAAAAAAATGAACACTGGTTTTTGTGATTACTTAAGGCTGCAAAAAATAGAAAAATATTTAGCAAGGGTGCTTCATCACCTAGTGCCTTAGACCAATTGGTTTGGGAGTCACTGCTAAAAGCCTTAAGTGTTGCAAGACTAGGAATTACGTTTTAATGTGCAAACACATCTTGTAATCGGTTGTTGGTACCTCAAGAAGTATTAACGATCGCATGAAGGATGTGTGAGCGAAATTCATCTAAAAATTCAACAATTAAGAAGTACTTTGGACAAGGACAAGAGTATGATTGCTTGATTTGAATTTTCAAGTGTAGGGGTGATATATACACACACGTAGGGATATGTGATTGGAGTTTAGATGAGAGAAAGGAGTGAAGAATAGAACTTGTATTTTTAATAGAGTTGATAAAAATTCCTAAGTGGAGATGGAACCCTAGAAGAAAAACTTAAGAGATGTCGAAAGCTAAGTAAGTCTACAGAACATATATAATCTTAAGTTAGATGATGAGGAAGTGTGAAGAATATGGGTGGATAATTTACGCGTCGAAGATAATAGAATTCCTTGTTAGAAAACCTAATTAGAGAACAAAAGTCGAAAAGCCGAATTGATAGGATTTTTTGGGTAGTATCCGCTGAAAACCCTCAGGAGACAACACTCCTCCTACTAGAGACACCTAGAGGTTTAACGGCTTGTTGCACGTGCTCAGTGCAATCGCGTTTCCCTGCGAAAATGCGGTTAGGTTTTTGTCAAGAATAAAAAATCAGTTTGCTCGAGGACGAGCAAAAGATAAGTTTGAGGGTATTTGTTCACACCATAATATTGTATTAATATATTCCCCATTCTTATTCTTTTTATAAATAAACAGGTGGTTTTGACGCATGTCTGCTACATGTTACAGGTTACAGGTTCTTGGAGCGAAAACAGTGAAAAAGACAAAAGACTACACAAAAAAAGGACTTTGACCAACAAATAGAAGGATCTGAATCAAGCATACACAAAAGATCAGTACAAGGCAACGCAAGGTCCAAGATTACAAAGCAAACGGTTAAAAGTCCACTGCAATTGTTCACTGGAGATCTGGAAGAAATAGAAAAGCCAAATTGAATAATGATCCAAAGAAATAAAAAGCCCAAGAAGCCCAGAATCAGTTCCAAAATTTCCAGACATAAAATTTTACAAAAGCTTGGAAGTCTACTTTGACTAGGTCTTCCTAAGAATATTTTGGTAAATGTAGACATGCGAAACAATTGTAATCTAGGGTTTCTATCTCCTATAAATAGAAGCCCAAATCATTGTATTCTTTTCATGCCTCCCTTCATTAATAAATTTCAGCATTCTTTTGGAGAGCATCATTTTTTGTAAGTTCTTTATTTTCTGCCCTAGGTTAATTTTCTATTCTTACCCTAGATAAATTTAATTCCTTGCCCTAATTAATCTTTTATTCTCTACCCTAGATAAATGTATTTTAATTCCCTAATGAGTGAGTAGTCTCCTCGCTTGTTAGGGTTAGATCTGGGGAAGGTTTGAGAGACGAAGATCTCTCATCTCCTTTCTTGCCCATCATATATTTTCATAGGACTTCATGCATACATGCACATACCGCTCCCTACGGCATCCTATCCCTCGAGGTAGCGGTGATACCGTAGTATAAAGGCCCGAATATGATGTTTTCCATGGAGGTTAGGGTAAGGATTGATAAAGGAAGGACAAGAAACTAGAGGAAGAAAACATCTTTCCAAATGGTTCTAATCCCTTTTATTAATAATTACCATAACACCTAATTAGATCTTCATATGGGTATAGAAAGCGGTGAGATTTATTGACTTTCCAAACTTAAGCTAGACCTAACCCTAGCAAGATTTAGATATAGATTAATTTAGTTTTTAGATTTAATAATCAATCCGGCTCCCATCGGAATTAACTCGTTTGAGCGAATAGGAAATTCACAACATCCCTGTGGACCGACCCGTACTCACCGGTTAGCTTCATGCGACGCCGTTCTTGATTGCGGTTAATAGATAGTTTTTGAGATCAATCACATCTCTCGGAAAAACCTATTGGCAGACGGTGAAATGGATATTAAGATACATGTGAGGTACGTCTGACGTACGGTTGGTGTTTGGGAGGAACGCCGATAATTTAATTGGATTCAGCGACTCCGATTATGCGGGTGACCTTGATAGATGCAGATCAATCACTGATTATGTGTTCTCCTTGGGAGGATGTGCCATCTGTTGGCGTACTTCGTTACAGCCTACAGTTGCATTGTTACAATGGAGGCAGAGTATATAACCGTAGTTGCAGCCGTTAAGAAGGCAATCTGGTTGAAGTGACTATTTTCGAAACTTGGTATTCAAAAAGATACTATAATAGTCTACTGTGATAGCCAAATCGTGATTCACTTGAAGAAAGATCAGATACATCATGAAAGGATGAAGCACATTGATGTGAGGTACTGGATCGTACAGGAAGTCGTTGAGAAAGAAAAGATTACTGTGAAGAAGGTTGGCACAGCGGACAATCTGGCCGATATGTTGATGAAGTCTCTTTCAGTTGTTAAGTTTGAGAACTGGTTAAATTTAATTGGAGTGTGTCGCCCTCATTAAGCCCTTTAGGGGTTTTATGGTGAATGTGAAGCTATTATTATTTTGATAGAGGAGTTTGCGGGATGCGATACAAGGTGGAGATTTGTTGTGATGCCTCACATTTAATCCCTGAATATTTCCCTATGATCCAAAATTATCGCGAAGCTGCAGAGATTCAATATTATCTGCAAACAGGCGTCTGGAGCTGACAGTTTCAGACGTCTGTCGAAGGGAAGATATGTGGCTTATATAACTCTAGACGTCTACGAAACGCTCTAGCAATTTTGGACGTGAAGGCCAGACGTGGCTTATATAACTCTAGACGTCTGCGAAACGCTCTAGCAATTTTAGACGTGAAGGCCAGACATCTGAACATCCTTGTTCAGACATCTGGTTACACTCTGAAGTTTTGAAGAAGGAATGGACAGACGTCTGTCCATTCCTTATGCAAACGTCTGCCATATTGGACCGGCTATTATTTTCTTAGTTAGAAAATTTGTTATTTGGGTAAATCTTTTATATGTTATATATATGATAGCTTGTTTTAACCCTAGATATGATAGCTTTTGAATATTTGTGAGAGAGCCCATTGTTTTGAGAGAGCTAGGCTTTATTTGAGAGGGGTTTGTATTACGCCATCGATTTGTACTTCTCAGAATTTGACATTAATAAAGCTTCACCTTCGCCAATTAGTAAGTTCTCATATTCGCTCTGTTGCCTGTGGTTTTAATTACTTCTCGTTATCATTTGGTTTGTGCTTCATGATCTTCTTTGTCGCAACAAAGATTTTTTTATAATTATGTATTATGCAAGTTGGTATGGTAGTTACTTCAATTAGTAAGCCTCATGGCCTCAATCATGTGGTAAATTTCGTGATCGTCTTTGAACCAATGTTCTAATCAAACGAACTCTTTAATATACCTAATCCATCTTAACCCACCTGCAAAATTACTGCTAATTGTCTCGCACATTAGGGTGCACGCAACCTGTGGACACAAATTGAGGCCACCACCTTTATTCTCTTCTCTCTGTTATAATTTGTCATGGTGCTGCCAGTGGACTGAGGAGGTACCCAAGTGGGAACTTGTTGTACTCACTTCTATAGGCTGCTCAATATCAAAATCCGCCGTCCGATTCCGATTAGACGACCACGATCACAAATTGTGTCATGTTGCATTGTCGCATCAAACCTTTAAGGCCTACTTGCAAATCGAAAAGATATTAGTACTCGATTTCCAAATGCATGATATATACAAGGATGGGGATGGTGATGGTGGCAGCGATCGTGCTCGTCGGTCCTTTTCATTTTGCTAAGGCACCCGCTACTGTACTTTTTTTACAAACCTCGAATTTTGATTCGTCCCTAGGGTGCCAAAGGCGTTTTGGACGGACGTGGTGATCGAACATCTGGGACACAATGTTGATTTCGATCCAACATCAAGTGACCGGCCATGTGGCATTATATACGAAGGACCAATGTACCATTTTGAATTGTGACAATTGGAGGTCCAAGGCCAAACATTAGCGGAAAATGTACCATCACCATACCCATTGTAAAAAGAAATGGAAAAGATGCAACAACAACCACCCTTATCAGCACTATAGTCCAATTCAAATATCTTGCTTTGATCCGTGTGTGTGTGTGAGAGAGAGAGAGAGAGACGATGGGTCAGGTGGTGTTGATTTCATGCAAGATCTATTGGTCAATATATATATATATATATATAGAGAGAGAGAGAGAGAGATCTATTAGCAATGTAAAAAGTTCTATTGTCGGTAAACCGTTAATTTTGAACCCTGACGTCGAAAAAATACATTCTCCATTGTATTTTCCGACGATCGGCACCCACTATCTTCATCGTTATCATCTAAGATGTGGGTACGCCAAATTTCATGTGATTCTACAACTTTTTCACTGATGATTTAGTGGGTTCAAAATTAACGGTTTACCGACAATAGAACTTTTTACATTGCTAAATCAATGGTGAAAAAATTGTAGAATCACTTGAAATTAGGCGTACCGACATCTTAGATAATAACGATGAAGATGATGGATTCCGATCGTCGGAAAACATAATGGGGGGTGCATTTTTTCGACGCCATAGCAGGAAATTCCCTCCTATGGCCTCTTTCCGTCATTATTCTCTCTCTCTCTCAATCTCTCTCTCTCTCTCTCTCTCTCTCTCTATATATATATATATATAGACACACACACACATACGAGGTTAATGGAGAAAATGTGTCATAGGAGGGAATTTCCTTCTATGGCGTCGGAAAAATGCATTCTTCATGATTTTTTTCGACGATCAGCATACATCACCCCCATCTTTATCATCTAAGATGTGGATACACCAAATTTTATGTGATTATATCATTTTTTATACCATTTTTTACCGTTGATTTAGTTGGTGCAAAATTAATGGTTTACCGACAATAGAACTTTATACATTGCTAATTCAACGGTGAAAAAGTGGTGGAATCACAAGAAATTTGGTATATGCGCATCTTAGATGATAACGATGATGATGATGGATGCCGATCGTCGGAAAAAATGATGGAGGTTGTATTTTTTCGACGGCATAGGAGGAAATCCCCTTCTATGGCCTCTTTCCTCTCTTATTCTCTCTCTCTCTCTCTATATATATATATATAAGGAGGAAAGAGGTCCTATGAGGCATTTTTCGTCAGGTGGCGTCGAAATCTACATCCTTCACCATTTTATTCGACGATCGGCACCACCCATCTTGATTTTCATCGTCTGAGATGTCGATACACCAAATTTCATGTAATTTTAATACGTACCTTTTCACCGTTGATTTAGTGGGTGCAAAATTAACGGTTCGGCGATAATAGAATTTTTTACATTGTTAAATAACGTTGAAAAGTATTAAAATCATATGAAAATTGGTGTATCGATATATAAGAGGATGAAGATCAAAATGGGAGGTGCCGATCGTCGAATAAAATTGTAAGGGACGTAGATTTCGACGCCACCTGATGAAAAAAAACCTTCTAGGATCTCTTTCCTTCGTTATTCTTTCTCTCACACACACACACATATATATAGAGAGAGAATAATGAAGAAAAGAGACCCTAGAAGACTTTTTCGTTAGGTGGCGGCAGATATATACATCTTCCAATATTTTTTCGACGATTGACACCTATTATCTTCATCTTTATCATGTAAGATGTGGATATACCAAATTTCATGTGATTCCACCATTTTTTAACATTGATTTATCAATGTTAAAAGTTCTATTGTCGATAAATCGTTGATTTTGCACCCACTAAATCAACAGTGAAAAGTTATGGAATCACATGAAATTTGGTTTATCCACATCTTATATAATAAAGATGATGATGATAGGTGCCGATCATCGAACAAAATCGTGGAGAGCGTATTTTTCAACGACATAGGAGTAAATTCTCTCATGACACATTTTCTTCATTATTCTCAAATATATATATATAGAGAGCGGGGGGGGGGGGGGGCTAAGAGGCTTTTTGCGTTAGGCGGCGGCAAAATGTACGCCCTCCACCATTTTATTCGACAATCGGTATCTTCACATTTGATATTCATTCTCTAATTTGTCGACACACCAAATCTCATATGATTACAACAACATTTCATCGTTGATTTAGCAATGTAAAAAGTTTTATTGTCGGTAAACTGTTAATTTTGCACCCAATAAATCAACGGTGAAATGGTGTTGTAATCATATGAAATTTGGTGTGTCGACAAATTAGAGAATGTATATCAAGTTGGAAGATGTCGATCGTCGAATAATATGGCGGAGGGCGTAATTTTGGCCGTCACCTAATGCAAGAAGCCTCATAGGGTCTCTTTTCTCCATTATATATATATATATATATATATATATATATATATATATGAGAATAATGGATGAAAGAGGCCATAGGAGGGGATTTCCTCCTATGGCGTGGAAAAAATACAAACTCCACCATTTTTTCCGACGATCGGCACCGATCATCATCATCGTTATCATCTAAGATGTGAGCACACCAATTTTCATGTGATTCCACAACTATTTCATGTGATTCCACAATTTTCATGTGATCATCATCATCGTTATCATCTAAGATCGTCGGAAAATATGATGGGTGCCGATCTTAGTGAAATCCCCTCCTATGGCCTCTTTTCTCCATTATTCTCTCTCTCTTTATATATATATGAGAATAATGTAGAAAAGAGGTCCTAGGAGGAGTTTTCGTCAGGTGGCGTCAAAAAAATACACGCTCGATCATTTTATTCGACGATCAGAAACCATCATCATGATCTTTATCATTTAAGATGTGGATACACAAAATTTCATGTGATTTCACCGCTTTTTCACGTTGAATTAGCAATGTAAAAAGTTCTATTGTTGGTAAACCGTTAATTTTGCTTCCACTAAATCAACGGTGAAAAGTGATAGAATCATATAAAATTTGGTGTATCCACATACATACATGATAAAGATGACGATGGTCGTCGAAACAAATCGTGGAGGGTGTACTTTTTCGACGTCATAGAAGGAAATCCCCTCCTATGGTATCCTTCATTATATATATATATATATATATATATATATATATATAGGAAAGATGTCTTAAGAGACTTTTTTCATCAGGTAGCGTCGAAATCTACGTCCTCCACTATTTTATTCGACGATCGGCATTATCCATCTAGCTCTTCATCATTTAAGACGTCAATACACTAAATTTCATGTGATTTTAATACTTTTCACCGTTAATTTACTGGGTGCAAAATTAACAGTTTACCGAAAATAGAACATTTTACATTTTTAAATCAACGGTGAAAAGGTATTAAAATCATATGAAATTTTGTGCAACGACATATTAGACGATGAAGATTAAGATGGAAGGTGCCGATCGTTGAATAAAATGATGGAGAATGTAGATTTCGATGCTACCTGACGAAAAAAGCCTTCTAAGGTCTCTTTCCTCTGTTATTCTCATGACGAGGAAACACACAAAATGTAATTATAGTACGGGACCCTTGTGTAGCATGTGAGCCATGTTCTAAGTAGGCTGGAACCACATGGGGGCCTTGGGTTTGGGTTTGCACATGAATGAGCCGAAACTAACCCCACAACAAGGGACAAAGATTAAACTTAAAATTGTGTCTCTATTCTTACATAAGAATGGAACAAGAGAAGACAAACCTAGGGCACTTGCACTTGTCTTCATGGACAATTATTTGGTATTTGTTCATTTGTTAAGATTTGAGGCGGATCTAGATCTTTTGTTCAGCGAGGGCAATATTTATATTTATAGTAATAAGTTTTTTATTAAATATTAATTAAAATTAAAGTTGTATCGCTAATGGTATTTCAAAATTAAATTAAAGATTGTTAAAAAAAATTTAAAGTTTTTATTAAACATCGTCATCTATTTAAAGCTATTTTTATAGAGTTACTTAATCAGTAAACATTCTTTTTATTTTAAATACATATAAACTAGATAATATTTTTCCACCATGTATAGCATTGAAAACGAATAAAATAATATGCGAGAAAAACGCGAGGTTTTTTTTTATGTATGTCTTGAATTCCTTCATATCTATATACCGTCTTCTTATATCTAAATTTTTCGTAAAATGTTATTTTAATTATTAACATAAATTGTGCAACATAGAGAAAATTAATATTTGATCTAAAATTTTAGATATTTATGTGGTAAAGAAAGGAGAACATGCAAGAAAATTGAATGAGTTTTTTCTTGTTTCTTAATTTGACACCACAAAATAATTGTAGAAATTTACCTCCTAATCAAATTTTGGATAAAGTCTTTCGAAAAAACATTTGCAAACTATTTGAGGTTTCAAGCCTTATAAATTAAATATGAAAAATACATGAAATATATAAAAATGAAAATAGTTGAGAATTATAAATTCCCCTCTCCGGCCTCACCGATCTGAAGTCTACATAGTTATTTTGTGGTATAAGATATAAAAAGTAAAAGTGTAATAATTTATAGAAAGTAAAATGAATACAACATATAAAATATATATACTAAAAAGTATATTGTAATGAGCGGGGTTTGATATTGAGTTTTCTAACTTAATCCTGATCAAGCATCAGAAGCTCTAACATAAATCTGTAGTTACGAATTTATCTTTTAAATATGGAAATTGTATCTTTAATATATCCGATCGGTAAAAGTCCGCGAATAATAGGGTATAGAAATATTTTTTCCAAAGTTTCAATAGGGACAGCTAAGCCCTTATCTAGATCTACCCCTGGCTAAGATAAATATTGTAAACAAGTTATTTTTGGCACTTTGTTCATAAGCTAATATCAAAGTCAAGAGACAAGACTTCACCAATTGCGCTTGTTCCAGTTTCATTTATTCCACAGTTAGCAACACATCTTTCCCACTATAAAAGGCAAAAATAAAAAAATGAAAAGTCAACGATCATCTATCATTCATTATACATTTTCTCTCATGCTCCAAAACCCAAAAAATCATATGCGTTGCAAATTTTTACATAAACCCTTGTATTTTTGTTATTTTGTATAACCTATAAATTTCTCGGTACTAATATTATCACTAACCAAATTTATTTAATTTAAATTTAGGAAGACTATTGATATGTTTTGAAATTTTCATGTAATGTCCAAAATAAAAAAAAACTTTACAAATGTCTTCACTGTAATGTATATATATTGTTCAAAATATACACAAGTGCAAAAATACTGGTAATTACAAACAAGAACTAAAGAAGAGAAGAGTAAGAAGAGAATCTTGAGACCAAAAGATGAAGGTGGCAACTGAGGAAGGCATGACTGTCCCTGCATAAGTGTGTGTCAGTGATGGAAGAATATTCATATGCTTTGCTTCTTTAATTAATTAATTAATTGACTCTCATCATTTGGTACGTAGTTAAGTTTCTTTTTGCAACTGCAAACTGCAACAATCACCGACCACAAATGAAACAATCAGGAATTTATAAACTAATTCTCAACTTGCCTTCATTTATTAATTAAAAAACAACCAGATATATATAAAAATGAAAAAATTACAATATTATCATTTGTTTAGGTAGCATCAAATCTATGTAAGTGGTGTGCAGTTATTGCTTCGATCTTGAGATATATATTTTGATTGGGTTTGAAGCAGAGAAATTGGATTATATATATATGGTGGTTGGTTTATTTGTGCTAATGGTCATGAGGTTGCACATGGTAGCACACATTTTATGAAATAGACATTGAATTTTTTTTAATATATATATATATATATATATATATATATATATATATATATATATATATATATATATATTCTCTTAATCATGGAGAGATGGTATGATTTGCTGGATCCTGAGAAGAATATGTTTATATCTAAACCCCTAACCTAATGATTTGTATCATATATTATGCATCTTGTTTTCTCCTCCACAACTCTCTTCTACACATGTTGATGATGGTAATGTGTGTGATGATTGGAATGTAGATCATGAGGGTAGATTATCTCCACTTGAAGTTAGTTTTTATTTCTTTCCGTTTTTTTATATCAAACATGTCAATTTATATTAGTTTAATTATTGAAGAGCACATTATAAGAGTTTACATAAATGATATATCACCTATATGAATAACAAATTTGTTTAATCTCTCTAGGTAGGGATTCAAATACCGAATAAGACATACCTATTGATATTACAACCAATTCTAGTTATAAAAAATAATATAAATATAAAAAGGCGCTTGTATTTTTCCGGGAGTATCAATTTTGTGGGACTTATTCTTAGTTGAAAGCAATAAAAATTTTGAGGTTAATGCATACCACGGAAAAGTTATTGAAAAGTTTGATGGCAGGTAAACCTTACCTTGACTATATTTTTCTCTTTTTTTGGTTGGTGGAAATCACAAACATCGCTTCATAATTATAAGTCAGATGCATAGTCCATTTTCATAGGATCCAGGATCTGTTAAATTTTAGCAAAAATTAATTAATTCTTCAACCAATCAATGTGGAGACATAAATTAGATAATCTATACGCTGAGTTAATTAAAACCGTATCCATGTTGAATAATGCCAACCATACCAAAATATATTACATGAGTAGGTTATATTAAGACAATCTTAGACAACTTCTATGTATAGAATCGACTTAATTTCTCTAAATTTTACTTATAAATTGATCCTTTTAACATCTACATGAACAAGACATTTTACTTATAAATTTTTATAAGTAAAATTTATATAAATTTCTCTAAATTTTACTTATAAATTTACCTTTGACTAGACAATATACCATCCAAGTGGACAAAGCATGCATGCAAGTATAGATTCTTTTTTAGATTAATAAAGAGATCTCCCTCTCTCTCTCTCTCTCTCTCTCTCTCTCTCTCCATATGGATGGTAGTAGCATGCAACATTGGAACCCCATGATGCACATGTGGCCACACCAAAATTAAATGAGCCATGCACCAACTCTATCCCACCAGAAAAAAAAACTGCCAACTGCCAATTGCCCACAAGGTCTCATGCATGTTTTCTTATCTTCAATATTCAACTAACAGCATGGGAGAAATCTACTTGCCCCAAGAAGAAGCAAATCACAAAAACATGACCTTGAGCCTTAAAAAAATAAAAATAAATTTATTCCAAGTGTAGTCAATGCCTTTGAAAGAAAACAAATCGAAAGAGCATGGATATATATGGAAGAGTTTTTTCTCATGGGGATGCATGCAAGTTGGGGGGAGGGGATCTTCTCTATGATTGGATCTTGAGTAACTTATCATTATTACATGTGGCATATATAAACTTATGAATATTATTAAATTTATATTTGCATGGGTTGTCGAGGATCTTTGTTGGTTTCAAGAAGAAACTAGATACCAAGTGAGTTGATTCAATCAATCATTGAACTCATATATCTATGGTAGGCTCCTCATCTCGAAGAGAGGTGGCTCCATTGGCCATGTTAATTTGTCCATTCCATTCACATGGACCAATTGATGGGAGTAGAGAATGTGTGGGGTCTCCCAAACAATTAATTAAGAGACTTAATTAAGAGACTTTACTGATGATCAACAGAAAGTTCATTAATACCGATGAGCAATAGCTCGGTTGGTACGGCGCTTCCTCTTCTGAGAAGAATGCAGGTTCGAACCCCAAGACAGGAAGCGTCACAAATTAACTTTTTCGGTACAAGGGGTCCGAATGTGTGTGCTGTGTGCATGGATATGGTGTGTGCTTATTTGGTGAGGCTTACAGGGTATTTCCCAAAAAAGAAAATATTGTTCATTAGTAAGTAGAAAGAAAGAAAACTATGGGCTTGCATATATACATGCATGCACTTATTCTGATCATGAAGAGAGAAGGATATATAAAAATTCAAATGCATATATGCCCTTTTGAACTAGAGAGCTCTGCAGGCTACATACTACTTGGTCTTTGAGGGATATTCCACATTAATATGATGATGATTTGTATGTGATTAATTATCATCAAAATTTGTGTTGTATCCTTGATGCATTTCTCAAAATTTCAATGTTGATCTTAATTATAATCCCAATGTGAATGAAAGATTTGCCAACAACAACATCAAACCTTTGCAGTTGTTTAATTTGTAACGTGAAGTCGAGTTCTTGGTTACATTCATGCATGCATGCATGCATGCATGGAATCAACTTTTGGACATTCCTTTGACATACTCCATTAATCTACATATATAACAATTATATATATAGTTAAATTAAGTTTAATTTGCGTTCATCGCATATAGCTAGTGGCAATGTAGGAAAGTTTGAATAGAATGCATGGGGAGTTGTCTTGGACAACAAGACTCATTAAATTTGGAAGCAGACAAATGGCGTGTTGGACTCCACCGCCCAAATCTAACATATTCTTATTTCAAAAAAGTCCCATTAGCTACATATCATACAAGAAGATTCTAACATAGTGGGGCTCCTTAGTTTGTTGCGGAACGCAGAAAATGCAATATTTGTTGCATGCCGCATTTGATGCATGCATTACTGTCTGCAAAGATCTCAAATTCCTTCGTGGGTTATTTTTGTTATAAATGCTGATTATCATTTCACTTCATATTATAGGAGGTTTAAATTGGAAGCATATATATATATATATATATATATATAGAGAGAGAGAGAGAGAGAGAGAGAGAGAGAGAGACTTTGTGTTTGGTTGAACAAAACATGCATGCGTAATATTACAACATAATGAGTAATATTTTTTTCACCTACTGGTTATGACGGATCTGTGTATCACCTAACGGTCTTTCCATATTGAAGAAGTCATGATGTGGATTAAACGACCACATGAATTGCATTATGCAAATCAATAACAACATCAATAATGTAAGAAAATTAATCTCTCTTGAAATTTGCAATGAGAGGGTGCATGATCTGTAATATATTTAATACTATATTCTCCAAATCCAATGGATTCCGATCCTCTCCAATTATTGAAGATGTCAATTCTTGAATATTAGCCATCCATATATTTGGATGGTGCAGATGCTTATGGGTTGATAATTATTGGACTCAATGTCAATTAAAAATAGGTTTTTTTTAATCAAAAAGACCTCCCACACTTCTCTATAATTACTAAAAAGCTTCCCCCTGCTTCGTATTTACTTCAGACCCCTGTACGTTTTAATTACACTAAAAAAACCTCGCCGGTTTCCATTAAAAATTAACGTCCCGTCAAGAAGATGGAGCAGGAACTTAAGTTTCACTAGTAAAATAGGGGGTTGCCCCTACGGATATTGGAATCCGTAGGGGCAGATTTAACTTGGCCCTACGGATTAATCCGTAGGGCTAAAAGGTTGCCCCTACGGGCCCAGACGTCCAAGAATAAAAATATTAATTCTTAATTTGGTGTTTGCCCCTACGGAGCCGCAAACAAAGGACCTACAGGTATATCCATAGGGGCAAATAAATATCAAATTACTAAAGCACAGATCGATCGCCTACGCTCACAATTTCTCTCTCTCTCGATCTCGATCGCGCGCGAAAACAACTCCTCGTCGCCACCGTCGTCCTCGTCGCCACCGCCGTTCAGGTCGTCGCCAGCGCCGTTCGGGTCGTCGCCACCGCCGGTCAGGTGAGTAAATCTTGAGGTAAATTAAAGAATTTTTTGATTAACATACGTTCGGGGTCTGGGGTCGGGGGGTTGCGCGCGCGCGAGTTGAGGTTCGGCAGGAGTCGGAGTCGGGGTCGGGGTTGGGGTTAGGGTTAGGGTTGGGGTTCGCTGCTGCTGGGGCTGGGGCTGGGGTTAGGGTTTGCCTTAGGGTTGGTGTTGGGGTTTAGCTGGTCGCGCTGGGGTTAGGGTTAGGGTTAGGTTGGGGCTGGGCTGGGCTGGGGCTGGGGGCTAGGGCTGGGCTGGGCTGGGGCTGGGCGCTGGGGGCTGGGGCTGGGGCTGGGTGGGGCTAGGGTTAGGGTTAGGTTGGGGTTGGGGTTAGGGTTAGGTGGATTGATGACAACAAAATACATGGATGGATCGATGAATTTAGTGATGTTATGTGTCCCGCCAACATAGGAAATTCAAACGTATACTCCGTTTTCTCATCTTAAAACTAGCAACCAAAATGTGACTAAAAAATCTTTCTAAATATATTTGAAACACATTTATTAGTTGGGTTGAATATTTGTGATTCCATTATATTATATTGTAAGATACAGAAATTGTATCCTAAAACTACTTGATCCAATCATCCAACAAATACATTCATAAGATACTTATTAATTTTCCTGTATCTTGTATTGAATCGTAAGATTGATTTGCATGTCGTAAGATATTTGACAATACTAGGATGTCTTTCATAAAACAGAAAGTAAATTGGTGTAGGGAGAAAGCTGCTTGATGGGTGGTGACTGGGTCCATTCTTTCTTCATAATCCCCTTCAACTCTATGCCTTTCAATTATTGTGGGAAAATTAGATATTACTTGAGTGATCATGATATCATTTTTTTTGAATATTTCTTCCGAGAATTTATGCATGGTCTTGATATTGAACTTTATCATACTCCTTAATATTACTTTAGTGATTGATAATATTCAATAAGCTTATGTTGTTGACCCAAATTAAGTAAGGGGGTTAGTCAATTGGAATTGGTGTTTGGAACTTTGAAGTATATCTTTAATGGGATAGGTTTATTTGGTGTCAGTCAAATAAAATGAGAAGTAGAACCTTTTATTGTTAGTTATGAATGAATCTAATATTGAAAGTTGATGGTTTCAATTAGAACTTTTTTGGTATATGATAGATTTCCGCCTACCAAAATCGTTCCATCCAAAAAGTGAATACAGTGGAACTTCTGTTCTCCTTGCCCATCCACTTTTTCTCTCTGGAAATTTGTAGTCTATATAACTATCTAAAATGTATTTGCTAATACAATTATTTTAACCTGACATACTAAAATATTATTATATTGTTTATGTTATCAATAAGTTATTAGTAGTATTCTCTTGATTGGTAAAAGGGGCATGGGCGTTCGCTCTATATATTCTTAATGGGATAGAAGCCTACCCCCCACAGCCGGAACACACACATACAATAAGAATACACAACAAACGCATAATTAGAGAGCGATTCGAGATGTTCGGGTTAAAACCAATATATGATACTCGATGATAATATGAAACCTTCATATCCCCATCGAAACTCATATATGAAACTAAAAGCGCCACTTAGTCCCCGTCTATCGGTTAACATACGTGCGATGCTCGTCGTGACCTAGAACTATACGAAAGTTGTTAAATATCGGACAGTATAGCTCGATACTAACAACCGTCGTATAGTCTACGCGACGAGAAAATTCAATCGTATGGTAACCCATAGATTTGTCCTGTGTGGACAAGTTAAGAATGTATAAAGCAAACGCCTTCATTCACTTGTGTTTTCATCTGTTTCGAGATATTTCGTCGGTACCTTTCCGCTGGTTCTCCGTGTACAAAGATAGATTAGATGTTTATTTCAACGTTGTTTCACAGCTTTGAAATGATTATCTATTCTATTACAGTGTACTCGGAGAACAGCGGGGAGGTGCTGCCGAAATTTACTCGAAACGGTTGAAAGCACAAGTGATGGGCGTTCGCTCTATACATTCTTAATGGGATAGAAGCCTACCCCCGACAGCCGGAACACACACATACAAACGCATAACTAGAGAGCGATTCGAAATGTTCGGGTTAAAACCAATATATGATAATATGAAACCTTCATATTCCCATCGATACTCATATATGAAACTAAAAGCGCCACTTAGTCCCCGTCTATCGGTTAACATACGTGCGATAATTTATTCTTTTCAACGACAAACGCACACACAAAACATATACACGGATTTTCTCCTTTGTCAGTAACTATCCCGTTCTTATATTTCTCAATATAGTCAGCATAACTTACAATTTATATGTTATTCAGTCTAACATGGCCCATGAGTACGTCAGAGTTAAGGAATGGATGTATGTGGATTGGAAACAACGTATGCAACCTAAGTTTGTCGTAGGAGTTGTTGCTTTCCTTGAATTTGCACGCGCACATAATAAGATCATAATAGAGAAGATTCTCTGTCCGTGCGATACATGTGGCAATAAGTACTGGCAGAAGCTAGAATTGGCAGAGCTTCATATTGTAAAACATGGGTTTACTAGACTTTATTCAACTTGGAAATATCACGGGAAAGGAGAAGAATGCAGTACTGCGGTAGAAGAAGAAGGAGAACACGATAATGCGGCAGGAGAAGAAGAAGAATTCGGTAATACGGCAGGAGACGGAAATTTATTTCCATCAGAAGAAATGGAGGATATGGTAGAGGCTGCCCTAGGTGAATCTATTCGTACCAAAGATGACATTCCTTCCGGTCAGGGACCGCGTGCGGATAAATATGAAAATTTCATGAATGATGCTAGGAAACCAATTTATGAGAATGCGAAGTATTCCACCCTCTCATGGTTCGTCCAACTTTTCCAGATTAAGTGCCTAAATGGATGGAGCAACAAGTCATTCACAATGCTTCTTTCGTTCTTGAAAGATTCTATGTCTCCGGGAAATAATGTGCCCGAAAGCTGGTACGAAGCCCAGAAGATGATGTCTGATTTGGGTCTAAAGTGCGAGAAGATTCAAGCATGTCCTAAAAATTGCGTGTTGTACCGGAAAGAGAATTCAGATTTGAAAGAGTGTCCAACATGCGGAGAGGCCAGGTATAAGCCGAAAGATTCTGATAAGAAGCCTGATATACCTGTGAAGATAGCACGATATTTTCCCATAACACAGAGGCTACAGAGGCTATTCAGGTGCAAGAAAACAACCGAGGCAATGATTTGGCATCACCGTGCTCCTCCAAGCGAAAATGGAAAAATGAGCCATCCAAGAGATTCACCGGCATGGAAGGATTTCGATAGGAGGCACGCAATATTCAGTAGCGATCCTCGCAATGTCCGGCTCGGACTGGCTACCGATGGCTTCTGCCCATTCAACTATATGGCTGGAAGTCACAGTACATGGCCCGTTGTAATGATAATTTATAATCTGTCGCCTTGGTTGGCTATGGACCAATCATACTTTATGATGCCTCTTCTTATCGACGGACCAAACTCACCAGGGAACAATATCGACGTCTATCTCCGACCTCTGATCGAGGAGCTGAAAACTTTGTTCATTGATGGTGTAGAGACATATGATTCAAACACAAATACAACCTTCATACTGCGTGCGGCTTTAATGTGGACAATTAATGACTTTCCTGCGTATGTAATGCTATCAGGTTGGTCCGTACATGGTCACAAAGCATGTCCTCATTGCCATGAATACACAACATCAAAATTTTTGAATTTTAGCAGGAAGGTTTGTTATTGCGGCCATCGACGTTTTCTGCCTCCAGACCACCCCTATAGGTTAGACACGGTTCATTTTGATGGTCATCAGGAGCTTCTTGGGCCTCCATCCCCATTGTCCGGAGAAGACATGACTGCTAAATGGGATGGTTACAATAACGTGACCTTCGGGATGGATCCGACGAAACAGGTCAAACCACAATATTGGAACAAGTTAAGCATTTTCTTCGAGCTTCCGTACTGGTCTACAAATTCAGTGCGTCATTGTCTGGACGTCATGCATATAGAGAAGGGAGTATCAGAGCACATACTTAACTTGCTTCTGTGTAAAGACGGGAAATCGAAAGACAACTTGAATATCCGGATGGATCTACAAGAGTGGGGAATAAGAAGTGAACTGCACCCTAAACCGGTAGCGGGTAAACCGGGCAAGTTTGTACTTCCCAATGCCGCTTATCATATATCACAACCGGAGAAGAAAAGATTCCTGCAGGTGTTGCATGATTTGAAAGTCCCCACAGGTTTCTCAGGATCATTCAGCAAGAAAATAAAAATTGTGAAGGGCAAGATCGATGGGCTGAAAAGTCATGATCACCATGTTATCGTGGAGCACCTTCTTCCATTAGCCCTCAGGACTTCTCTCCCCGACTCGATTGGTCTAGTAATCAACGACCTATGTTGTTTTTTCAGGGAATTGTATGCTAAAACACTGGAGGTTGCGATGCTGGATAAAGTAGAAAATTCTATTGCGTTGATACTTTGCAAGTTTGAACGTATTTTCCCACCGTTATTCTTCGATATCATAATACACTTGACGGTTCATCTTGCAACTGAGGCGAAGTTAGCCGGACCGGTACAATATCGATGGATGTATCCCGTCGAGAGGTACGTGTAATTTTTCGTTTCGCGCAATTTATAAATTTATTGTTGTCCTGTATGCCCGTGTTTATTTATTCAACATATTCTCATTAGGTACCTTTACACTCTTAAGAAGTATATACGCAATAAAAATCGACCAGAGGGTTCTATCATGCAAGGTTATCTTCTTGATGAAGCAACCACATTTTGTTCCCGCTATCTGGACGAGAACATTGAGACAAGGCTTAACCGACCACGAAGAATTCAAGACGGGCCATATGGTAAAGCCGAGTATAAGAGGGTAGACACTATGTTTATCAACAAGATATACCGGTTTATCTTGCTTAATTGCGCATGTCTTGAACAAATTAGAGAGTAAGTTCTTTTGGATTAATTGTTATATCTGTGTTTGTGTGTGTATGAAATGACATAATATTAATGTCATAATTATTTGTCGAAAACAGAACTCATTTTAACGAGGTACGTGAGGGGCATCCTGATTGGAACGAAGAACGTTTGGAAAAATACCATCAGGATAATTTTTGTGATTGGGTCACAGAGCATGTAAGTTATTCGAATTACATTTTATTGCTATCAGTTTTAATCTAAACTTGTATCGTTATGTATTTATCGAAAAATTTGTTTTGTTAGATCCACGATCCGAACTTGTCTGCATCATTTGAGAGTGATTCAAGATGTTTAGCTCAATTTCCTAGTATGGAGGTTGCATATTACAAAGGATTTGGTGTCCTTGGATACAAATTCGAAGTTAAGGACATAGAAACATCTAGAACCACTCAGAATAGGGGGATTGCGACGGTAGGATCGGACGGTGTGATTTACTATGGGTACTTAAATTGTATACTCGGCATCCACTATTCCGGACGATCAGAACCCTTTTATATATTCCAGTGTACTTGGTACGATCCGCGAACCGATACGGACAGGTGGAGAAGCAGTCTTGGGACTTGGAAAGATGAATATGGATTGACCAGTGTGAACACACTTCGATTTTACGGTCAGGACGATCCGTTTATCTTTCCGAACCAAGCGTTCCAAGTATACTACTCACAGTGTTTGAAGCATCCGGGGTGGAGTGTTGTATGCCGATGGAAACCTAGAGATGTCTACGATGTCCCAGAATACGAGGACAGCGATGAGGACGAAGAAGAGAGAAGGCTTAAAGTGCTCCGACCGTCTGTTTCGAAGGACGGGTTGTCTTCGACCGATCATGAAGTTACGTGGGTTAGAAATGATATCGACGATGAAATCCAAGTAGATATGTATGATGCGCCCACGAAACGAAAAAGGTTATCAGTAATGTTATATTATTACTTCACATTTTACGCTCTAGATCATATATAGTCAATACTTTTAATGATTGTCTAATGCGTCCACGAACCGTTTATCTAGATTTGATGACGATGTCGGGAGCAGCGAGGGGCGGCAGGAGCTCCAGCCGCGGCAGAGGCAGAGGCAGAGCGGTTCTGCCACCCGGAGAGCTCCGTAGGGAGCTTCAGAGGGCCGGTCTTGCACCCAGATCGGAGACCCCTTCGGATGCCTCCTTCCGTGTTGATTTGGCCACACCTCCAGGTATACTGCACGCATATCCATTTTGAATGTAATATTACAGATATTCATGCATGTTTATGTAAGTGCACGGCGGCGCCCCGGCCGTCAAACCGACGGCCAAATGCGGAAACGGTGATAAACTTTAATTTTGCGGACTTAGCAAACCGGCACCACCGCGCACTAAACACCCGGATCGTAACCATTAACAAGTCTAAGCTAACTAGAAGATGGGTAAGAGATATACCGACTGATCCGAGTCCTCCGGTCTTCATCTCCACTCCGATCTCCTCGCGGGATCTCCGGTCGTCGCCTCCTCGCCGGAAGGGCACCACGTCGCCTGCATCTTTTACGGGCTCCCGCCTCTATACCGAGGCAACTCGGGCATGAAGCCGGCAACTCGACATGCCCAAGGTTTGCTGTAGGATGTGTAGGGTCTATGTCTCATTGGGGTTTTGGTTGCCTTTTGAAGATGGAGGAATGAAGGTATGAAAAATGGTGCTTTCATTTTTCCTTGTATCAAAAATGAGATGAATGAATGCTACTCTCTCAAAGATGAAGATGAAGCTCTCTCATTTTCTTCTTCTCTCTTTCTTTTCTTAACCATGAATAAATGATCTCCCTTCTTTTGAAATGGTGGAAGAAAACAATATGAAGCAAGAGGGAGGTGAGTGTAGGAAGCATAAGTGGTGACCATATCATCAAACAAGAAAACATCAACCATGCTTTTTATCACATCAAACCCATATCCTTTCTAATCTCATTAAATGCACAACATGGATGATAAAGCAAAGATGCTTATCATAATGAATACAAGTGCAAGAAGACCCCTCCACAAATGTTATTTGCACAATTGCAAATAACCCCCTCCATCGGAAAAGTCCGGCCGGGAAAGAACAAAGGAAAACCGGCCGGAACGGAATGCAAACTGGCAACTCCAGAAAACTGGTCCCGTAATAAATTACAGGAAAACCCCCATACTGTGCATACACACCCGCATCTGTATTCCGTCCGGATACAAATGCAATGAGACAGAATCTACACTGTACTATACTAGGATCCGGCTTAAGCCAAAGCCGGCTAGTAATATCCGTCCGATTCTGATCCGTGCAATACCGCACGTATCTGATCGAACCCTGCCATATATCTATACGGCCTCTAGTACTAACCGTCCGATCCTGATCCGTGCAATACCGCACGTATCTGATCGGACCCTGCCATATCTCCATACGGCCTCTACAGCGTTTCGCCCGAAAGCTTGAGTAACTGAAAATGTGGTGGACTCTAAAGACTCGTCAATACTATGGCTGTGGATTTAACCACTAGCACGTCAGAGGTATATGCCAATACGTGACGGGCCACCAGCTATTGACTAAAAGGGACGTCGATGAGCGAACTCATCCTTACACCCTACTGAGCCTGTCAGTGACAATATCCGTACAGTCCAGTCCGTTCGTCTATGAGCATCGCATGTCGGGCCTAGGGGGTTGGTAAAAGTCAGACCCCCAAAAGCGGTACAAGTCGTGTCGGAGTGTAGCCCAGAACACCCTGAGATACTACTGGAATACCTACCAGTAAATCTCCTGCCTTGGCCAAGGTCTTCGTGTAATGGCTCTCCTAGACACAGCGCGACCTCACCCCCAATACCGGGAGAGACGAATCCCCGAAGATCCGCTCACTGCCTCCATGTGGCTCGGGACTGTACCCAACTAAAACCTGTTTGCACGACTCCTTTGAGCCGTGGTAGGGTAGTAATCAAAGTACAGTGGGAACTCACACGAGACAAATGACGATCCCCAGGTCGATGAACTAACCTGTACACATGTCACCAGGGAACTACTATCTGACGTCAAGTATAATCCCAACTAGCAGGTTCCCGGCGAGTCCTGTCCGGTGTACTCATAACCCAATGAGCACCTGTATACATCTTAGGTGAACCAACTGACACCAGTGGCTTGTGAGACCGGCCACCGCCCCTCGTCGGGGTCTCGACTGTATACACTAGTCTACTCTGGAGAATCGATGCCCTGTCTCGAAACTCCTACGACTAGGGACCTTTTAAGGATGCGCTTATAGACTACTAGCTCCCACGTATATGATCGCCCTCATACTGCCGGTAGTCAAGCAAGAATCCTAGGGGCTTTATCAACGTGCAATAGCGACCTCTCAGGTCACCTAAAGCAGTACACGATGATAAAGGTAAACCAGATAGCAAACTATCATCTCGAGTAAGACTGTCCTACCGGGATAGGTCCTCCCTCAATCATTGCAATCACGTGCCTGTGATCCAATAATCGACTCTGAGGGCACTATCTCCAACAATCTCCCACTTGCACTCAAGGCTAATTATTGCGATGTCGCATACTCACAGCCCGTGTGATACCGAACACCCAACTCCTCTACTAGTCAGTCTCACAAAACTCGTTTGTGAAACTATTGCGTTCGAGGAATAGCCTCAGTGAGTGGATCCGCCTTGATGTTTCTTTCTATGTCTCTCTATATCTCAAGTTCGTGGAGAAAGCCATCTCCCGAAATGAGCAATACCTGTCTTAGAATGTCTGGATGTCTGATGGGACCTAGCTCATAAATGAACTCCAAATCCAAACTTCTTAGACTGTATCGTCAACTGAACTTAATCAGTATCCTGTGCCATGCCACCCTCAGTATTGCCTTGGACCACCTGTCCAAAATACTGCCCCTCGTCAGAGGGAAAACAATAACTCTGACAACCTCCTTGTTGTCCATGTCACCTTGGAAGCCTGGAATGATAACTGTCTCCCGAATGAGGCTGCCGTTATCATATCCCTAGAACATTCACTTATGTTCTAAAACTGCTTCCGACTGTTTCCCCAGGATTGGATCAATATCAACTTATTGCACTTACTGCAAAAACAACATCTGGTGTGGTACTTGACATTTCATGATTGACTCAATTGCCTAAGCAAGTGATCTGCCAATCATGCACATCCCTCTCTACTTTAGTCTAAAAGACACCTTTAGAGAGGGTGACTCCATTACCTGCAGGTATACTACCGTGCCAGGAGTCGTCCATTCTAAATACTCTTAGAATGCTGTCAAAGTACCCTGATTGGGAAACCACCCAAATCTAGATCTAAAACCATAGATCTAGTAACCAGTATGTTTGATATAATGTCCAAGTCCTTTGTGGAGAAAACACTGTGTGACGACCAAAGTATAACCGATCGTAGTATAGGAATATCACTTCCTACTACCTTCTCAACAGATCCATCCCCTATTCTGATGACGTCAAACCTATGACTGTCACATCAGAAATAGATGATCTATCTCCGCTACATCTGCTTTAGTCTATAAATAGATATAAGCCTGATGTCCACCAATGCTTCCGCTGCTCCCACTGACTACGACAACCCTCTGGCAGAGTCATATAGACGTGCACTTCTAAAGCAAGTTTAAAACGACGCTATACTCATCCTCCTGCCGGGTCTCGCAGCCTGGAACAACAACAATGGCAAGTGTGGGTAAACAAGAACTTCCCTGTCACCGTCCTTGAGGCTACCGGAGTACCTCTCGGGTGCCTGAAGTTACCCACCTTATCTGCGGAGTTGCCAATGGAATGTCAAATCAGATTGAATCTTTAGGTTCCTTATCAAATCTTCAGTAATCGTTTGCGGTTCTGGAATCACTTCCAGTTCTACTATACTCCCACTACTGTTTTCTGAAAAAAAATCCATTTTTATTAAAACTGTGGCGAGTCAAGAACAATATTACTATTGATCTCCCAGATGGTAGAAAAGCTAACCCTCGTCATAGCCTGGGTCAACCCACAAACAGCCATTACAGAAACGTGCCTCGAGTTGTCCAGAGTCTGGTTTTAATCATAAGCCAGACAACTCCCCATACCTTAACAATGTTAAGATATGAACTGTACTAGATCCAATATAGAACCAGAGGCACTGATTTAATTTGAACCAGATTCAAATCATGCAGCTATCTCCAGTGCATGTCAACTAAATGGAGAGAGGCCGATCAGTGTTACTCAACTTAGGAATGCTTCCAATTATGAGTAACCTGAAAGAGAAGCAATTTCTCTTTATCATTACTATCAACTGAATACCATGCACAAGTATCTACATCTTCGATCACTTTGACGAATCCCGATACTTGCTACACCTGGTTCTCTACTCTATTCAAATACCTATAACTCCTCAAAACTTAGACCCTCTGTTTCTACGAAACACATGTCTAAGAACTAGAGAAGTTAAAAGTAAACAGAATATAGTATGAGGACCAACCCCTCTGTCCTAATGGACACTGGACAACATACAATACTCTGTATAAGTCCGCTGAGTCTATCAACTCTTTCACTGTGTGTCGTAGGTTGAAAACTGTACTTGTGGTTAAGAAGAATTACACCGCTGTTTAATGCTCCTTACCTAACCATCTACTGATATAGGTAAATGTCATCGACATAATATCAAAAGGTATATCTCACTCTATGAAAATAGACGTACAGATATATCAATTTGAAATTGGTGCACAACAGCGGATATTCAAAACCAAATATTTGCCGACCGGCAAACAACCCAGGTGGCATGCTCAAATATCACCAATTACAACGAATTCCGATATAATGAGTATGATCACCCAATTCCCAATAACTTACTCCCACTCATCATCTGAAAAACCATACAGATGTGAGAATCATACCTGGTAAATACATACCCTGGAGTAAGTGTCTAATCGGGAAATCAGTTTTCCATTAACAGTACACAGTGAAACTGAAATATTGAAATGTTTCGTTGGGGTTTCCTGGTATTCCTAGTAATGCCTCATCCATTATTCAGATTCACAACTATAATCGTATAATTCTTTGCCACCTCTCCAAATCCCTTTATATGTCTTTAGTCATTACCTTCTGTACACCCCTTTAGGCCAATTGGTTTTCTTCCTTCCCTACCGTTCGGCACCAGCCTATGGTTTGGAAGAAGACTATCCAATAAGCATAAAGGGTGTACTGTCCTAATCCTAGGAGCACTCGCAACGCGAGAGAAGGTGAAGATAAAAGACACCTGAATGTACTTTATTCCTATTTCTCCTGGACCAGAATCCATCCTCGAACTGGAACAAGTTCCTTTCGAGTTCGTATATAACCATACGATGGAGTATCCAATAAACTGTGGATCTTCGTAGTGATACGGAGTGTCCTGGAGAAATACAAAGGTGATTTAGGATTGGCGAAGAAATACTTGGTTTGGTCGTGAATATCAGTCGCAATTTACTTTGCCCTCTTACTAATCCCTTGCTTTGTCTTAATCTTAATACCTTCTGTACACCGTTTAGGCTAACTGGTTTTCTTCATTCCCTACCGGTCGGCACCAGCCTATGGTTTGGAAGAAGACTATCCAATTTGCATAATAGGTGTACTACTCCTAAACCAAGGAGTACTCGCAACCTGAGAGAAGGTGAAAAGAAAAGACAACTGAATAATCCTATTCGTTTTCTCCAGAACCGGAAACCATCCTCGAATAAATTCCTTCGAGTTCGTATATAACCATACGATGGTTTTGTCCAATGGAAGTGGACGTTCGTAGTAATACGGGATGTCCCGGAGAAAAGGGTAAAAGTAGGAGTGGCAATGAGGTCTGCAACTCTGATAATCCAAAAGCCAGTGTTAAGTAGGTTCGGTCAACTTGGTCACTGAGTCATAGTCTAGGGTCGGGTCAATGGTCGCTGCCAGAGAGAGAGAAAAGAAACACTCAGCGTGCACTCTATCCTAGATCAGAATGGTTATCACTTTATCTAATCAGGAAACCTCCCACTGTACCTCAAATTCTCCTCCAAACCTAAAAGAAGAATTAGTCGGGGTCACCCGAGGAGTAAACCAACTCATCAGTGGGAATAGGGATCCAACTATCATCGTATGACAACGTGACGGAATCCACTCACGGTATCACACTCCAGAAGGTATGCGCATATCTGGCAAGTTTCAGTTCTTTTGAAACTCCCGATGTGATTTCTGCCCCATGCTCTTATGACCTTGACTAAGGCCAACAAATCATAAGTCACATGTCAAGTTCTACCCGTCATTGTCCAGGTTGATTTGAACCCACCCGTACAAGCCCTTGACTAAGGCCAACAAGGCTATACGACTGTCCCAAACCAACGCATCTATCTATGCAGCATATGAATACCCAATAGCTACCAAACACTGTGCCTTGACTAAGGCCAACAAACACAGCTTGAATACTATTGACTACCCATATGAAACGACGGAGGGCTACGAATGGTTTCTGGCGAAAACCTTTAACGTAATGAACTTGATCTCGTTGAAGGAACGGATAGCTTTTTAGAAAATATAGTGACGAAAACTTTTACTAAAGAGGTCACTCCCGGTGAAGGGATCTCGGCTCTTTCCCCGTAGAATGGGGTGCAGGATATTCCAAATGAATACCACGATGCAAAGCAAAAGTAATCGGCTATAGTGAAGTTAATGCCCTGACGCAAACTTCTGTCCAAGGGGTCACTCCCGGTGAAAGGATCTCGGCCCTTGCCTCGTCGACTGAGGAGCAGGATATTCCAAATGAATACCACGATGCAAAACAAAAGTGAACGTCCTTGCAATAACAGCTTTTTGAAAAATGTTCCAACAACATCAGATTAGGTTTGTTTAACTTGCATTGATCCGAATCAACGCAGTCCCATCAATTGATCACACCACAAAGAACGAAAATATACTGACGTACGTATATGCCATCCGCATTCGCCACTGGGTCCCGTCATCACCCGTTAGGTTAGCTAACTAACGGCAGAGCGGGAACTGGACTAGCGCGGATGAAAAGCATATACAACATCTACTAATATATATACCAATATATAGTATTTCGCTCAAGGCGTGAATAAAATGCAACATCACAGAAATGTACAGCATCACAGAACAATACAGATATCTGGGATCCCCGGGTTTCACAGAGCCACTACTGAAACCCGACGTTCCCCTGGTCGTGTGGATAGCCTGTGCAATGAAATCCTAGACCCCTACGGGCGCGGCAAGTCACCCGCCAAAACCTGAAGCGAGGCAGCCCCCTTCAGCTCCGTGAATGGACCACCCAGCACTCCACGGAATCCGGCAACTTGGGCACCCCTCCTGGGTCAACCTGTACCCCCTACGAGTGCGGCGAATGGCCCGCTAATCCTAGAGTGAAGCCCCCTCCGTCCCAATGCCATGAGATGCGGGCTTGTTGCCCTCTAGAACCCGGCCATCCGTGCACCCCACCGCGGGGTAATCCTAGTACAGAATGCAAAATATACATACACCGGGTACATCGACCGCAACCAGGTCGTGCCCCAAAATAATAATACAAACAGGCAGTGACGGCAGTCCACATGTCGGACGCTCGCTCCGCAATATCAAATGTACATAATACAACAACACTGTACTAGCATTGCATCCAGGCTATCCCCACGACCGAATCGCAACATCACAGCATAAACATAGAACATCAACGTGAAAGTCACGTTCGCAAATCCGTCTAACCGGGCTATAACAGTTAGACCGGATTTACCGATCGAGTGACATTCACGGTCGCAGATATAAAGTAAATACTGTGAAAAAATGTGTTTAAAATTTTCCGATTGACCAAAAATTAACAAGTGGGCCCCCAATCAAAACTGTAGCACTCACAGAAAACCTGGGCCCAATTTTAATATTCCAAAACCCCTAATTACAGCCCATAAGCCCACTGCAAAAAAATAATCACACGAACCCACACTCCTGCGGCGGAAGCACGGCCAGAAGGGGGTTTTGGCCGCCCTTCCGCGGTCGTACGGAGGAATCGTGTCACCAAATTTTTTCAGTGTTCTTAGAACTCCCTGCACATCATTCTGAGACCACCTGAAAAATTTTTAGACTCCAAAAAATTTCGACAGAAACTGATGTGAACAAAAAAATACGGTTTTTGGAAATTTTGGTCGATCGGAAATGCAAACACACCAAACGAAGCTAGACGAAGTTAATGGCGTGTCTCTGATACCACTGTAAGTGCACGGCGGCGCCCCGGCCGTCAAACCGACGACCAAATGCGGAAACGGTGATAAACTTTAATTTTACGGACTTAGCAAACCGGCACCACCGCGCACTAAACACCCGGATCGTAACCATTAACAAGTCTAAGCTAACTAGAAGATGGGTAAGAGATATACCGACTGATCCGAGTCCTCCGGTCTTCATCTCCACTCCGATCTCCTCGCGGGATCTCCGGTCGTCGCCTCCTCGCCGGAAGGGCACCACGTCGCCTGCATCTTTTACGGGCTCCCGCCTCTATACCGAGGCAACTCGGGCATGAAGCCGGCAACTCGACATGCCCAAGGTTTGCTGTAGGATGTGTAGGGTCTATGTCTCATTGGGGTTTTGGTTGCCTTTTGAAGATGGAGGAATGAAGGTATGAAAAATGGTGCTTTCATTTTTCCTTGTATCAAAAATGAGATGAATGAATGCTACTCTCTCAAAGATGAAGATGAAGCTCTCTCATTTTCTTCTTCTCTCTTTCTTTTCTTAACCATGAATAAATGATCTCCCTTCTTTTGAAATGGTGGAAGAAAACAATATGAAGCAAGAGGGAGGTGAGTGTAGGAAGCATAAGTGGTGACCATATCATCAAACAAGAAAACATCAACCATGCTTTTTATCACATCAAACCCATATCCTTTCTAATCTCATTAAATGCACAACATGGATGATAAAGCAAAGATGCTTATCATAATGAATACAAGTGCAAGAAGACCCCTCCACAAATGTTATTTGCACAATTGCAAATAACCCCCTCCATCGGAAAAGTCCGGCCGGGAAAGAACAAAGGAAAACCGGCCGGAACGGAATGCAAACTGGCAACTCCAGAAAACTGGTCCCGTAATAAATTACAGGAAAACCCCCATACTGTGCATACACACCCGCATCTGTATTCCGTCCGGATACAAATGCAATGAGACAGAATCTACACTGTACTATACTAGGATCCGGCTTAAGCCAAAGCCGGCTAGTAATATCCGTCCGATCCTGATCCGTGCAATACCGCACGTATCTGATCGAACCCTGCCATATATCTATACGGCCTCTAGTACTAACCGTCCGATCCTGATCCGTGCAATACCGCACGTATCTGATCGGACCCTGCCATATCTCCATACGGCCTCTACAGCGTTTCGCCCGAAAGCTTGAGTAACTGAAAATGTGGTGGACTCTAAAGACTCGTCAATACTATGGCTGTGGATTTAACCACTAGCACGTCAGAGGTATATGCCAATACGTGACGGGCCACCAGCTATTGACTAAAAGGGACGTCGATGAGCGAACTCATCCTTACACCCTACTGAGCCTGTCAGTGACAATATCCGTACAGTCCGGTCCGTTCGTCTATGAGCATCGCATGTCGGGCCTAGGGGATTGGTAAAAGTCAGACCCCCAAAAGCGGTACAAGTCGTGTCGGAGTGTAGCCCAGAACACCCTGAGATACTACTGGAATACCTACCAGTAAATCTCCTGCCTTGGCCAAGGTCTTCGTGTAATGGCTCTCCTAGACACAGCGCGACCTCACCCCCAATACCGGGAGAGACGAACCCCCGAAGATCCGCTCACTGCCTCCATGTGGCTCGGGACTGTACCCAACTAAAACTTGTTTACACGACTCCTTTGAGCCGTGGTAGGGTAGTAATCAAAGTACAGTGGGAACTCACACGAGACAAATGACGATCCCCAGGTCGATGAACTAACCTGTACACATGTCACCAGGGAACTGCTATCTGACGTCAAGTATAATCCCAACTAGCAGGTTCCCGGCGAGTCATGTCCGGTGTACTCATAACCCAATGAGCACCTGTATACATCTTAGGTGAACCAACTGACACCAGTGGCTTGTGAGACCGGCCACCGCCCCTCGTCGGGGTCTCGACTGTATACACTAGTCTACTCTGGAGAATCGATGCCCTGTCTCGAAACTCCTACGACTAGGGACCTTTTAAGGATGCGCTTATAGACTACTAGCTCCCACGTATATGATCGCCCTCATACTGCCGGTAGTCAAGCAAGAATCCTAGGGGCTTTATCAACGTGCAATAGCGACCTCTCAGGTCACCTAAAGCAGTACACGATGATAAAGGTAAACCAGATAGCAAACTATCATCTCGAGTAAGACTGTCCTACCGGGATAGGTCCTCCCTCAATCATTGCAATCACGTGCCTGTGATCCAATAATCGACTCTGAGGGCACTATCTCCAACAGTTTATGTCAAAATTACTTATATTGTCAATGTTTGATTGTCTAGTTGTTGGTGATGCGTCCACATCTGGGACAGAGGCCACCCCCGCTCCTCCAGGTATGTTTATATATCATATAGTGTATGTATATTGATTTAGAATGCTATATCATAAATACACACATTCCTTTTGCTCTTACTTAGCAATTTTTATTATTGTCTAGCTGTAGGTGGTGACACCACCGCACCTGCGGGTATGTTTATATATCCTATAGTGCATGCATATTGATTTAGAACGTTATATTATTGATCTACACATTCTTTTTGCAATTACTTAGTGAATCTATTTTTAATTGTCTAATTATAGGTGGTGCGTTCACACCTTCCACAAGGGCCGCTCCTGCCGCTTCCATACCCTCCGCATTGTCTGCAGGTTAGTATGAATAAATTTAAAATATTTATTCATTTTACATATGCTCTATAGAATAAATATGAACTTCATGGAAATTTAGCGTCGATGTTTATTTTATAGTTGGAGGGGATGCGTCCGGGTCCGGGACCCCGGTTGTTCCTCACCGGAGGAACTATCGTCCCGCTCGTGCTGCTACTCGGGCCTAGGCTCGTGCGCTAGTCACCGGAGGTTTATATCACACTTAAATTTTTGTTTAACCTTGATTTCTTAATACAACTTTGTCTTATTATTGATTGTCTTGATATTTCGTGCAGACGCAGGGCCTCTCCATCCTTAGAGGGGGACTCGAGGCCCGAATCAGTCCCATAGGCTGAGGCCTGATAGAGCTAGGGGGGAGGCAGCATTCCCCCTATTTTTTACCCTTGACTATCGCTATACCAGTCCTCATGCCGAGAGGTTCGGCCGGTATTTGGGGGACGAGAGCCAGATCGTGAAGAACTATCCACTTCACGTTGAGTGGGGCGAGCAGCACCAGCGCTCATTCGCCCTCTTCTTTGATCAGGCTCGGGTATGTATTAATATATATTTTCATTTGATCTATCCAATATATTTATTATTAACACTTGCAATCTAATAACAATGTTTTTTTTGTATTTTCAGTTGGATTACGATTTTCAGCCTGTAGCCGACCCTGATCACCCGGGGAGGGTGCTCGACCTTCATGCTCTGTACAATGGCCTGATGAAGAACATGCAGGCCAAGGTCCGATACAACAGGAATGAGCTGAAGGCCGACTGCTACTCCCTGTGGATAGCGACCCCCGAGGCAGAGAGAGCGGCCCTCCTATCTACTCCGGAGTTTGCGAGAGTCGACGTAGAGACATGGCCTCTATTGTGCGCTTATTTCGACTCCGAACACAAACATGTATGTATTTTAAATTTAATTCATTATTTATAATATAATTTATTTCTTTGTGTTTCTTAATTAGAAAACTAAATGTTAATGTGTTGTGCAGAAACAGGCCGCTCAGAATACGGAGAACAGGAAGTCGGCGAAGAGGGGTCGCCCCACTTACACAGGTGGCTCGAGGAACATTACTCGAGCCATGGAGTTATCGGTAAATTAAGAGTTATTCTCTAATATTCTGCAATATTAAGAGTTATTCTCTAATATTTCTAATATTAAGAGTTACTTTCTAATATTGCAGACATCTCGGACCGTGGCGTCAGGTGGTACACCGAGCGTGCTGTCCACATATCTTGCCGTCCACGGCACCTCGACAGATCCCGCCACGGGCGAGCTTCGATATCCCGACGTCGCTACCCAGGAGTACTGCGTAAGTGTTAATATTTTTTCTACCCAAATTTGAAATTTTAGTTTTGGAAGGTTCAAGTTTAAATTTTATACTTATACTTTACTGCTTAATGTGGGTGTAGGAGCGGGTGGTTGAGCAGGCCCAGGCCTCGGGAATCGATTTTACCGGACAGAACGATCCGAGCCTGCTGACCCCAGTTCTGGACGCCGCACACGGAGGGCACCACGGAGGTTGGGAGAGAGGCCGGGGATTGGGCCCTAGCAGGGCCCATATGAGGTTGGACTCTACCCCGGCGGTTATTTCCTCCGTCTCCAGTAACCGGCATGTCCATCAGGAACTGGATAGCTTGAGGGCCACCGTTCAGGAGTTGAAGGAGATGCTGGTATGTATACTACTTTATAGTAAAATATCATTTCATATTATATACATATCAACATATCCATAATTAGTACGTAGCTTGAGCTTATTTGGTTTTAGACTTAAGTTTGATTAATCATACATACATATGTAATTAAAATAAATAACGCTGTTCCAAACTAGATATCCAAACAGGGTTTCGAAATAACTTAATAATGATACGAATTCGAATAATACACAGTTCTTACACGCTTCTTACACACGTTATGTCCAGACGCGACATGGTAGATCGGCCGAGCCTCCACATGCATCTCCTTCGGCTGCGGCTCCGCAAGCCACTACATCGGCTGCGGTTCCGCAGACAGCTCCTGTAGCTCCACCGCCCACTCAGACTCCCGCAGCCGCGGCTCCGCAAGCGACTATCTCGACGGCGGCTGCGCATACCACATCGCCAGCTCCACATGCCGCTCAGACTCCCGCTCGCGACGCATTGCAGAGTATATTGACCGAGGAGCAGGCGCGCGTTATTCTAACGTTATTCAGAGGTGGAGCTGGACCGAACTAGGGTAGCTTTTTGGTTCTTATTTTTTGAAACATGTATTTATTTATATCACATTGTACTACATTTTGAAACGATATTGATATTGGTTTGTATTTATATCATATTCAGTTTTTGGGTTTCTTTTGTATATTATATATGCGTGAGATGTGATTATGAATACTGCAATATATGATTTGATTGATGTATATAGTATTGTGCACAGGGCGGGAAAAAATCTAGCAGCCCATTTTAAAAAAAAAAATACAGACAATATGTACCTACGGATTAATCCGTAGGTATATATGTTGCCCCTACGGACATATCCGTAGGGGCAAACTATCAGGAAACCTGATATTTTCCCCCCTGTGATCTCAGTGCAGGGTGTTGGGAGTGCCCCTACGGATATGTCCGTAGAGGCCACTGTCTATCCCCTACGGGTTTATCCGTAGGGGCCAAATATCAGGTTTACTGATATTTTGCCCCTACGGCATATTACCTACGGATATATCCGTAGGGGTAGAACAAGGACCTACGGTTCATCCGTAGGTACATACAATATATTCAAAAAAACATAAAAAAATATATGATTTGATTGCCCCTACGGAGTAATCCGTAGGGGCAACAACACCTACAGATATATCCGTAGGGGCAAGAATTTACCCGTAGGGGCAAGTTCAGGGCCTCAACTTGCACTTGCGGCCTTTGCATCTACGGGGTATTTTTTCGTCCCCACGCATATATCCGTAGGGGCAGTTGGTTGCCCCTACGGATAAATCCGTAGGGACAACCCTTATTTGTAGTAGTGTTTGAGCTGTTTTCTTACCTTCAAGATATTTAATTAGTAGGTCTTTCTCCCACAAAAAAAAACCCACATTCTCGTTTAGTTGAAAACAGATTTAAAACAACTTAAGAATCACACTCATTTCGTATGAGATTTCCCACCAACTCGAAGCTTGCAATTGACGGGACAACAGCAATTGACAAGTCCGTTGTTAGAGAACGTGAGGAAGACAAAGCTGTTTCCATGATCAATTTGAGAGATCTCTCATCATCCATAATCTAACACTAAAGCCAATTTAAGGAAAAAATTGAAATTTTGAGAGGAGAAAAGGAGCCAAGGGTTTTGAGACCCTGTCACGATATTCACTGTTAGCTCTCTCTGACAGAATAATAGAATATACCAAAACGATTCTCTTTTCGGTCTGTTAGGGTTTTTTTATTGCATTTTAAATGTATGGTTTTATTTAAGTAATACGAAATATGGAGGATATTTTTTAGTAATTAGCGAAATATGAGAGGTCCTCTTTATAGTAAACGCCATTAAAAATATGATAAGAAATCACTAATCATAATTCCTTTTATTAATCCTCCCATTAATTTAGGGATTCAGTCTCATCGAATGTTATGAGACCCGCCAATTTTTTTTAAGTAGATATGTTTTAACTTTTCTATCATTTTTATATTATGTTGTTCATAGAATTGCTTGAGCATTTTCATTCCTAAAAGATACATTTGAGAAAAAAATAGCTATTTAATAGAATGTTTTCGTTCACCTAAGTCTTAAGTCTTAGAGCTAAGGAAAATGACTTTAAAAATATTATTTGAATGGAATTATAATCCAAAGCAATCAGTAAAGATATACAGGGCAATGTTAAAAATTGCGAGAGCGTACAACATAGAGTTCAACTGCCAAGTGCGCTACATGATTTATTAATTTATTTATAATAATTATTATTATGATATTATTCATAATAAATTATATTATTATAAAAATATAAAATTAGCTTAATAGCATAGAACCCTTTTAAAGAAATTAATAGACGTCTAACAATAAGTAACACAATAATATCATCTAAATTCTCAATTCTTGAGTTCATATGTATGATTCACATTAGTATTAGACGTATCTAGTAGGTCTATTAGGTTTCTAAATCCAAATTAATTAAAAAAACTTGATTGATTGAAAATCTTATGTAAAAATAGCGTATGCGTAAGCTATATAATTGATTAAGCCACGCTACATAACACAAAATAGCGAGTGACGTAGCGAGCTATTTTAAACTTTGATACAGGGCTTAAAGTGTCTTTAATTCCAATTTTTTTTAATAAAAAGACGACAAAATTCTTAAATATTAATAAATTAAAGTAATAAAATAAAAATTAATTAATTAATATATTCGAATTTTTTGTATTAGGACGAGGAAAACTGGAGGGGTTGCCCGATGGAAAAGGAGGGCGATGAACAGAGGCGGACCCAGGTAGCAGAAGCATGTGTCCCCACTGAGATTTTGCAGATTAAGAAGCCCATTTTTCTATGTATTAACCCAACAATTTATATACTGAGAATATATTTTATATATAATGTTCATAAAGACAACATATATGATGGAACTATTGCTCAAGTGCATGTATATGATGTTTTCAAGCAAGAGGTATTGTGTTCTGTTCGCATGATTTAGTTTTTGTTTTAATTATTTTAAGCATTAAATACAATTGTTTACATTTTGTGAATTATAAAGTTAGGTATCAAGAAAAAATGAGAAGATAATATAATATTTTAAATAAAATCTTGTTTCATAGATTATCAATACCGTTATAACCAAATCAAATAATTTATGCTAAATCACAGAAATATCTCTAACTTTTGCACCAATAGCTGGAAATACCTCCAAAAGTTTTACAACCGGCACATTACCTCATCAATTTTTATTTGTTCCTTAAATGCCTTTTATTTATTTATTTAGTTTTAGGGTATCTTTTTCCCTTTCTTCTTATATATTTAGCTACATATTCTTCTTTCTTAGTTTTACTTGCAACCTCTTTTCTTCTCTCCACTCCCAACACCCACAAAAATCTCATATTAGGCCAGCTTGGAAAAAATCTGAAGAATGCACTTTACTTTTTTTTATATTTTATTTTTGCTTTATAATGGACTAGGTTTTTGATCGTGATATGTATGAGGAGTTATGCAATCTATTTATATATTTATAAAAAAACTGGGTTATGAATACACACACACAAACCATTCCTATAAACAAATTGAAAAAAAATTCGGTCCGACTTCTCTCTTTATACTATCCTCACTATCTCAAATTCGCTATTTCTCCACTAGATTCTCCTGATCCTCCGCTATATCAAATTCTCCATTTCTTCTCTAAATTCTCCATTCTATTTATTAAAACATTGCTATGACATATGAAATTACGTATATATAAAACTACTCTTATAAGAATCCGGTCCTAATGCTTTTCTTCTTTTATTGAAGATTAAGTTCCAAATTCTAGGGGTTTTGATGTTTGATTCGTCGATTCTTTTCTTCTCAGCGAACCAGCTAAAAATCTATGTTTTGTTGATTGTTTCGTTCAACTCTACGTTTGGCTTTTGAGATTTTATATAAAAATTGTTTTCTTAGATTTTATATTTTATGCAAGCGGCGATCCTCATTCGATTGGAGTTTGATCTCGTAGCAAAGGTAAGAATTTTGAAAACCCTAGCTTTATTTCCAAATTTTAAAATAATTGACCATATAAATTTGAGTTAGAGTTTTTGTTTGATTTATCTTTTGGTTTGTAGAGTTTGAAATTAATGCAACTGTATTACATACGCTCATTTTGATTAGGGAATTTCAATGAATTAGCATAAGAGTACATACATTATTATCTCCCCGCTCAACTTTCCATAAACCATATTTTATGCCAAAATTTATGAGTGCGGGTTATGGAGAATGATAAAATCACCATTATCATCGCGGATCCGGCTTGTGGAAGTCGCACATGAAGGATCAACATGGCAGGAATAAAATTCCATATTATACAGTAAGAAACTGCAATATTTAATATTAATCTCAATAGATATTATTTCCATGTTTTTAAAATAAGTTTTAGATGCTATTACTATTTTCATATTCAGTTTTCTTTGAAGTATGCTATCATATAACCACAACTACCAAATTTAACAATTTATTTACATAGAGAATTCGGATATACACCAAGAAAATAACTTTTATTATCCGGAAACTATTTTTCCACTAGATTTTATATAAAACTTTTAATATATCAACTTAATTATTTTTGGATTTTTTGGGGTTTTATTTTGGATTTTTGATGTAATACATATGTTAGGGTTTTGGATTTGATATAATCAGATAGTATCTCTATATTCGAAAAGTCTATTCAAGAAAAATCAGCAGGCATTGTTACATTACAAACCGAGATCAAATCACTTCAGATAAGTTTATATTGTATGAGGAATTTGCTTGGGTAAATTTTAATACTAACAAATTATATATTCTACTGGTTTGTTAAAAAAGAGTATTGTAGTTGCTGATGAACAAGCAGGGAAAGCCGATACATGAACTAATGAACTCGGAAAAAGGGTTACTAAAAAGATAATCCTTTCCCTTTCAGTCAATTAAATTCTTAGTATGTTTTTTTACTCTTACAATAATTTCAGCAATTAGGATCCTTTTAATAGTAGCAAGTGATCGGAACCATCTCCAAAGGTAATTGCTTGCTTCTTACTTTTATTCGTTTGAGTAGACGAACTTTAGGGAAAAAACAGTAAAGGAATAGACTTGGCGTAGGTGGACCGAGGCTAGGGTCGTGACGATCACGGACCCGGAGGAACATAGAAAACAATAATTTTCATCAACATAACCCCAAATCATGCACACAAATCTTCAAATACATATGCAGTAGATAAAAGTACAATAACTAAAGAGCAAGATAAGGGGTTACAACCTTTATAGTATGTCCGATCGCCATCGGAAGATCTTAACTAGATTTGCTCGCTCCCGAAAGTTTTCACAAGCCGACCGCCTCGCCATAAATGATCCGCGGAAAAAGCATGCCACCTGAAGTTTCATCCTCATCTCCAAGTGAGGAAACTCCAAATAGAGACTTGCGAAGTATAGAGGGAGGTGTAGTGGTTAATGAGTACTCTCTCATTTTTACATTCTCACTCATTTGCAACATTTGTCGTAGAGAGAAAAATTGAAAACTTGAAGTAAGAAGAAGATATGAAGGCTTTTTTGTTTAAAATGAATTATCTATTCATTTTCTTATGTCTCATTTTAATATATGAGACACAACATTCATCCCTCTCTCTCTCCTATGTGTTCTCACACAGAGAGATAGGGAGGGTCCCATCATCATATGTGTATATTATATATAATATAATATGATATATACATATAAAAATATATATGTACAAATATATATACATATAAGTAAACAATTTAATGAGAGTGGGATTATATATGTGTGTGTGTCACATTCATATCATGTATCAAATACTCTACAAGCCATCATATTATATCAGTATCACATGCTACAGAGAGTGTATCATATACACAATACTAGAAACCACATCAGAAAAATACGGTTATCAAGTCCACACTTGACTTGATATTCCGTTTTTTAAACCGGCTCGTATTTCCGGACGTTCGATTAAATCAAGTATTTAATCGAACTCCTGCATGTATCCAGTACGCACGCCTCATATTTTTCCTCGGTCAGGAACTTTCGTTGTGGGACTCTAAAATCCTGTCAATACACTGGCAGTAGGTAAAACATGATCATATCCGATTGAATGCGAAACACTTTCAGATTCAATTCCCTCACGGGTTAACCCATAAGCTCGTCAGCGGTACTAGCTGCACGTAACGGCTACCCAGGTACGATCAAAATAAAAGTAGGTCGTCAAGCGAACTCATATGGAATCGACAACTTTTATAAGTGATAGTAACCATACAGTTCGATCTCTTTGTCAAAGAGAATCGCATACCGGGTCTAGGAGGTGGAATCTGTCAAACCCCCAATAAACCAATAAGTCATGCTGACGGAGGATTCATAACCAAAAAGATACAACTGGTAATACTTACCAGTTTATCTGTACTGCCGTGGCCACGGACTTCTGGTTATATTCGTGTTCTGTACAACGCGATATCGACACCCTATACCGGGAGTGACGAATTTCTTCGACTGCTCACTGCCTCCATGTGCTTCGGGACTGTACTCAACTAAAACCTGTTTGTATGACTCAGTAGAGCCATGGTAGGGTAGTAATCTAAGTACAGTGGGAATACACACAAGATACTATGGCGATCTTAGTTCTAGGGACTACCTTGTACTCATATCACCAGAGAACTGCTATCTGATATTGGTATAATACCAACTAGGAGTTCTTGGTGAGTTCGTCCAGTGTAACTCATCCAATGAGCACCTGCAGATAATCATCGATGTCAAATATCAGTGGCTATGGGATCAGCCATCGTCCCGTACAGGGTCATGAAATGTATACGCTAGTCTAAACTGGTATACCGATGTCCAGTCTCGATACTCCATGACTAGGGACATTTAAGGATGTGCTTATAAACTACTAGGCCCTACTTGTATGATCCCTATCAATAATCCTAGTAGTCAAACAAAAATCCTATGGGCTTTATCTCATGTATCAGCGATACGTGATAAGAAGTAAAACATATACACACGACAGATAAAGACAAACCAGATAGCATACTATCATCTTGAGTAAGACTATTCTCTGTATAGGTCTTCTTGAATTCAGTAATTACATTTCTACAATTACGATAATTTCCTTGAGGGCAATATATATAACAATCTCCCACTTGCACTTAAGACCAATTATTGCGGTATCGTATACCCACACCTCATGTGCTAATGCATACCTAACTTCTGTACTAACAGTTACGCAAACTGTTTTCGAGAAATAGCCTCAATGAATGGATCCGTTATAATATTTCTAACTATATCTCTCTGATTCTCAACTTCATGGAGATCAACTATCTCCCGAAATGAGCAATACGTTCCTTAGAACTTTGTTTGGATAACCAATGGGACCATATTCATAAATGAATGTATTTATCCAAACAAATACTTAGGATGTATTCTTTACTGAGTCATAATCAGCATCCAGCGTCTTGATTATCTCAGTATCCCTCTTAGAACTCTTCCAATTTACTGCTCATCAGAAAAGGGTAAACTAATAAATCGCGACAGACTATCTATCATCCATGTAACCTTGCAAGTCGGAATCGGTAACCGCCTCCTAATGGGGGATGCCATTACCATACACCAAGAATATCCTAAAATGTCCTTCATTGCTTCCTTTGTTTCTTTAGGATTGGACTAATTTCAGCTTACTACACCAACTGCAGAAACATTATCTATTCTGGTACATGACATCGCATGACTGACCCAACTGCCGAAGCAGGTGGAATGCCATTCATGCGAGTCTATCTCTTCTTCAGTCCAGAAGACATTTCTTTAGAAAGGATGACTCCACTACTTGTAGATACATTACCACGCTAAGAGTTGTCCATTCTAAGCCATTTAGAATGGTGTCATTATACCTGAATTGGGATAATCCCAATACCTATCTATATCTATCTCTATAGACCCAGTCCCCGGATTTATAGCTCAAATCCTATATAGAGGAACATCTGTGACAACCAAATATTAACTGATTGTACTATAGGAACATCACTTCCTATCATAAGAATGTCATCCATATCCAATATGCGGAAACTGACATCATTCTCTACTGCCTTCTTACAAAAACTAGGTTCATTTATGATTTTGATGAAGTCAAATACTTTGACTGTAATATCAAAACAGATGAACCATCTCCGCTACACCTGCTTTAGTCTACAAATAGACTTAAGCAACTTGCACACTTTCCGCTACTCCTAGTGACTACGATAACTCTCTGGCAGAGCCATATACACATACACTTCTAAATATAATTTAGAAAAACGTTATAGTCATCCACCTACCAGATATCATAGTCATGAAAACAACAATGATAAGTTTTATTCCTATGGACTTCGGCACAGACACTGATATAACAGTATCATTATAATCCATATCGGGTATTTGATGGATACCATTTACTATAAGTCTGGCCTTATTAGGTTAATACCTTTCCATATGCACTGACCTCGAAAGATCTACTTGCTCCTTATGGGTTTTACCTCCTTCAGGAGCACCCAACAAAGTCTATACTTTGTTGTAGTGTATGGAATCCAACTTGGATAATTCAGCATCCAGCCATCAGTCGGAAGTCACTACTCGATATGGCCTGCTGATATCTATAAGGGTCATCATCACATGATGCAAGCCTTCTTATCACCGTATACGAGTTAATCGGAGTATCTCTCGTGCGGCTGAGGTCACCTACTAAATCTGCGGGGAAATAATGATTTGTCAAGGTCAACAGAGGCTACTCAGCATTACTCATCATGGAGCGCACCCTTGGAGGAGTAATATGAGACATAATCAAATTCTAAATATGGTATACCGAGCTTAAGTATCCGCATCTTCGAACATTTTGAAGAATCTCGATACTTCCAACGTCTGGTTTTCTACTTTATTCTTATACTTTATGAAGTTCTTAATAGCTTCGGACGTTGTGTTTCGACATGAACTCGCACCCAAAACTAGAGCACTCAAAAATAAACAGAATGAAGTATGAATACCATCCCCTTGTCCATAAGGGCATTAAACCTTATACATCACTATGTATAATTCCCAAGAGTTCACTAACTCATACTCTGTGTGTTGTAAGTTGAAAAGTGTATTTTGGTTAAGAATGTCTATATCGTTATCCTTTGCACCTTACCCAATCAAAACTTGATGTATGTAAATGTCAATGACATTGTTTTCAAAATTATATCCCACTTTATCTAATAAAGAGACATATATATCAGTTTTAAAAGTTGGTGCATAATAATGGATATTCAAAACCAAATATTTTGCCAATAGGCAAAACCAGGTGATTTTCCTCAATAGCAACAATTGCTCCGAATTCTGAGTTTGAGGATCAAATCACCCATCTCCCAATACTTTGCTCCTTCTCAGCATCTATAATAACTTACGGATGTGAGATCCTAATCCAGTATCCCAAATACCCAGGAGTTAGAGTTAATTGAGAAACAATTTCAATTATAAACTTAATAGAGGACGAAGCATCATATGCTTCAAAGGGGGTGGCCAGGTATTCTTAGTAATGCCTCTTCCTTTACCTAAGCTCATGACAGTAGCCACAATTTCCTTTCCTTCACTTCAACCCATTTTGATGTCTCTCCTTCTTACCTTCGGTATACCGAATTTATGCTAGTTGGTTTTCTTCTTACCCTTCCTTTCAGCACCAGCATTAGAAATGTAAGAAGACAAATCAACAAGCGTAACCGGTATAATCTCCTTATTTAAGGAGTTCTCGAACTTGAGATAAGATGGAGGGGAGACAAATGAACAATTCATCTATTCCAGAACCAGTGGTCATTCTCAGACTGAAATAATTTCTTCGAGTTCGTATCTAACTATACGAGATGGTCGTCCATGCAATATGTACCTCTGTGTAAGTCTAAGTTACCCACCCCGGTACTTTTGGGGAGGCGGAAGAGGTAAAAATCGAATTTTTATCACAAAGAAAACATAGACTAATCATGAAGGATCTTTGCCAAACAAAAACTAACAAATAAACAAAGAGTTTTAACTACTAGGTTAGATGGTTATACCTAGTTCTTGAACTCCTTCTCTTCTTGTTGTGGTCCTCCTAGTTGCTAGCTCCTTGGAGTGGTGCAGATGGCTCCTCCTCGTTGTCTTCTCTAGGTCAAAGAACGATCCACCCGAAGGCCTCTACCTTGAGCTTCTACCTTAACAATGAAGTAACTAGAGTGCTTGGCTTGCTACACTAAGAACCCTAGAGTGGGTAGAGAAGTATTTTGGTGGTTTAGTCTCAAAACTTTGATTTTCAACACATGAAACACTTAAGCTTTTTGAGAAAGGAAGAGGGAGAGCAAACCATGAGAGAGAAAGGTTATGAGAGAATGAAAGAAAATGAGAGGATAAACTCTCATATGAGGAAAAAAGATAATAATAATAATAATTAAGAAAATTGTGATGGTGAGTTGATTTGACCATTATCATTTCACCATTAATGCTAAGCACGCTTCAAGAAATATCACATGCTTAACAAAACAACAAAACATAATAAAAAATATCTAAGTCAACATGGGTCAACTTGGTCAAATGGTCAAACCAACATTAGCCATGATACAATTATCCTTAATTAAAACTATTAATCATATTCCTCCTTCTCATTATGGTTTTGATCAAGTCAATGGTCAAAACCCTAATGAGGTGTCTCCCTCTCCGTCCTTGTCAACTGTACATACATACCCTCACCCGTGTTCTATAGAAACACGAATACAATGAGACTAGACCAATCCCAAAACTAATACTAGGATTTGGCTTAAACAAATCCCACTAGTAACAACTGCTCGAACACCAAACGTGCACAAGTGCGCGTATGTGAACGAACCCCCGTCGTAGAATCCATACGACCTCTACTACGTTTCGCCCAAAGGTGAACAACCCTCTGTGTGGGACTCTAAAGACTCGATACTACGCTGGCAGTGGGTTTAACCACAGGCCGCAAGCGGTACTGGCTGTACGTAACGGTCCCCAGGTAGATGCCGATAAGAAGACTGATGAGGTGAACCCATCCAAACTCCTACTGAGCCTGAATGTGACAATCTCCGCACAGTCCGGTCTATTCGTCTAAGAGTATCGCATGTCGGGCCTAGGGGGCGGTAAATGTCAGACCCCTAATAGCGGTACAAGTCGTGTCGGGGTGTAGCCCAGAACACCCTGAGAAACTACTTGAAACACTACCAGTAAATCTCGCTTGCCTTGGCCAGGGACTTTGTGTAATGGCTCTCCTAGACACAGCGCGATATCAACTCCCAATACCGGGAGAGACGAATCCTATCTAACCGTCACTGCCTCCAAGTGCTTCGGGACTGCACCCAACTACTACCTGTTTGCACGACTCAATAGAGCCGTGGTAGGGTAGTAATCTAAGAACAGTGGGAACACACTCGAGGTGAAGTGACAGTGTCAAGTCAACGGACTAAGCTGCACTCATGTCACCTGAGAACTGATAACTGACGATAGGTATAATACCAACCAACAGTTCCCAGCGAGTCCTGTCCAGTATACTCATAACCTAACGAGCACCTGCATACTATCTCCAATACGACGTACCGATGGCTGTGGGACAGACCATCTCCCCTCCTGGGATGAGAAGCGTATACACTAGTCTACTCTGGAGTATCAATGCCCTGTCTCGATAATCCTGCGACCAGGGACCAGTATAAGGATGTGCTTGTAGACTACCCAGCCCCTACTAGTGTGACTGCCATCACAACACTGGTAGTCAAGCAAAGATCCTAAGGGCTCTATCAATATGTATTAGCGATATGTTAAAAGGAAACGCATACACATATTAAGATAAATACAAACCAAGTAGCATACTACCATATTGAGCAAGAATGTCAATCCATGTATATATCCCAAGCTTCCAAAATGTAATATACAAACTAGTACTATACAATAATGGCCTTTAGGGCATATCACACTAACAATCTCCTACTTGCACTAAGGCCATGTGCTGGCATATCGCAGACCTATCATCTCGAATAGCCTCTCGAACTGCGTCTGAAGAATGGCCTTTGTGAATGGATCTGCAGTGTTATCCTCTGTAGCAACCCTCCGAATCTTGATCTCCCGGCGATCCACGATCTCCCTGTTCAGGTGATACCGCCTCAAGATATGTCTGGACTTCTGATGGGACCTGGGTTCCTTCACTAATGCTATAGCCCCATTATTGTCACAATACAGAGGTATTGGATCAACAATGGACGGAACCACCTGAAGTTCTGTTAAGAAATTCCTCATCCAGACGGCTTCTTTTGCGGCATCAGATGCTACGATATACTCCGCTTCCATCGTCGAGTCAGCTACGGTTTCTTGTTTGGAACTCTTCCAACACACCGCCCCTCCATTGAGAGTAAAGACATAACCCGACATGGATTTGGAGTCATTCTTGTCACTCTGGAAGATGGAGTCGGCAAAGGCCTTGATCTGGAGGTCTTTTCTGCCATAAACTAAAAACATATCCTTATTCCTTCTCAGGTACTTCAGAATGTTCTTTACCGCTATCCAGTACTTCTCCCCAGGGTTTGACTGATACCAGCTTACTACACTCAGTGCATAAGCTACATCTGTTCTGGTACACAACATCGCATACATTATAGAGCCTACCGCAGAAGCGTAGGGTATAATAAACATGTGATCCCTTTCCAAATCAGTCTTGGGAGACATCTCTTTGGAGAGGGTGATCCCGTGACAAGCCGGTAAATTACCGCGCTTGTAATCTTCCATACTGAATCTTTCCAGTATGGTGTCGATGTACCTGGACTGTGAAAGTCCCAACATCCTTTTAGATCTATCACGATAGATCCGGATCTCCAGAATGTAAGAGGCATCACCCAGGTCTTTCATGGAGAACCTGTGTGACAAGAACCCTTTGACAGATTGTAGCATAGGAATGTCATTTCCTATCAAGAGAATGTCACCTACGTACAAGATGAGGAATACAATAGTTCGTGCTACAATCTTACTATAAATGTATAGTTCATCTGGATTTTTGATAAAGTCAAATTCTTTTACCATCTCATCAAAACAGATGTTCCAACTCCGCGATGCTTGTTTTACTCCATAAATGGACTTAAGCAACTTGCACACTTTTCCGTTGCTCCCACTCTGAATGAAACCCTCTGACTGGTCCATATAGACACACTCATCTAAATTTCCATTTAGAAAAGCGGTTTTTACGTCCATCTGCCAAATCTCATAATCGTGGAAGGCAGCAATGACAAGAAGGATCCGAATGGATTTGAGCATAGCCACTGGAGAAAATGTTTCGTCATAGTCCAAGCCAGGTCTTTGACGAAAACCCTTTGCAACAAGTCTAGCCTTATAGGTTTCAACCTGTCCATCTACACTAGTCTTCCTTTTGAAAATCCATTTGCAGCCTACGGGTTTTACCCCTTCTGGAGCAATGTCCAAAATCTATACTTTGTTGGTGTATATGGACTCCATCTTGATCCGCATTGCATCTAGCCATTTTACTGAGTCAGTGCTTTGAATGGCTTGCTAGAAGTTAGTCGGCTTATCATTATCAAAGATGCATTCCTCTCTATCCCCGTCTATGAGAAAACCGTAGTATCTCTCAGGCGGATGAGACAGCCTACTACTCCTGCGGAAAGGTGCGGGAATGTCCTGTTCTTTTGAAATTTTTGGTTCCACCAAGCTTTTAGTAATAGCTTGTGGTTCTGGAATTTCTTCCAGTTCTATTGCGCTCCCACTAGTTTCCTTTTTCCAAGAACCGGTGTTCCAGAAAGTGGGCATGACGAGAAACAAAAACCTTTTGTTCCTCTGCGTGATAGAAAAGATACCCCCTGGAGTTCTTTGGGTATCCTATAAACTTACACAGTACTGAGCGTGCCTCGAGTTTGTCCGCATGCTGCTTTTTGACAAAAGCTGGACATCCCCATATCTTCAGATATTGAAGATAGGGTTTCTTCCCACTCCACATCTGATATGGTGTGGTAGGCACAGTCTTAGTAGGAACCTTGTTTAAAAGATATGCAGCTGATTCTAGTGCACCCAGAAAGATCGCGGTAACTCAGCGTTACTCATCATGGAACGTACCATATCTAATAGGGTTCGGTTCCGTCTCTCCGATACACCGTTGTGTTGTGGAGTGTATGGGGGAGTAAGCTGAGAGAGAATTCCATTCTCTTTTAGATAATTCAGGAACTCGGCACTTAAGTATTCACCACCTCGATCAGATCTCAGTGTCTTGATACTTTTTCCGGTTTATTTTTCTACTTCATTCTTATATTCCTGGAATTTCTCAAAAGCCTCGGATTTATGCTTCATTAAGAAGACATGCCCATACCTGGAGAAATCATCCGTAAAGTAATGAAATAGGAAAAACCACTTCTTGCATGTGTAGACATTGGACCACATACGTCGCTGTGTACGAGTCCCAAGAGCTCACTCGCTCTTACTCTGTGTCCAGTAAACGGAGTCTTTGTCATCTTTCCTTTGAGACATGATTGACAAGTTGCATAAGAATGATATTCGAACGGATCCAAATATCCTTCTTTATGTAACTTAGTTAACCTTGTCTCATTGATGTGACCCAGTCTACAATACCATAAGAAAGCATGATTTAATTATGGAGACTTTCTTTTGTGTGTATTTTGGATATTGAAAATCTGCGGTTGGTTTAAAACGTATATACCGTTGCTTAATGTACCCGACCCAATCAAAACATGATTAAGGTGAATTTTTACAACATTGCTTACAAATGCAAAATCATAACTTTCTTTAGACATTAAAGATACAGATATGATATTACAAGTCGAACTGGGTACAAAATAACAGTTACGCAAAACCAAAACATGTCCATCTGTCAATCCTAAGTGATAGTCCCCCACGGACTCAGCATCCATGCTTTCTCCGTTTGCAACTCTGAGGGTCATATCACCTGCCTTCAAAACCCTATGGCTTCTCAGTGCCTGCAAAGAATTACAGATATGATATCCTGATCCGGTATCCAATACCCAGGAAGTACAGTTGATTGATAGACAGTTTTCAATAACATACACACCTGAAGCCGAAGCCACAACTTGCTTCGGGTTCTGGTTCTTGGCCTTCCAAGCCCTGCAATCCTTCTTCCAGTGTCCTTTCTTGTGACAATAAAAGCATTCTTCCTTTCCCACAATCTGTCCCGCTACCTTTGCTTTTCCCTTAGCTTCCACCTTACTAACACCGTCCCTTGGTTTGGTGGGGGCCTTCTTCTTCTTTCCTTTGGCTTTCGCCTTGGACCTAGAAAAGGAAGTTCCTCCAACAAACAAAGCGGGTGTTTCCCTGACTTTCTGCAGGATGCCCTCTGCACTCCTCAACATGTTGAGGAGTTCCGGAAGTTCAACTTCTTTTCTTTGCATGTTGAAATTCAGGATAAACTGGGGGTAGGTGGAAGGAAGGGACTGGAGAATCAAGTCAGTGTATAGCTCATTCTCTAACGTGGTCCCGAGATCCGCGAGCTCCTCAATGTAGCCAATCATCTTCAGGATGTGTTCCCCTATAGAAGATCCGACGGCCAACCTCGCTTGAAACAGTTTCTTCGAGATCTCGTATCTTGCGATACAGGATTGCTTTCCATATAGTTCCTTAGTATGGAGAAATATGGATTCAAGATCCATATTCTCGTGCCTCATCTGATGTTCATTGTCCATAGAGGCAAGCACGAGTCACTTGGCCTTCGCGCTGTCAATCTCCCAGGTCTTACGGATTTCCTTATCCGCGACACTGGATTCTGGACCTGGGACGGCGGGGGCTTTAGTGGTAAGAAGATACCCCATCTTGTCATAAGTGATTGCCATTTTGATATTCCTGAACTAATCTTTATAGTTTGGCCATGTCAGTATGTTTTTATCCAATAGTAACTTAAGGCCCGTCATGATGTTTGGTTGCTGCAATTAGGAGAGAGAGAAGAAACACTTTAGCATGATACTCTTGCAAGTTTAGAGTGGTTTTTAGTTTGTCTAAACAGGATGGCTCCCACTGTTTCTCGAATCCTTCCTCAAATCATAAAAGAAGAATTAGTCAGGATTGATCTCACCATACAATACTTGCTTAACCGTTCAGCCAGGCCGGTGTCGGTACATAGAGGGAGGTTTTACGATACTTTTGCGAAGTTTCTTAATTAAATAACCTCTTTTCTCTGTGGGCGTAGCCCTACTAACACCTTTCTAGTCAACTACTTGGTTTATAGCATTGATCGTTAAGTGAGAAAATTTCCCGAGGAGTAGCATATACTCACAGTAGGATCGGAATCCAAATATCATCGTGTGATAAAGCTGAAGGAATCCTACCAAAATCATCACACTCCAAATGGTATGCAACACTAGCAAGTTTCAGTTTCTTTAGAAACTCCCGATGTGGATTTTTGCCCCATGCTCTTATGACCTTGACGAAGGCTAACATATCATAAGTCACATGTCAAGTTCTACCTATCATTATCCAGGTTAATTTGAACCCACCCGTAGATACCCTTGACGAAGGCCAAAATGGCAGTACGACTGTCCCAAACCAACGCATCTATCCACACAACAGATAAATATTCAACAGCTACCAATCACTATGCCTTGGCGAAGATCAAAATACATAGCTTGAATACTACTGAATATTTAACTGAAATGACGGAGGGCTACGTATGGTTTTGGCGAAACCGTGAACGTAGTGAACTTGATATAATCGAAGGAACCTGATAGCTTTTAAAAGGAGTGGTTTAAGCTCCGCATTTTAAAAGTTTTGCTGTTTTGAAAAAACCGAGTGGTTTTGAAATTGTTCCAACCATTCAACTTTGGTTTGTTTTCTTTGCATTAATATAATGCATCCCATCAATTAATCCTACCATTGCAAAAAACAACGAAAATATAACGTACGCTTATACCATCCGTATTCACCACGGGGCCCCATCATCACCCGTTAGGTTACTTAACTAACGACAGAGCGGAGGCTGGACTAGCGCAGATGCAAAACATAAGCAACGCCTACTAGATATCATATATAGATATATACATTCGTCAGACGCAATGATAGTCATTCCAGATCACAGATGAACACATTGGATATGCTAGGAATCCGTGTTTTGTTCAAGCCTGCAACGAAAGACGGATTATACGATCGTGATGAATAGCCAGAACCCCACCCTAGACCCCTACGGGTGCGGCAAACTACCCGCCAAATACCCGAAGTGGAGCAGTCTCCCTCAACAAAGTGAGTAGGCCACTCGGCACTTCAAAATACCCGGTAGTCTGTGCACCCCACCTTGGGTCTATCCTAGGAGTAGAAAACAGTAAAAGAAATAATATACAAAGGCGGCTACATCCTCAACTCGGATGTGCGACCCAAAAATAATATTATATCAATTTACAATTTACATCAAATGAAAGATAAATAAACACTCATCTCACACCCCAGCTATTCATCCATGACAATCCAACAAGTTCATATACACATCCAACATCACAGATCACAGATATGTACAACCCCCACTAATCGACGTATAGCGATTAGTCGACGTTCAGTACATATATCACATTACAGATATAATCCAATTAGCTAAAGTTTATAGAATTTCGATCAATATTCTAATTTGAAACTACCCCAAATACAACACTGTACTCAAAAGAATCTGGGCAGAAACAAAGTATCTGAAAAATCACAAAACATCAAGCTGGACAATCTGCAGGAAAAACGAGTTGACTCTGAGTCGACTCGGCCGCGGATCCGCGGCGAAATGCATGGTTTCGCCGCGCTTCCGTGGCAGTCTGACCGAGTCACGAGCTCGTTTTTCTTGGGTGTCCCTAAAAAGCCTGTACGTATTTTTCAGGTCTCTGAAAATATTTTTAGACCTGTTTTAAAATCGGCAGAAAACATAAGTTATGATGGTTTTTTTGCGATTTTTCCGGGATCGAAGTTCTAAAGACTTTGCTAACATGTTAGTTGTTGTTTAGCTAGGCTCTGATTGTTAGTTATATCTATGCCCTAGAGGCCATTACTGTACATAGGATGTATATTGTAGTGGATGCTGGGACATATATAGGGAGGACTTTCTTGCTCGACATGATAGTATGCTATCTGGTTACTCTTTACCTTAACGTGTATACTGATTGTCTCTCTGTTACATGTTGGTAAAGCCCTTAGGATGTGTACTTGACTACCTGGACTATGATGCGGATCATACTAGTGGGGACATGGTAGTCCATAAGTACATCCTTCAAGGTCCCTAGTCGTGGGTATATCGAGACGGGGCATCGATATACCAGAGTAGACTAGCGTATACCTTCTCGACCCATACAGATGGGCGATGGATGATCCCATATCCATTGGTGTTTGACATCAGAGATGATATACATGTGCTCAGTGGAGACTGGGTACACTGGACGGACTCGCCGAGAACTCCCAGATGGTATTATACCTTACGTCAGATGACAGTTCTCTGGTGACACTGGTACAGAGTAGTCTGTTGACCCGAGATCGTCATAGAGTCTTGTGTGATTCCCACTGTGATTTGATTTCCACCTTACCACGTCCAAGAGGGCGTGCAAAACGGTGGTTTTTGGGTACAGTCCCGAATCACATGGAGGCAATGAGCGATAGGAGGGGATTCGTCTCTCCCGGTATAGGGAGTTGATGTTGCGCTGTGTTCGATTGGCTATAACCGGAAATCCCTGGCCAGGGTTGCTGAGATTTACTGGTAAGTGTTACCAGTAGTTTCTCGAACTGTTATAGACCTCATATCGACATGACTTATCGAGCTATTGGGGTCTGACATTTACCACCCCTAGGCGAGATATGCGACATATCAGACGAACAGACCGGACTGTACGGTAAGTGTTACTGGTTGGATTCACAGGAGTGTGAGCGGGCTTGCTCGTCGATCTTCTGATCGCTCAATACCCGGGTGGCCGTTACGTTTAGCAGACCGCTTGCGGCTTGTGGGTGTTTGATATGATCATCACCTGCTGCCGGCGTATTGACGAGTCTTTAGAGTCCTACACAGAGGTTTCCTGGCTCAAGCGAAACGAAATAGGAGCGCATATGAGATATGTGCGGGACCGAGAATAATGCGTGTATGTGATACCGTATTCTATTCTCGCGATGAATGTATCGATTGGTTGTATGCGATATAGCCTATTTATCGAATCAAGGATTGATTCGATAAGCCGATGCATTGGATATTAGTCGGTTATATGCGATATGACCGGATCGTTAAATCAAGTATTGATTTAATGATTTAATGTATAACTATATATTTGATATATTAATTTATATTAACTAGTATTGGTTCACTTAAGATGGATTTTCTCACTTGATATGCACATTGTATATATGATATAGTTTGTGCACAAGTTTGTATCATGTTTGATGATACATGCTAACATGGGTGTATGTTTGTATTAAACCATGGTTAGTTAATGATTATGGTTTCATTTGCTTATTCATTTATTTATTTATTTCATTTTGGCAAGAAATGAAATGGTTGCTACTTTTGTTTTACATTGAAGCTTCATGAAGCTTTGAAAAAGTCTACCATTTTGTTTCTTTCCTTAACCCTAACCATTCACTTGAACCATAGTTTATTCTCTACACTTGTTAACTTGACCATGGTTGCTAATATGATAAGAATGACTTTATTTTCCATTTATTCATAATTATTATCATATTATCATCATCTTCTTCTTCTTCTTCTTCAAGAAGAAGAAGCTTGCTAGCTTCAATGGTGATTTGATAAAAAGAGTGAGAAATCCAATTCTAAAGTGAACCCACTTACTATTTCTTCATCCTCTACCACTTGCTATGTAGTATAGGGTGTTTTCTTCACAAGTTTCACGACTTGGTGAAGTGGGAGCTTGATCTTGTGTTGCCTCGACGTAGATCATCTTCGGCATCGAAGTCGACGACCTAGCCCGATCATCTCTTCGATGAAACCACCGTGAGAGTCCGGGATCTGATGGGTACAGCGGAGGGACTTCATCACGGAGCTATGGAGGTGGAGGACCGGATCAACAAAGGTTGTAGTCTCTTTCACTTAGTTAAGTTGTTAACTAGTTGCATGTTTCGCCTAATCTCTAGTCAACGATCCATATTAGGGTTTCTCGGCACTTATAAAATTTGAAATTGGCATGGTTGATGCCATGTGAGACCTCATTTGTGTGCCTAGGATCCCTACAGTGGTATCAGAGCTACTAGGCATTGGATGTCGACCTATGGGGGGTTCTCACTGTGTGACAGTGTGGCGAAGCATAGGCTCTTACCCCCAGGGTGTCCCGAGACCGGAAGGTGTTCCGGCGGGTTGTAGTCCTCGCGAGGGGGCATGCGTAAAAAGTAGCTGCTGAGGGACCCGTTGGTGCCACGGTGACCCTATTGGATGGGGTGGTTGCCTGACCTACAGTGGTATCAGAGCCTAGCTAGAGCCTTAGGCGAAGTGTAGACGATGTTAGAAATCCGAACGAACCCCGAACCCCTAACTCAAACCACTCTCTGGAAATTTTCTGAAAATTTGGACTTTTGTGAATTAAAAATTGCCAAAAAATTCAGCAGGGAATTGTAGGAGTTACTGTGAAGTACGTGACGCTAACTCGACCAAAGCGCCGCGGAACAGCGGCCCCACCCTGGCTTGCGCGGCGGTTCCGCGGCCATATTGGTGAGTTAGGCCACGTGGTTTGCACAGTAATTCTTTTCTGGTAGTGCTGTGTCTTCTGGGAATTTTTAAAACATACTCCACAGTTGAGTTTTCTGGGCTTGTTTTGGGGATTCGATTATTCGACCGGATTGTCTAATTTTGTCTGTGTGTCTTTCCGGGTAATTTTAGAATATGTTAAAAAGTTCGACCGGATATAAATACCCACTTTTTCCCCTGTCGGGAAATTTCCAAGTGTTGGATTTTTCCGTGGTTTAAAGACGTTCTAAGTAGTGCAAGTAACGCGATGGACCCTCTAGAAGACAACAAACCTTAACTCGATTATGTGACCGTCTTGAACTGCCCTTTGAACCTTCGGGTTTGGGGCAGTACGGCATGCCACATGTGAGGCGTTGGATTGACCCTTCTACGGCTAGACCGTTGGTACTGAGGCATGAACTGGATGTTTTTAAACTTGTTTCATGTGTTGAGCTGTTTTGGGAAAACTTGGGTGTTCGATTGTTCGATCGGAAAGTTTAACATTTTCTGTTTATCTGGAATGTGATACAATACTTGGAATCCACAAGTAGTTATGAGATAATTGATATGAATGTTATAAACATAGCACTTTAGTCTCACTTGATCGGTTGCCACGGAATTTTGATATGATCAAAAGTCCGTCACAATCACGTAGCGTACGCGGATACTCGCCAGGTAAACTTAATAGACAGCCTCACCCCATAACCCCGACCAAGTGACTGTAGGAGAACCCCGTCGCCGAAAGCATCCGTTCGGGTGCTAGCGGCAGCGGTGTTCCGCCTTGGTGCACTTCGTCGACGGCGTAGGGGGTGCTGCCGCCTACTAAAGTTTGCGACGAGCATTCGATCAGAGATGTCGGGAATCTTATTGAATTGCCCGACTTGATATTGAAAAGTGTTTTCGGTATGGAGACTAAAATGCGGGGTTTATAATCGTTAGGCATGCGATGTCTAAGGAATTCATTGGTTTAGGCATGCGATGTCTAAGGAGGTTGCGGATTCCAAATGTTGTAGTTTTACACTTTCTTTTCTGTGACCGTAAGTGTAATATGTGATGTCACCGGTTTCGTTGCTATATGTCAACGACAATTGGGATACGCATGATTACTTACGTTGATGACATGTGATGTTATGTGTTGCTGGATATGTTATATTGGATCGTCGTGTTTGAATAGCCGGGGTTTTTTTTATGTGAGATGAGTGTTTTTCATTTTCATTCATGTAAAAACTTGTATGTAATATTCTTTTATTGGGGCACTTCCAGGTTGCAGAAGTTGTCACCGTTGTTGTATATTATTTACTTTTCACACTAGGATAGACCCAAGGAGGAGGGCACAAGTAACCGGGTTCTGGAGTCTAGTGGGAGACCAACTCGAGGAGTCGAATCCGGGTCTTCTAACTCTAGAATTGGTAGGGTTACTTGCCGCTCTCGTAGGGGTCTAGGGGTGTGGGTTTGGATATTCATCGCGACCGTGGAATCTGTGTTTTATACTGGCTCGTATTGAAAACACGGACGTCTTAGTATATCCAATATTTTATATGATTCTTCTGCTGCGATATCTGTGATGTAATCATGTGATGTTCTGTGATAGATACAGTATATAGTATATATGATATATTATATAGACGTTACTTATGTTTTACACCCGTGCTAGCCCTGCCCTGCTCTGCCGTTAGTTACCTAACTTAACGGTGCACGAGGGGACATCGAGGCGAATGCGGATGGCATAAGTGTACGTCGTATTTATCTGTGATGTTTAGGTAACTTAAATGATGGGACTTCATTAATGAGATTAATGAAATAAAAGAAACCTAAAGATGTTGTGGAATCGAATTTCAAAATAAAACAGGTAGCTACAGTTCTTGCTTTGCATCGCGGTGTTCCTTGTAGAACATCCTGCACCTTATTCGATAAGGAAAGGATCGAGATCCCTTCACCGGGAGTGACTCCTTTAGCAATAACTGGCAGATGCTACAACTCTCGGTTTATCTTTTGATTGCTTCTATAGTTTCTGCTTTGCACAGTGATATATATGATATATCCCGCACCTCATTCGACGAGGAAAGGACCGACGATCCCTTCACCGGGAGTGACTCCTTTAGCAAAACTAGAAAAGCCTCAGAAACACTCCATTTTAAAATCATTTGATTCTACAACGATATCAAGTTCATTACGCAATAGGTTTTCAGAAAAACCTGTCGTAGCCCTCCGTCATTTCAGATAAGTACTAGTTAGTATTCGTGCTGCGGTAGTTTGGCATGCGTCAAGGCGTAGTGTACGGTAGCTAACTAGTGCTTATCTGCTAGCATATGATGCGATTGGATTAGGGTATTCGTACGGCGTTGTTTGGCATGCGTCAAGGGTCGTGCGGGTGGGTTTAATTCAATCAAGAAATGTACGGGTTGAACTTGACTAGCGGGCTATGGGTTGTTTGGCATGCATCAAGGTCATAGCACGCTAGGGGCAAAATATTATCGGGAATTTCAAGTGTTGAAATTTGCAATGAGATTGCATACCTTCTATGAGATAGTTGGATCCCGATACCCACTGCGAGTAATTGTTACTCCTGGAAGAGTTTTACACATTACAATTAGCCGATCAAGTAGGTGTCTAGAAAGGTGTCAACGGGGTTACGCCTCTGGGAAAACGAGGTTTACTGTAATTAGGTCCGTGCGAAAGCACGGGGAACCTCCCTCAAAGTACCGACACTGGCCTGGCTGAAAGATTGGTGAACTTGTAGCGTGTAATTAATCCCGGCTAGTCTTTCCTTTTAGGGTTTGAAGGAAGATTTGATAAAAACAGTGGGAGCCATCATGATTAGATAAAATAATAACCAATATGATCTTGCCAGAGCGCACGCTGAGTGTTTTCTTCTCTCTCTCTCTCCTGGTAGCGACCATGTCACGCCTTAATCAAGATAATAAAACGGATATATTGACCGAACCCGCTTGTTATACTGAGTTAGGGAACGTTGGTCCCGCTCCAACTTATAATTGTTATAAGACAGAGCAGGAATTGGGGAATACCAGATTTCCCGTGCCGCCCAAACGAAGAAAGTGCATGTTGATGCATCATCTTCGGGTGTGTTCGTTACAAAGAACTGTTTCTCAGTATCCTCTGCATCCTGGGTATTTGATACCGGATCAGGATCCCAGATATGTAATCTGTTACATATGGCTACAGAAAGGTAGAGAACTGAGAACGGATGATAAGTTTCATGAGGCAGAAAACGGGGCAAGTGTTGCAACCAAGTCTGTTGGTCACTGTCACCCTGTATTACCAATACATTGATTTTGAACAAATGCTATTAGATACCGAACCTGATGTACAAAATCATATCAGTCTCTTTATTAGTAAAGAAATAATAAAATTTTGTACTGTTGGACAATGTTTTGAACATTTTCTATATCAAAAGTTGATCAGTTCAGGCACGTTATCTAAAAGCATTGATGTTCTAAATCAAACTACAGTTCTTAGTATACGGAACATACACAAGAGGAAGAGTCAGAAATGAACGGATCCTTCTTGAGGTATTGTAGACTAGGTCATATCAATGTGACCCGACTAGCTTAAGTTACATTGTAGATGCATATTTAAATCAGTTTGAATTTAAATCTTGTGAAACTTGCCAGTCATGTCACAGAGATAAGATGACCATAGCTCTGTTTACTGGAAACAGAGAAAGAGTTAGTGAACTCTTGGAATGATACATGTTGATGTATGTAGGTCCCCTGTCTACACATGCCAAGACAGGTTCTTTGTACTTCATTACATTCTCTGATAATCTCTCAAGATTCAGACATATGTTCCTGTTGAAACACAAATCCGAACCTTTTGAGATATTCATAGAATATAAGTTAGAAGTAGAGAACCAAAATACGGGTATAAGTATTATGTCCTATGATGAGTTCAGGGAGGAGAATACTTGTGCATGGAATTCTTGAACTATTCTAAAGGAGAATGAGATTCTCTCTCAGTGTTACTCCTCTAAATACACCACAGCATAACGGAATAATGGGGCGGAGCAAACACACCCTATATGATAAGGTGTGCTCTATGATGAGTACTACTGAGTTTCCTATTTTTTTTTGGGAGTTATGCACTTATGAAGTTGCATACATATTGAATAGGGTTCAGATCAAATCAGTTGCCTACCACTTCATATATGATATGGAAAGGGAAGAGCCCATATATTAAATTGGTTAAGATTTGGGGTTGTCCGGCCTATGTCTAAAAAGCAAAATCCGGACAAGCTCGAGGCAAGGTCTGTTATGTAGAACTGGAAAGGTTCCAGCTATACAAACTGCAGCTGCTAATTTGGTAGAACTAAAGGATTCGATAGTAACCAACGAACCTCAGCCTCTCCGCCGATCTAGCAAGGTTCCTCACCCACCTGAGAGATACTTCGGTTTCTCTATGACAGTGGGAGCGAGGATTGCATCATGAGATGATGACCCAACTAGTTTCGAGCTGGCCATCAGGAGTGGGACTCTGTAAGAATGGCTGGATGCTTAGCGACCTGAGATGGAATCCTTATACACCAGCAAAGTATGGAATTTGGTTGCTATATCTGAAGGGTTAAATCCCCATCAGGAGCAAGTATATCTTGAGAAGATTACTTGGTGTAGATGGAAAAGTTGAGACTTTCAAAGCTAGACCTGTTAAAGGTTTTCGTCATTGACCAGGCGTGGATTATGATGAAACCTTTTTTCATTAGCTATGTTTAAGTCCATCCAGATCCTGATTGCAACGGCTACATACCATGACTACGACATCTGGCGGTTGGGTGCCATGACTGCTTTTCTAAATGATGTTTTAGAAGAGTACGTCTATAAGTACACAGCCAGAGGGCTTTGTAAATAGTGGGAGCTGCGGAAACGTGTGCAAGTTGCTTTACAGATTAAAGCAGGCATCGCGGAGTTGGAACGTCTGTTTTGATGTGTTAGTCAAAGAGTTTGACATCATCAAAATGGTAGATGAACCTTGTATATACAAAAAGATAGTAAGGAGTATGGTAGTGATCCTTGTAGAGTACGTGGATGACATACTCTTGATAGAGAAGGAGTTTCCTATGCTACGCTCAGTCAATCTCCGCTTATCACAAGGATTCTTCATATAGGATCAAAGTGATACCTCCTAAATCCTGAGTTTTCATCTATGAGATAGATGTAATTGGATGTTAGGATACTCACTAGATGCAGTGAGATGGTATCAATCGATCCTGGGGAGAATCACTGGAAGGGTTCCAGGGTGATAAAGACGACTGAATGTCAGTCACAGGCATTGTCTTTACCCTCAGTAAAGGGACGGTATGTTGGAAGAGTTCCAAGCTAGATACCGTGGCATACTAGACGATAAAGGTTGGATATATCGCTACTTAAGATGCTACGAAAAAGGAAGTCTGGGTGTATATTGGTTCATGAGATGAACTTTGTTCCTACCATTGTGAGACAATAGAGTTGTGGCTTCGGCCTAGGAATCCCGATCCTATCAGTGACCCAGACGTATTTTGAGGCAGCATCACATGATCATGGAGATAGATGATCTCCAGGGTGTTCGAGGTTAGGAGAGTAGACTCAGAGGACAACACGGCGGATCCACTCACAAAGGCCTTTTCCCAGAGAGAGACTTTTATGGGATGGTTGAGTATGAGATACTACAACCACTGCTACAGATGGCCCTAGTGCAAGTGGGAGATTGTTAGTTATATGTATGCCCTAGAGGCCATTACTGTACATAGAATGTATATTGTAGTGGATGCTGGGACATATATAGGGAGGAATTTCTTGCTCGACATGATAGTATGCTATCTGGTTACTCTTTACCTTAACGTGTATACTGATTGTCTCTCTGTTACATGTTGGTAAAGCCCTCAGGATGTGTACTTGACTACCTGGACTATGATGCGGATCATACTAGTGGGGACATGGTAGTCCATAAGTACATCCTTCAAGGTCTCTAGTCGTGGGTATATCGAGACGGGGCATCGATATACCAGAGTAGACTAGCGTATACCTTCTCGACCCATACAGATGGGTGATGGATGATCCCATATCCATTGATGTTTGACATCAGAGTTGATATACGGGTGCTCAGTGGAGACTGAGTACACTGGACGGACTCGCCGAGAACTCCCAGATGGTATTATACCTTACGTCAGATGGCAGTTCTCTGGTGACACTGGTACACAGTAGTCTGTTGACCCGAGATCGTCATAGAGTCTTGTGTGATTCCCACTGTGCTTTAATTTCCACCTTACCATGTCCAAGAGGGCGTGCAAAACGGTGGTTTTTAGGTACAGTCCCGAATCACATAGAGGCAATGAGCGATAGGAGGGGATTCGTCTCTCCCGGTATAGGGAGTTGATGTTGCGCTGTGTTCGATTGGCTATAACCGGAAATCCCTGGCCAGGGTTGCTGAGATTTACTGGTAAGTGTTACCAGTAGTTTCTCAAACTGTTATAGACCTCATATCGACATGACTTATCGAGCTATTGGGGTCTGACGTTTACCACCCTTAGGCGAGATATGCGACATATCAGATGAACAGACCGGATTGTACGGTAAGTGTTACTGGTTGGATTCACAGGAGTGTGAGCGGGCTTGCTCGTCGATCTTCTGATCGCTCAATACCCGGGTGGCCGTTACGTTTAGCAGACCGCTTGTGGCTTGTGAGTGTTTGATATGATCATCATCTGCTGCCGGCGTATTGACGAGTCTTTAGAGTCCTACACAGAGGTTTCCTGGCTCAAGCGAAACGAAATAGGAGCGCATATGAGATATGTGCGGGACCGAGAATAATGCGTGTATGTGATACCGTATTCTATTCTCGCGATGAATGTATCGATTGGTTGTATGCGATATAGCCTAGTTATCGAATCAAGGATTGATTCGATAAGCCGATGCATTGGATATTAGTCGGTTATATGCGATATGACCGGATCGTTAAATCAAGTATTGATTTAATGATTTAATGTATAATTATATATTTGATATATTACTTTACATTAACTAGTATTGGTTCACTTAAGATGGATTTTCTCACTTGATATGCACATTGTATATATGATATAGTTTGTGTACAAGTTTGTATCATGTTTGATGATACATGCTAACATGGGTGTATGTTTGTATTAAACCATGGTTAGTTAATGGTTAGGGTTTCATTTGCTTATTCATTTATTTATTTATTTCATTTTGGCAAGAAATGAAATGGTTGCTACTTTTGTTTTACATTGAAGCTTCATGAAGCTTTGAAAAAGTCTACCATTTTGTTTCTTTCCTTAACCCTAACCATTCACTTGAACCATAGTTTATTCTCTACACTTGTTAACTTGACCATGGTTGCTAATATGATAAGAATGACTTTATTTTCCATTTATTCATAATTCTTATCATATCATCATCATCATCTTCTTCTTAGAAGAAGAAGCTTGCTAGCTTCAATGGTGATTTGATAAAAAGAGTGAGAAATCCAATTCTAAAGTGAACCCGCTTACTATTTCTTCATCCTCTACCACTTGCCATGTAGTATAGGGTGTTTTCTTCACAAGTTTCATGACTTGGTGAAGTGGGAGCTTGATCTTGTGTTGCCTCGACGTAGATCATCTTCGGCATCGAAGTCGACGACCTAGCCCGATCATCTCTTCGATGAAACCACCGCGAGAGTCCGGGATCCGATGGGTACAGCGGAGGGACTTCATCACGGAGCTATGGAGGTGGAGGACCGGATCTACAAAGGTTGTAGTCTCTTTCACTTAGTTAAGTTGTTAACTAGTTGCATGTTTCGCCTAATCTCTAGTCAACGATCCGTATTAGTGTTTCTCGGCACTTATAAAATTTGAAATTGGCATGGTTGATGCCATGTGAGACCTCATTTGTGTGCCTAGGATCCCTACACTGATACCACTGTAAGTCTATGTTACCCACCCCGGTACTTTCGGGGAGGCGGAAGAGGTAAAAATTGAATTTTTATCACAAAGGAAACATAGACTAACCATGAAGGATCTTTGCCAAACAAAAACTAACAAACAAACAAAGAGCTTTAAATACTAGGTTAGATGGTTATACCTAGTTCTTGAACTCCTTCTCTTCTTGTTGTGGTCCTCCTAGTTGCTAGCTCCTTGGAGTGGTGTAGATGGTTCCTCCTCGTTGTCTTCTCTAGGTCAAATAACGATCCACCCGAAGGCCTCTACCTTGAGCTTCTACCTCAACAATGAAGTAATTAGAGTGCTTGGCTTGCTACACTAAGAACCCTAGAGTGAGTAGAGAAGTATTTTGGTGGTTTAGTCTCAAAGCATCGATTTTCAACACATGAAACACTTAAGCTTTTTGAGTGAGGAAGACTGTAGTATGCTTGTCTCTTTTGGGGTTCATGAAGTTGCTATAGAATAATGTAGTATGCTTGTCTCTTTTGGGGTTCATGAAGTTGCCCTTGATGTGTAGGAGGAGAAAAAGACTTTTGAAGAAAGAAGAATGGTGCTCTCAATTTTTCTAAGGAAATGAGATAACCAAGTCACTCACCAAATGAACCTCTCTCTCTCTTCTAGAATGGCCGGCCCCTCTTCTCACAAGAATGAGATTGGAGAGAGAAAAAGAATTAATCAAATAAGAAAAAATGGTCACAACCATTCTAATCCAAATCCTTTCCATATCTAATTTCATGAAAGCATGTGATGAGATTTAAAAGGAATCTCATCATGACAAAGGCACAAATGCAATAAAGCCCTCAACAAATAAGTTAATTGCAAACTTGCAATTAACCCCTCCATCGAAAAGTCCGGCCGTGAAGGAACAAAGAAAAACCGGCCGGAACGGAATGCAAACTGGCAACTTCAGAAAAACCGATCCCGTAATAAATTACAGGAAAACCCCACTACTGCAAATACATGCCTGCATTTATATTCCCACTGAACACAAATGCAAAGAGACAAAACTACACTATCTATTACTAGGATCCGGCTTAAGCCAAAGCCGGCTAGTAAAAACCGTCCGATCACGATCCGTGCAATACCGCACGTATCTGATCGAACCCTGCCATATCTCCATATGGCCTCTACAGCGTTTCGCCCGAAACCTGAGTAACTGAATGTGGTGGACTCTAAAGACTCGTCAATACCTTGGTTGTGGATTTAACCACTAGCAAGTCAGAGGTATAAGCCAATACGTAACGGGCTACCAGGTATTGACAAAAAGGGACGTCGATGAGCGAACTCATCCTGACACCCTACTGAGCCTGTCAGTGACAATATCCGTACAGTCCGGTCCGTTCGTCTATGAGCATCGCATGGCGGGCCTAGGGGGTTGGTAAAAGTCAGACCCCCAAAAGCGGTACAAGTCTTGTTGGAGTGCAGCCCAGAACACCCTGAGATACTACTGGAATACCTACCAGCAAATCTCCTGCCTTGGCCAAGAACTTTTCATGTTCCGGCTCTCCTCGACACAGCGCGACCTCACCCCCAATACCGGGAGAGACGAACCCCTGCAGATCCGCTCACTGCCTCCATGTGGCTCGGGACTGTACCCAACTAAAACCTGTTTGCACGACTCCTTTGAGCCGTGGTAGGGTAGTAATCAAAGCACAGTGGGAACTCACACAAGACAAATGACGATCCCAGGTCGATGAACTAACCTGTACACATGTCACCAGGGAACTGCTATCTGATGTCCGGTATAAAACCCAACTAGCAGGTTTCTGGCGAGTCCTGTCCGGTGTACTCATAACCCAATGAGCACCTGTATACATCTTAGGTGAACCAACTGACATCAGTGGCTTGTGAGACCGGCCACCGCCCCTCGTCGGGGTCTCGACTGTATACACTAGTCTACTCTGGATTATCGATGCCCTGTCTCGAAACTCCCATGACTAGGGACCATTTAAGGATGTGCTTATAGACTACCAGCTCCCACGTATATGATCGCCCTCATACTGCCGGTAGTCAAGCAAGAATCCTAGGGGCTCCATCAACGTGCAATAGTGACCTGTAAGGTCACCTAAAGCAGTACACGATGATAAAGGTAAACCAGATAGCATACTATCATCTCGAGTAAGACTGTCCTACTGGGACAGGTCCTCCCCTCAATCATTGCAATCACGTGCCTGTGATCCAATAATTGACTCTGAGGGCACTATCTCCAACAATCTCCCACTTGCACTCAAGGCTAATTATTGCGATGTCGCATACTCACAGCCCGTGTGATACCGAACACCCAACTCCTCTACTAGGCAGTCTCACAAAGCTCGTTTGCGAAACTATTGCGTTCGAGGAATAGCCTCAGTGAGTGGATCCGCTCTGGTGTTTCTTTCTATGTCTCTCTCTATCTCAAGTTCGCGGAGAAAGCCATCTCCCGAAATGAGCAATACCTGTCTTAGAATGTCTGGATGTATGATGGGACCTAGCTCATAAATGAACTCCAAATCCAAACTTCTTAGACTGTATCGTCAACTGAAGTTAATCAGTATCCTGCGCCATGCCTTCCCTCAGTATCCACCTGGACCACCTGTCCAAAATACTGCCCCTGGTCAGAAGGAAAACTATAACTCTGACAGCCACTCTGCCATCCATGTCACCTTGGAAGCCTGAAATGATAACTGTCTCCCAAAGGAGAATGCTGTTATCATTTCCCTAGAACATCCACTTATGTTCTAAAACTGCTTCCGATTGTTTCCCCAGGATTGGATCAATATCAACTTATTGCATCTACTGCAAGAATAACATCTGGTGTGGTACTTGACATCTCATGATTGACTCAATTGCCTAAGCAAGTGATCTGTCAATCATGCGTATCCCTCTCCCCTTTAGTCTGTAAGACACCTTTAGAGAGGGTGACTCCATCACCTGCAGGTATACTACCGTGCCAGGAGTCGTTCATTTTAAATACTCATAGAATGCGGTCAAAGTACCCAGATTGGGAAACCACCCAAATCTAGATCTAAAACCATAGATCTAGTAACCATAATGTCTGATATAATATCCAAGTCCTATATGGAGAAACTACTGTGTGACGACCAAAGTATAACCGATCGTAGTATAGGAATATCACTTCCTACTCTGTGTATGTCATCAAATACCAGGACATCACACCCTACTACCTTCTCAACAGATCCATCCCCTATTCTGATGAAGTCAAACCTATGACTGTCACATCAGAAATAGATGATCTATCTCCGCTATATCTGCTTTAGTCTATAAATAGACATAAGCCTGATGTCCACCAATGCTTCCGCTGCTCCCACTGACTACGACAACCCTCTGGCAAAGTCATATAGACGTGCACTTCTAAAACTAATTCAGAACGACGCTATACTCATCCTCCTGCCGGGTCTCACAGTCTGGAGCAACAGCAATGGCAAGTCTGGGTAAACAAGAACCTCTCTGCCACCGTCCTTGAGTATACCGAAGTACCTCTCAAGCGCCTGAGGTTACCCACCTTATCTGCGGAGTGGCCAATGGAATGTCAAACCAGATTGAATCTTTAGGTTCATATCAAATCTTCAGTAATCGTTTGCGGTTCTGGAATCACTTCCAGTTCTACCATACTCCCACTACTGTTTTTCTGAAAAAAATCCATTTTTAATAAAACTGTGGCGAGTCAAGAACAATATTACTATTGATCTTCCAGATAGTAGAAAGTCAACCCTCGTCATAGCCTGGGTCAACCCACAAACTGCCATTACAGAAACGTGCCTTGAGTTATCCAGAGTCTGGTTTTAATCATAAGCCAGACAACTCCCCGTATCTTAACATCGTTAAGATATGAACTGTTCTATATCCAAGAAACAGAGGCACCGATTTAATTGAACCAGATTCAAATCATGCAGCTGTCTCCAGTGCATGTCAACTAAATGGAAGGAGGCCGATCATCGTTACTCAACTTAGGAATGCTTCCAATTATGAGTAACCTGAAAGAGAAGCAAGTTCTCTTAACCATTACTATCAACTGAATACCATGTACAAGTATCTACATCTTCGATCACTTTGAAGAATCCCGATACTTGCAACACTTGGTTCTCTACTTTATTCTTATACCTATAACTTCTCAAAACTTCGACCCTGTGTTTCTACGAAACACTTGTCTAAGAACTAGAGAAGTCATAAGTAAACAGAATACAGTACGAGGACCAACCCCTCTGTCCTAGTGGACACTGGACAATATACAATACTCTGTATAAGTCCCCTGAGTCTTGCGACTCAATCACTGTGTGTCGTAGGTTGAAAACTGTACTTTTGGTTAAGAAGAATCACACCGTTGTTCAATACTCCTTACCTAACCATCCACTGGTATAGGTAAATGTCATAGAAATAATTTCAAAAAGGTATGTCTCACTCTATAAAAATAGACCTACAGATATATCAATTTGAAAATTGGTGCACAACAACGGATATTCAAAACCAAATATTTGCCGACCGGCAAACAACCCAGGTGGCTTCCTCAAATATCACCAATTCCAACGAATCCCGATATAATGAGGATGGTCACCTAATTCCCAATAACTTACTCCCACTCATCATCTGTAAAACCATACAGATGTGAGAATCATACCTGGTAAATACATACCCTGGAGCAAGTGTCTAATTGGGAAATCAGTTTTCTTTTAACAGTACACAGTGAACCTGAAACATTAAAATGTTTCGATGGGGTATCCTGGTATTCCTAGTAATGCCTCTTCCATTATTCAGATTCACAACTGTAACCGTATAATTCTTTGCCACTTCTCCAAATCCCTTTATATGTCTTTAGTCGTTACCTTCTGTACACCCCTTTAGGCCAAATGGTTTTCTTCCTTCCCTACCGTTCGGCACCAGCCTATGGTTTGGAAGAAGATTATCCAATAAGCATAAAGGGTGTACTGTCCTAATCCTAGGAGCACTCGCATCGCGAGAGAAGGTGAAGATAAAAGACACCCGAATGTACTTAATTCCTATTTCTCCTGAACTAGGATCCATCCCCGAACTGGAACAAGTTCCTTTCGAGTTCGTATATAACCATACGATGGATTATCCAATAAACTGGGATATTCGTAGTGATACGGAGTGTCCTGGAGAAATACAAAGGTGATTTAGGATTGGCGAAGAAATACTTAGTTTGGTCGTGAATAGCAGTCGCAATTTACTTTGCCCTCTTACTAATCCCTTGCTTTGTCTGAACTTAATACCTTCTGTACACCGTTTAGGCTAACTGGTTTTCTTCATTCCCTACCGGTCGGCGCCAGCCTATGGTTTGGAAGAAGACTATCCAATTTGCGTAATAGGTGTACTACTCCTAAATCAAGGAGTACTCGCAACCTGAGAGAAGGTGCAAAGAAAAGACAACTGAATAGTCCTATCCGTTTTCTTCAGAACCAGAAACCATCCTCGAAGTCCTTCGAGTTCGTATATAACCATACGATGGTTTTGTCCAATGGAAGTGGACGTTCGTAATAATACGGGGTGTCTCGGAGAAAAGGGTAAAAGTAGGAGTGTCAAAGAGGTTTGCAACTCTGACAATCCAAAAGCCAGTGTTTTAGAAGGTTCGGTCAACTTGGTCACTGAGTCATAGTCTAGGATCGGGTCAATGGTCGCTGCCAAAGAGAGAGAGAAAAGAAACACTCAGCGTGCACTCTAACCTAGATCAGAATGGTCGTCACTTTATCTAATCTGGAAACCTCCTACTGTAACATCAAATTCTTCCCCAAACCTGAAAGAAGAATTAGCCGGGATCACCCGAGGAGTAAACCAACTCATCAGTGGGAATCGGGATCCAACTATCATCGCATGATAACGTGACGGAATCCGCTCACGCTATCATACTCCAGAAGGTATGCGCATATCTGGCAAGTTTCAGTACTTTTGAAACTCCCGATGTGGATTTCTACCCCATGCTCTTATGACCTTGACTTTGGCCAACATATCATAAGTCACATGTCAAGTTCTACCCGTCATTTTCCTGGTTAATTTGAACCCACCCGTACCTACCCTTGACTTTGGCCAAAATGGCAGTACGACTGTCCCAAACCAACGCATCTATCTATGCTGCATATGAATACCCAACAGCTACCAAACACTGTGCCTTGACTTTGGCCAACATACACAGCTTGAATACTATTAACTATTCATATGAAACGACGGAGGGATACGAATGGTTTCTGGCGAAAACCTTTAACGTAATGAACTTGATATCGTTGAAGGAACTGATAGCTTTTAAAAATATAGTGACGAAAACCTTTGCTAAAGAGGTCACTCCCGGTGAAGGGATCTCGGCTCTTTCCCCGTAGAATGAGGTGCAGGATATTCCGACTGAATACCACGATGCAAAGCAAAAGTAATCGGCTATAGTGAAGTTATCGCCCTGACGCAAAATTTTTGTCCAAGGGGTCACTCCCGGTGAAGGGATCTCGGCCCTTGCCTCGTCGACTGAGGAGCAGGATATTCCAACTGAATACCACGATGCAAAACAAAAGAGAACGCCCTTGCAATAACAGCTTTTTGAAAAGTGTTCCAACAACATCAGAATAGGTTTGTTTAACTTGCATTGATCCGAATCAACGCAGTCCCATCAATTGATCACACCAATAAAGAACGAAAATATACTGACGTACGTATATGCCATCCGCATTCGCCACTGGGTCCTGTCATCACCCGTTAGGTTAGCTAACTAACGACAGAGCGGGGACTGGACTAGCGCGGATGAAAAACATATACAACATCTACTAGTATATATATAATATATAATTTTCGCTCAAGGCGTGATAAAATGCAGCAACACAGAAATGTATAGCAACACAGATCAATACAGATATCTAGGATCCCCGGGTTTCACAGAGCCGCTGCTAAAACCCGACGTTCCCCTAGTCGTGTGGATAGCCTGCGCAATGAAAACCTAGACCCCTACGGGCGTGGCAAGTTACCCGCCAAAACCTGAAGCGAGGCAGCCCCCTTCAGCGACGTGAATGGACCACCCAGCACTTCACGGAATCCGGTAACTTGGGCACCCCTCCTGGGTCAACCTGTACCCCCTACGAGTGCGGCGAATAGCCCGCCAATTCTAGAGTGAAGCCCCCTCCGTCTCAAAGCCATGAGATGCAGGCTTGTTGCCCTCTAGAACCCGGCTGTCCGTGCACCCCTCCTTGGGGTAATCCTAGTATAGAAAGTAAAATATACATACACCGGGTACATCGACCGCAACCTGGTCGTGCCCCAAAAGAATAATACAAACAGGCAGTGACGGCAGTCCACATATCGGACGCTCGCCCTGCAATATCAAATGTACATATAAAACAGAACTATACTAACATTGCATCCAGGCTATCCACCACGACCGATCCGCAACAACACAGCAAAACACAGAACATCAACGTGTGTCGCGTTCGCAAATCCGTCTAAAAGGGTTATAGCAGTTAGACAGGATCTACCGATCAAGTGACATTCACGGTCGCAGATATAATGTAAATACTGTGAACTGACATGTTTAAAATATCCGATCGAACAAATTTATCAAAGTGGGCCTCAAAGAGTACTGTAGCACTTACAGAAAATCTGGGCCCAAAAAGAATGTCCCAAAACCCCTATTTCATAATCAAAAGCCCACTGGAAAAATTTTATTCAACGATTCCACTTACCCAGCGCGGAACCGCGGCCAAACCAGGGGTTTGGCCGCGTTTCCGCGGCCGAAGTAAGGAATCAGTGAATCGTATTTTCCCAGAATTCTTATAATTTCTTGTACATGCCTCTGCAACAACCTGAAAAATTTTAGGAGCTCAAAAAATTTCAATAGAGAACACATGCATTGGAAAATACGGTTTTTGGGGATTTTTGTTCGATCGAGTTCTAAACGTGCTAAAGCAAGCTAGGCATGGTTAATGGCGTGGCTCTGATACCAATGTAAGCCCGCGGGGGCGCCCCGGCCGTCGATCCGACGCCGAAAACGCGGAAACAAAAACTTTGCGAACTTCGCAAACCGGCACCACCGCGGACTTTTTACCCGGATCGGGCCATTAACCTAGCTAACTATCAAAATAGAAAAGAGTAGAGATGCAATACCAAGCGATCCGTGTCCTTTGGTCTTCGTCTCCACTCCGATCTCCTGCGGAATCTCCGTCCATCATCGTCTCGTCGGAAAGGACACCACGTAGCCAGAATCTTTTACGGGCTCCCGCCTCTTGACCGAGGCAACTCGGGCGCGAAGTTGGCTAGCCGACGCGTCCAAGACTTGCTATAGAATAGTGTAGTATGCTTGTCTCTTTTGAGGTTCATGAAGTTGCCCTTGATGTGTAGGAGGAGAAAAAGACTTTTGAAGAAAGAAGAATGGTGCTCTCAATTTTTCTAAGGAAATGAGATAACCGAGTCACTCACCAAATGAACCTCTCTCTCTCTTCTAGAATGGCCGGCCCCTCTTCTCACAAGAATGAGATTGGAGAGAGAAAAAGAATTAATCAAATAAGAAAAAATGGTCACAACCATTCTAATCCAAATCCTTTCCATATCTAATCTCATGAAAGCAAGTGATGAGATTTAAAAGGAATCTCATCATGACAAAGACACAAATGCAATAAAGCCCTCAACAAATAAGTTAATTGCAAACTTGCAATTAACCCCTCCATCGAAAAGTCCGGCCGTGAAGGAACAAAGAAAAACCGGCCGGAACGGAATGCAAACTGGCAACTTCAGAAAAACCGATCCCGTAATAAATTACAGGAAAACCCCACTACTGCAAATACATGCCCGCATTTGTATTCCCACTGAACACAAATGCAAAGAGACAAAACTACACTATCTAATACTACGATCCGGCTTAAGCCAAAGCCGGCTAGTAAAAACCGTCCGATCATGATCCGTGCAATACCGCACGTATCTGATCGAACCCTGCCATATCTCCATATGGCCTCTACAGCGTTTCGCCCGAAACCTGAGTAACTAAATGTGGTGGACTCTAAAGACTCATCAATACCTTGGTTGTGGATTTAACCACTAGCAAGTCAGAGGTATAAGCCAATACGTAACGGGCTACCAGGTATTGACAAAAAGGGACGTCGATGAGCGAACTCATCCTGACACCCTACTGAGCCTGTCAGTGACAATATCTGTACAGTCCGGTCCGTTCGTCTATGAGCATCGCATGGCGGGCCTAGGGGGTTGGTAAAAGTCAGACCCCCAAAAGCGGTACAAGTCGTGTCGGAGTGCAGCCCAAAACACCCTGAGATACTACTGGAATACCTACCAGCAAATCTCCTGCCTTGGCCAAGGACTTTTCATGTTCCGGCTCTCCTCGACACAGCGCGACCTCACCCCCAATACCGGGAGAGACGAACCCCTGCAGATCCGCTCACTGCCTCCATGTGGCTCGGGACTGTACCCAACTAAAACCTGTTTGCACGACTCCTTTGAGCCGTGGTAGGGTAGTAATCAAAGCACAGTAGGAACTCACATAAGACAAATGACGATCCCAGGTCGATGAACTAACCTGTACATATGTCACCAGGGAACTGCTATCTGACGTCCGGTATAAAACCCAACTAGCAGGTTCCCGGCGAGTCCTGTCCGGTGTACTCAGAACCCAATGAGCACCTGTATACATCTTAGGTGAACCAACTGACACCAGTGGCTTGTGAGACCGGCCATCGCCCTTCGTCGGGGTCTCGACTGTATACACTAGTCTACTCTGGAGTATCGATGCCCTGTCTCGAAACTCCCACGACTAGGGACCATTTAAGGATGTGCTTATAGACTACCAGCTCCCACGTATATGATCGCCCTCATACTGCCGGTAGTCAAGCAAGAATCCTAGGGGCTCCATCAACGTGCAATAGTGACCTGTAAGGTCACCTAAAGCAGTACACGATGATAAAGGTAAACCAGATAGCATACTATCATCTCGAGTAAGACTGTCCTACTGGGACAGGTCCTCCCCTCAATCATTGCAATCACGTGCCTGTGATCCAATAATTGACTCTGAGGGCACTATCTCCAACACTTCTGTTTGCACGACTCAATAGAGCCGTGGTAGGGTAGTAATCTAAGAACAATGGGAACACACTCGAGGCGAAATGACAGTGTTAAGTCAACGGACTAAGCTGCACTCATGTCACCTGGGAACTGATAACTGACGATAGGTATAATACCAACCAACAGTTCCCAACGAGTCTTGTCCAGTGTACTCGTAACCTAACGAGCACTTGCATACTGTAAGTCCACGGTAGCGCCCCGGCCGTCTAACAGACGCCAATATGCGGAACAAAACTTTTAACAACTGGCGCTATCGCGTACTATAACCCGGATCTGCCATTAAAGCTAAACTAACAAACTACAAAGTGGGTAGAAATGTTATACCGAACGATCCGAGTCATTCGGTCTTCAACCATCATCCCACGCTTTGTTGCGGCGGCTTCGATCTCCTGAAACTCCAGTCTTGTCGTCCAGGTGGCACCACGTCGACGGATCTTTAAACGGGCTCCCGCCTCTGAACCGAGGCAACTCGATCGTCAAGTTTGCTAAAAGAGACAACCAAGATTGATGTAGAGAATGAGTAGAACACTTTGTCTCATTACGTCCAAGGCTATGGACGAACGGTTAATGAAGTTGCCAATTAGAATCGGGTAAATGGAAATTGAACTATGAAATTTCCATACACTTAATTTCTTGTATCTTTTTCTCAAAAATGAATCCATGAACCTCCACCATAGTGGCCAGCCAATTTAGAGAGGGGAGGTGAGTGTAGGAGAGGGTAGTGGTGACCATTAGCACTAAATGAGATGAATGAATCATCATAGACCTTGCAACAACCATTTAATGCAAAATGAGTCATGAAAACCTAGTCACCAAATAATTAATGCACTAATAAATGAACTAATGACTCATGAAGCTAGTCACCATTTCTAGAACCTTCTAGAAATCTGACCCACCCAAGTGACGAAAAGATAAATCCGCATTTAACCGAATGTTAAAGACGGGTGATAGAAAACTGGAAACTGGCAACTTCCAAAAGTGATCCTGAAACGAATTTCAGGATAACCTCGTATCAGTATAAACATACCCGTATTTGTATTATGATCGAATACAAATGAACTGAGACAAAGATATTATATCTACACAGTATAATGCTGGGATCTGGCTTAAACCAAAACCTACCGGTATTATCTGCCTGAAAAATGACACGTGCGAAAACGCACGTGCATTTTTCGAACACTGCCATAATACCATACGGCATCTACAACGTTTCGTCCGAACTTGGGAAAGTGTCCATGGGGGACTCTAATGACTCATCAACACACTGGCACTTGGTATAACCACTTGCACGTCAGAGGTACAAGCTGTACATAACGGTTGCCTATGTATTGATTGGTAGGGAAGATGACGAGCGAACTCATCCATAAACCCTACTGAGCCTGACAGTGACAATATCCGTACAGTCCGGAACATTCGTCTATGAGTATCGCATATAGGGCCTAGGGGGCCGGTAAACGTCAGACCCCCAATAGCAGTATAAGTCGTGTCAGAGAGCAGCCCAGAACACCCTGAGATACTACTGGAATACCTTCTAGTAAATCTCGATTACCCTGGCCAGGGATTTCGTGTAATGGCTCTCCTAATCACAGTGTGATCTCACCCACAATACCGGGAGAGACGAATCCCCGATGATCTGCTCACTGCCTCTATGTGGCTTGGGACTGTACCCAAAATATACATGTTTGCACGACTCCTTTGACCCGTGGTAGGGTATAAATCAAAGCACAGTGGGAACTCACACGAGAAAAATGACGATCTCAGGTCGATGAACTAACCTGTATACATGTCACCAGGGAACTGCTATCTGACGCTAGGTATAATACCAACCAACAAGTTCCCGGCGAGTCCTATCTGGTGTACTAATAACCCAATGAGCACCTGTATACATCTTAGGTGAACCAACTAACACCAATGGCTTATGAGACCGGCCACCGCCCCTCGTCGGGGTCTCGAATGTATATACTAGTCTACTCCGGAGTATCGATGCCCTGTCTCGAAACTCCCATGACTAGGGACACTTTAAGGATGCGCTTATAGACCCCAGCTCCCACATATATGATCGCCATCATACTGCTGGTAGTCAAGCAAGAATCCTATTGGCTTTATCAACATATATATGATGATAAAGACAAACCAGATAGCATACTATCATCTTGAGTAAGACTGTTCTATCGGTATAGGTCCTCCCTCAATCATTGCAATCACATACCTGCGATCCAATAATTGAGTTAGAGGGCACTATATCCAACAATCTCCCACTTGCACTTAAGGCCAATTATTGTAATGTCGCATACTCACAGCCCGTGTGATACCGAACATCCAACTCCTTTACTAATCAGTTTCACAAAACTCGTTTGCAAAACTATTGTGTTCGAGAAATAGCCTCAGTGAGTGGATCCGCTTCGGTGTTTCTTTCTGTATCTCTCTATATCTCAACTTCGCGGAGAAAACCATCTCCCGAATTGAATAATATCTATCTTAGAATATGTCTGGATATCTGATGGGACCTAGTTCATAAATGAACTCCAAATCCAAACTTCTTAGACTGTAACAATCACTGAAACCAATCAGTGTCCAGCACTATGCCTCCCACAGTATCCTCTTGGACCACATGTCCATAATACTGTCCCTCGTCAGAGGGAAAAATATAACTCTGACAATCACTCTGTCATCCATGTCACCTTCGAAGCCTGGAATAATAACTGTCTCCCGAAGGAGGCTGCCGTCATCAAATCCGTAGAACATGTACTTATGTTCTATAACTGCTTCCGTATGTTTCTTCAGGATTGGATTAATATACAATCTTATCGCATCTAGTGCAAAAACAACATCTGGTGTGGTACTTGACATCTCACGATTGACTCAATTGCCTAAGCAAGTACTCTGCCAATCATGTACATCCCTCTCTTTTCAGTCTGTAAGACACCTTTAGAGAGGGCGACTCCATCATCTGCAGGTACACCACCATGCCAGGAGTCATCTATTCTAAAATACTGTTAGAATACTGTCAAAGTACCCACATTGCGAAACTACCCAAATCTAGATCTAAAACCATAGATCTTGTATCCAGAATGTCAGATATTACATCCATGTCCTTTGTGGAGAAACAACTGTGTGACGACCACAGTACAACCGATCGTAGTATAGGAATTTTACTTCCTACTCTGTGTATGTCATCCAAATACCAGGACATCACACCCTACTACCTTCTCAACAGATCCATCCTCTATTCTGAAGAAGTCAAACCCATGACTGTCACATCAAAAATAGATGATCTATCTCCGCTATTTCTGCTCAAGTCTATAAATAGACACTAGCTACTTGCCCACTATGCTTCCGCTGCTCCCACTGACTACAACAACCCTCTGGCAGAATATATATACGTGTACTTCTAAAACTAGTTTAGAAGGACGCTATACTTATCCTCATGCCGGGTCTCATAGTCTGGAACAACAGTAGTGTCAAGTCTAGATAAACAAGAACCTCCCTGTCACCTTCCTTGAGGCTACTGGAGTACCTCTCGGGTGTCTGAGGTTACCCACCATATCTGCGGAGTGGCTATTGGAATGTCAAACCTGATTGAATATATAGGTCCTATTAAATTTTCCGTAATCGTTTGCGGTTCTGGAATCACTTCCAGTTCTACCATACTCCCACTACTGTTTTCTGAAAATATCCATTTTATTAAAACTGTGCCGAGTCAAGAACAATATCACTACCGATCTTCCAGATGGTAAAAAATCAACCCTCGTCAAAGCTAGGGTCAACCCACAAACTGCCATTACAGAAACGTGCCTTAAGTTATCCAGTGTCTGATTTTAATCATAAGCTGGACAACTCCCCTTACCTTAACAACGTTAAGATATGATCCATTCTATATCCAATATAGAAACTTTGGCACTTATTTAATTGGAACCATATTCAAATCATGCAGCTGTCTCCAGTGCATATCAATTTAATGGAGAGAGGCTAATCAACATTACTCAACTTAGGAATCCATCCAATTATGAGTAACCTGAAAGAGAATCAAGTTTCTCAAAAACTATTACTATCAACTGAATATCAATCACAAGAATCTACATCTTCTAACTCTTTGAAGAATCTCGATACTTGTGACACCTGGTTCTCTACTTTATTCTTATACCCACAACTTCTCAAAACTTAGACCTTGTATTTCTACGAAACACTTGTCTAAAAACTAGAGAAGTTACAAGTAAACAGAACAGAGTATAAGGACCAACCCCTTTGTCCTGACGGATACTGGACAACATACAATACTCTGTATAAGTCCGCTGAGTTTAATAACTCAAAACCTGTGCGTCGTAGGTTGAAAACTGTCCCAGGCGATTTCTTCAAATATCACCAATTCTAACGAATTCCTATATAATGAGGATGATCACCTAATTCCCAATAACTTACTCCCACTTATTATCTATAAAACTATACAGATGTGAGAATCATACCTGGTAAATACATACCCTGGAGTAAGTATCTAATCGGGAAATCAGTTTTCCATTAACATTGCACTAAAACAATAAAATGTTTCGTAGGGGTATCCTGGTATTCTTTAGTAATGCCTCTTCCATAATCCAAATCATGACTTTAACCGTATATTTCCCTGCCATCTTTCCAATTCCCTTTATTTGTCTTTAGTCATTACCTTCTGTACACCATCATTAGGCTAAATGGTTTTCTTCCTTCCCTACTGTTCGGCACCAGCCTATGGTTTGGAAGAAGAATATCCAGTAAGCATAATAGGTGTACCCTCCTAATCCTAGGAGTACTCGCAACTTGAGAGAAGGTGATGATAAAAGACAACTGAATAAACTTTATTCCTATTTCTCCTGAACCGGAATCCATCCTCGAAAAAATATCCTTCGAGTTCGTATATAACCATATGATGGATTTATCCAATGGAATTGGATGTTTGTAGTGATACGGGTTGTTCTGGAGAAATTAAAGGTGAAGTAGGAGTGGCGATGAAATACGTGGTTTGGTCGTGAATGCGAATAGTCGCAATTTACTTTGCCCTCTTTCTAATTTCTTTATTTTGTCTTTACATATTACCTTCTGCACACCCTACTTAGGCTAATTGGTTTTCTTCATTCCCTACCTTTGGCACCTGCCTATGGTTTGGAAGAAGACTATCCAATAAGCGTAATAGGTGTACTCTCCTAAACCAAGGAGCCCTCGCAACCTGAGAGAAGGCGATAATAAAAGATAATTGAATAAACTAATTCTATTTCTCCTGAACTTGGATCCATCCTCGAAGAAGTCCCTTCGAGTTCGTATATAGCCATACGATGGATCTATCCAATGGAATTGGATGTCCGTAGTAATATAGGGTGTTCTGAGAAATACAAAGGGTAAAAGAAGGAGCTGCAATGACTTATGCAAATAAGACAATCCAAAAGCCAGTATTTTAAGAAGGTTCGGTCAACTTGGTCACTGAGTTATAGTCTAGGGTCGGTCAAAGCTCGCTACCAAAGAGAGAGAGAAAAGAAACACTCTGCGTGCACTCTAACCTAGATCAGAATGGTTATCACTTTATCTAATTAGGAAACCTCCCTCTGTAATCTCAAATTCTCCTCCAAACCAGAAAGAAGAATCAATCGGGATCACCGAAGAGTAAACCAACTCATCAGTGGGAATCGGGATCCAACTATCATCGCATGATTACTTGATGGAAGCCACTCAAGTTACCACACTCCAGAAGGTATGCGCAAGTTTGATAAGTTTCCTGTATGTTTGAAACTCCCGATATAATTTTTATCCCATGCTTTTATGACCTTGACGTAGGCTAACAAATCATAAGTCACATGTCAAGTTCTACCCGTCGTTGTATTGATTAATTTAGGTCATCGTACATGCCCTTGACGTAGGCCAACAAGGCTGTACGTCTTTCCTAAACTAATGCATCTATCTATGCAACAAATAAATACCCAGCAGCTACCAAACACTACGCCTTGACGTAGGCCAACAAACATAGCTTGAATACTACTGACCATCCATAAGAAATGACGGAGGATTATGGCTGGTTTTTGGCGAAAAACCTTTAACGTAATGAACTCGATCTCGTTGAAGGAACCTGATAGCTTTTTATAAAAATATAGTGACGAAAACCTTTGCTAAAAAGATCACTCCTGGTGAAGGGATCTCGTCTCTTTCCTCGTGGAATGAGGTGCAGGATATTCTAACTGAATACCGCGATGCAAAGCAACTTGTAATCGACTATATTGATGTTATTACCCTGACGTAAACTTCTGCCCAAGGGGTCACTCCCGGTGAAGGGATCTCGGCCCTTGCCTCGTCGAATGAGGTGCAGGATATTCTAACTGAATACCGCTATGCAAAACAAAAGGAAACGTCTTTCTAATAACTCTTTTAAAATTTGTTCCAACAATATCAAATATAGGTTTGTTTTATCCTTGCATTGATAAGAATCAATGCAGTCCCATCAATCAATCACACCAGAAAAGAACGAAAATAAAATGTATGTATATGCCATTCACATTCATCACTGGGTCCCGTCTTCACCCGTTAGGTTACTTAACTAACGACAGAGCGGGGGCTGGACTAGCGCGGGTGTAAAACATATACAACATCTAATAGTATATATACTAATATACAATAATCGCTCCAGGCGTGATAATATGCAACATTACAGAAAAGTAATAAGCATCACAGAACAATACAGATAATCTGGGATCCCCGGGTTTTACAGAGCCGCTACTGAAACCCGACGTTCCCCTGGTCGTGTGGATAGCCTGTGCAATGAAACCTAGACCCCTACGGGTGCGGCAAGTTACCTACTAAAACCTGAAGCGAGGTGGTCCCCACAACATAGTGAATGGAACATCCGGCACTTTACGGAATCCGGTAAATTAAGCACCCCTCCTTGGGTCAACCTGTACCCCCTACGAGTGCGGCGAATAGTCTGCCAATTATAGAGTGAGGTCCCTTTGCCTCTCAAAACTATGAGATACGGACCCGTTGCCCTCCAGAACCCGGCTATCCGTGCACTCCTTCGCGGGATAAACCTAGTACAGAAATAAAAATATATACAACGGGTATATCGACCTCAACCCGGCCGTGCCCCAAAAGAATAATATACAATCAGGCAGTGACGGCAGTCCACATGTTGGCTGCTCGCCCCGCAATATCAAAAGTACAAATAAATCTAAACTGCACTATCATTGCACCCTGCTATCCACCACGACAAATCCGCAACATCACAGCACAACACAGAATATCAACGCGAATGTCACGTTCGCAAACCCGTCTAAAAGAACTATAGCAATCAGACGCGGTTTACCGATCAAATGACATTCCCGGTCGGAGATATAATGTAAATACTGCATACTAACAAATTTAAAATTTTGATCGACAAAATTTCCCAAGTGGGCCCCACGTACATCTGCTGTACAGTAACAAAATATGGCCCCAAAAGAAATATACCAAAAACCACATTTTCCTGTATAGAAGCTATTGTTAAAATTTGGTCACGTGTTCCTACAGAATGGCCGCGGATGCACGGTCAAACCATAGGTTTGGCCGCGGATGCGCGGCGCTTATGTAAGAACACTGCTCCAAATTTTAACAGTGTGCTTCAAAAAGCCTGCTCTATTTTCTGAAGTGCTCAAAATAATTTTAAGGCTTGATTTAAAATCGACAGAAACTTTAACACATGGAAATTGCGATTTTGAAAATCCGATCGATCGATGTTTTAAACGTGTTAGCACAAGTTAGTATAGCTTAATGGTGAGGCTCTGATACCACTGTAAGTCCACGGCCCCGGCCATCTAACAGACGCCAATATGCGGAACAAAACTTTTAACAACTGGCGCTATCGCGTACTATAACCCGGATCTGCCATTAAAGCTAAACTAACAAATTACAAAGTGGGTAGAAATGTTATACTGAACGATCCGAGTCCTTCGGTCTTCAACCATCATCCCACGCTTTGTTGCGGCGGTTTCGATCTCCTGAAACTATAGTCTCGCCATCCAGGTGGCACCACGTCGACGGATCTTTAAGCGGGCTCCCGCCTCTGAACCGAGGCAACTCGATCGTCAAGTTTGCTTAAAGAGACGACCAAGATTGATGTAGAGAATGAGTAAAACAGTTTGCCTCGTTACGTCCAAGGCTATGGACGAACGGTTAATGAAGTTGCCAATTGGAATTGGGTAAATGGAAATTGAACTATGAAATTTCCATACACTTAATTTCTTGTATCTTTTTCTCAAAAATGAATCCATGAACCTCCACCATAGTGGCCGGCCAATTTAGAGGGGGGAGGTGAGTGTAGGAGAGGGTAGTGGTGACCATTAGCACTAAATGAGATGAATGAATCATCATACACCTTGCAACAACCATTTAATGCAAAATGAGTCATGAAAACCTAGTCACCAAGTAATTAATGCACTAATAAATGAACTAATGACTCATGACGCTAGTCATCATTTCTAGAACCTTCTAGAACTCTGACTCACCCAAGTGACGAAAAGATAAATCCGCATTTAACCGAATGTTAAAGACGGGTGATAGAAAACTGGAAACTGACAACTTCCAAAAGTGATCCTGAAACAAATTTCAAGATAACCCCGTATCAGTATAAACATACCCGCATTTGTATTACGACCGAATACAAATGCAACTAAGACAAAGATATTATATCTACACAGTATAATACCGGGATCTGGCTTAAACCAAAACCTACCGGTATTATCTGCCTGAAAAATGACACGTGCGAAAACGCACGTGCATTTTTCGAACACTGCCATAATACCATACGGCATCTACAACGTTTCGTCCGAACTTGGGAAAGTGTCCATGGGGGACTCTAATGACTCATCAACACACTGGCACTTGGTATAACCACTTGCACGTCAGAGGTACAAGCTGTACATAACGGTTGCCTATGTATTGATTGGAAGGGAAGATGACGAGCGAACTCATCCATAAACCCTACTGAGCCTGACAGTGACAATATCCGTACAGTCCGGAACATTCGTCTATGAGTATCGCATATAGGGCCTAGGGGGCCGGTAAACGTCAGACCCCCAATAGCAGTATAAGTCGTGTCAGAGAGCAGCCCAGAACACCCTGAGATACTAGTGGAATACCTTCCAGTAAATCTCGATTACCCTGGCCAGAGATTTCGTGTAATGGCTCTCCAAATCACAGCGCGATCTCACCCTTAATACCAGGAGAGACGAATCCCCGATGATCTGCTCACTGCCTCCATGTGGCTTGGGACTATACCCAAAATATACCTGTTTGCACGACTCCTTTGACCTGTGGTAGGGTATAAATCAAAGCACAGTGGGAACTCACACGAGAAAAATGACGATCTCAGGTCGATGAACTAACCTGTACACATGTCACCAGGGAACTGCTATCTGATGCTAGGTATAATACCAATCAGCAAGTTCCCGGCGAGTCCTATCCGGTGTACTCATAACCCAATGAGCACCTGTATACATCTTAGGTGAACCAACTAACACCAATGGCTTGTGAGACCGGTCACCGCCCCTCGTCGGGGTCTCGAATGTATACATTAGTCTACTCCATAGTATCGATGCCCTGTCTCGAAACTCCCACGACTAGGGACACTTTAAGGATGTGCTTATAGACCCTAGCTCCCACATATATGATCGCCATCATACTGCCGGTAGTAAAGCAAGAATCCTATGGGCTTTATCAACATATATATGATGAAAAAGACAAACCAGATAGAATACTATCATCTTGAGTAAGACTGTTCTATCGGTATAGGTCCTCCCTCAATCATTGCAATCACATACCTGCGATCCAGTAATTGACTTAGAGGGAACTATATCCAACACATACTATCTCCAGTTCGACGTACCGATGGCTGTGGGACAGACTATCTCCCCTCCTGGGATGAGAAGCGTATACACTGGTCTACTCTGGAGTATCGATGCCCTATCTCGATAATCCTGTGATCAGAGACCACTATAAGGATGTGCTTGTAGATTATCCAGCCTCCACTAGTGTGACTGCCATCGCAACGCTGGTAGTCAAGCAAAGATCTTAAGGGCTCTATCAATATGTATTAGCGATATATTAAAAGGAAACACATACACATATTAAGATAGATACAAACCAAGTAGCATACTACCATATTGAGCAAGAATGTCAATCCGTGTATATATCCCAAGCTTCCAAAATGTAATATACAAACTAGTACTATACAATAATGGCCTCTAGGGCATATCACACTAACACTCTGTACCAAATACAGAGGGTTCTGGAGTAAGAAAATGGGAAGTAGGAGGGATAGGGAAATTTGCGACTTTGTCGTGAGTTGGGGCAATTCTGACATTCCAAAGTCAATGATCGTAAAAAAGTTCGGTTAACTTGGTTTATGAGTTTGAGTTTAAGGTCGGTTATAGATTGTTGCAAGAGAGAGAAAAGAAACACTCAGCGTGCACTCTGTCAAGATTATATTGGTTTATTAATTTTTCTAATCAGGATGACTTCCACTGTTTTGTCGAATCCTCCTTCAAACCCCAAAAGGAGAACTAGTCAGGATTATGTATAAAAAGTCTCCTGAGAGTAACTATTATTCATAGTAGGAATCGGGACCCAAAACTATCATGACATGGTAATCTTGATGAAGGCCAACAAGTCACCCCACTTCATAGAAGGTATGCGATCTCATTACAAGTTTCAACACTTGAAACTCCCGATATCAGTTTTTTACCCTAAGCGGCTTATGGACTTAATAGAGACCAATGTGCCATAAGTCGCAAATCAAGTTCAAACCATCATTTCGTGATTAATTTACACCCACCCGCACAAGCCCTTGATAGACACCAACGTGGCTATGCGACTATCCTAACTAATTGTATCGTATGTAAGCAGGAAGACATCACTTAGCTACCGTACACTATGCCTAGACAGAGGCTAATGTGCGCAGCACAAATACTAAGTACTCTACGTCCTGAAATGAAAGAGGGCTACGGCTGGTTTTGAAGAAAACTCTTAATGTAATGAACTTGATATCATCATATGAATCAAGTGGTTTTGTAAATTTATAATTATATAGACTTTTGTTTAAGAGAGAACCCCCATGAAGGGATTAAGGCTCTTTTCTCATCGAATGAGGTGCAGGATATTCCTAACCAAATATCACAATGCAAAGCAAACGACTACGACTATAAAATCCTTTTAGAAAAATGTATGGTTCCTACGACGTGTTTTAGGTTTGTTTTACTTTGCATTAATCCGAATGAATGCAATCCCATCAATTAGATAATCTCATATTATCTAGCATATTCTATATACATATATATCATCATATAAATATATATATATCATCGCAAGCATATAATCAAATCATAGACATGCGGAAAAAGAATCATCAAAGGCATATAATCATATCACAGGCATGTAATGGATCAATACAGAAATGGGATGGTCGGATTTCCTAGGAATCCCGCTTTTCATTTGAACCACAAACAAAACTCGAGATTCCTCGGTCGTAAGAATAGCCCGTACAATAGCCAACCAAGACCCCTACGAGTGTGGCAAGTCATTCGCCAATCTCAGAAACGAGGAAACCTAACATCATCACCATAAGAGGGCCACTCAGCACTTTCTCAAATCCAGTGACATGATCACTCCTCCGTGGGTCTATCCTAACCCCTACAACCGTAGAGAACAACTCTCTAATTCTAGAATGGGGCAGCTCGGTCTCAAAACCTTGGGATGGCTACCCGTTGTATTCCAGAACCCGGCTGCATGAGCGCTTCACCATGGGGTATTCCTAAACCTGTATTAATACAACAGTAACATCGATTGCAACCAGATCGAGTCCCGACAAATAAATAATACATCGCGGAAATGATGACCATAAGTCGGTCGCTCATCCCGAATAAAGGAATATGCAAATTGGCTATTTAACACGAATGAATTACATACAATAACTTGTACAAGCAAACACATGAGGGGTTATTGTTTTGCAAAAATCTGAAACCAAACTACGCAAACCAACATCTCAAACTCATATAAACATATCAACAAATATGTCTTCATATTAACATGATTAAACACTTTAACCACGCCAATACGGAACCCATGGATAACTAATTCCAAAACCGATTGACTTGTAAAATTGAATTTCCAAGAACTAAAATTCCATTCACTTCCGACATAAAAAAACCACATCTATTTGGCACCGAAACGGACCTCGAAGGACCCGAATGAAGCCTGGTTTCCATGAGGACACCCCGGGACTAAAACGAGAAGTTTATAGAGGATCTTAAGGGGGTGGCCAGACCCGAGAGCACCAATTTGGTGCTCTCGGGTCCCCACCCTCTCCCTAGAGCACCAATTGGTGCTCCCGGGCAAGGGGTGGTCCCTCTAATGCTTCTCCTGTGCTTCTCGACACTTCCACGAACACGAAAACACATCTGGAATGACGAAAATTGCCAAATACATATGATTTTAAACCAAGTTTAAAAACAGTGAATAAAAAATTTTGAAAATAGGTTATGGAAATCCAATTGGCCACAAAAACTATTGCAAGTATTTGATTTGGCTCTGATACCATGTAGGTGGACCGAGGCTAGGGTCGTGATTATCACGGACTCAGCGGAACATAGAAAACAATAATTTTCGTCAACATAACCCCAATCCATGCACAAAGATCTTCAAATACATATGCAATAGATAAACTAGAAAAACTAGAGAGTAAGTTAGAGGGCTACAACTTTTGTAGCATGTCCGATCGCCATCGGAAGACCCTAGTGTTCTCCTAATTTTTAAACATAATAAAAGAGCTAAGCTCTGTTAAATTATAATGAGGCAGCGCCTCACATGCTCCCCACGTGGGCGCCAGCGCCTTAGGATTAAATCTTATGGTGGCGCCATACGTGAAGCTCATGTGGGCGCCAATATGCAAAGCACAACAACGCCTATCATGTATAAAAATTAAATTCTTAAGTGGCACCCATGTGCATGACACGTGAGTGCCGACGCCCAAGTTAAAGTCAGTAGAATTAAATTCTATAGGGGGATATGTCCCTAAAAACTGGGATACTCTCTATTAAACAGAGCCGTCAGATCAAAATAAGACTAACGTATCCTTATTTAAAATAAATTGGGCCCAAATGCTCATATACTTAAGTTGATCTTAATTTTAAACTAGATTAACGGTCCTTAAATAAAACAAACCCAAATCTAAAATATACGGATTTGGACTGATTCTCGCCCTACGGGCAACGAGATAAACTAGTCTCCGTATACAATCCATGGGCAACCAAAATAAACAAAAATACACACGACATGAAGTGAACTTCCGGAGTAGGAGAAAGTGGTTATCGCAATGCGGTAACGTAATTAACTGCAGAGGCTTGTGTCTGCTGGGAAGAGCGTCCCCACAATAAAAAAGCCCTTCACAAATGAGAGGGAATTTGATAAAGTCTGCTACAACGGTTGCGTCTGTCCAAACTTCCGATATATGGTGCCATAAATCAACCTGGTATCTTCGGAGAGGTGGATGGATAAGTCCAAATAGCATCTTCCCCTAAATTCAGGCCAGAGACATCCCAACATCTCGGTCCCGGTCTTTCGGCGGAGAACAGATTCTGGCATGCCCGGCGGGACCTTTTCCTCTTTTCACTCCACACTTTGTGTGTCGTGTTTCGCCAACAAAATCGCGGTTCTCTATGGTTGCCCTTGGATTTGAGGTACTGAAACTTGGTGTCTTGTTCCTGTGCAGAAAATTAATGGCTTCCAACTGCACCTTTTGCAACAGCAACTCCTGCTCCACCCCAACTGGAGGAGTGACCTATAGGCCCAATGCGGCCTCTATTTTCTTAATGCCAGTGAGGCAAGTCATACAAGCTACTACTGGATTGTTCTTTCGGGACTATGCTCCCACCAGTGAGTTTTGGTGCCTCAGTGCTGCAAAAAGAAGCTCCCAAAAGGTCGGTCTTCGATCGACTGACAACCACAATGGGCCATCTCGACGAGCAGTCCAAATCTGGCGTCTCAGTCTTCAACATGCTGAGCAAGAACTCAAACGGGCCCGTAAAGAAGCTCGTGATACCTGAAAGGGCTAACCCAAAACAGTTAGCCTACCCTACTCCTACTACAGGAGAAACCGTCAAAAGTGCTTCCCCTACCAGAAAGTCGATCTTCGAAAGATTGGCCAGCCCTCCTCAAACTTTAACAAGGACGTCGGTCTTCAACAGACTAACGCCAATTGCAGCTCCTCAGCAAAACCAGGGGCGTGATGAAGCCGTTTTCAAAACTAAGACGATCCTTTCAATAAGGCACGCTCGACATCGCTACTGGCGCCGAGTGAGAGAAGCTGGGGACAACTCCCCTCTGAACTTACCCCACCATCTCCAATGGTGGAAGTCGACGCTGCTGTTCCAACCGGGAATAACTTTGATCTGCTTAAGAGGGTACACAAAAACTCTCCAATGGCGGTGCTAAAGAAATCACCCCCACCTGCAGAAGTTACAGTGCAGGCAAAGCCGGAGCGGCCTCATCAGCGTCTCTCCTTGCAAATTCATAGGGTCTGGCGAAAAGTCCAGAACTCTGTGATTGACCAAAACTACAATCGTCGACCAAAGAAATAGAAGGCTCGACAAGAAAAGGACCAATCCTTCACCATACAACGGGGGACTTCTCCTAAACAGGTGCCTGTCATAACGGCTCATTCAACTCCAATCTCTTATAAAAGAACGAGGCTGAAGAAAGCTCTACCGCCCGTGGCAAATTCCAAAGGCGATGGGTCTAAACGCCCAAGTCTGGGGGCATTATCGTCCATACGGTCTATATGACCAATGGGAAAGAAGGGAGCCGTACTTCGGTGAGTCACCGACCGCAAACTCGGTCGTTGACAAAGGCTCAAGACCAACAACAAAATCTCTAGGAAATGTTGAACAAAATGACGGCACTCACTGGACAGAAAAAAATCCGGACAAAGAGGCCGAACAACGCCAAGAGCAAGAGACCAGCAGGGTTATTAGGCACTCTCACAAGGGTCTATAAGGTATCAACCATGCTCGATTTAAAATTTAGACGTGCCGAACAATCCTAACCAAGATCTTTAAACTAGAGATTAGGCGAAACAAAGCATGTCAAATACTTTAACACTAAGAGTTTGGGATTACAACCTTTGTAGTCCGGTCCTTTACTTCTAAAGCTCCGTGTTGAGGTCCCTTCACTGCGATCATCGAGTATCCGGACTGTCGAAAAGCTCCATGAAGAGAAAAATGCAAGCTTACTTCCGATCTTTGATAACTAAGATGATCTACCTTGAAGTTTCTTTAACACAAGCTCTCACTCACTAAATGAAGTGAACACCCTAATCTAAATGGTTAGGATAGATTAGGATGATGAAGTAGGAATTTAGCTCTATTTTATTTTCATAATCTCACCCATTTTCATCACAAGAATCAAATCTAGAAAACTTTGCAAGAAGGAAGAAGAAGATGAACAATGAATAATCCTTTTGTGATGAATAATGAAAAGATATATGATTACAAATGCAACCATGATCAACTATGACAAGGCTAACTTATGTAGAGATTTAACTAGGGCTAAGGGTTTGGGTTGGGTTAAGAATGAATCACTTAAAATATCAACCATAATATCTTAGCTCATGACAAAAGAAAACCTTCTAGAAGGTTCATGAAAGAACTAACCCAATTCAAACCCTAACCTTGTTTAATCTCCACTAAACATGTTGCATTAGTAATCATATCATGTTACAATATTATATATCACATTTATAATATATATTTGTAACAAAAGAAAATAATACAATTAACATATATCGCATATATATCAATGTATTACCCGGTGAGAAAATGAATCAATAAAGCGAGCCTATATTAGATAATGTAATTCAATATATCATATATATTATTATACATTAAATTATCGAATCAACACTTGATCCGACAATCCGGCTATATCGAATATTACCGACTAATATATCATGTACCGATTCATCGAATCAACACTTGATCCGATGATCCGGCTCATATCACAGTAACGCGAGAATATAATACGGTATCTCATATCGCATTATCCTCGGTCCTGCACATATCATATTTGTGTCCCTACTCCGTTTTGCTTGAGTCAAGAAACTCTGTGTAGGACTCTAAAGAATCGTCAATACGCCGGTAGCAGGTGATGATCATATCAAACACCCACAAGCTGCAAGCGGTCAGCTAAACGTAACAGCCACCCAGGTATTGAGCGATCATAAGATCAACAAACAAGCCTGTACATTCTCCTGCGAATCCAATCAGTAACACTCCCGTACAGTCCGGTCTCGTCGTCTGATATGTCGCATATCTCGCCTAGGGGTAGTAAACGTCAAACCCCAGTAGCTCGATAAGTCGTGTCGATATGAGGTCTATAACAGTTCGAGAAACTACTGATAACACTTACCAGTAAATCTCAGCAACCCTGGCCAGGGATTTCCAGTTATAGCCAATCGAACACAGCGCAACATCAACTCCCTATACCGGGAGAGACGAATCCCCTCCTATCACTCATTGCCTCCATGTGATTTGGGACTGTACGCAAAAGCTACCTTTTTGCACGCCCTCTTGGACGTGGTATGATGGAAATCAAAGCACAGTGGGAATCACACAAGACTCTATGACGATCTCGGGTCAACAGACTACTCTGTACCAGTGTCACCAAAGAACTGCCATCTGACGTGAGGTATAATACCATCTGGGAGTTCTCGGCGAGTCCGTCCAGTGTACCCAGTCTCTACTGAGCACCCGTACACCATCCTTGATGTCAAACACCGATGGATATGGGATCATCCATCGCCCATCATATACGTCAAGATGCGTATACGCTAGTCTACTCTGGTGTATTGATGCCCTGTCTTGATACACCCTCGACTAGGAACAGTTATAGGATGTACTCGTCGACTACCGTGGCCCCACTAGTATGATCTCATCATAGTCCCAGTAGTCGAGTACACATCCTAAAGGCTTTATCAACATGTAACATAGAGACAATCAGAGTACATGTTAAGATAAAGTACAACCAGATAGCATACTATCATGTCGAGCAAGAAAGTCCTCCCTATATATGTCCAAGCATCCACTACAATATACATCGCATGTACAGTAATGGCCTCTAGGGCATACATATAACTAACAAGACCTGTTTACCCCAATCAGAGCAAAGCTCTGTTCAAATTCCGAGGCGGGAGATAAAGCAACGCTTCATCTTCCCCCAATCAGAGCAAAGCTCTGCTTTGAAAATTTAAAAATTTAATAAATGAAGCAACGCTTCAGTATATTTGCGCTGCGCAACACGCCACGTGTCAGGCGCTGATACGTCAGCGCAGATGCGTTAACGCAGTTGCGCTGCGCTGTGCGACACGTGTCAGCGCGGATGCGCTAGTGCAGATGCGCTGTGCGCTGCGCGACACGTGTCAGCGCAGATGCGCTAGCGCAGTTGCGCTGCTCTTTGCGCTGCGCGACACGTGTCAGCGCAGTTGCGCTAGCGCAGTTGCGCTGCGCTGTGCGTTGCGCGACACGTGTCACGCGCTGGGGCGTCTGCGCCAAACAGAATTAAATTTCTAAGAAATCTTTTCTGTTCTTGTTAAAACAAGAAGATTCTCTTCTGCAAAGCAGAAGCTCTTGGATCAAAGATCCAATAGTGGGGAAAATTCCCCAAATCACTCAGAGAAAGATCTCTTTAACAAATTTAACTAATTTATGGGCACTATAAAAAGGACCCTAGGCCTCAATTCAAAAAATAAACATTTCTTGAAAAAAAGTCAAGGGCTTCAAACAGAGAGAACTCTGAGAAAATTTCAAGAAAGAGGTAAAAAAACATTCACGAGAGAGAAGAAATCTCTTTTAAATAAATCATTGATCTAAAAACCAGATCATTGTTTTTCACATAACAGTGCTTTGCACTTCTTTTTGAACCATTGGTTCTTTAAAAAACAAGAAAATAACAAAATAAAAAAAAATAGTGCTTTGCACTTTTATGAACCTCTGGTTCTTGAGACAAAAAAAGAAAATTTTTATTTTTCTTTGATCTAATTTAGATCAAGAAATTAAATAGTGCTTTGCACTTCTGTTCTTGAATCTAAAAGATTCTTAGTGCTCTACACTTACAAACTGCGCTGTTGCGCTCTTAAGAGAGCGCCACGTGTCAGCTATAGAACCACTTGCGCTACGCGCTCTTGAAATAGAGCTTTGCTCTCTGGAATTGGTGCAACTCACCAGAGCACGCCATGTGTCGGCAGCGCAACAGCGCAGCGCACTAGCGCAGCGCACTGCGCTATTGCGCTTGCGCTCACCGGAGCGCGACACGTGTCACCACCATATGAGTTTGCGCTCATTATTTAGCGCAAAGCGCCTGACAAGCCACGTGGGGTACTGTCAGAGTATTTAATGCTCTGCATTATTAAAGAAAAGGGACAAAGCCCAATTAAAAGTCCTAACAGGCCTAATAAAAAATGCTATGCATTTTAAAAGGGGGGCAAAGCCCAAACAAAAAATTAGATGCTCTGCATCATTTATAAAAGGGCAAAGCCCAACTAAAACAAGAATAATGCAGTGCATTACTAAAAAGGGGCAAAGCCCTAGCACAGGCCAAAGACAAAAGATGTTGAAATTGGACTTAGCTCAATCATGGCCGTAAGTCCTCAAACTAAATTGACTGAGCACAGCTGCTCTCCTAAATCAATTTACATCCGGTTCGAGGGTACATCTCTGAACTCCTCTGACACCCATCGTTGTAATCCTTCAACGACGTCAGAGAGGTGACGGGTCCCGACGACTAAACATTCAAACGGACTGCGGGGTCCTTAAACTCGTGGACCTAAACGTCCTTAAACTAATATCGGACCGAGACGTCCTAAAACTAATATCGGACCGAGACGTCCTTAAACTAATATCGGACCGGAACGTCCTTAAACTAATGTTGGACCGGAACGTCCTTAAACTAATATTCGTCCCAAAATAGGGAATGTTGGACCGGAACGTCCTTAAACTAATATCGGACTGGAACGTCCTTAAACTAATATCGGACCACCACGTCCCTAAACTGGAATATGGACCACCACGTCCCCAAACTGGAGTATGGACCACTACGTCCCTAAACTGGAACAATAGAGCCTCCAAATGCTCTTTTGCCGGATCTAAACGGTCCCGTTTAAGTTGATCTTAGCCCCAAATACGGCTAACGTATCCTTAGACATTCAAATGGACTATAAAACCCCAAATCAACTTTGGTTCAAGGGTACATCTCCGAACTCCTCTGACACGTGTCGTTGTAATCCTTTAACGTCGTCAGAGAGGCGACGGGTCCCGACGGCCATATATTAAATGGACCATCATGTCTCTAAACTGGAAATGGATCTAGACGATCCCGTTAAGTAGATCTTAGTCTCGAAATTAGACTAACGTATCCTTAACAAACGTTTAAGTTGATCTTAGCCTCAAATATGGCTAACGTATCCTTAAACCAAAACCCAAAATCCAAATCTAAGAAAGTACGGATTTGGACTAATCCACGTCCTACGGGCGACGAAATAAATAGTCTCCGTATACAATCCACGGGCAACCACAAACAAAACAAACACCCACGGCACGAAGTGAAATTCTGGAGAAGGAGAAAGTTGTTACCGCGATGCGGTAGCGTAATTAATTGCAGGGGCTTGCGCCTGCAGGGAAGAGCATCCCCACAATCAAAAACCCCTCAAGCGAGGGGGAATCTGACGAAGTCCGCTACATTGGCCGCATCCGTCCAAACCTTCGATACACGGTGCCATAAATCAACTTGGCATCTTCGGAGAGGTGGACGGATAAAACCAAATAGCATCTGCCCCGAATCTCAGCGTCAGGACATCGCAGTCTTGTGTGCCGTCTTTCGGAAGGGAACAGATTCTGGCATGCCCGGTAGGACCTTTTCCTCTTTCCACTCCACACTTCGTGTGTCGTTTTCGCGAACCAATCGCGGTTTGTTAGTGGTTGCCTTCGGATTTCAAGTTACTAAGACTTGGTCTTTTGCCTAGCAGAGAACTCAAGATTCAATGGCCTTCAACTGCACCAACTGCTCGAAATGCCACTGCAACGGACGCTCCACCTCACAAGGAGGTGTAGCATATGGACCCCAAGCGGCTTCCTTCCTCGCTGTTGGAGATAGTGCCCTCATAGTCAATTATTGGATCGCAGGTACGTGATTGCAATGATTGCGGAGGACCTATCCCGGTAGGACAGTCTTACTCGAAATGATAGTATGCTATCTGGTTTGCCTTTATCAGTCGTGTACATGTTCAGGTGACTGATTGCATGTTACACTTTGATAGAGCCCTTAGGATCATGCTTTACTACCAACAGTATGATGGCGATCATATACGTGAGAGTTGGGTAGTTTATATGCATATCCTTAATTGTGGTCCCTAGTCGTGGGAGTTTCGAGACAGGGCATCGATACTCCGGAGTAGACTAGTGTGTACAGTCGAGACCCCGACGAGGGGCGGTGGCCGGTCTCACAAGCCACTGGTGTCAGTTGGATCACCTAAGATGTATACAGGTGCTCATTGGGTTATGAGTACACCGGACAGGACTCGCCGGGAATCTGCTAGTTAGTATTATATCTATCGTCAGATAGCAGTTCCCTGGTGACATGTGTACAGGTTAGTTCATCGACCTGAGGTCGTCATTTGTCTCGTGTGAGTTCCCACTGTGCTTTGATTTCTACCCTACCACGGCTCAAAGGAGTCGTGCAAACAGGTAGTTTTTGGGTACAGTCCCGAGCCATATGGAGGCACGTGAGCGGATCGGCAGGGGATTCGTCTCTCCCGGTATTGGGGGCGAGATCGTGCTGTGTCTAGGAGAGCCATTACACAAAGCCCACGGCCGTGGCAGGAGATTTACTGGTAGGTACTCCAGTAGTATCTCAGGGTGTTATTGGGCTTCACTCCGACACGACTTATACTGCTATTGGGGGTCTGACGTTGCTAGCCCCCTAGGCGGATATGCGATACTCATTGACGAACGGACCGGACTGTATATACATGGTCACTGTTAGGCTCAGTAGGGTTTTCGGAGGAGTTCGCTCATCGGTCTCCCTTGAGTTCGCTCCTCGGCCACCCTTGAGGTCAGTCCGTGGGCAGCCGTTATGCATAGCTAGTGCCGCTGACGGTTTGTGGTTAAACCCACTGCCAGGGTGCTGACGAGTCATTAGAGTCCCCCACAGACAGTTTCCCAAGTTCGGGCGAAACGTTGTAGAGGCCGTATGGTTTTATGGCAGGGTTCGGAAAATGCACGTGCGTTTACGCACGTGTCGATTTTCGGACAGATGATACTGGTCGGCTTTGGTTTAAGCCGGATCCAAGTATTATATTGAGTAGGTATAATATCTTTGTCTCAGTTGCATTTGTATTCGGTCGTAATACAAATGCGGGTATATTTATACAGTTTCGGGGTTATCCTGAAAGTCGTTTCAGGATCACTTTTGGAAGTTGCCAGTTTCCAGTTTTCTATCAGCCGTCTTTTAACATTCGGTTAAAGACGGATTTATCTTTTCTTCAGATATGATGAGTCAGTGTTCTAGAAGATTCTAGATGAGGTGACTAGGCTATTTGGTGTTAAGTTCTAATTGGTTGCATTTATTAGATGATGACTAGCCTAATGACTCATGCTTTGTGATTAATTCCTTTTGGATTGCTTAAGATATTTTGAAGTGAGAAGCTTTTAGCTTAAGGTCACCCCCTTCTCCTACGGTCACCTCCCTCTTGCTATATATGGCTTGCCCTCTCTCTCTCCTCACACTCACTCTCTCACTTGATTCAAGAGAGAAAAGATTATGATAGTATTATCGGTGTATGGAATTTTACAGTTCATTTCATTCCATCACCCGATTTCCACGGCAACTTCATTAACCGATCGTCCACGGATTTGGACGAAGTGAGACAAAGTCATCTACTTATTCTCTACATCAATCTTGGTCGTCTCTTTTAGCAAACTTGACGATCGAGTTGCCTCGAGTCAGAGGCGGGAGCCCGTTTAAAGAACCGATCATGTGGTGCCACCTCGACGAGGAGATCGGAGATCGACGAGATCTGAGCAGCCGCAACGGAGCGTGGGATGATGGTTGAAGAACGAAGGACTCCGATCGTTCGGTATAACATTCCTGCACTCTTTACAGTTTGTTAGTTTAGCAATAATGGCAGATCCGGGTTAAAGTATACGATAGCGCCAGTTTAAAAGTTTTTGTTCCGCATTTGGTGTCTGTAGACAGCCGGGGCGCTAGCGTAGAATTACAGTGGTATCAGAGCCTCACCATTTTGCTATACTAACTTGTGCTAACGCGTTTAAAATATCGATCCGACCGAAAATCGAAAAACACAAAAATCCTAGCCGACAGTTTCTGTTGATTTTAAACGGTCTCAAAAATTATTTCTGGATGTCTTAAAAATCCATGCAGGGAATTATAAGAGCCACGACAAAATTTGGGGTTGTGATCCCTCCAAGTCGCCGCGGAAGGGCGGCCAAACCCATGGTTTGGCCGCGCAACCACGGCCACGTGGGGAGCACGTGCTCCCAAAATTTGTCAATGGGTTCTGTTTGGGATTTTGGGGTTTTTGGTATATAAAGTTTTGGCCCAGATTTTGTTACTGTTCACCAGTAAGCTGTGGGGCCCACTTTTTAATATTTGGTCTTTGGTCGATCGTAATTTAAACACGTTAGTTTACAGTGCTTACATTATATCTCCGACAGGGAATGTCATTTGATCGGTAAACCGCGTTTGATTGCTATAGTTCTTTTAGACGGGTTTGCGAACGTGACATTCGCGTTGATGTTCTGTGTTGTGCTGTAATGTTGCGGATTTGTCGTGGTGGATAGCAGTGTGCAATGATAGTACAGTTTGAGTTTATTTGTACATTTGATATTGCGGGGCGAGCGTCCAACTTGTGGACAGCCGTCACTGCCTGTTGTATAATATTCTTTTTGGGGCACGACCAGGTTGCGGTCGATGTACCTATTGTACCATTTTTCATTACTGTACTAGGTTTTGCCCCCCGACGGAGTGCACGGATAGCCGGGTTCGGGAAAGCAACGGGTCCGCATCTCATGGCTTTGAGAGGCAGAGGGGCCCCACTTCAGAATTGGCAGACTATTCGCCGCACTCGTAGGGGGTACAGGTTGACCCAAGGAGGGGTGCTCAATTTACCGGATTCCGTGAAGTGTCGGGTGTTCCATTCACTATGCTGTGGGGGACTGCCTCGCTTCAGGTTTTGGCGGGTAACTTGCCGCACCCGTAGGGTCTAGGTTTCATTGCACAGGCTATCCATACGACAGGGGAACGTCGAGTTTCAGCAGCGGCTCTGTGAAACTCGGGGATCCCAGATATCTGTATTGTTCTGTGATGCTTATTACTTTTCTGTAATGTTGCATACTATCACGCCTGGAGCGATTATTGTATATTGGTTTATATACTATTAGATGTTGTATATGTTTTACACCCGCGCTAGTCCAGCCCCCGCTCTGTCGTTAGTTAAGTAACCTAACGGGTGATGACGGGACCCAGTGACGAATGCGGATGGCATATACGTACATTTTATTTTCGTTCTTTTCTGGTGTGATTGATTGATGGGACTGCGTTGATTCTGATCAATGCAAAGTAAAAACAAACCTGTTTGAGTTGTTGGAACAATTTTAAAAAGATGTTATTACAAAGACGTTTCTTTTTGTTATGCATAGCGGTATTCGGTGTGAATATCCAGCACTTCATTCGACGGGGCAAGGGCTGATATCCCTTCACCGGGACTGACCCCTTGGACAGAAGTTTGCGTCAGAGTAATAACTTTACTATAGTCGATTACAAGTTGCTTTGCATAGCGGTATTCAGTGGAATATCCTGCACCTCATTCCACGAGGAAAGAGCCGAGATCCCTTTACCGGGAGTGACCTCTTTAGCAAAAGGTTTTCGCCACTATATTTTAAAAAAGCTATCAGGTTCCTTCAGCGATATCAAGTTCACTACGCTAAAGGTTTTTCGCCAAAAACCAGCCGTAGCCCTCCGTCACTTCTTTTGGGTATTCAGTAGTATTCAAGCTACGCATTTTTGACCAACGCCAAGGCATAGTGTTTGGTAGCTGCTGGGTATTCAATTGTTGCATAGATAGATGAGTTAGTTTGGGACAGTCGTTCTGCCGATTGGCCAACGTCAGGGGCATGTGCGGGTGGGTTCAAATTGACAAGATAGTGATGGGTAGAACTTGGCATGTGACTTATGACATTTTGACCAACGCCAAGGTTATAAGAGCATGGGGCAAAAAGTTTATCAGGAGTTTCTAAAGAAACTGAAACTTGCCGAGTATGCGCATACCTTCTGGAGTATGAGTAACGTGGATGCATTCCATCACGTTATCATGCGATGAGAGTTGGATCCTGATTCCCACTGATGAGTTGGTTTACTCTTCGGGTGATCCCGATTGATTCTTCTTTAGGTTTGGAGGAGAATTTGACAGGACAGTGGGAGGTTTCCGGATTAGATAAAGTGATGACCATTCTGATCTAGGTTAGAGTGCACGCAGAGTGTTTCTTTTCTCTCTCTCTCTTTGGCAGCGACCTTTGACCGACCCTAGACTATGACTCAGTGACCAGGTTGACCGAACCTTCTTAAAATACTGACTTTTGGATTGTCTATGTTGCATAAGTCATTGCCACTCCTTCTTTTACCCTTTGAATTTCTCAGAACACCCGTATTACTACGGATATCCACTTCCATTGGATAGAGCCATCGTATGGTTATATACGAACTCGAAGGGACTTCTTCGGGGATGGATCCAGGTTCAGGAGAAATAGAATTGGTTTATTCAGTTGTCTTTTATTATCACCTTCTCTCAGGTTGCGAGAGCTCCTTGTTTTAGGAGAGTACACCTATTACGCTTATTGGATAGTCTTATTCCAAACCATAGGCTGGTGCCGAAAGGTAGGGAATGAAGAAAACCAATTAGCCTAAGTAGGGTGTGCAGAAGGCAATATGTAAAGACAAAATAAAGGGATTAGAAAGAGGGCAAAGTAAATTGCGACTGATATCATTCACGACCAAAACCGTGTACTTCATCGCCACTTCTATTTCACCTTTAAAAGAATAAGGTATTATTCAGTTGTCTTTTATCGTCACCTTCTCTCAGTTGTGAGTACTCCTTGGTTTAGGAGGGTACACCTATTATGCTTACTGGATAGTCTTCTTCCAAACCATAGGCTGGTGCCGAACGGTAGGGAAGGAAGAAAACCATTTAGCCTAACGATGGTGTACAGAAGGTAATGATTAAAGACAAATAAAGGGATTTGGAGAGAGGGCAATAAAAATACGGTTGAAGTCATGAATTGGATTATGGAAGAGGCATTACTATGAATACCAGGATACCCCTACGAAACATTTTCATGTTTCAGTGCATCGTTAAAGAAAAACTATTTTCCCGATTAGACACTTACTCCAAGGGTATGTATTTACCGGGTTTCATTCTCATATCTGTATGGTTTTACAGATGATGAGTGGGAGTAAGATATTGGGAATTAGGTAATCATCCTCATTATATCGGAATTCGTTGTAATTGGTGATATTTGAGGAAATCGCCAGGGTACAGTTTTCTACCTACGACGCACAGGTTTTGAGTTGTTTAACTCAGCGGACTTATACAGAGTATTGTATGTTGTCCAGTGTCCATCAGGACAAAGGGGTAGGTCCTCGTACTATGTTCTATTTACTTATAACTTCTCTAGTATTTAGACGAGTGTTTCGTAGAAATACAAGGTCTAAGTTTTGAGAAGTTGTGGGTATAAGAATAAAGTAGAGAACCAGGTATCACAAGTATCGGGATTCTTCAAAGAGATCGAAGATGTAGATTCTTGTGATTGGTATTCAGATGATAGTGATGGTTTTGAGAAACGTGTTTCTCTTTCAGGTTACTCATAATTGGATGGATTCCTAAGTTGAGTAATGCTGATTAGCCTCTTTCCATTAAGTTGATATGCACTGGAGACAGCTGCATGGATTGAATCTTGGTTCCAATTAAATAAGTGCCAAAGTTTCTGTATTGGATATAGAATGGATCGTACCTTAAAAGATATTAAGGTACGGGGAGTTGTCCAGCTTATGATTAAAACCAGACACTGGATAACTCAGGGCACGTTTCTGTAGTGGCTGTTTGTGGGTTGACCCTGGCTATGACGAGGGTTGATATTCTACCATTTCGAAGATCAATAGTGATATTGTTCTTGACTCGCCACAGTTTTAGTAAAAATGGATCTTTTTCAGAAAACAGTAGTGGGAGTATGGTAGAACTGGAAGTGATTCCAGAACCGCAAACGATTACGGAAAATTTAATAGGACCTATACATTCAATCAGGTTTGACATTCCAATAGCCACTCCGCAGGTGTGGTAGGTTGCCTCAGACACCCGAGAGGTACTTCGGTAGCCTCAAGGACGGTGACAGGGAGGTTATTATCTACCAAGACTTGACACTACTGTTGTTCCAGGATATGAGACCCGGTAGGAGGGTTGTCGAAATCAGTGGGAGCAGCGGAAGCATAGTGGGCAAGATGCTTATATCTATTTATAGACTTGAGCAGTTATAGCGGAGATAGATCATCTAATTTTGATGTGACAGTCATGGGTTTGACTTCAATCAGAATAGGGGATGGATCAGTTAAGAAGGTAGTAGGGTGTGATGTCATGGTATCTGGATGACATACACAGAGTAGGAAGTAAAATTCCTATACTACGATCGGTTGTACTGTGGTCGTCACACAGTTGCTTCTCCAGACAGGATATGGATATAATATTTGACATTCTGGTTTCTAGATCTATGGTTTTAGATCTGGATTTGGGTAGTTTCCCAATGTGGGTACTTTGACAGATATTCTGATGGTTTTTGGAATAGTTGACTCCTAGCATGGTAGTGTACCTGCAAGTGATGGAGTCACCCTCTCTAAAGGTGTCGTATAGACTAAAGAGGAGAGGGATGTGCATGATTGGCAGATCACTTGCTTAGGCAATTGAGTCAATCATGAGATGTCAAGTACCACACCAAATGTTGGTTTTGCACTAGATGCAATAAGTTTGTATTAATCCAATCCTGGAGAAACATAAGGAAGCAGTTTTAGAACATAAGTACATGTTCTACGGATTTGATGACGGCAGCCTCCTTCGGGAGACGATTATCATTCCAGGCTTCAAAGGTGACGTGGATGACAGAGTGACTGTCAGAGTTTTAGTTTTTCCCTCTGACGAAGAGGGACAGTATTATGGACAGGTGGTCCAAGAGGATACTGTGGGAAGCAAGGTGCCCGATACTGATTAGGTTCAGTGATCGATTCAGTCTAAGAAGTTTGGATATGGAGTTCATTTATGAACTAAGGTCCCATCAGATATCCAGACATGTTCTAAGACAAGTATTACTCAATTCGGGAGATGGTTTTCTCCGCGAACTTGAGATTAAGAGAGATATAGAAAGATACTTTTAGGCGGATCCACTCACTGAGGCTATTTCTCGAACACAATAGTTTTACAAACAGGCTTTGTGAAACTGATTAGTAGAGGAGTTGGATGTTCGGTTTCACACGGGCTGTGAGTAGTCGACATCGCAATATTAGCCTTGAGTGCAAGTGGGAGATTGTTGGAGATAGTGCCCTCATAGTCAATTATTGGATCGCAGGTACGTGATTGCAATGATTGCGGAGGACCTATCCCGGTAGGACAGTCTTACTCGAAATGATAGTATGCTATCTGGTTTGCCTTTATCAGTCGTGTACATGTTCAGGTGACTGATTGCATGTTACACTTTGATAGAGCCCTTAGGATCATGCTTTACTACCAACAGTATGATGGCGATCATATACGTGAGAGTTGGGTAGTTTATATGCATATCCTTAATTGTGGTCCCTAGTCGTGGGAGTTTCGAGACAGGGCATCGATACTCCGGAGTAGACTAGTGTGTACAGTCGAGACCCCGACGAGGGGCGGTGGCCGGTCTCACAAGCCACTGGTGTCAGTTGGATCACCTAAGATGTATACAGGTGCTCATTGGGTTATGAGTACACCGGACAGGACTCGCCGGGAATCTGCTAGTTAGTATTATATCTATCGTCAGATAGCAGTTCCCTGGTGACATGTGTACAGGTTAGTTCATCGACCTGAGGTCGTCATTTGTCTCGTGTGAGTTCCCACTGTGCTTTGATTTCTACCCTACCACAGCTCAAAGGAGTCGTGCAAACAGGTAGTTTTTGGGTACAGTCCCGAGCCATATGGAGGCACGTGAGCGGATCGGCAGGGGATTCGTCTCTCCCGGTATTGGGGGCGAGATCGTGCTGTGTCTAGGAGAGCCATTACACAAAGCCCACGGCCGTGGCAGGAGATTTACTGGTAGGTACTCCAGTAGTATCTCAGGGTGTTATTGGGCTTCACTCCGACACGACTTATACTGCTATTGGGGGTCTGACGTTGCTAGCCCCCTAGGCGGATATGCGATACTCATTGACGAACGGACCGGACTGTATATACATGGTCACTGTTAGGCTCAGTAGGGTTTTCAGAGGAGTTCGCTCATCGGTCTCCCTTGAGTTCGCTCCTCGGCCACCCTTGAGGTCAGTCCGTGGGCAGCCGTTATGCATAGCTAGTGCCGCTGACGGTTTGTGGTTAAACCCACTGCCAGGGTGCTGACGAGTCATTAGAGTCCCCCACAGACAGTTTCCCAAGTTCGGGCGAAACGTTGTAGAGGCCGTATGGTTTTATGGCAGGGTTCGGAAAATGCACGTGCGTTTACGCACGTGTCGATTTTCGGACAGATGATACTGGTCGGCTTTGGTTTAAGCCGGATCCGAGTATTATATTGAGTAGGTATAATATCTTTGTCTCAGTTGCATTTGTATTCGGTCGTAATACAAATGCGGGTATATTTATACAGTTTCGGGGTTATCCTGAAAGTCGTTTCAGGATCACTTTTGGAAGTTGCCAGTTTCCAGTTTTCTATCAGCCGTCTTTTAACATTCGGTTAAAGACGGATTTATCTTTTCTTCAGATATGATGAGTCAGTGTTCTAGAAGATTCTAGATGAGGTGACTAGGCTATTTGGTGTTAAGTTCTAATTGGTTGCATTTATTAGATGATGACTAGCCTAATGACTCATGCTTTGTGATTAATTCCTTTTGGATTGCTTAAGATATTTTGAAGTGAGAAGCTTTTAGCTTAAGGTCACCCCCTTCTCCTACGGTCACCTCCCTCTTGCTATATATGGCTTGCCCTCTCTCTCTCCTCACACTCACTCTCTCACTTGATTCAAGAGAGAAAAGATTATGATAGTATTATCGGTGTATGGAATTTTACAGTTCATTTCATTCCATCACCCGATTTCCACGGCAACTTCATTAACCGATCGTCCACGGATTTGGACGAAGTGAGACAAAGTCATCTACTCATTCTCTACATCAATCTTGGTCGTCTCTTTTAGCAAACTTGACGATCGAGTTGCCTCGAGTCAGAGGCGGGAGCTCGTTTAAAGAACCGATCATGTGGTGCCACCTCGACGAGGAGATCGGAGATCGACGAGATCTGAGCAGCCGCAACGGAGCATGGGATGATGGTTGAAGAACGAAGGACTCCGATCGTTCGGTATAACATTCCTGTACTCTTTACAGTTTGTTAGTTTAGCAATAATGGCAGATCCGGGTTAAAGTATACGATAGCGCCAGTTTAAAAGTTTTTGTTCCGCATTTGGTGTCTGTAGACAGCCGGGGCGCTAGCGTAGAATTACACTCGCTCTGCCGGTAGACCAGGTGACCCAAGCCACCACTGGCCTGTTTTTCGGGACCATGGTCCCACCTACAAGCTTCTCTATGCCGATACCTGCACCGGAAGTGAACAAGAAGTCGGTCTTCGACCGGCTCACTGCTACGGCGACCCCTGTCAACGGGTCGCCCACCACCAAGCCAACAACCTCTGTCTTTGCGAGGCTGGATCAAAACTCTGAAGGGCCCGCTAAGAAGCCCAGGAACTCTAAAATAGCTGTCCTAAGGAGGGCAACGGCCGCTGCTCCGGAAGTCGTTAAGGCGGCTTCTCCCGTCAAAGAGTCAGTCTTTTCAAGACTGACAATTCCTGCTCCTGCCCCTACACGAAGATCTGTCTTTGACAGACTGGATATTACCCCGCAAGGAACAACCTCAGTTTTTAAGAGGTTAACACCAGTAGCGCCTCAGCCGGACAAAGGGCGAAAAGAAGACGTCTCTATTTCCGAGCCAGTCCCAACGGCTCGTCATGCTAGACGTCGCCATTGGCGACGAGTAAGAACGGCAGGGGTCAACTCCCCCTCAGGGCTAACTCCACCCGCTCTAATAGTGGAGATCAACGCTGCTGTTCCAACTGGGAACAGCTTTGAACTGCTGAGGAGGGTACGTAAGAATTCTCCAACCGCTACACTGAAGAGATCTCCTCCACCTGCGGAGAGAGCTCCAGAAACGAAGCAAGAACAGCCCCCTCAACGGCTGTCCTCAAGAATTTATAAAGTTTGGCGAAGGGTTCAAGACTCCGTGATCGACCCGGATCACTCCCGTCAACGAAAGAAGATGAAGGTGCAAAAAGAAAAAGATCGTCCAATTAAACAGCAGAGGACAACAATCGCTAGGGTGCCCACTGCAATGGCCCCTTCCACTTCAACGACCCATAAAAGAAGAAGGCCGGAGAAAACCCCCGCACCGGCGACAAACATCAGAGGTGATGAACCTAAACGCCCCAAGTTAGGGGGCATAACAGTTCATACAGTTTACATGGCATCAGGAAAAAAAGATAGTCGCATATCAACAGGTCATAGACCGCACACGAGGTCAGTGACCAAGGCTCAAGAGCAGCAGCAGAAGCTCCAAGAAATGATGAACGCTATGGCCGCACTTACAGGGCCAAAAGAAACCCCGGAAACATCCTCAGACGAGCGTCAAGAACAAGAAACGGACGCCGAATTCCTTCGGCGCGTACTAGAGAAGAAAGATAAAGAGGCTGCGGAGCAGGCAGCCAACATAAAGAAAATGGCCCTCCTGTTCCAGGATTTGGTGGGTATGATGATTCAACAAGATCCACCTGCTGAAGATTCCCCGATCATTCTTGAAGACGATAGGGGAGAGACGTCGAATCCTCCACCAGCTCTGTCCACAGCTAGGGAGGATACAATCTCAAAAACTGATTTGGATGAATACATCGCCAAGCAAATACGGGTGCATCATGCGACCGAAGCGGCCGGTCAGGTCGTAAAAACGGGGCGGCCATATCCGAGTTGGTACGATCAAATCAAGTACCCGCCAGGATATACAATTCCCAAGTTCCATGTCTACAAGGGGACGGGTAATCCTCATCAGCATGTTGCCCAGTTCATGGCACTCTGCGGCAATACCGGCGGTGACGACAAGCTGTTGCTTCGCCAGTTTGTTGGAAGCTTATCAGATACGGCGTTCGAGTGGTACTCTGAGCTCCCAAATGACTCTATTAAAACCTTCGCGGAGATGGAGCTGTTGTTTACTCAACGTTTTGCAAGTTCCAGTGAACGTACCCCAATGACGGCACTGATTAATGCCAGGGTAAAACCCGGCGAAACGTGGGTTCAGTACGCTATACGATGGCGGAACTTATGGTTTTAGTGCGAGCAGCGCATTGAAGAAGCTCCCGCGGTGGGTATGTTTATGGGGACCCTTGATCCGCAGGCGACCATTTCACAATTTATGATGTTTTTCAAGCCAACTACCTTCCAGGCCTTGATTGACAAACTAGCGCAAATGGATCAGATGGGCCATAAACCCCCTCTTCTAAGGCCGGACTCCCGAAATGACAAAGGGAAGGGAAAAGCGATCGTCGTCGCTAATGATCAACAACAACCGAGCGACCCGAAGCCAGTGGCTCGTCAAAATAGTATGCGCCCGTACGTACCCCTTGAGGATAGGATGGGACGTCCTTATTCCTTTCCCCGCGATAAAACGAGGAGGTTAATCGAGCTGGCGTTGCGCAACAGACTCATAAATTTGCCGGATCCAAAACGTCCGTTACAACCAAGTGACGTCAACGAGCCCAATTACTTTCCTTATCATCGAGTACTAGGCCATCCGATCGAAGATTGCTATGTTTTCAAAAATTGGCTTGAAAACCAGTACCGACAGGGCAAGTTCGCATTATCTGATAAATGGAAGGTGAATCCCCCGCAGCCGCACACCTCTAAAGGGACGAACACGCCGGGGGCAACATGCTCCGTCGTTGAAGAAGCTCCTTGGGAGGTTGTATTATCAGCCAAGACAAAGAGGATGCTAAACGATCTTCAGACATGTCCAGCGATCAAGTGGAAGAACTCGCTGGAACCGCAGGTCATTGAAGGGATGTTGAAGCCACGTCCAACTCCGAAGATCGATGGTGGTGGCTCAAGCACTCGCAACCAGCCGTCAAAATCCTTGAAGAAGAAGAAAAAGAAGTCAAAGAAGCCCGTGAAGCCTGGCGACAAGCGCACGGACTTACAAAAGCAAATTGACGCGCTGGATGAATACAACCAAAAGGCACGGACTCCCATTACGCTCCAAGAGTTCCTCAATTACGTCTTTCAAGAAGAAGATGAGGGAGAAAGTTCATCGGATGAATCCGAGAAATATGTGGCGAGCTGTCATATGATTTCCCATTCGATCACGAACGATGAGGAGACTCCTTGCACCGAAAAGATGGGGGCAGATCCTGAACCAAAAATTCCGGAGCTATCAGTTGAAATGATTGACGCGTTCCTTAACAAAGCTCGATTGAAAAGTAAAGCTGATCGAGAACGCGAGATGGCTATATTTGAAAGGGCCAAGCGCCAGCGACTTGATGAAAGAGCTGAGACGATCCCGCTGGAGCAAAACACCTTCGCTACCGACAAAAGCCAATTCAAGATAAAGAAAAGGTTTGCTAAGGCCATATCAATGGGCATGAAGCTACCATCCTCTGAAGGAAAAATTACCGGTGAAACAGAAATGCACCCCTCCTATTGCTTATATCATCAGAAGGTCTCGCACCCTACTCAAGAGTGCAAAGCTTTCGATAAATGGTGGCAAGGATACGTCGCTCATCGACAACGCTTTAAGCGGGAAAAGCGCAAAACTCGTCGGGAGCAAAGAAATACGACCGAAGAGCTTGAAAGAACTACCGGCGATTGTCGCGTGGTTAACACCGGCGGGTCACAAGTGCCTACATTCGGGAGTAATTCTGATGAAGAACTAGAACTTGCCCCTCTCTTTAAAGAGTCCGCTTTAAGAAAGGAAGAAGAGCTGAAGGTCTGCGAAAATATCCGGCTGCGGAATCGGACGCTGCCTGAAAAGAACCTCGGACCTTTGAACAGAAAAGATAAAGGGAAAGAAAAGGCCTCTGAAGATATCGTCTTAGATGACCAAGTGGTGGAAGAGCTAAACGCCAAGGACTCGCCGAAGAAGAATAAGGTGGATTACAACATCTTAGCGCATCTGAGGAAGCTACCCTTACAGCTCAGCATTCTTGACGCTCTTTTGCTATCAAAAGAGGCGAGAGATTCGTTAATTAAGGCACTACAAGATCCGGAACAATTCCAAGCATGCCTGGCCGAGGAAAAGATGAAGGATGAGTTGGAGGAAGTGCACACGGCCGATGTCACTTTCGGCGATGAAGATCTTCTCCTTAGGACGTGCGAACACAATCGCCCTCTCTATGTCTCAGGATACTGCCACGATATTAAGATAGGTAAAATCCTGATCAACAATGGATCCTCTGTTAATCTCCTCAACGTGCGGGTGTTAAAAGAAATCTGCATGAGCGTCCAGCACCTTGCTCGTGACAAGATCACCATCTCCGGGTTCGACTCCCAGTCATCAAGAACTCTTGGGTCTGTGATACTGACGCTACGCTTCGGGCTACTCGTCACGGACATTAAGTTCCACGTCATAGATGCCAAGACATGCTACAACGCTTTGCTCGGCCGACCATGGTTACACGAGTACAACATCATCCCTTCTACACAACATCAGTGTATGAAGTATTTTAAGGATGGTTTCGAGTATACCGTGACGGGAGAACTGAACCCGTTCTCTGTGAACGAAGTCCACAAATACGAAGATGCCAAATACTTCTTACCGGATTTCGAAGATACGGAGAAGTGTCACAAGCCGGAGAATAAAACTAATGCTACCATCCCTGTCTTCGGCAGTGATACCGAGGAGGAAGAGGAGATAGTGTATTCGGGTACGCCCCAACACAACAAGCCAGGGCCGTCCGCCCCTACGTTGATCTTCGGTAGCAACTCAGAAGATGAAATCCATGCCGTATTCCCTGCTCGACCTTCAATACAAATGTTCCCTGATGAAGAGCAAAGTTTGCAAGTCGTCATGGTGCCGCTTGAACACCATAAAGAACTGGATGCACTTAATATTTACAATGTAGAAGAGCTACAAACGTTCTACATCCCTCCCAGGCGAGAAAGCGAGAAAGCAATATTGTTCTACCGCTCTGAAGAAACCAAAGTAGAAAAAGAAATTTGGCATGGTGCGGATTCTATGCTTGACAGGCTTCAGCCCATCCGTCTCCCCAGATATTATACGGAAGGTCTAAAAAAGCTGCTGAAACGCCAGGGAATATCCTTCAAGCAGACCGTTCGAAAAGCCAGGTTCTATGACAAAATCTGGAACGTTCCCGGGACTCAACGCAAACTGCCTAAAGGGAGAATGGAAACAATTGGGCTTGGATACGTCCGGTCAAAGAAACGAGAGCTACTAAACAGCTGCTATGTCATATATGACTTCGATGAAGAAGCGGATGCTCAATGGGAGGACGCTAATCCTGAGACAATGAAAGTTCCGGATGCAAAAGTGCCCAGTCTGTCGTTCGAAGAACAAATGGACAAGCTTATAAGGGAAGCGGGTCAAAAAGTCCGAGACGATTATAACCGCGAAATGGTCATCTACGAGAAAGCCAAAACGCAACGCCTTCTCCAACAGGCCATGAAAGATGAAAAGGCTGCTCCCTGTCAACCTGTTATAAAGAAGGCTCGGCGCAAAAGCAGAAATAAATCGAAAGGCCAAAAAGGCGCCCAACAACAACAAAGCAGGGCTAAGAAGCCACGCAAACGGGAGTCGAGCGTTATTGATTTATCCCTTATGAAGAAAATGGGTCGAGTGTACTCGTTTCCTCGGGACAAGACGAAAAAGATACTTGACCTCGCTCTAAAACATCAGATGCTTACACTGCCGAAGTCTAAGCACCTCGAACAAGCAGGAGAAGTCTCTGACCCAAACTATTGCTCTTACCATCGAGTAATAGGGCATCCTCTTGAAGATTGCTTCACCTTCAAAAATTGGGTCGAAGATCAGTATCAGCTTGGCAAATTCACTCTGTCTGACAACTGGAGGGTAGTACCACCACAAAAGCACGAGCCCAAGACCACGGAAGAAAGACCAGTTCCACATTGGGATTGGAAGCGAATTCGTACCTATCACATGATTACAATATCAAAAGAAGAGCCCGAGAACATGGATGACCTTCCCTGGTGCTTCGAATATAGCAGCGACGAGATAATCTCAGAATTCCCACCAGCGCCAAAAGAGCTGGAAGATGGAATCCATACCACTGCAGATAACCTCAAGAAAATTGAGTTGGGGACGGCAAACGATCCACGACCGACATTCATCAGCGAGCTGCTGAAGAGAGGGTGGCCGCGTTAAAAGATGTGCTTCTACAGCATAAAGATTGCTTCGCGTGGAACTATTCCGAAATGCCGGGACTAGATCCAGAAATTGCTGTACACAAATTGGCGATATCCCCGAACATCAAGCCAGTCAAACAGGCGCCGAGGAGAATGCGGCTCGAGCTCGAGATGAGTATCAACGCCGAGGTCAAAAAGTTAATCGACTTTGGCTTCATCCAGGAAGTTCAATACCCTGAATGGATCGCCAACATCGTCCCGGTGATGAAGAAAAATGGGACAGTACGTATATGCGTAGACTTTCGGGATCTTAATAAAGCTTGTCCGAAAGACAATTTCCTAGTGCCAGTCACCGAACTGATGATAGACAATACGTCCACTCATGAGGTTTTCTCCTTCATGGACGGCTCGTCAGGGTATAATCAGATAAAGATGCATCCCGAAGACCAGAAGCACACCGCCTTCAGGACTCTTCTGGGAATATTCTGTTACAAGGTGATGCCCTTCGGTTTAAAAATGCCGGTGCCACCTACCAAAGGGCCATGACGAAGATCTTTGATGACCTTATACACGAAATCATCGAATGCTATATCGACGATCTCGTGGTTAAAAGCAAATCATACGAGGAACATCTCGAGCATTTGAAGACTGTATTTCAACGCCTTCGACAATACAACTTGAAAATGAACCCGCTCAAGTGTGCATTCAGAGTTTCCTCAGGCAAATTCCTGGGATTCATTGTTCGACACCGAGGTATCGAAATAGATCCGTCAAAGATCAAAGCGATCATGGAAATGCCTCCGCCAAGAACTCTCAAACAATTACGATCTCTCCAAGGGAAGCTCGCATACATACGGCGATTTATAGCCAATCTTTCAGGCAAGTGCCGTCCTTACAGCCACCTGATGAAGAAGGGAACCCCGTTCGTCTGGGATCAAAAATGCCAAAGCGCACTAGACGAGATCAAGCAGTACCTGCAAAACCCTCCAGTGTTGGCTGCTCCGGTTAAGGGAAAGCCTCTCATTCTTTATACAACCGCCCTCGAAGGTTCTTTAGGCGCATTATGGGCACAAGAGAACGATCAAGGGAAAGAAAGAGCACTTTACTACTTAAGTCGAGTTCTACTGGAGGCAGAAAGCAACTACTCCCCCATTGAAAAACACTGCCTGGCGTTGATCTTTGCGATAACAAAGCTCAGGCACTATGCGTTGGCGCATGAAGTCCGTCTCATTTCAAAGGTGGACCCCCTTAAATACTTGATGTCAAAGGCCATACTAACGGGACGACTCGCTAAATGGGCCCTACTCTTGATGGAGTTTTCGATAACGTATCAACCTCTCAAGGCAGTGAAAGGCCAGGCCATCGCCGACTTCCTCGCTGAGCATCCCATACCCACCGATTCTCCTCTAAATTGCGATTTGCCGGACGAACATGCGTTCGATGCGATCGATGGTGATAATAGCCGATGGGAGCTTTATTTCGACGGAGCATCTTCCATGAAAAAGCGCAAACAAAGTACCCCTATAATCAAATTGGGGGTAGGCCTCATCTTCGTGACTCCACAAGGAGGGATAATGCGCTTCGCTTTTTCCTTAACAGAGCCGAGGACAAACAATGAAGCCAAATATGAAGCTCTGATAGCAGGCCTCAAGATCGCCATCGACATGGGAATTGAAAATCTCCTCATATACGGGGATTCTCAACTGGTCGTTAGTCAAGTAAACGGCGAATACCAAACGTGCAAGCCGGAGTTGGTGAAGTATGGAGAAAAGGTGCAACAACTGTTGACCCAAATTCCTTCCTACACTTTGGAAAACATACCGCGCGCGGAAAACAGCAAAGCAGACGCATTGGCCAAACTTGCTAAAGAACTGGCTGACGAGAACCTCGATGACGTAAGAATCGTGGTACAAAGCCGTCGGGTGCTTGCCCCAACAGAAATATCTCCGGAATCATCCGAAGAAAAGGGAGCGAGCGAGTAGATGACCTTACAAGTAAAAGAACGAGAGAAGGTTGAGGATTGGAGGGAAGTCTTTATAGATTACTTCAAGTCCCACCAAATGCCTGAAGAAGCATCCACAAGACACCAGCTCATGAAACGAGCTCTGTCTTTCGCCTTCGTCAATGATACTCTATACAAGAGGTCATTCGATTCTCTGTGGCTAAGATGCTTAGGACCTGACGAAGCGAAAAGGGTCGTCCAGGAAGTTCACGACGGACTCTGCGGTTCTCACCAAGCAGGCCCAAAGATGAAGTTGAAGATCAAACGGATGGGCTACTACTGGCCCACGATGATCCAGGACTGCCTCGAATATGCGAAGCAATGTCACTCATGCCAAATTCATGGGGACTTCATCCACCAGCATCCAAATCCATTACATCCAACGGTGGCTAGCTGGCCATTCGAAATGCGGTGGACTGATATAGTCGGCCCCATCGAACCAGCATCGTCTAGAGGACATCATTTCATCCTAGCAACGACTGACTACTTCTCTAAGTGGGCAGAAACGATACCGTTAAGAGAAGTGAAGACGGAAAATATCCTCCACTTTTTCAAAACGCACGTCATATATCGGTTTGGAACTCCGCGACGGATCATCTCCGATAACGGGCCAGCTTACAGAAGCCACAAGATCAGTCGCTTTGCGCAACAGCATAATATAGACTGGAGATATTCCTCGGTCTATAATCCGCGAGCTAATGGTCTAGTTGAAGCCTTCAACAAGACCTTGACAAAGATCATAAAGAAAATGGTGTCCCGAAATAAGAGAGACTGGCTCGAAAGATGCAAGAAGCTCTTTGGGCATATTGAACTACGTTCAAGACGGCTACGAACACAACGCCGTACGCGTTGGTGTTCGGTACAGAAGCAGTACTCCCCCTCGAGATAGAGTTACCCTCTCTACGAGTGGCAGTCCACTACGAGCTAACGGACGAAGAAAATGCTCACCTTCGGCTTGAGGAGCTTGACGCCCTTGATGAAACCCGGCTCACAGCACAGCAAAATCTGGAAGCTTATAAAGCAAAGATGACGCGCTCATACGAAAGATTGACCCGACCGAGGAAATTCCGCCAAGGCGAACTCGTGCTAGTGGTCAAAAGGCCTATGATCCCCAATCGCGCCAAACGGGGAAAATTCGAGCCAAACTATGAAGGCCCGTACATCATAGATAAAGTTTACCAGGGTGGGGCCTATCTACTCATGGACATGCACGGTGAAAGGCCTTTCAGGCCGATAAACAGTCGCTTCCTAAAGAAATACTATGCTTAATAAGCCACAGCCTAGGTCAATGATAGATGACGACGACTATGTCCGCTCGCTATCTTCCTAAGCTTAAGCTTTATAAAAAGTAGCCGGCCTTCTCCATGACGGACCGAAACGTCCTTAAACTAACGACGGACCGAAATGTCCTTAAACTAATAGCAGACCGAAACGTCTTTAAACTACTACCGCAGCATCTTTAGGCTGACAAGATATTAAAAAAAATATAAAAATAAAAAGAATAAAAAAAAAACGGTATGTCCATAAGCAAAAAGGGCATGGATGAAAACCCAAAAGGGCTCCGTGAGTAAAAACAGCAGGACTACCGGCGAGTGTTTGTGAAAACTCGAAAGGGCGCGACCTCGTAAAATATATATATATATAAAGAATAATAAAAAAACGGTATGTCCATAAGCGAAATGGGCACGGATGAAAACCCGAAAGGGCTCCGTGAGTAAAAACAGCAGGACTACCGGCGAGTGTTTGTGAAAACTCGAAGGGGCGCAACCTCGTCAAAAGACACTTACAGGGTCCCCTCGACCTTGTAAGGAGAAACCACCCGCGTGAGATCCTTACGACTCACAAGGGAGCAGCACACTTAGGGATCCCCACGATTCCTAAGGAGAAAATGCACTTACGAGATCCTCACGACTCGTAAGGAGAACTCTCTTATGGGATCCTCACGGCTCATAAGAGTTGAAAGTCTTAAGTTACAGAGTCATAAGAGTTGAAAGTCTTAAGTTACAGAGACCTAAACCTGTGCTTAAGCAACCCCCACAACCTTCGATTTTGCCCTACAAGCGGCTCAATATTGACCCTTGTATACAATCCACGGGCGCGAATAAACATTTCCCTAACCAAGTCCCATTCGTGACTGGGGATATGTTCACATGGTAAACAACCCTTGTAAATCCTCTCGATTTATGAGGAGAAAACCCTCCTGTAGGATCCTTACGACTTATAGAGGAAACGAACACTTGGGAATCCTCACGAGTCCTAAGGAGAAAATACCCCTACGAGATCCTCACGACTTGTAGGGAGAAATAACTTTGTGGAACCCTTACGGCTCATGAAGTCAAAAGCCTTAGCTGACAGGACCCTAACCCTGGTCGCTAAGCCACCTTTGTTCGACATCGATAGAGACAGATGATGATTTGCTCCTGGTAATATCCCGGTTCTAGTGGTGCTGATGCCGAAATTGGTCTACAGCAAAAAGCCAATAGGCCGCACATGCATACGAAATAGCCGAAATGATAGGGCAACTTGCAATAAAAAGCAGCAAGTAAAAATGTATGCATGCAAAATAGCCGAAATGATAGGGCAACTTGCAATAAAAAGCAGCAAGTAAAAATGTATGCATGCAAAATAGCCGAAATGATTGGGTAACTCGCAATAAAAAGTAGTGAGTACAAATAAAATAAATAGCCGAAATGATTGGGCACCGTGAAAAATAGCCGAAATGATTGGGCAATCGCGACCTTCGCGATATAAAAGCTGAAATGATAGAGCGTCGCGGAAATAAAACAAAAAAATGATGATAAAACTTTGGCCCTACAGTTAAGATCACATCGATCCCTGTATACAATCCAAGGGCGTAAACAAAGAGGGAACCATACTTTCCTAACAGGCTCCGCCAGAAGACGAAGCCAAATCTCGACGGTTCAGTCCAACTCCGAAGAAACCAGTGCCTTCAGCAGATTCCTCGACTCATGGATACAAACACTCCTTGACGAGAGCTTCCTGATCCGCGTCGACTCGCAGAGCCACCAGCGTCTCCGTGGGAATCCTCGACTCGTTTCAAACCCCAAGGAAACAAATAATCCTTGGCGCTTGGGAAACAAATAATCCCTAGCAAACTCCTCGACTCACGGATACAAACACTCCTTGACGAGAGCCTCCTGATACGCGTCGACTCGCAGAGCCACCAGTGCCTCCGTGGGGAATCCTCGACTCGTTTCAAACCCCAAGGAAACAAATAATCCTTGGCGCTTGGGAAACAAATAATCCCTAGCAAACTCCTCGACTCACGGATACAAACACTCCTTGACGAGAGCCTCCAGATACGCGTCGACTCGCAGAGCCACCAGTGCCTCCGTGGGGAATCCTCGACTCGTTTCAAACCCCAAGGAAACAAATAATCCTTGGCGCTTGGGAAACAAATAATCCCTAGCAAACTCCTCGACTCACGGATACAAACACTCCTTAACGAGAGCGTCCTGATCCGCGTCGACTCGCAGACCCACCGGTGCCTCCGTGGCGAATCCTCGACTCGTTTCAAACCCCAAGGAAATAAATAATCCTTGGCGCTTGGGAAACAAATAATCCCTAGCAAACTCCTCGACTCACGGATACAAACACTCCTTGACGAGAGCCTCCAGATACGCGTCGACTCGCAGAGCCACCAGTGCCTCCGTGGGGAATCCTCGACTCGTTTCAAACCCCAAGGAAACAAATAATCCTTGGCGCTTGGGAAATAAATAATCCCTAGCAAACTCCTCGACTCACGGATACAAACACTCCTTGACGAGAGCCTACTGATCCGCGTCGACTCGCAGAGCCACCAGTGCCTCCGTGGGGAATCCTCGACTCATTTCAAACCCCAAGGAAACAAATGATCCTTGGCGCTTGGGAAACAAATAATCCCTAGCAAACTCCTCGACTCACGGATACAAACACTCCTTGACGAGAGCCTCCTGATTCGCGCCGGCTCGCAGAGAGACTAGTGTCTCCGCGGGAAATCCTGATTCGTTTCAACATGCAAATGAAGCCTCAGGCAGCAGGGACTAAAAAAAAAACTTGCTTCCTGAACAATGGGACCCTGAAAGTCAATCCAAAATGGTCTCTTGCATACTATTCACGGGTCTCACTCTCCAAAGTCGAATTTCGACGAGGAGGGAAACAACCGCTTGTGGGTCCTCTCGACTCGTAAGAGGGAAAAATTCTCTTATAGGTTCCTTACGACTTATAAGAGAAAACCACACTTAGGAATCCTCACGATTCCTAAGGAGAAAACCCACCTACGAGATCCTCTCGATCCGTAGGGAGAAAAGTCTCTATAAGACCCTCACGGCTTATAGAGTTGAAAAGTCTTAGGCAGCAGATCCGAACCTGCGGCCTAAGCCATCGCTATTTCTTAAGAAGGTCGGGATACTCGTCCTAATCATCCGTCAACCATGGTTACTAAGGTGGCATACTGATAATAAAAGAAAGAAAAGACGGAGAAAATGACAGAAAGAACATCCGATTTACATTTAATCGAGCATTCAAGACACACTCATTCATGCATGAGTAGAAGACTCAGGACGAGAAATAAGACAAGCTGAAATAAAAAGTTTCCATTCATATTACCAAAAATTCTTACAATCATAAAAAGCAGTGAACGAAAAATATTATTACAACGGTATAACCTCAGATCCGGGGCACGGATTGAGTAATTCAAAAGTAAGGCCATCCAGAGTTCTTCTGGCCTTTCTAATTATTCTTATGCCCAGTCTCTCGCGCTCCTCCGTGTCAAGATCATCGGCATGCCCTCCCGGCCTTCGATAAGCAGCAACTGTCGTCATCTGGAAGATTTGATGTAGGATGTCAATGAGGTTGTCTCGCCGTTTCTTCGAGATCAGCCCCGTCAGGTACACTGAATGCACCTTGTCCTCGGCATCATCCAGCGCATTGAGTGGTAGGGCCTCGTGAAGACCCGGAAGTGCTCTCCATATTGCTCCTAGCACGACTTTCAAAAGAGCCGAACGACGGGGTAGCAGCCAACCACCGCTTGCGTTCAGACGACCCATGACCTCTGCACATTGAGCGTCTGTAAACTCCTGGTTTTGTTGACGACCCTGTGCGCGGATATCGTCATAGGTGATGAACTCGTGCAAACTATATAGATGCACCACCATTATGCCTGGAGGAAATACCACGGAAAGATTAGCGATAGAAGAAAAATAATATACATAGAGGGCTAAATTCCTAGAGAGCAAAGCTCTGTTCAGGGATTAAAACCCATGAACAAAAGCTCAATGAAACCCCAATGGGGATCTCTTTAGATCGAAAGATCTGTGAGAGCAAAGCTCTTTGACTGAGATTAATTTAAATTAATTTGATTTATATTAATTTTACCTAAAGTTTCTAACTTTGAAAATGAGCAAAGCTCTGCTAGTGATCAAAAGGTCTGTGAGAGCAAAGCTCTTTGATTGAGATTAATTTAAATTAATTTGATTTATATTAATTTTACCTAAAGTTTCTAACTTTGAAAATGAGCAAAGCTCTGCTAGTGAAACCCCAATAGAGATCTCTTTAAATCAAAAGATCTATGAGAGCAAAGCTCTGCTGGTTAAGATTAATTAAAATTAATTTAATCTAAGAATCAATTTTACCTAAAGTTTTTTCTAAAAACTTTGGAAAGAAGAGCAAAGCTCTAGAGTTCTTGAAGGCAAGAGCAAAGCTCTGAAGTTTTTTGAAAATAAGAATCTGAAAGATGATAAGCATCTGTGGGGGACCAAAGGTCCTATTTATAGGCATCAAGTGCCTCTTCGACTTCCAAAAGTTGTCACGGCGGTTGGAATTCCGCCACCGTTGCGCTCACGTTTGGGGCCATGTAAGCGCAGCGGTGGGGGGCATTTGTTTACCCCAATCAGAGCAAAGCTCTGTTCAAATTCCGAGGCGGGAGATGAAGCAACGCTTCATCTTCCCCCAATCAGAGCAAAGCTCTGCTTTGAAAATTTAAAAATTTAATAAATGAAGCAACGCTTCAGTATATTTGCGCTGCGCAACACGCCACGTGTCAGGCGCTGATACGTCAGCGCAGATGCGCTGTGCGCTGCGCGACACGTGTCAGCGCAGATGCGCTAGCGCAGTTGCGCTGCGCGCTGCGCGACACGTGTCAGCGCAGTTGCGCTAGCGCAGTTGCGCTGCTCTTTGCGCTGCGCGACACGTGTCACGCGCTGGGGCGTCTGCGCCAAACAGAATTAAATTTCTAAGAAATCTTTTCTGTTCTTGTTAAAACAAGAAGATTCTCTTCTGCAAAGCAGAAGCCCTTGGATCAAAAATCCAATGGTGGGGAAAATTCCCCAAATCACTCAGAGAAAGATCTCTTTAACAAATTTAACTAATTTATGGGCACTATAAAAAGGACCCTAGGCCTCAATTCAAAAAATAAACATTTCTTGAAAAAAAGTCAAGGGCTTCAAACAGAGAGAACTCTGAGAAAATTTCAAGAAAGAGGTAAAAAACCTTCACGAGAGAGAAGAAATCTCTTTTAAATAAATCATTGATCTAAAAACCAGATCAATGTTTTTCACATAACAGTGCTTTGCACTTCTTTTTGAACCATTGGTTCTTTAAAAAACAAGAAAACAACAAAATAAAAAAAATTAGTGCTTTGCACTTTTATGAACCTCTGGTTCTTGAAACAAAAAAAGAAAAATTTTATTTTTCTTTGATCTAATTTAGATCAAGAAATTAAATAGTGCTTTGCACTTCTGTTCTTGAATCTAAAAGATTCTTAGTGCTCTGCACTTACAAACTGCGCTGTTGCGCTCTTAAGAAAGCGCCACGTGTCAGCTATAGAACCACTTGCGCTACGCGCTCTTGAAATAGAGCTTTGCTCTCTGGAATTGGCGCAACTCACCAGAGCGCGCCACGTGTCGGCAGCGCAACAGCGCAGCGCACTGCGCTATTGCGCTTGCGCTCACCGGAGCGTGACACGTGTCACCACCATATGAGTTTGCGCTCATTATTTAGCGCAAAGTGCCTGACAAGCCACGTGGGGCACTGTCAGAGTATTTAATGCTCTACATTATTAAAGAAAAGGGACAGAGCCCAATTAAAAGTCCTAACAGGCCTAATAAAAAATGCTATGCATTTTAAAAGGGGGGGCAATGCCCAAACAAAAAAATAGATGCTCTGCATCATTTATAAAAGGGTAAAGCCCAACCAAAACAAGAATAATGCAGTGCATTACTAAAAAGGGGCAAAGCCCTAGCACAGGCCAAAGACAAAAGATGTTGAAATTGGACTTAGCTCAATCATGGCCGTAAGTCCTCAAACTAAATTGACTGAGCACAGCTGCTCTCCTAAATCAATTTACATCCGGTTCGAGGGTACATCTCTGAACTCCTCTGACACCCATCGTTGTAATCCTTCAACGACGTCAGAGAGGTGACAGGTCCCGACGACTAAACATTCAAACGGACTGCGGGGTCCTTAAACTCGTGGACTGAAACGTCCTTAAACTAATATCGGACCGAGACGTCCTTAAACTAATATCGGACCGAGACGTCCTTAAACGAATATTCGTCCCAAAATGGGGAATGTTGGACCGGAACGTCCTTAAACTAATATCGGACTGGAACGTCCTTTAACTAATATCGGACCACCACGTCCCTAAACTGGAATATGGACCACCACGTCCCCAAACTGGAGTATGGACCATTACGTCCCTAAACTGGAACAATAGAGCCTCCAAATGCTCTTTTGCCGGATCTAAACGGTCCCGTTTAAGTTGATCTTAGCCCCAAATTCGGCTAACGTATCCTTAGACATTCAAATGGACTATAAAACCCCAAATCAACTTTGGTTCAAGGGTACATCTCCGAACTCCTCTGACACGTGTCGTTGTAATCCTTCAACGTCGTCAGAGAGGCGACGGGTCCCGGCGGCCATATATTAAATGGACCACCATGTCTCTAAATTGGAAATGGATCTAGACGATCCCGTTAAGTAGATCTTAGTCTCGAAATTAGACTAACGTATCCTTAACAAACGTTTAAGTTGATCTTAGCCTTAAATATGGCTAACGTATCCTTAAACCAAAACCCAAAACCCAAATCTAAGAAAGTACGGATTTGGACTAATCCACGTCCTACGGGCGATGAAATAAATAGTCTCCGTATACAATCCACGGGCAACCACAAACAAAACAAACACCCACGACACGAAGTGAAATTCTGGAGAAGGAGAAAGTTGTTACCGCGATGCGGTAGCATAATTAATTGCAGGGGCTTGCGCCTGCAGGGAAGAGCGTCCCCACAATCAAAAACCCCTCAAGCGAGGGGGAATCTGACGAAGTCTGCTACATCGGCCGCATCCGTCCAAACCTTCGATACACGGTGCCATAAATCAACTTGGCATCTTCGGAGAGGTGGACGGATAAAACCAAATAGCATCTGCCCCGAATCTCAGCGTCAGGACATCGCAGTCTTGTGTGCCGTCTTTCGGAGGGAACAAGACCGATACAGAGTTTCTGCGAAGGGTGCTCGAGAAAAGTGACAAAGAAGCCGCTGAACAAGCTGCTAATATGAAGCAAATGGCTCTCTTGTTTCAAAATATGGTTGGAATGATGATCCAGCCTGAACCCCGGCAGTAGATCCGCCGATAATCATCGACGATGACAGAGGGGAAACATCAAACCCTCCTCCGACCTTATCAGCAGCTAAAGTGGAAACAATTTCCAAGGACGCCCTTGATGATTACATTGCTCAACAAATAAGAGCTCATCAAGCTAATAAAGCTGCTGGCCAAATCGTCAGAACCGGACGACCGTATCCAGGCTGGTATGACCAAATCAAATACCCGCCAGGATATACGATTCCTGAGTTCCTTGTATGCAAAGGGACAGGCAACCCTCACCAGCATGTCATGCAGTTCAGAGCTCTCTGCGGCAATACTAGAGGCGACGAAAAACCGTTGCTTTGCCAGTTCGTTGGCAGCCTGTCAGAAACAGCTTTTGAATGACACTCTCAAATGACTCCATAAAAACATTCAAAGAAATGGAAATGTTGTTCACACAACGTTTCTCCAGCACGAGTGAACGCACTCTAATTATGACATTAATCAATGCCAGGGTAAAGCCAGGAGAAACCTGGGTACAGTACGCGATCCGGTGGCGGAACCTGTGGTCTAAATGCGAACAGCGCATTGAAGAGTCTCCTACTGTAGGCATGTTCATCGGGACCCTTGATCCTCAAACGGCTGTGTCCCAGTTCATAACATTCTTCAAACCAACCACCTTCTAGGCTCTGATAGATAAACTGACCCAAATGGACCAGATGGGCCATGGGCCCTCCTCCTCAAATAAGGACCCCCTAAATAACAAAGGTAAAGAGAAAGCGGCATTCGTTGCCAATACTCAACAACAACTGAATGGCCCAAAACCGGCTGCTCGCCAAAACAACGCGCGTCCACGCCCATCCTTGAAGGAAAGACTAGGATGCGCTTACTCGTTTCCCCACGATAAGACGAGGAGACTATTTGAATTGGCAGTGCGTAATAAACTCATCACATTGCCAGACACGAGGCGCCCACCGCAACCCGATGACGTCAACAACCCTAACTACTGCTCATATCACAGAATGGTGAGCCACCCAATTGAAGATTTCTACGTCTTCAAGAACTGGGTCGAAGACCAGTATCAACAGAGGAAATTCGCGCTGTCTGATAACTGGAGGGTAAACCCACCCCAGAAGCACACTCCAAAAAAGGTGGACACGCAGAGGGCATCATGCTCATTCATGGAAGAAACTCCATGGGAAGTCGTTCTTTCAGCAAAAACCAAAACAATGCTTAAGGATCTACAACCATGTCCGGCTGTCAGGTGGAAAAGCCCAGTTGAATCTAAAATCATTGAAGGGATGCTGAAGTCACGTCCCGCACCAAAAATTGTGGACGAGGGAAAAAACCTTCAAGTCAAGCCTTCAAAGTCTTCTAAGAAAAAGAAGAAGACCAAGAAGCCCGTGCAGCTTGCTGAGTATGATGACAAGCGCACAGACCTACAAAAATACATTGACGTGCTGGAAGAGCACAACCAGAAGGCGCGGACACCAGTCACACACGAAGAGTTCCTTAAGCATATTCTTGAGGACGAAGATAGTGACAATGATGAGGAAAATGACTCATCAGAAGACTCTGAAGACCGTGTAGCAAGTTGCCACATGGTCTCCCATTCGTCATTATATGGAAAAGAAGCTCCCTCAGCGTCAGAAAACAACACAGAGGAACTGGGGGCAGAATCGACGCTAAAATCCACGGAACTGCCAGAAGACCCGATCGATAGGCTATTAAACGAAGCATTTCAAAAAAGAAAAGTTGACCGATAACGCGAGGCAGCCATATATGAAAAGGCTAAGCGTCAGCGTCAGGATAAATAAGCGGCGGCAAGAATGAGTCATAAAGTACTCAAACCAAACCAAAGCATAACTATTAAAAATAAGAGCAGGATCAAAACAGAGAAGCGGTTCGCCAAAGCCCTGTCAATGGGGATGAAGCCGCCGCCTCTCATAAAGAACACCCCCGGGATCATATGCCTCGACGAAGAAGAATCACATCCAAGCTACTGCTTATATCATCAAAGGGTCACCCACCCCACCGAGGAATGCAGTGCCTTCAAGAAGTGGTGGCAAGGATACGTTGCCCATCAAAAACACTTCAAGAGGATGAAGCGCGAAGCTCGTCGACGGCAAAATAGTGAGACAAAAGCGCATGAAAAAATGACTGGCAACTGTCACATGGTTGGTACCATTTCAGAAGGGGAAAATCCCAAGTTCGTACTTTCGGGAGTGATTCTGAGGACGAAACACCCCTCAACCCTCTCTTCAAAGACTCCACCTCCGAAAAAGAAGAGGAGGAGAATAACTGTGAGAATATTCAGCTGCGTAACCGCACACTGCCTGAGAAAAACCTCGGACCTACAAAAAAAGGTTCGAATAAAAAAGACAAAGGAAAAGGGAAAATCCCTGAGGAGATCACCCTCGATGAAGAAGCAGTTAAAGAGCTCGCAGCAAGAGACCCGCCTAAGAAAAACAAGGTGGATTACAACGTTCTAGCACATCTGAGGAAAATACCCTCGCAACTGAGCATATTGAATGCTCTTCTCATGTCCAAAGAGGCACGAGATTCTCTGATCAAGGCATTACAAGAGCCTGATCAGTTCCAAGCTTTCTTCGTAGAAGAGAAGATGAAAGATGAACTGGCAGAGGTGTAACAACCCTAAACTTTCTGTACAACTTTCTGTACAATTTTTCAAAATATACAGAAAGGAGTATTTTTGCCTGAGCATAACTTATAAGTTTGTTTTGCTTTTTAATAGCAAGAAGGAGCTTGTAGCTCATTGGTAAGACCTTGCACTGCTGAACCAAAGCACCAGAGTTCAAATCCAATCCCCCACATTATTTTTAATAATGATTTCTTTTTAAATTTTTAGAATTCCAAGAGTCTACACGTGCTAAACCCGTAAAACCAAAAGTCACAAATAAAACAAACTGACCCAGGAGCTTCACTAGGAAACAAGGGACACGTGGCAGAAAGGGGGCGGCTGACTCGGGCTAACTCGACCGGCGGATCGGCCAAATCGGCCGCCGCTGCCGGCCGAGTCACCACCAAATCGGTTTGGGCCTTCTGGACTTCTGTGACTTTTGGTGTTCTTTAAACTCCTGTGTGGTTTAATTTCTCTGATCAGTAACAGATCCTTTAAAAACTCCATTAAACCATATTTTTAATACAATTTTCATACCATTTTTCAATACAACTTTTCACCTACCCTAACCCTAGTTTTACCCTATAAATACCACCCCTAAACACACACCCCTCACTCACAATTCTGTCCAAACTCTCAAGAAATACCTCTAGAACTTTTGTGTACAAGTAGAGTTAGCAAAGGGCAAAACTCCGGCGAAATTCCGACGACGACCCTAAGAGCTCCCACGGACGAAACGACGCACCGGCGCCTCCTACCGCTTCCTCTCCCTCTTCCCTAACCCATATGCCAGTAAGTCCCACCTCCCTCTTTCCTTTGCTATTCTAAAAAGTTCTTTTTCTAAAACCCGACGGAAGCGGAGTTAAATCCGACTTCCGATTCGGTTTTCTTTATAAAGTTTAATTTTCCTTAACACAATCATGTTAAACTCTTACATCTTGACTTTAATCATTAACAAAACATGTCGAACAAGTTTCATAGCAAAATATTTCATTTTGTAACTTTTACCGCTCTTTTTCACTAAAATACCATGTAGTTTACTTTCTACCTTAAAACATCATTAATATTGTTATACCTTTAATTTGATCACGAGGTAATGACCTACCTCCTCATAACACTCATATGCAATATAGCACAATACCTTTCGGGAACATAGAATACGGAAATACAAAACTTTACATATAAATACCATTTATTATTAAAACCGTTTTCTACAAGATTATGTATTTTACACAAATCTTTGCAAAGAGCCGCTACAACCATTTGCGGGAACCCGATCGAACGGTGCATATTATCGCACATTCTCGGGCTTAGTAGTGCAAGATGCAGACCTTCGCAAGGAGCATTCGGTCTCGAGAGATTTAAAATACAAATATCTTAAGAAAATGAGATTTCTAGAAAATAATAAAATAATTTTTTTTTATAAATAAATACATATGTATCATCAAAATATCTATTTTTGATATATTATCAATATTCCAACTTTTCTAAATCACAAGAATCACTTTACATGAAAATACCATGCAATTCCATACAAGTCCAACATTTTACAATTAAATACCATGTATTATGAAAAATAGGTTTATTTACTAGAAATATCACAAATATAAAATCTACATTTATGACAACTCTAAAAACGATAATTAAATACTTGGGGTGTATTTTGAAAAGTATACAAAATTATTTTTACATAAAAACCCCTCAAGTTCTATAAATTACCCTAAGGACCCTAATAAATATAGGTTTAAGCAGGACCAATCTCTTGAGCCTCAGGGAGCCGGAGAAATGGGTGCTTGCCTATTTAAGGTAGACAACTTAACAACGGTGTTATCAACACGGTAATCGTCTTTGAAAAAGACACAAATCCTGCCGCCCATGTGCAGCGGTTACCGATAACATCAAAACTTAATTCAGGATTCAATTTCTTTTCTAACTGTTTGACTCAGACTGAGTCTCATTATAAATAATCTGACTTGAATACGATTCAAGTGCAATCTACATACTACAATTCAATATGAATCCATGAATCTATATATTCAATCTATTCAAGCTATATTGACTTAACCGAACCATGGATTTACTTCTATTTACATGATTCTCCAGTTACATCCATGATTATCCAGTTACATCCATTTACTGATATCATGGTTTCGGCAAGTCATCTATACAATTCAATTTACAAGACAATACAATACAATATCATTAGTACAATCATTACTATCAATACAATAAATACACGGGGTATTGGGGTAGTTCATTCATGAATCCAACAGAATCTCAAGAGTCCCCCTAGATCATGAATCCAGTCTACTAACACAAGCAAGCTATCATGAGGGCCTGTGTTTCTATGCTCCTGGATTACAGCCTGTTGAGTTTGGAATACTTAGACCACGGTCGAGGTCCCGTTACTAACATTTGATTCGGGCCCGTGGTTCCCTACCCCTGGATTACAGCATGTTGGGTTTGAGAACACTCTTGAGATTGGTTGACATTCACCCTTGAACTTACGTTAACAACAGCTTTAACACTAAATACAACAGTATAACAAAATAATACAACTCTCTCTCTGTATATTCTACTTCTCCCTTATCTTTGGGACTTACCAAGTGATTTGTTCGCTGACGACATTCTCTTTCTTCTTCTTTGAATGTCGGTGATTCGGACCTTCCACAGATCGAGCCTAGCATTGAAGACTTGGACCAGTTTATTGAAGACCCAGAGCTGTAGCCATTTGTACCAACTTCATTTCAGTACTTTTCATTTCTGTTATGCCACTGTTTAGACATTGCTTTCATTCAAATGTATTTACTTTTCCATGCATTGTACAAAAGAATGTTAATAAATAAAGTTGTTGTTCAATTGTATCTTTTGCCTCTTGTGCATTTTCATTTATATTTCTTAGATAGGCTTAGCGTATTTAATTCAGAGTAAATACGTAGCGGCCAGTCGCATCCCCTTCGCCGTACACTGGGAAGCGGGGCGTGATAGGTTTTGTTGGCGGCCCCTGCAGGTCCGTGCTGTATGGAACCCTACCATGCAGTTCTGTTCCGCGTGAACAACCTAAGCAATATAACGCAAGACCAACAACTAAAACATTCTTTACAATTCATATTCCTTGAATCTTATCATTTCATATAATTTGAATCTATCCTAACCCAAAATTCCCTTACCTCTTTTACAATCTTACCAAAACCCTCACATTCTTTAGTTCCTTCACATATTTTTTATACACTATCAGTACTTCAGTCACCAAACTTTCCTTGAATCTGTTACACTTTCCTTTTACAAATTTCGAGAACGAAATTTTTATAAGGAGGGTAGAATGTAACAACCCTATACTTTCTATACAACTTTCTGTACAATTTTTCAAAAAATACAGAAATGAGTATTTTTGCCTGAGCACAAGTTATAAGTTTTTTTTGCTTTTTAATAGAAAGAAAGAGCTTGTAGCTCATTGGTGAGACCTTGCACTGCTGAACCAAAGTACCAGAGTTCAAATCTCATCCCCCACATTATTTTTAATATTGATTTCTTTTTAAATTTTTAGAATTCCAAGAGTCTACACGTGCTAAACCCGTAAAACCAAAAGTCATAAATAAAAAAAACTGACCCAGGAGCTTCACCAGGAGACAAGGGACACGTGGCCGCAAGGGGGCGGTTGACTCGGGCTAACTCGGCCGGCGGATCGACCGAATCGGCCGCCGCTGCCGGCCGAGTCACCACCAAATCGGTTTGGGCCTTCTGAACTTCTGTGACTTTTGGTGTTCTTTAAACTCCTGTGTGGTTTAATTTCTCTGATCAGTAACAGAGCCTTTAAAAACTCCATTAAACCATATTTTTAATACAATTTTCATACCATTTTTCAATACAACCTTTCACCCACCCTAACCCTAGTTTTACCCTATAAATACCATCCCTAAACACCCCCCCTCACTCACAATTCTATCCAAATTCTCAAGAAATTCCTCTAGAACTTTTGTGTGCAAGTGGAGTTAGCAAAGAGCGAAACTCCGGCGAAATTCTGACGACCCTAGAAGCTCCCGGCAACGAAACGACGCAACGGTGCCTCCTACCGCTTTCTCTACTTCTTCCCTAACCTCTAAACCAGTAAGTCCCACCTCCCTCTTTCCTTTGCTATTCTAAAAAGTTCCTTTTCTAAAACCCGACGGAAGCGGAGTTAATTCCGACTTCTGATTCGGTTTTCTTTATAAAGTTCAATTTTCCTTAACACAACCATGTTAAACTCTTACATCTTGACTATTAATCATTAGAAAAACATGTTGAATAAGTTTCATAGAAAAATTTCATTTTGTAACTTTTACCGCTCTTTTTCATTAAAATACCATGTAGTTTACTTTCTACCTTAAAACATCATTAATCTTGTTATACCTTTAATTAGATCATAAGGTAATGACCTAGCTCTTCACAACACTCATATGCAACATAGCACAATATCTTTCGGGAACATAGAATACGGGAAAACGAAATTTTACATATATATACCATTTACTATTAAAACCGTTTTCTACAAGATTATGTATTTTACACAAATCATTGCAAAGCGCCGCTATAACCCATTTTGGGGAACCCGATCGGGATGGTACGGATTATCGCACATCCTCGAGCTTAGTAGTGCGAGATGCAGACCTCCGCAAGGAGCATTCGGTCTCGAGAGATTTAAAATACAAATATCTTAAGAAAATGAGATTTTTTGAAAATAAAAAAATAAAATTATTTTTATGAATAAATATATATGTATCATCAAAATATCTATTTTTGATATATTATCAATAATCCAACTTTTCTAAATCACAAGAATCATTTTACATGAAAATACCATGCAATTCCATACAAGTCCAACACTTTACAATTAAATACCATGTATTATGAAAAATAGGTTTATTCACTAGAAATATCACAAATATAAAATCTACATCTATGACAACTCTAAAAATGATAATTAAATACTTGGGGTGTTTTTTGAAAAGTATACAAAATTATTTTTACATAACCCCCTCAAGTTCTATAAATTACTCTCAGGACCCTAGTAAATATAGATTTAAGCGGGGCCAATCTCTTGAGCCTCAGGGAGCCGAAGAAGTGGGTGCTTGCCTATTTAAGGTAGACAACTTAATAACGGTGTTATCAACACGGTAATCGTCTTTGAAAAAGACACAAATCCTGCCGCCCGTGTGCAGCGGTTACCGATAACATCAAAACTTAATTCAGGATTCAATTTCTTTTCTAACTGTTTTACTCAGACTGAGTCTCATTATAAATAATCTGACTTGAATACGATTCAAGTGAAATCTACATACTACAATTCAACATGAATTCATGAATCTATATATTCAATCTATTCAAGCTATATTGACTGAACCGAACCATGGATATACTTCCATTTACATGATTCTCCAGTTACATCCATGATTATCCAGTTACATCCATTTACTGATATCATGGTTTCGGCAAGTCATCTATACAATTCAATTTACAAGATAATACAATACCATTAGTACAATCATACTATCAATACAATAAATACACGGGGTATTGGGGTAGTTCATTCGTGAATCCAACAGAATCTCAAGAGTCCCCCTAGATCATGAATCCATATCTACTAACACAAGCAAGCTATCATGAGGGCCCGTGTTTTCATACTCCTGGATTACAGCCTGTTGAGTTTAGAATACTTCGACGACGGTCGAAGTCCCGCTACTAAAATTTGATTCGGGCCCGTGGTTCCCTACCCCTGGATTACAGCCTGTTAGGTTTGAGAACACTCTTGAGATTGGTTGACATTCACCCTTGAACTTACGTTAACAACAGTTTTAACACTAAATAAAACAGTATAACAAAATAATACAACTCTCTCTATATATTCTACTTCTCCTTTATCTTTGGGACTTACCGAGCGATTTGTTCGCTGAAGACATTCTTTTTCTTTTTCTTTGAATGTTGTCAGGTGATTCGGACCTTCCAGAGATGGAGCTTTGCACTGAAGACTTGGACCAGTTTATTGAAGACCCAGAGCTGTAGCCACTTGTACCTACTTCATTTCAGTACTTTTCATTTCTGTTATGCCACTATTGTAAGTCTACGGTAGCGCTCCGGCCGTCAATCCAAGGCCAAACACGGAACAAAAACTTTTTACGAAACCGGCGCTATCGTAGTCTTTCACCCGGATCGAACCATTAATACTAAACTAGCTGTTCCTTGATTTAAAATAAGGAAAAAGCTTCAGAGGAAGCACCACGTGCTAGCACGTGACCAGCGGTCACGTGTTGGCACATGACGTTTAAAGCAGCGGCACAAAGCAAATTCATCCCCTGATTAAAAGTCAGGAAGAAGCTTCAGAAAAGGTATCACGTGCTCACACGTGACCAGTGGTCACGTTTTGGCATGTGATGGTTAAGCAGTGTTGGAGATAGTGCCCTCAAAGTCAATTATTGGATCACAGGCACGTGATTGCAATGATTGAGGGAGGACCTATCCCGGTAGGACAGTCTTACTCGAGATGATAGTATGCTATCTGGTTTACCTTTATCATCGTGTACTGCTTCAGGTGACCTTACAGGTCGCTATTACATGCTGATAGAGCCCCTAGGATTCTTGCTTGACTGCCAGCAGTATGATGGCGATCATATACGTGAGAGCTGGTGGTCTATAAGCACATCCTTAAAAGGTCCCTAGTCGTGGGAGTTTCGAGACAGGGCATCGATTCTCCAGAGTAGACTAGTGTATACAGTCGAGACCCCGACGAGGGGCGGTGGCCGGTCTCATAAGCCACTGGTGTCAGTTGGTTCACCTAAGATGTATATAGGTGCTCATTGGGTTATGAGTACACCGGACAGGACTCGCCGGGAACATGCTAGTTGGTCTTATACCTGACGTCAGATAGCAGTTCCTTGGTGACATGTGTACAGGTTAGTTCATCGACCTGAGATCGTCATTTGTCTCGTGTGAGTTCCCACTGTGCTTTGATTACTACCCTACCACGGCTCAAAGGAGTCGTGCAAACAGGTTTTAGTTGGGTACAGTCCCGAGCCACATGGAGGCAGTGAGCGGATCTTCAGGGGTTCGTCTCTCCCGGTATTGGGGGTGAGGTCGCGCTGTGTCTAGGAGAGCCATTACGCAAAGTCCTCGGCCGAGGCAGGAGATTTACTGGTAGGTATTCCAGTAGTATCTCAGGGCGTTCTGGGCTACACTCCGACACGACTTGTACCGCTTTTGGGGGTCTGACTTTTACCAACCCCCTAGGCCCGACATGCGATGCTCATAGACGAGCGGACCGGACTGTACGGATATTGTCACTAACAGGCTCAGTTGGGTGTCGGGGTGAGCTTCCTCATCGACGTCCCTTTTGGTCAATAGCTGGTGGCCCGTCACGTATTGGCTTATACCTCTGACGTGCTAGTGGTTAAATCCACAGCCATAGTATTGACGAGTCTTTAGAGTCCACCACACTTTCAGTTACTCAAGCTTTCGGGCGAAACGCTGTAGAGGCCGTATGGAGATATGGCAGGGTCCGATCAGATACGTGCGGTATTGCACGGATCAGGATCGGACAGTTTTGTACTAGTGGCCGTATAGTTATATGGCAGGGTTCGATCTGATACGTGCGGTATTGCACGAATCAGGATCGGACGGATATTACTAGCCGGCTTTGGCTTAAGCCGGTCCTAGTCTAGTACAATGTAGATTTTGTCTCATTGCATTTGTATCCGGACGGAATACAGATGCGGGTGTGTATGCATAGTATAGGGGTTTTCCTGTAATTTATTACGGGACCAGTTTTCTGGAGTTGCCAGTTTGTATTCCGTTCCGGCCGGTTTTTCTTTGTTCTTTCCCGGCCGGACTTTTCTGATGGAGGGGGGTAATTTGCAGTTTTGCAAATTACATTTGGTGGAGGTTTTATTTGTAAGATGATTTATTATGATAACCTTTTTAGATACCATTCATTTCATGCTTTATTGTGATAAGAAGTGGATTTGAGTTGATGTGATTTTGTGATGATTATGTCTTGATGTGGTCACCACTTGCTTTACCCTACACTCACCTCCCTTCATGCTTCATATTACCTCCTCCACCATTCTCATTTAGATGATAAGTTTTTCATTAGAAAAGAGAGAAGAAGAAAAAGAAAGAGAGAAGAAGAAGGAGAGAGTTCTTCATTCTTGAGTGTTTCATCTTCTTGATCTCATTCATGCTAGAAAAATGCAAGCACCATTTTTCTTATCTCATTTCCTCCATCAAGGCAACCAAAACCCTAGTAAGACACTACACTACACATTCTACAGCATATCTTGAGCATGTCGAGTTGCCGGCTTCATGCCCGAGTTGCCTCGGTATTGAGGCGGGAGCCCGTAAAAGACGCAGGCGATGTGGTGCCCTTTCCGGCGAGGAGGCGACGATATGGAGACTACACTTTCCGCGGGAGATCGGGACGATGACGAGAAGACCGGAGGACTCGGATCACTCGGTATACTTCTCACCCTATCTCTTGATTGCTAGCATTAGGTTAATGGTTACGATCCGGGTTTTCTTTGTCCGCGGTAGCGCCGGTTTCCGAGTAAGGAAAAAATTTTGATTCCGCATTTTGGCCTCGAGTACGAGGCCGGGGCGCTGCCGTGGCGCAACATGGTATCGGAGCCACGCCATTAACCTTACCTAGCTTGTTCTAATGTGTTTTGCATTTTCGATCGACCGAAATTCCAAAAACTTCATTTTTGTTCACATCAGTTCCTGTTGGAATTTTTTGGTGTCTAAAAATTTTTTAGGTTGCAGAAAAATGATGTGCAGGAAAATATAAGGATACTGTAGAAAAACGATAAAGTGACTCACTGGTTGGAGCGCGGAACCGCGGCCAAAACCCCCTTGGGGCCGCGGTTCCGCCGCACTATGGTGAGTTCACTTGGTCGGTTTTTTCCAGTTGCTTTCTGGGCTGAAAATAGGGCTTTTGGGATATTGAATTTGGGCCCAGGTTTTCTGTGACTGCTACAGTATTGGTTGGGGGCCCACTTGTTAATTGTTTGATCGATCGGATATTTTAAACACATTATTTCACAGTATTTACATTATATCTGCGACCGTGAATGTCACTCGATCGGTAAATCCGGTCTAACTGCTATAGCCCGGTTAGACAGATTTGCGAACGTGACTTTCACGTTGATGTTCTATGTTTATGCTGTGATGTTGCGGATCGGTCGTGGGGATAGCCTGAATGCAATGCTAGTACAGTGTTGTTGTATTATGTACATTTGATATTGCGGGGCGAGCGTCCGACATGTGGACTGCCGTCACTGCCTGTTTGTATTATTCTTTTGGGGCACGACCTGGTTGCGGTCGATGTACCCGGTGTATGTATATTTTACTTTCTGTACTAGGATTACCCCGCGGAGGGGTGCACGGATAGCCGGGTTCTAGAGGGCAACGGGCCCGCATCTCATGGCATTGAGACGGAGGGGGCTTCACTCTAGGATTGGCGGGCTATTCACCGCACTCGTAGGGGGTACAGGTTGACCCAGGAGGGGTGCCCAAGTTACCGGATTCCATGAAGTGCTGGGTGGTCCATTCACGGTGCTGTAGGGGTCTAGGATTTCATTGCACAGGCTATCCACACGACCAGGGGAACGTCGGGTTTCAGCAGCGGCTCTGTGAAACCCGGGGCTTCCAGATATCTGTATTGTTCTGTGATGCTGTACATTTCTGTGATGTTGCATTTTATCACGCCTTGAGCGAAATATAATATATTGGTATATATATTAGTAGATGTTGTATATGTTTTACATCCGCGCTAGTCCAGTCCCCGCTCTGTCGTTAGTTAGCTAACCTAACGGGTGATGACGGGACCCAGTGGCGAATGCGGATGGCATATACGTACGTCAGTATATTTTCGTTCTTTGTGGTGTGATTAATTGATGGGACTGCGTTGATTCGGATCAATGCAAGATAAACAAACCTGTTCTGATGTTGTTGGAACACTTTTTCAAAAAGCTGTTATTGCAAGGACGTTCACTTTTGTTTTGCATCGTGGTATTCATTTGGAATATCCTGCTCCTCAGTCGACGAGGCAAGGGCCGAGATCCCTTCACCGGGAGTGACCCCTTGGACAGAAGTTTGCGTCAGGGCATTAACTTCACTATAGCCGATTACTTTTGCTTTGCATCGTGGTATTCAGTTGGAATATCCTGCACCTCATTCTACGGGGAAAGAGCCGAGATCCCTTCACCGGGAGTGACCTCTTTAGTAAAGGTTTTCGTCACTATATTTTATAAAAGGCTATGCAGTTCCTTCAACGATATCAAGTTCATTACGTTAAAGGTTTTTCGCCAAAAACCATTCGTAGCCCTCCGTCATTTCCTACAGGTATTATTTAGTATTCGTGATGCGTTTGTTGACCTAGTCAAGACGTAGTGTTCGGTAGCTGAGTGGTACTTGTTTGTTGCATAAGTGGGATTGGTTAGGACAGTCGTGCGGCCTTGTTGACCTAGTCAAGGGCACGTACGGGTGGGTTTAATGCAATCCAGAATAATGACGGGTTGAACTTGACTGGCGGTTTATGGTTTGTTGACCTAGTCAAGGTCATAAACCGCTTGGGGTAAAAATCACATCGGGAGTTTCAAAAGAACTGAAACTTGCCAGGCATGCGCATACCTTCTGGAGTATGGTGACTTGAGTGGATTCCGTCAAGTTATCATGCGATGATAGTTGGATCCCGATTTCCACTGATGAGTTGGTTTACTCCTCGGGTGATCCCGACTAATTCTTCTTTCAGGTTTGGAGGAGAATTTGAGGTACAGTGGGAGGTTTCCAGATTAGATAAAGTGATAACCATTCTGATCTAGGTTAGAGTGCACGATGAGTGTTTCTTTTCTCTCTCTCTGGCAGCGACCATTGACCCGACCCTAAGACTATGACTCAGTGACCAAGTTGACCGAACCTTCTTAACACAGGCTTTTGGATTGTCAGAGTTGCAGACCTCATTTTTACTCCTACTTTTACCCTTTTCTCCAGAACACCCCGTATTACTACAAACGTCAACTTCCATTGGACAAAACCATCGTATGGTTATATACGAACTCGAAGGACTTCGAGGATGGTTTCTGGTTCTGGAGAAAATGAATAGGATTATTCAGTTGTCTTTTCTTTTCACCTTCTCTCATTGCGAGTACTCCTTGGTTTAGGAGATAGTACACCTATTACGCAAATTGGATAGTCTTCTTCCAAACCTTAGGCTGGTGCCGACCGGTAGGGAATGAAGGAAACCAATTAGCATAACGATGGTGTGCAGAAGGTATTAAGTTAAGACAAAGCAAGGGATTAGTAGGAGGGCAAAGTAAATTGCGACTGATATTCACGACCAAACCAAGTATTTCTTCACCAATCCTAAATCACCTTTGTATTTCTCCAGGACACTCCGTATCACTACGAAGATCCACAGTTTATTGGATACTCCATCGTATGGTTATATACGAACTCGAAAGGAACTTGTTCCAGTTCGGGGATGGATTCTGGTTCAGGAGAAATAGGAATAAAGTACATTCAGGTGTCTTTTATCTTCACCTTCTCTCGTATTGCGAGTGTTCCTAGGATTGGGACAGTACACCCTTTATGCTTTTTGGATAGTCTTCTTCCAAACCATAGGCTGGTGCCGAACGGTAGGGAAGGAAGAAAACCATTTGGCCTAAGGGGGTGTACAGAAGGTAATGACTAAAGACATAGAAAGGGATTTGGACAGATGGCAAAGAGATATACGGTTATAGTTGTGAATCTGGATAATGGAAGAGGCATTACTAAGAATACCGGGATACCCCACCGAAACATTTCAATGTTTCAGTTTCACTGTGTACTGTTAAAAGAAAACTGATTTCCTGATTAGACACTTGCTCCAGGGTATGTATTTACCAGGTTGGATTCTCACGTCTGTATGGTTTTACAGATGCTGAGTGGGAGTAAGTTATTGGGAATTAGGTGACCATCCTTATTATATCAGGATTCGTTGTAATTGGTGATATTTGAGGAAGCCACGTGGATTGTTTGCCGGTCGGCAAATATTTGGTTTTGAATATCCGCTGTTGTGCACCAATTTCAAATTGATATATCTGTACGTCTATTTTCATAGAGTGAGATATACCTTTTGATATTATGTCGATGACATTTACCTATATCAGTGGATGGTTAGGTAAGGAGCATTAAACAGCGGTGTAATTCTTCTTAACCATAAGTACAGTTTTCAACCTACGACACACAGTGAAAGAGTTGTTAGACTCAGCGGACTTATACAGAGTATTGTATGTTGTCCAGTGTCCATTAGGACAGAGGGGTTGGTCCTCGTACTGTATTCTGTTTACTTTTAACTTCTCTAGTTCTTAGACATGTGTTTCGTGGAAACACAGGGTCTAAGTTTTGAGGAGTTATAGGTATTTGAATAGAGTAGAGAACCAGGCATAGCAAGTATCGGGATTCTTCAAAGTGATCGAAGATGTAGATACCTGTGTATGGTATTCAGTTGATAGTAATGATTAAGAGAACTAGCTTCTCTTTCAGGTTACTCATAATTGGAAGCATTCCTAAGTTGAGTAACGCTAATCGGCCTCCTTCCATTTAGTTGACATGCACTGGAGACAGTTGCATGATTTGAATCTGGTTCAATTAAATCAGTGCCTCTGGTTCTATATTGGATATAGAACAGTTCATATCTTAACGATGTTAAGGTACGGGGAGTTGTCTGGCTTATGATTAAAACCAGACTCTGGATAACTCAAGGCACATTTCTGTAATGGCTGTTTGTGGGTTGACCCAGGCTATGACGAGGGTTGACTTTCTACCATCTGGAAGATCAATAGTGATATTGTTCTTGACTCGCCACAGTTTTATTAAAAATGGATTTTTTCAGAAAAACAGAAGTGGGAGTATGGTAGAACTGGAAGTGATTCCAGAATCGCAAACGATTACTGAAGATTTGATAAGGAACCTAAAGATTCAATCTGGCATGACATTCCATTGTCCACTCCGCAGATACGGTGGGTAACTTCAGGCACCCGAGAGGTACTCCGGTAGTCTCAAGGACGGTGACAGGAAAGTTCTTGTTTACCCACACTTGCCATTGTTGTTGTTCCAGGCTGCGAGACCCGGCAGGAGGATAAGTATAGCGTCGTTCTAAACTAGCTTTAGAAGTGTACGTCTATATGACTCTGCCAGAGGGTTGTCGTAGTCAGTGGGAGTAGCGGAAGCATTGGTGGATATCAGGCTTATGTCTATTTATAGACTAAAGCAGATATAGCGGAGATAGATCATCTATTTCTGATGTGACAGTCATAAGTTTGACTTCATCAGAATAGGGGATGGATCTGTTGAGAAGGTAGTAGGAAGTGATATTCCTATACTACGATCGGTTATACTTTGGTCGTCACACAGTGTTTTCTCCACACAGGACTTGGATATTATATCAGACATTCTGGTTACTAGATCTGTGGTTTTAGATCTAGATTTGGGTGGTTTCCTAATCAGGGTACTTAGACAGCATTCTATGAGTATTTAGAATGGACGACTCCTGGCACGGTAGTATACCTGCAGGTAATGGAGTCACCCTCTCTAAAAGTGTCTTATAGACTAAAGGGGAGAGGGATACTCATGATTGGCAGATACTTGCTTAGGCAATTGAGTCAATCATGGGATGTCAAGTACCACACCAGATATTGTTCTTGCACTAGATGCAATAAGTTGACATTGATCCAATCCTGGAGAAACAGTCGGATGCAGTTTTAGAACATAAGTAGATGTTCTAGGGATATGATAACGACAGCCTCATTTGGGAGACAGTTATCATTCCAGGCTTCCAAGGTGACATGGAAGACAAGGAGGTTGTCAGAGTTATAGTTTTCCTTCTGACGAGGGGCAGTATTTTGGACAGGTGGTCCAAGGCAATACTGAGGGTGGCATGGCGCAGGATACTGATTAAGTTCAGTTGACGATACAGTCTAAGAAGTTTGGATTTGGAGTTCATTTATGAGCTAAGTCCCATCAGACATCCAGACATTCTAAGACAGGTATTGCTCATTTCGGGAGATGGCTTTCTCCGCGAACTTGAGATATAGAGAGACATAGAAAGAAACTTCACAGCGGATCCACTCACTGAGGCTATTCCTCGAACGCAATAGTTTCGCAAACGAGCTTTGTGTCACTGACTAGTAGAGGAGTTGGGTGTTCGGTATCACACGGGCTGTGAGTATGCGGCATCGCAATAATTAGCCTTGAGTGCAAGTGGGAGATTGTTGGAGATAGTGCGCTCAAAGTCAATTATTGGATCACAGGCACGTGATTGCAATGATTGAGGGAGGACCTATCCCGGTAGGATAGTCTTACTCGAGATGATAGTATGCTATCTGGTTTACCTTTATCATCGTGTACTGCTTCAGGTGACCTTATAGGTCGCTATTACACGCTGATAGAGCCCCTAGGATTCTTGCTTGACTGCCAGCAGTATGATGGCGATCATATACATGAGAGCTGGTGGTCTATAAGCACATCCTTAAAAGGTCCCTAGTCGTGGGAGTTTCGAGACAGGGCATCGATTCTCCAGAGTAGACTAGTGTATACAGTCGAGACCCCGACGAGGGGCGGTGGCCTGTCTCATAAGCCACTGGTGTCAGTTGGTTCACCTAAGATGTATACAGGTGCACATTGGGTTATGAGTACACCGGACAGGACTCGCCGGGAACATGCTAGTTGGTCTTATACCTGACGTCAGATAGCAGTTCCCTGGTGACATGTGTATAGGTTAGTTCATCGACCTGAGATCGTCATTTGTCTCGTGTGAGTTCCCACTGTGCTTTGATTACTACCCTACCACGGCTCAAAGGAGTCGTGCAAACAGGTTTTAGTTGGGTACAGTCCCGAGCCAAATGGAGGCAGTGAGCGGATCTTCAGGGGTTCGTCTCTCCCGGTATTGGGGGTGAGGTCGCGCTGTGTCTAGGAGAGCCATTACGCAAAGTCCTCGGCCGAGGCAGGAGATTTACTGGTAGGTATTCCAGTTGTATCTCAGGGCGTTCTGGGCTACACTCCGACACGACTTGTACCACTTTTGGGGGTCTGACTTTTACCAACCCCCTAGGCCCGACATGCGATGCTCATAGACGAGCGGACCGGACTGTACGGATATTGTCACTAACAGGCTCAGTTGGGTGTCGGGGTGAGCTTCCTCATCGACGTCCCTTTTGGTCAATAGCTGGTGGCCCGTCACGTATTGGCTTATACCTCTGACGTGCTAGTGGTTAAATCCACAGCCATAGTATTGACGAGTCTTTAGAGTCCACCACACTTTCAGTTACTCAAGCTTTCGGGCGAAACGCTGTAGAGGCCGTATGGAGATATGGCAGGGTCCGATCAGATACGTGCGGTATTGCACGGATCAGGATCGAACAGTTTTGTACTAGTGGCCGTATAGTTATATGGCAGGGTTCGATCTGATACGTGCGGTATTGCACGAATTAGGATCGGACGGATATTACTAGCCGGCTTTGGCTTAAGCCGGTCCTAGTCTAGTACAGTGTAGATTTTGTCTCATTGCATTTGTATCCGGACGGAATACAGATGCGGGTGTGTATGCACAGTATAGGGGTTTTCCTGTAATTTATTACGGGACCAGTTTTCTGGAGTTGCCAGTTTGTATTCCGTTCCGGCCGGTTTTTCTTTGTTCTTTCCTGGCCGGACTTTTCTGATGGAGGGGGGTAATTTGCAGTTTTGCAAATTACATTTGGTGGAGGTTTTATTTGTAAGATGATTTATTATGATAACCTTTTTAGATACCATTCATTTCATGCTTTATTGTGATAAGAAGTGGATTTGAGTTGATGTGATTTTGTGATGATTATGTCTTGATGTGGTCACCACTTGCTTTACCCTACACTCACCTCCCTTCATGCTTCATATTACCTCCTCCACCATTCTCATTTAGATGATAAGTTTTTCATTAGAAAAGAGAGAAGAAGAAAAAGAAAGAGAGAAGAAGAAGGAGGGAGTTCTTCATTCTTGAGTGTTTCATCTTCTTGATCTCATTCATGCTAGAAAAATGCAAGCACCATTTTTCTTATCTCATTTCCTCCATCAAGGCAACCAAAACCCTAGTGAGACACTACACTACACATTCTACAGCATATCTTGAGCATGTCGAGTTGCCGGCTTCATGCCCGAGTTGCCTCGGTATTGAGGCGGGAGCCCGTAAAAGACGCAGGCGATGTGGTGCCCTTTCCGGCGAGGAGGCGATGATATGGAGACTACACTTTCCGCGGGAGATCGGGACGATGACGAGAAGACCGGAGGACTCGGATCACTCGGTATACTTCTCACCCTATCTCTTGATTGCTAGCATTAGGTTAATGGTTACGATCCGGGTTTTCTTTGTCCGCGGTAGCGCCGGTTTCCGAGTAAGGAAAAAATTTTGATTCCGCATTTTGGCCTCGAGTACGAGGCCGGGGCGCTGCCGTGGCGCAACAAGCAGCGGCCAGAGAACAGAGCGCAGAAGAAGAGAAGCCCATTCCAGGGGTCACGTGGCCACACGTGACCGGCTTCAAAAGCCTTATTCTTTGGCAGAATTAAATTCTGAGAAGAGATCATTCAAATCTTTCCAAAATAGAGAAGAATTATCTGAAACCGTTGGATCAAGAATCTAAAGGTGATTAAACATCACCAATTTATGGAAAAATCTTGGACTTGGAAAGATTTCCCCCTAAATCTAACCAAAATAACAAAGAGATATTTTTGGATTTAAAATCCAATGGTGAATAAAATTCACCTAACAATCTAAAGGCCCATGTTAATGATGAAGATAAATCAAATCTCTCAATGAACAAATCAAATCTCTCAATGAACAAATCAAAACTTTCAATGAGAGATTTACCAAACAGATTGATTATTTTCCTTCTTCTATAAATAGGAGCTAAGAAAAGAAGATAAGGGACCTTTGGACCTTTTCTTTTGATACACAGAGAGAGGGATATAGAGCCTTTGATTCTGTGCAAAAGGAAAACCTTAGGTAAGAAAAGAAAAGGGAGGTTTCAAAAGAGAATTTAATTCTCAAAAGAGTTTAACTCTCATATAAAGAAAAGAACTTAGTTCTTTCTCTGGTGGAGGATCTGCAAAGTGCACATCTCTCCATGAATTGAGAATTTAATTCTCATTGGGTTGAGATCCTGCCATGCAGATCTAAACTACAGAGGAGGAACTGAGTTTTGAGAATTTAATTCTCACAAAATAATAGGAATTCAATTCCTTTGAGATAAAATTAGGGTTTAACCCTTTGTTATGGGAATTTAATTCCTTCAAAATGAACAGAACTAGGGTTTAACCCTAATTGAGAACATAATTCTCTCAAACTCATAGGAATTTAATTCCCTTAAGAAAAGAAATTAGGGTTTAACCTTATTTAAGAATATAATCCTTCAGAAGAAAACAGGAATTTAATTCCTCTAAAGATTGTTGTTAGGGTTTAACCCTATGAAGAAATTAATTCTTAAAAGATGAACAGATCTTTAAAACATGCAAAGAACCAGAGTCACGTACTACCACGTGACCTCTGCAAAGACCCACAGAAAAGAACTTTGAAGCAACACCTCACGTGTTACCACGTGACTCCTGCGTAGATCTATAAAAGTGAACTTTGAGGCAATGCCTCACGTGCCCCCACGTGATCTCTAAAGCACACAGAGAAAAAGGCAAAAGAAACTGAAAAGAGCTCTAGGGCGCCCTCACATGTCAACACGTGACCCCTAATGAACATTCTAACAGATCAAAGCGTGAGCCCCCATCACGTGCCCATACGTGATGGCTTTCAGAATCAAAAGTGTTAAACACTTATCTGTAGAACAAAATAAAGGGAAGCAGGGCGCTCTCACGTACTACCACACGACCCCTTGGCTGAAGCTCTAATAGATAAACGCTTAAATTCCCATCACGTGATAACACGTGATACTTCAAAGTATTCAAGACTTTTGACTGAATAAAATAAGGGGAATCAGGGTGCTCTCACGTGTCCGCATGTGACCCCTCTCTCCTTAGTGTTTAACGCTAGTTTGGAGATTTTGTCCCCAGTGTTTAACACTGACTTGCTTAGTGTTTAACACTAATTTGAAAAATCTTATTTCCAGTGTGCAACACTGATTATCTTTTAGTGTTTAGCACTAACTTGTTAATCTTATTCCCAGTGTTCAATACTGTTGGTCTCTAGTGTTTAACACTAGGTTTAGCCCAATTGGCTAAGTTTCCAGAGGCAAAGCCTCTCCTTCAATGAACCAACAGAGGGACAATATCCCAAACATGATTGGACTTAGCCTAAGCTGGCCATAAGTCCTCAATTCAAACTTAACTGGGCCAATGGGCTCATAATATAATAATTGATCTTAGTATCCAAATTGGACTACAGATCACTTAATCTACTTCGGTTTAAGGGTACATCTCTTCACTCCTTTGATACTTGGCGTTGTAATTCCTGAACGTCTTCAAAGAGGTGGCGGGTCCCGATGACCACACATTGATACGGACTGTGGGGTCCTTAAACTCATGGACTATGAGGTCCTTAACCTTGACCGTAATGTCTTAAAACTAAGCGTCGGACTGTGGGGTCCTTAAACCCACGGACTACGAGGTCCTTAACCTTGACCGGAATGTCTTAAAACTAACAACGGACTATGACGTCCTTAATCTTGACCGTGATGTTTTAAAACTAACTTCGGACTGTGGAGTCCATAAATCCACGGACTACGACGTCCTTAACCTCGACCGCAACGTCTTAAAACTAACATTGGACCGCAATGTCCTTAAACTACCTATTGACTGCAATGTCACTAAACTAAATAACAGGGCTCCCCTAATCGCTCTCTTGTCGGATCTAAACGATCCCGTTAAGTTGATCTTAGTCTAAAACTACACTAACGTATCCTTAACAAACGTTTAAGTCGATCTTAGTCTCAAACGAGGCTAACGTATCCTTAAACACAACCCCCAAACCCAAATCTAAGATAATACGGATTTGGACTAGTCCATGCCCTACGGGCGATGACATAACTCAGTCTCCGTATACAATCCACGGGAAACCGAACACGAATCAAACACACACGACACGAAGTTATCATCTGGAGAAGGAGAAAGTTGTTACCGCAATGCGGTAGCGAAATTAACTGCAGGGGCTTGCGCCTACAGGGAAGAGCGTCCCCACAATCAAAAACCCCTCAAGCGAGGGGGAATCTGACGAAGTCTGCTACATCGGACGCATCCATTTAAACCTTCGATACACGGTGTCATAAATAAACTTGGCATCTTCGGAGAGGTAGACGGATAACACCAATTAGCATCTGCCCTGAATCTCAGGCGAGACAGTCCACGTCTTGGCCGCCATTCGGAGGGGAACAGATTCTGGCACGCCCGGTGGGACCTTTTCCTCTAGCCACTCCACACTTTGTGTGTCGTGATTCGCGAACCAATCGCGGTTCGCTAATGGTTGCCGTTGGGTTTCGAAGTACTAAGATTTGGTTTTTCGTTTGCTGCAGAAAGCGAAAGGATCAATGGCTGGCAACTGCTCGAACTGCTCCAACTGCAAATGCAACCGACTCTCCGCCTCACCTGGAGGTGTAGCATATGGACCGTAGGCTGCTTCCCTATTCACTATGCCTGTGGAGTAAGTGGCTCAAGCTACCACCGGTCTATTCTTTGGGACCATGTTCCCGCCGGTGAACATTAACATCCCAATGCCCGTACCAGAAGCGTCAAAGAAGTTAGTCTTTGATCGACTTGCTACTCCCACGGCCCGTCTCAGCGGGTCGTCCAACTCTTCAGTCTTCACCAGACTGAACCTGAACTCTGATGGGCCCGCCAAGTAGCCCATAATACCTGAGGTAGCCATCCCAAAGAAGAAAGCTGCTCCTGAAGTCGTCAAGGCGGCTTCTCCTCCCAGAGGGTCGGTCTTCGCGAGACTGACTACCCCCGTTCCCGCTCCCGCTCAGAAATCTGTTTTTGACCAGATGGACGTAGCTTCTCAATGAACGTCAGTCTTCAAGAGGTTGACACCGGCAGCAGCCCCTCACCTGAACAGGGGCAAGGCGAAGCCGTCGCTGAACCAATCCCAACATCTCGACACGCTCGACGTCATTGGCACCGAGTAAGGGAGGCCGGGAGAAACTCTCCCTCAGGGTAACTCCACTGGCTCCAGTGGTGGAAGTTAACGCTGCCGTTCCAACCGGGAACAGCTTTGAGATGCTAAACAGGGTACGCAGAAATTCGCCGACTGCGGTTCTCAAAAGATCCCCTCCACCTGCGGAGAATGTTATAGAAACAAAGCCGAAGCAGCCTCCTCAACGGCTGTCCTCCAAAATTTATAAACTCTGGCGGAAGGTTCAAGACTCGGTAATTGACCAAGATCACTCTCGTCAACAGCAAAGGGCGAAGGTGCATGAAGAAAAGAACAGTCGTGTCAAACAACAGAGGACGACAGCCACTTGGGTGCCTACTGCAACGGCTCCCTCCACGTCGACTACTCAAAAGAGAAGAAGGCCGGATAGAGTCCCCACTCCTGCAGCAAATATCAAGGACAATAAGCCTAAACGCCCTAATTCTGGGGGCATGATGGTGCATACGGTATACATGGCGTTGGGAAAAGAGGACAGCCGTGCATCCACGGGTCATAGACTGCTTATACGGTCAGTGACCAAAGTTCAGGAGCAACAACAGAAGCTCCAGGAAATGATGAACGTGATGGCCGCACTCACTGGGCCGAAAGAAAGCCCCGAAGCGTCATCTGATCAACGCCAGGAGCAAGAAACTGACGCCGAATTCCTTCATAGGATATTGGAGAAGAAGGATAAAGAGGCTGCCGAACAAGTAGCCAATATACAACGAATGGCCCTCCTGTTCCAGGACATGGTAGGAATGATGATCCAACAAGATTCTCCTGCTGAAGATCCTCCAATCGTTCTTGAAGACGACAGGGGAGAAACGTCAAATCCTCCACTCGCTCTGTCAACAGCCAAAGAGGAGACAATATCTAAAGCTGACCTAGACGAATATATAGCTCAGCAGATACGGGTTCACCAGGCGACTAAGGTAGCTGGTCAAGTTGTCAGAACAGGGCGACCATATCCGAGCTGGTATGATCAGATCAAGTACCCGCCGGGCTATACAATACCGAAATTTCATGTCTATAAGGGGACGGTCAATCCCCACCAGCATGTGGCCCAGTTCAGGGCGCTTTGTGGCAACACTGGCAGCGATGATAAGCTCTTGCTTCGCCAATTCGTTGGCAGCTTGTCAGAAACAGCTTTCGAATGGTATTCTGAACTCTCGAACGATTCCGTCAAGACGTTCGCTAAAATGGAGTTTCTATTCACTCAGCGATTCACGAGCGCCAGCGAACGCACCCCGATAACGGCGTTAATTAATGCCAGGGTGAAACCAGGTGAGACGTGGGTACAGTACGCTATACGCTGGAGAAACTTATGGTCGAAATGCGAACAACGCATTGAGGAGGCGCCTGCGGTGAGCATGTTCGTGGGTACCCTAGATCCTCATGAAACTATCTCACAGTTCATGATGTTTTTTAAGCCAACCACGTTCCAAGCTTTGATCGACAAGTTGGCCCAGATGGACTAGATGGGTCACAGACCGTCTCCCCCGAAGCCAGAACCTCGAAATGACAAGGGTAAAGGGAAGGCAACCTTCGTTGCGAACGCTCAGCAGCAACCCAGTGCCCCAAAGCTGGCGGATCAGCTGGAAGAAAGACGGCGGTATTACATTGAGAAAATGAAGCGCTCCTACTCATTCCCGTGGGATAAGACGAAGAGGCTATTCGAGCTGGCAGTACGCAACAGGCTTATCAACTTGCCAAACCCAAGGCGACCGCCGCAACCCAGTGAGGTGAATAACCCCAATTATTTCCCTTACCATCAAACGGTAAGCCATCCGATTGAGGATTGCTTCGTCTTCAAAGGATGGATTGAAGATCAATACCTACAGGGAAAGTTTGCGCTGTCTGAGAAGTGGAAGGTGAACCCGCCACAACCTCACACTGCTAAGAAGACGGACACACCGGGGCAACTTATTCTTTCATTGAAGAAGCTCCATGGGAAATCGTGCTTTTAGCAAAAACCAAAAGAATGCTGAATGAGCTCCAGACATGCCCGGCAGTCAGGTGGAAGAACCCGCTGGAACCCCAGATCATTGAAGGGATGCTGAAGCCGAGCCCAACTCCGAAGATCAGTGGTGATGGCCCGAGCACTCACAACCAGCCGTCGAAATCTTCAAAGAAAAAGAAGGAGAAATCTAAGAAGCCCGTGAAGCCTGGCAACAAGCGTACGGACTTGCAGAAACAGATTGACGCGCTGGAGAAGTACAATCAAAAGGCGCGAACTCCAATCATACTCCAGGAGTTCCTCAACCACTTCTTTCAGGAGGAAGATAACGGAGAGAGCTCGTCGGATGAATCCGAGGAATATGTGGCGAGTTGTCATGTGATCTCCCACTCGTTTACGGACGATGAAAAAACTCCTGGCACTAAGAAACTGGAGGCAGAGCTTGAACCGGAGCTTGTATGGCCAACAGACGAAATGATCGACGCCTTTCTAGACGAGATTCGTTTGAAAAGTAAAGCCGACCAGGAGCGTGAGATGGCCGCATCAAAAGGAGCCAAACGCAGGAGATTAAAAAAAGAGTCGAAGCACTCCCGCCAGATCGAGAGGCACCTGACACGGATAAAAACATATTCAAGACGAGGAAAAGGTTTGCCAAAGCCATGTTAATGGGAATGAAACTACCACCCTCGGAAGAAAACACGCTCAATGGGGTGGAGAGGCACCCTAATTACTGCTCATATCATCGGAAGATTTCACACCCCACTGAGGAGTGCGATGCTTTTAAGACATGGTGGCAGGGATATGTTGCTCATCGGAAACATTTTAAGCGAATGAAACGCAGAACTCGTCGGGAGCAGAGAAGTACGACCGAAGGACACAAAAGAACTACCGGTAACTGTTTCACGGTCAACGCCGGGGGACCGCAAGTGCTCACATTCGGGAGCGATTCTGGCGAGGAAATGGCTCTTAGCCCTCTCTTTAAAGAGTCCACCTCGGGAAAAGAGGAAGAACCAGAATCCTGCGAAAACATTCAGCTGCGCAATCGCACGCTTCCGGAAAAGAATCCCGGACCCGCAACTAGAAAAGATAAGGGAAAGGAAAAGGTCGCTGAGGATATCACCTTAGATGACCAAGTTATGAAAGAGCTGACTGCCAAGGCCCCGCCTAAGAAGAGTAGGGTGGACTACAATATCCTATCGCACCTGAGGAAGCTATCCTCGCAGCTCAGCATTCTCGACGCCCTCCTGTTATCAAAGGAAGCGAGAGATTCATTAATCAAAGCGCTACAAGAGCCCGAACAATTCCAAGCCTTCCTCGCCAAAGAAAGGATGAAGGATGAACTGGAAGAAGTGCACACGGCCGATATCACTTTCGGTGATGAAGACCTGCTCCTTGGGACTTGCGACCAAATCGTCCCCTATACGTCTCTGGATATTGCCATGATATAAAGATAGGCAAAATCTTGGTTGACAATGGGCCTTCTGTTAATCTCCTCAACGTGCGGGTGTTAAAGGAAATTTGCATGAGCATCCAGCACCTTGCTCGGGACAAGATCACCATCTCCGGGTTCGACTCCCAATCGTCGAGAACTCTTGGGTCTGTGATATTGATGCTACGCTTTGGGCTACTCGTCACGGACATTAAGTTCCATATCATAGACGCCAAGACTTGCTACAATGCTCTGCTTGGTCTTCCTTGGTTACACAAGTACAATATCATCCCGTCTACACAACATCAGTGTATGAAGTATTTCAAGGATTGTCTCGAGTATACCGTAACAGGTGAGCTAAACCCATTCTCCGTGAACGAAGTCCGCAAATACGAAGATGCAAAGTACTTTTTTCCAGATTTCGAGGATACAGAAAGATGTCGCAAACCGGAGAACAAAGCCGCTGCCAGAGATAGTTTACTCTGGGCCATCTCGACGCAACGACCCAGGACTGTCCACTCCAATACTGATCTTTGGAAGCGATTCGGAGGATGAGGTTAATGCTGTGTTCTCCAGTCGGCCGCCAATACAAGATTTCCCTGGCAATGATCGGAGTTTGCAAATTACCATGATTCCGCGGGAGCACTACAAAGACCTTGATGCACTTGAAGCTTACAATGTGCAGGACCTGCAGACGTTTTACGTCCCTCCCAAGCAAAAGGGTGAAAAGGCGATCCTGTTCTTCCGGTCCACGGAAACAAGAGTAGAGAAAGAAATCTGGCATGGCGCGGATTCTACACTTGACAGGCTCCAACCCATCCGTTTGCCCAGATATTACACAAACGGACTGAAAAGGATATTGAAGCGCCAAGGGGTACCCTTAAAACAGACTACTCGACAAGCTCGATTCTATAACAGGATTTGGGATGTCCCTGAGACTCAGTGCAAATTGCCCAACGGGAGAATGGAAACGCTTGGGGTTGGATACGTGAGAGCCGGGAAACGGGAACGAGTCCACGGTAGCTACGCCATATATAACTTCGATGAAGAAGAGGACGCCCTGTCAGGAAATGCCAACCCCTCATCAAAACTAGATCCCGCGATCGAAATGCCGAGTCCGTCGTTTGAAGAATGAATGGACAAGCTTATCAGGAAAGCGGGTCAAAAAGCTCGGGACGACCATAATCGCGAGATGGCCATCTACGAGAAAGCCAGGATGCAACGTCTTCTTCAACAGGCTGCCAAAGACAAAAATACTCCTCCCTGTCAACCTGTTGTGCAAAAGGCCCGACGCAGAGGTAGAAACAAGTCAAAGAGCAGAAAAGGCGTTCGACGGCGACAAAGCGCGACCGAGAAGTCACGCGATCGGAAATCGAGCAGTCCAGATTTGTCCCTTATGAAAAAGATGAGTCAGGCATACTCTTTTCCTCAGAATAAAACACGGAAGATACTCGACCTCGCTTTAAAACATCGAATGATTACACTTCCGGAATCTAAACACCCTGAGCAAGCTAACGAGGTCTTTCATCCGGGCTATTGCTCTTATCACCGAGCCATAGGACACCCTATCGAAGACTGCTTCACCTTCAAGAACTGGGTCGAAGACCAATATCAGTAAGGCAGATTTGCTCTATCCGACAGCTGGAGGGTAACGCCGCCACAAAAGCACGAACCCAAAGCCACAAGAGCAGAACCAGATCCACATCGGTTTTGGAAGCGAGCTCGTACCTGTCGTATGATAACGGTATCAACAGAAGAGCCCGAGAATATGGATGACTTTCCCTGGTGCTTCGAAAACAGCGATGACGAGGTAATCTCTGAATTTCCGCCAGCGCCGAAAGAACTGGAAGATGACATACATACTACTGCAGATAACCTCAGGAAAATTGAGCTGGGAACGACGAACAACACGCGACCGACATTCGTCAGCGAGTTGCTATCTGAAGAAAGGGTGGCCGCGTTAAAAGACATGCTTATGCAGCATAAAAATTGCTTCACATGGAACTATTCTGAAATGCCAGGAATAGATCCAGAAATTGCTGTGCATAAATTGGCAATATCCTCGGACGTCAAGCCAGTCAAACAGGCGCCGAGAAGAATGTGGCTCGAGCTTGAGATGAGCATCAACGCCGAAGTCAAGAAGCTGATCGATTCTGGGTTTATCCAAGAAGTTCAATATCCTGAATGGATCGCCAACATCGTCCCGGTAATGAAGAAAAATGGGACGGTACGCATATTCGTGGACTTTCGGGATCTCAATAAAGCTTGCCCGAAGGACGATTTCCCAGTACCGGTAATCGACCTGATGATAGATAACACGTCCGGTCATGAGGTTTTCTCTTTCATGGACAGCTCATCAGGGTACAATCAGATAAAAATGCACCCCAAAGACCAGAAGCATACCGCTTTTCGGACCCCTCTGGGAATATTCTGTTACAAGGTGATGCCCTTCGGTCTAAAGAACGCCGGTGCCACCTATCAAAGGGCCATGACGAAGATCTTCGATGACCTCATACATAAAATCGTCGAGTGCTATATCGACGACCTCGTCATGAAAAGCAAATCATACGAGGAACATCTCGAGCATCTGAAGACCGTATTTCAACGCCTTCGGCAATACAACTTGAAGATGAACCCTCTCAAATGCGCGTTCGGGGTGTCCTCAGGAAAATTCCTAGGATTCATTGTCCGGCACCGAGGCATTGAGATAGATCCGTCGAAAATCAAGGCGATCATGGAAATGCCACCACCAAGGACTCTCAAACAATTGCGGTCTCTCCAGGGGAAGCTCGCGTACATCCGGCGATTTATAGCCAACCTTTCAGTCAAATACCGTCCATACAGTCACCTGATGAAGAAGGGAACCCCGTTCGTCTGGGACCAAAAATGCCAAAATGCGCTAGACGAGATCAAGCAATACCTGCAGAACCCACCGGTGCTGGCTGCTCCGGTCAAGGGATAGCCCCTCATTCTTTATACAACCGCCCTCGAAGGTTCCTTAGGCGCATTATGGGTGCAAGAGAACGATCAAGGGAAAGAAAGAGCACTCTAATATTTAAGTCGAGTTCTACTGGGGGCAGAAGGCAACTACTCCCCCATTGAAAAACACTGCCTGGCGTTGGTCTTTGCGATAACCAAGCTCAGGCACTATGCGTTGGCGCATGAAGTCCATCTCATATCGAAGGTGGACCCCCTTAAGTATTTAATGTCGAAGGCCATACTGACTGGTCGACTCGCTAAATGGGCCCTGCCCTTGATGGAGTTCTCGATAACATATCAGCCTCTCAAGGCAGTGAAAGACCAGGCCATCGCCGACTTCCTCGCTGAGCATCTGATACCGGCCGATTCCCCTCTGAATTGCGAACTGCCAGACAAACACGCATTTGATACGATCGACAGTGGTAATATCCGATGGGAGCTTTATTTCGATGGAGCATTTTCCGTGAAGAAGCGCAAACAAAGCACCTCTATAATCAAATCAGGGGTGGGTCTCATCTTCGCAACTCCACAGGGAGGGATAATGCGCTTTGCTTTCTCCTTAATAGAGCCGAAGACGAACAACGAGGCTGAATACGAAGCTTTGATAGCAGGCCTAGAGATCGCCATCGACACGGGAATTGAAAACCTCTTCATATACGGAGATTCCCAACTGGTCGTTAGTCAAGTAAACTGCGACTACCAAACATGCAAGCCAGAGCTGGTGAAGTATGGAGAGAGAATACAGCAACTGCTAACTCAAATCCCTTCCTACACTTTGGAAAACATACCGCGCGCGGAAAATAGTAAAGCGGATGCATTAGCCAAGCTCGCTAAAGAACTGGCTGATGAGAACCTCGATGACGTTAGGATCGTGGTACAAAGCCGTCGAGTACTTGCCCCTGCAGAAATATCTCCGGAATCACCCGAAGAAAGGGGAGCAACTGAGCAGACAGCCCTGCAAATGAATGATCAAGAGAAGGTTGGAGATTGGAGAGAAGTCTTCATAGACTACTTCAAATCCCGTCGAACGCCTGAAGATGCGTCCTCAAGACATCAACTCATGAAACGAGCTATGTCTTTCACCTTCGTCAATGATACTTTGTACAAGAGGTCATTCGATTCTCTGTGCTTGAGATGCCTGGGACCTGACGAAGTGAAAAGAGTCGTTCAGGAAGTTCACGACGGACTCTGCGGTTCTCATCAAGCGGGCCCAAAGACGAAGCTGAAAATCAAACGAATGGGTTATTATTGGCCCACAATGATCCAGGACTGCCTCGAGTATGTGAAGCAATTCCACTCGTGCCAGATCCATGGGGACTTTATCCATCAGCATCCAAATCCTCTACATCCAACGGTGGCTAGTTGGTCGTTCGAAATGTGGGGAACTGACATAATCGGCCCCATCGAACCAGCATCATCCAGGGGACATCATTTCATCCTGGCGACGACTGATTACTTCTCCAAATGGGCAGAAGCAGCACCGTTAAGGGAAGTGAAGACGGAAAATATCCTTCATTTCTTCAAGACGCACGTCATTTATCGGTTTGGAACTCCGCGACGGATCATTTCCGATAACGGGCCAGCCTACAGAAGCCACAAGATTAGTCGCTTCGCGCAGCAACATAACATAGACTGGAGATATTCCTCAGTTTATAATCCGCGGGCTAACGGTCTAGCTGAGGCTTTCAACAAAACCTTGACAAAGATCGTGAAGAAGACGGTGTCCTGAAACAAAAAGGACTGGCACGAGAGACTGCAAGAAGCTCTCTAGGCATATCGAACTACGTTCAAATCGGCCACGAACACAACGCCATACGCGTTGGTATTCGGTATAGAAGCAGTACTCCCCCTCTACGAGTGGCGGTCTACTACGAGCTGACGGACGAAGAAAATGCTCACCTTCGGCTTGAGGAGCTTGATGCCCTTGATGAGACCCGGCTCATAGCGCAACAAAATCTGGAGGCTTACAAAGCAAAGATGACGCGCTCATACGAAAGATTGACCAGGCCGAGGACGTTCCGCCAAGGCGAACTCGTACTAGTGGTCAAAAGACCTATGATCCCCAATCGCGCCAAACGGGGAAAATTCGAGCCAAACTATGAAGGCCCGTACATCATAGACAAGGTCTACCATGGTGGAGCATATTTACTCATGGATATGCACGGTGAAAGACCTTTCAGGCCAGTGAACGGTCGCTTCCTGAAGAAATACTATGCTTAACGGGTCAAGGCCTAGGTCAATGATAGATGACGACGACTATGTCCGCTCGCTATCTTCCTAAGCCCGAACTCTAAGTAGTAACCAGCATCCTTTACAACGGACCGAAACATCCTTAAACTAACGACGGACCGAAACGTCCTTAAACTAACAACGGACCCAAACGTCCTTAAGCTAACGGCGGACCGAAACGTCCTTAAGCTAACGGCGGACCGAAACGTCCTTAAGCTAACAACGGACCGAAATGTCCTTAAACTGACAACGGACCGAAACGTCCTCAAACTAACAATGGACCACTATGTCCTAAAACTGGCTGTTGACCGAGATGTCGATAAACTACGGTGGATCGCAATATCTCAAAGCCGATAAAAAAATAATAAAAACGGTATGTACATAAGCAAAATGGGCACGGATGAAAACCCGAAAGGTCTCCGTGAGTAAAAACAGCAGGTCTACCGGCGAGTGTTTGTGAAAACCCGAAAGGGCGCAACCTCGTTAAAGGGCACTTGCAGGGTCCTCACGACCTTGTAAGGAGAAATCACCCGCGTGAGATCCTTACGACTCATAAGGGAGCAACACACTTAGGAGTCCTCACGATTCCTAGGGAGAAATTACACTTGCGAGATCCTCACGGCTCGTAAGGAGAACTCTCTTATGGGACCCTCATGGCTCATAGGATTTGAAAGTCTTAAGTCACAGAGACCTAAACCTATGTTTAAGCAACCCCCACAACCTTCAATTTATGCCCTACAAGTGGCTCAATACTGATCCTTGTATACAATCCACGGGCGCGAATAAACATTTCCCTAACCAAGTCCCATCCGTGACTAGGGATATGTTCGTATAGCGAACAACCCTTGTAAGTCCTCTCGACTTATAAGGAGAAAACCCTTTTGTAAGATCCTTACGACTTGCAAGAGGACATGCACTTAGGAATTCTCACGATTCCCAAGAAGAAAACACACCTGCAAGATCTTCACGACTTGTGGGGAGAAATACCTTTGTGAGACCCTTACGGCTCATGAAGTCAAAAGTCTTAGTCGACAGGACCCTTAACCCTGTTTACTAAGCCACCTTTGTTCAACATCGATAGAGGCAAATGATGATTCGCTCCTGGCAACATCCCAGCTGCAGCGGTGCTGATGCCGAAATCGGTGTTTAAAATCCAAGCTTGCAGCGAAAAGGCCAGCGAGCCACACATGCATACGAAATAGCCGAAATGATGGGGCAACTTGCAATAAAAAGTAGCAAGTAAAAAATGAATGCATGAAAAATAGCCGAAATGATTGGGCAACTCGCAATAAAAAGCAGCGAGTAAAAATAAAATATATAGCTGAAATGATTGAGCATCGCGAAAAATAGCCGAAATGATTGGGCAATCGCGACCTTCGTGATATAAAGCTGAAATGACAGAGCATCGCGGAAAAAGAAATAAAATAAAAATGAAATTTATGCCCTACAGGTGATATTACATCAATCCCTGTATACAATCCAGGGGTGCAAACAAAGAAGGGATCACACTCCTCCTCACCAGGTTTCATCAAAAGAAGAGGCCAAGTCTCAAAGGGCCACAAGTAGCCTAAAGATCTTCTCAACATTCGTCTCGTTGCGGCAAATACGACCTCGAGCAAAGCGGAACAACGGCGGTTCCCAGTTCCATGACTCGGCGGTGTACAGATCACCGAAAGTCAAATCCCAACTCCGTGAAATGCGGATACAATCAACAAAATTCCTGGTCACGTAGAACACGGATAACGTCACTTTTTGACCCCGTGGAAAACGTCCAGACGGAGCCTGGTCCTCACAGAACACGGCAGTGAACCCGTGGGAAGCATCCAGTGCAAAATTCTTGGTCACGTGGAACGCGGATAACGTCACTCTTTGACCCCGTGGAAAATGTCCAGAGCGGAGCCTAGTCCTCGCCGTGCACGGCAGTGAACCCGTGTGAAGCATCTAGAGCAAAATTCCTGGTTACGTGGAACGCGGATAACGTCACTCTTTGACCCTGTGGAAAACGTCCAGAGCGGATCCTGGTCCTCACAGAGCACGGTAATGAACCCGTGTGAAGCATCCAGAGCGGAGCCTGGTTCTCGCCGAACACGGCAGTGAACCCGTGGGAAGCATCCAGAGCAAAATTCCTGGTCACGTGGAACGTGGATAACGTCACTCTTTGACCCCATAGGAAACGTCCAGAGCGGATCCTGGTCCTCGCAGAGCACGGCAGTGAACCCGTGTAAAGCATCCAGAGCGGAGCCTAGTCCTTGCCGAGTACGGCAGTGAACCCGTGCGAAGCATCTAGTGCAAAATTCCTGGTCACGTTGAACGCGGATAACGTCACTCTTTGACCCCATGGAAAACGTCCAGAGCGGATCCTGGTCCTCGCGGAGCACGGCAGTGAACCCGTGTGAAGCATCCAGAACGGAGCCTAGTCCTCGCCGAACACGGAAGTGAACCCGTGTGAAGCATTTAGTGCAAAATTCCTGGTCACGTGGAATGCAGATAACGTCACTCTTTGACCCCATGGAAAACGTCCAGAGCGGAGCCTAGTCCTCGCCGAACACGGCAGTGAACCCGTGCGAAGCATCTAGTGCAAAATTCCTGGTCACGTGGAACGCAGATAACGTCACTCTTTGACCCCGTGGAAAACGTCCAGAGCGGATCCTGGTCCTCGCCGAGCATGGCAGTGAACCCGTGTGAAGCATCCAGAGCGGAGCCTAGTTCTCGCCGAACACGGCAGTGAACCCGTGTGAAGCATCTAGTGAAAAATTCCTGGTCACGTGGAACGCGGATAACGTCACTCTTTGACCCCGCGGAAAACGTCTAGAGCGGAGCCTGGTCCTCGCCGAACACGGCAGTGAACCCGTGTTAAGCATTCAGAGCAAACATCGGACTGTGGAGTCCTTAAAATCCACGAACTATGATGTCCTTAACCTCGACCGTAATGTCTTAAAACCAACGATCAACCATGATGATTCTAGACTGATTTTACCTTGGTTAAAAGGTACATCTCTTCACTCCTTTGATATTTGGCGTTGTAATTCCTCAACGTCTTCAAAGAGGTGACGGGTTCCAGTAACCACACATTTCGTGGACTGTGGAGTCCTTAAATTCACGGACTATGAGGTCCTTAACCTTGACCGTGATGTCTTAAAACTAACATCGGACTGTGGAGTCCTTAAATCCACGGACTATGAGGTCCTTAACCTTGACCGTGATGTCTTAAAACTAATATCGGACTGTGGAGTCCTTAAATCCATGGACTATGAGGTCCTTAACCTTGACCGTGATGTCTTAAAACTAACACCGGACTGTGGAGTCCTTAAATCCACGGACTATGAGGTCCTTAACCTTGACCGTGATGTCTTAAAAGTAACATCGGACTGTGGAGTCCTTAAATCCACAGACTATGAGGTCCTTAACCTTGACCGTGATGTCTTAAAACTAACATCGGACTGTGGAGTCCTTAAATCCACGGACTATGAGGTCCTTAACCTTGACCGTGATGTCTTAAAACTAACATCGGACTGTGGAGTCCTTAAATCCACGGACTATGAGGTCCTTAACCTTGACCGTGATGTCTTAAAACTAACATTGGACTGTGGAGTCCTTAAATCCATGGACTATGAGGTCCTTAACCTTGACCGTGACGTCTTAAAACTAACATTGGACTGTGGAGTCCTTAAACCCACGGACTATGAGGTCCTTAACCTTGACCGCGATGTCTTTAAACTACGATACCCTGAAAACCATCCCAAACCAAACCCTGACCCCGTGAAATACGGATAAGGGTGACCGCACCCAGCACTTGCGGGTCCTCACGACCTGCAAGGAAGAAAACTCTCTTGTGAGATCCTTACGACTCCCAAGGGAAAACCCGCTTAAGAATCCTCACGATTCTTAAAAAGAACTCACACCTACGGGATCCTCTCGACCTGTAGGGAGAAGAACTCTTTATGAGACCCTCACGGCTCATAAAGCTCAAAAGTCTTAGGAGGCAGATCTTAACCCTGAATCCTAAGCCATCGTTGGCCTGCAAAGAGATCAAGATAGACTATCCGCAGAACACATTCGAGAAAAAGAAACACACCAGTGAAAAGAAAAATATGTCTTCATTCATAAACCTCCCTTCGACAACAATACTCGATCTAAAGCCAGCACAAACCACCCGATATGGGAGATAACAAGGAAAGTTTCTGATCTGTATCCTATCAGGCGTGCATTTGCAACTGTACGAAGGTTTAAAAGGAAATGTTACTCGAGGCACCGATGCGCATGCAACGTAACGATGGTGCTCGCAATTAAAGAAAATTCCCATGAGAAAAATAGGCAGCTCATTTACGCAAGCAAGACACACGTACGACTATCTGACAAACATGAAAATTCAACAGAAAGCATGCAAACCGCCAATGATTAAAGGAGTACATTGATTCAAACATACTACACTAGTGGGAAAAGATCACCAAACAAGGGATCAGAAATACAAGGGTTAACAAAGCAAAACACAAAATTCTCCAGCTCCCTTTCCGCCTTCTCCAGCACGTCAAAACGACGATTTTCGCAAGGAGTCGCTCCACATCGGGTGGAGCCATGCTCATCAGCGAAAGCAGACATGACGGCCCGACGTGCTCTTATCTGACACAGTATATGAACTGAGTGATCCTTCAGAGCTTGAGTGATTAGACAAGCCTCGTGAAAGCACTCAAGCTTGTCCTCCGCCGTGTCAAGGATCGCCAAAGTCATCTCTACCGGATGAGGGTGTATATCGGCAAGCACAGACAGGAGGATCATCCAGAGCCAAATGGAGCCCATGGGAAGAGGAGAGCCCCGACGAGTCAGTAGCTCGTACATCACCGTGTCACATTAAGCGTCGGTGAGAAGGGGATCTGCCAGCCGCGCAGTGAAGCGAGGGATTATCTCCTCAATGGGCACCTCCCATGGTTGATGATGAGCATGGGGACCATTGCAAGCCATGGCGAGTAATCGGATTCTCAGAGATGATCACCTTAAGGTATAAATGGGTATCTCTGTAAGGAAAAGAGGTAAGGCATGGGTTCAGGTTATAAAGAGGAGCATTTAATGCTATGCACAAAAAATGTTGTGCATGGTGGGACTATTCTTAAAGCCCGGAAAGAAGGGGAGAGCGTTGGAAATGAAATCCAACGACGCATTGGAATCAGATCAGGGAAATGAAACGTCCCCATCAAGCAGATCCCAGCATGCGCAACACGTGAGCACTAGCTTTTGATTGGAAGATAAAGCGGCGCTGCACAGACACAACAGAAAACCAAGCTCTGAGAACGAGAATCAAATTCTTAAAGGAAAGGTTTGAAAAGAAGAGGATGAAAAAGTGAAGGCGCTTCTGAAAGGAAAATTCATCTACCCTACTCACAAAGCAGATCCGACGATCACAAAAGTGACAGCGTTGCACTCACGTGCAGACACGTGAGAACAACGCTGTGGGGGCATTTGTTCCCTGATTTAAAATCAGGAAAAAGCTTCAGAAGAAGCACCACGTGCTAGCACGTGACCAGCGGTCACGTGTTGGCACGTGACGTTTAAAGCAGCGGCACAAAGCAAATTCATCCCCAGATTAAAAGTCAGGAAGAAGCTTCAGAAGAGGAATCACGTGCTCACACGTGACCAGTGGTCACGTGTTGGCATGTGATGGTTAAGCAGCGGCCAGAGAACAGAGCGCAGAAGAAGAGAAGCCCATTCCAGGGGTCATGTGGCCATACGTGACCAGGGGTCACGTAGCCACACGTGACCGGCTTCAAAAGCCTTATTCTTTGGCAGAATTAAATTCTGAGGAAAGATCATTCAAATCTTTCCAAAATGGAGAAGAATTATCTGAAACCGTTGGATCAAGAATCTAAAGGTGATTAAACATCACCAATTTATGGAAAAATCTTAGACTTGGAAAGATTTCCCCCTAAATCTAATCGAAATAACAAAGAGATATCTTTGGATTTAAAATCCAATGGTGAATAAAATTCACCTAACAATCTAAAGGCCCAGGTTAATGATGAAGATAAATCAAATCTCTCAATGAACAAATCAAATCTTTCAATGAGAGATTTACCAAACAGATTGATTTTTTTCCTTCTCCTATAAATAGAAGCCAAGAAAAGAAGAGAAGGGACCTTTGGACCTTTTCTTTTGATACACAGAGAGAGGGATATAGAGCCTTTGATTCTCTGCAAAAGGAAAACCTTAGGTAAGAAAAGAAAAAGGAGGCTTCAAAAAAGAATTTAATTCTCAAAAGACTTTAACTCTCATATAAAGAAAAGAACTTAGTTCTTTCTCTGGTGGAGGATCTGCAAAGTGCACATCTCCCCATGAATTGAGAATTTAAATCTCATTGGGTTGAGATCCTGCTATGCAGATCTAAAACACAGAGGAGGAACTGAGTTTTGAGAATTTAATTCTCACAAAATGATAGGAATTCAATTCCTTTGAGATAAAATTAGGGTTTAACCCTATGTTATAGGAATTTAATCCCTTCAAAATGAACAGAACTAGGGTTTAACCCTAATTGAGAACATAATTCTCTCAAACTCACAGGAATTTAATTCCCTTAAGAAAAGAAATTAGGGTTTAACCGTATTTAAGAATATAATCCTTCAGAAGAAAACAGGAATTTAATTCCTCTAAAGATTATTGTTAGGGTTTAACCCTATGAAGAAATTAATTCTTAAAAGATGAACAGATCTTTAAAACATGCAAAGAACCAGAGTCACGTGCTACCACGTGACCTCTGCAAAGACCCATAGAAAAGAACTTTGAAGCAACACCTCACGTGTTACCACGTGACTCCTGCGAAGATCTATAAAAGAGAACTTTGAGGCAATGCCTCACGTGCCCCACGTGATCTCTAAAGCATACAGAGAAAAAGGCAAAAGAAACAGAAAAGAGCTCTAGGGCGCTCTCACATGTCAACACGTGACCCCTAATGAACATTCTAACAGATCAAAGCGTGAGCCCCCATCACGTGCCCACACGTGATGGCTTTCAGAATCAAAAGTGTTAAATACTTATCTGTAGAACAAAATAAAGGGAAGCATGGCGCTCTCACGTACTACCACGCGACCCCTTGGCTGAAGCTCTAACAGATAAACGCTTAAATTCCCATCACGTGATAACACGTGATACTTCAAAGTATTCAAGACTTTTAACTGAATAAAATAAGGGGAATCAGGGCGCTCTCACGTGTCCGCACGTGACCCCTCTCTCCTTAGTGTTTAACGCTAGTATGGAGATTTTGTCCCCAGTGTTTAACACTGATTTTCTTAGTGTTTAACACTAATTTGAAAAATCTTATTCCCAGTGTTCAACACTGCTTATCTTTTAGTGTTTAACACTAACTTGTTAATCTTATTCCTAGTGTTCAACACTGTTGGTCTCTAGTGTTTAACACTAGCTTTAGCCCAATTAGCTAAGTTTCCAGAGGCAAAGCCTCTCCTTCAATGAACCAACAGAGGGCCAATATCCCAATCATGATTGGACTTAGCCCAAGCTAGCCATAAGTCCTCAATTCAAACTTAACTGGGCCAATGGGCTCATAATATAATAATTGATCTTAGTATCCAAATTGGACTACAGATCACTTAATCTACTTCGGTTTAAGGGTACATCTCTTCACTCCTTTGATACTTGGCGTTGTAATTCCTGAACGTCTTCAAAGAGGTGGCGGGTCCCGATGACCACACATCGATACAGACTGTGGGGTCCTTAAACTCATGGACTATGAGGTCCTTAACCTTGACCGTAATGTCTTAAAACTAAACGCCGGACTGTGGGGTCCTTAAACCCACGGACTACGAGGTCCTTAACCTTGACCGGAATGTCTTAAAACTAACAACGGACTATGACGTCCTTAACCTTGACCGTGATGTCTTAAAACTAACATCGGACTGTGGAGTCCTTAAATCCACGGACTACGACGTCCTTAACCTCGATCGCAACGTCATAAAACTAACATTGGACCGCAATGTCCTTAAACTACCTATTGACCGCAATGTCACTAAACTAAACAACATGGCTCCCCTAATCGCTCTCTTGTCGGATCTAAACGATCCCGTTAAGTTGATCTTAGTCTAAAACTAGGCTAATGTATCCTTAACAAACGTTTAAGTCGATCTTAGTCTCAAACGAGGCTAACGTATCCTTAAACACAACCCCCAAACCCAAATATAAGATAATACGGATTTGGACTAGTCCACGCCCTATGGGCGACGACATAACTCAGTTTCCGTATACAATCCACGGGCAACCGAACACGAATCAAACACACACGACACGAAGTGATCATCTGGAGAAGGAGAAAGTTGTTACCGCAATGAGATAGCGTAATTAACTGCAGGGGCTTGCACCTGCAGGGAAGAGCGTCTCCACAATCAAAAACCTCTCAAGCGAGGGGGAATCTGACGAAGTCTACTGCATCAGACGCATCCGTTTAAACCTTCGATACACGGTGTCATAAATCAACTTGGCATCTTCGGAGAGGTAGACAGATAGCACCAATTAGCATCTGCCCCGAATCTCAGGCGAGACAGTCCACATCCGCCATTCGGAGGGGAACACTAGCAAACTGCTAAAATGATAGAATGGCTATACCAATCGATCCGTGTCCTTAGGTCTTTAGCCACCATACCTAGCTCCTCACGGTATCTCCGATCTCGCTCGATCTTCGGTCTCCTCGTCGAAAAGGGCACCACTTCAAGAAGTCTTTTTACGGGCTTCCGCTTCAAACCGAAGCAACTCGAACATGAAGTTTGCTAGCCGACATGTCCAAGGTGAAGTAGAGAATGTGTATGATAACTTTATCTCAAGCATCCATTGATTCTCAACACATGAGATGGTATGGATGGAGGTTGAAGATTAAGACATGGTGGAAGGTGTGAGCTAGAGAAGAAGATGAAGAAGAGCTCCTTTTGTTATTGTGTTGGAATGAAAAATAAGAGTGCTAGAATGAAATCTCAAGACCGACCCCAAGCCTAATGGCTGCCCTCTCTCTCCTTATATTATTTCAACACAATAATCTATCAAAAAATTTGACATTGCACATAAAATAAGACCATGAGTCATCACTTATGCTCATGCCTCTTTTAATGCCCTTCATCATGATTTCCACTCACAATTTCCACCACTAAACATTTAAACCAAAATGTTTAATCCAAAAAGAGAATGGAAACATCTAAAGTAAGCTCATGACGGATCATACGGATACCCCTCATCTGTATATACATACCTGCATCCGCATTCCATCTGAATGCGAATGCAATGAGACTAAAGTAATCCAGAGGCCATTATTGTATGATATAGTGGATGCTTGGACGTATATATGGATGACTTTCTTGCTCGACATGACAGTATGCAATCTGGTTTCCTTTATCTTAACATGTTCACTGGTATTATCATACCGTCTCTCATATAAATGTTGATGAAGCCCTTAGGTTGTTGGCTTGACTACCAGGACTATGATGCGGATCATACTACAGGGACCTGGGTAGTCTACAGGCACATCCTTCAATTGTTCCTAGTCAAGGGTATAATTGAAGCTGAATTACAGATATGAGATCCTGATCCGGTATCCAATACCCAGGATGTAGAGTTTATTGATAGACAGTTTTCAATAACATACACACCTGAAGCTGAAGCTGCAACTCGCTTCAAATCCTGTGTTCTGGCTTTCCAAGCCTTGCAATCCTGTTTCCAGTGACCACTTTTGTGACAATAGAAGCATTCTTCCTTCCCCACCATCTTCCCCGCTACTTTTGTTGCTTTACCCTTTCCCTTCGTATCCACTTTACCGACACCGCCTCTTGGTTTGGTGGGGGCTTTCTTCTTCTTGCCCTTGGCTTTCGCCCTGGACCTAGAAGAGGAAGATCCTCCTACAAACAAAGTGGATGTCTCCCTACCCTTCTGTAGGGTGCCCTCAGCAGTCCTCAACATGTTCAGAAGTTCGGCAAGTTCAACCTCCTTTCCTTGCATGTTGAAGTTAAGAATGAACTGGGCGTAAGTGGAAGGAAGGGACTGGAGAATTAAATCGGTATAGAGTTCATTCTCCAACGTGGTCCCAAGGTCCGCGAGCTCCTCTATGTAGCCGATCATCTTAAGCACGTGGTCCGCTACCGATGATCCGACGGCCAACCTTGCCGAAAAAAGCTTCTTCGACACTTCGTATCTAGCGATACGAGACTGCTCTCCATACAGTTCTTTTGTATGGAGAAATATGGACTCTAGGTCCATATTCTCGTGCCTCCTCTGATGTTCGTTGTCCATCGAGGCTAGTACGAGGCATCTGGCCCTCGCGCAATCTATGTCCCATGTCTTACGGATTTCTACATCCGCGACGCTGGAGGTGGGACCTGGGACAGGGGGAGCTTTGGTGGTAAGTATATACCCCAGCTTGTCATAAGTGATAGCCATCTTGACATTCCTGAGCCAATCTTTGTAGTTTGGCCCTGTCAATATATTTTTATCTAACAGTAACTTAAGTCCGGTCATGTTGAATGATCGCTGCAATTAGGAGAGAGAAAAGAAACACTTTAGCATGATGCTCTTGCAAGTTTAGAGTGGTTTTTAGTTTATCTAAACTGGATGGCTCCCACTGTTTCTCGAATCCCTTCTCAAACCATAAAGAAAAGGATTAGCCGGGATCATTCTCACCGTACAATACTTGCTTAACCGTTCAGCCAGGCCAGTGTCGGTACTTCGAGGGAGGTTTTCCAACGCTTTCGCGAAGTTCCTTAATTAAGTAACCTCTTTTCCCTGTGGGCGTAGCCCCGCTAACACCTTTCTAGGCACCTACTAGGTTTATAGCATTGATCGTTAAGTGAGAGTTTTCCCGAGGAGTAGCATATACTCACAGTAGGATCGGGATCCAAATATCATCGCGTGATAAAACCGAAGGAATCCTACCAGAATTATCACACTCCAAATGGTATGCAACGCTAGCAAGTTTCAGTACTTATGAAACTCCCGATGTGGATTTTTGCCCCATGCTCTTATGACCTTGACTTTGGCCAAAATATCATAAGTCACATGTCAAGTTCTACCCGTCATTCTCCTGGTTAATTTGGACCCACCCGTACCTACCCTTGACTTTGGCCAAAATGGCAGCACGACTGTCCCAAATCAACGCATCTATCTATGCTGCACATGAATGCCCAAACGCTACCAATCACTATGCCTTGACTTTGGCCAAAATACACAGCCTGAATACTTTTGACCATTCATGTGGAATGACGGAGGGCTACGAATGGTTTTGGCGAAACCGTGAACGTAGTGAACTTGATATAATCGATGGAACGAGATAGCTTTTAAAAGGAGTGGTTCAAGCTCCGCGTTTAAAAGTTTAGTTTTGAAAAGAACCGAGTGGTTTTCAAAGTGTTCCAATCGACTTTTACTTGGTTTATTTCTTGCATTAGTTCTTTTAATGCGTCCCATCAATTAATCCTACCATTGCAGAAAACAACCAAAATATGACGTACGCTTATGCCATTCGCATTCGCCACGGGGCCCCGTCATCACCCGTTAGGTTACTTAACTAACGACAGAGCGGGGGCTGGGCTAGCGCGGCTGTAAAACATAAGCAACGCCTAAATAGTTATTATATATAAATATATAGCAATGATAGACATTACAGATCACAGATGAATACATTGGATATACTAGGAATCCACAATGCGTTCGAGCCTGCAACGTAAAGCGGATTACACGGTCGCGGTGAATAGCCAATACCCCACCCAAGACCTCTACGGGTGCGGCAAACTACCCGCCAAGCACCCGAAGTGAAGCAACCTCCCTCACCACCGTGAGTAGGCCACTCGGCGCTTCGAGATACCCGGTAGTTTGTGCACCCCCTCCTTGGGTCTATCCTAGGAGCAAAAACAGTAAAAAGAATTATACAATGACGGCTACAACCCCGACCCGGTTGTGCGGCCATACAAATAATATTATTACATCAATTTACATGTTACAAATGAATGAAAGAAAAAAAATAACGCTCATCTCACATCCACCCCGGCCATTCACCCGCGACAATCCAATCCATTCATATCCACAAACCAATAACAATCACAGATCACAGAGATGTATAACCCCGACTAATCGACTTATAGCGATTAGCCGACGTTCAATACATGCAAGCATCACAGATATAACCGATGTAGTTAAAGTGTTGTGAAGTTCCGGAAAAATACGGATTTATAGGCCCCCAAAAGTAAATTTTAGTTCTAGAAAATCTGGGCACATATAACATATCCTAAAAATCCCAAAATCAAAACAGAAACACTCTGCACAAAAATCGAAGCAGAGAGGGGACCAGACGGCCGCGCTTCCGCGGCAGGAGCTTCCTCCTGCCGCGGATCCGCGCTCCTCTGATCGCCTCTCTGGTTCGTATTTGGTGGTTTTCTATACAAAAGCCTGAGATAATTTTTGGTGTATAACAAATGTCATTTTGACCAGAAAAAAATTAACAGAAACTAGGGTTTTGCAAAGTTTGGTTTTTGGATTTTCCGGTTTCGAAACTTCGTTACACTTCACTACCTAGCTAGTTTTAGTTTAGTTAGGCTCTGATACCACTGTAAGTCCACGTTGCCCACCCCGGTGCTTACGGGGAGGCGGAAAACATAATAAAAAACGGATTTTTATAAACTTAGGCAACATGGACCATGCTTGTGAGGATCTTTTGTAACATTTAGGAAAAACATAGAAATAAATAAATTTAATTAAAATAAGAATAAGCTGATAAATCACAAAATGGTTAAAAGCTAATATGTCAATCTTCATAAGATATGTGTAATACAAATTAAATTAGAAATTTAGAATGTAATATTAATAAGTTATAAGGGTTTTAAAGAAAATTTTAGCTTCATTTTAATAAAAGTTATGTTTTATAATAAGTTAATTGTGAAGGGTTAAATTGTAAAGTTAAGTTTTATGCAAATTGAGTTTTGTCAAGGGTTTAAGTGGAAAAGGAATATCATTTCAGTTCTGAAGTTAAATTCAAATAAATCAAAAGAAAATTGAAGATAATGCTTAAACACCTCATGCTTCAAACAACCCCTTCTTTACACCTCCTTCTTGCATGAAACACACACACTCCTTCACTTGACACCTCCACCTTGCATTATCCCTTCCTTCTCACATACAAATAGCTCATTTCAGTTTAAAATACAGAATCAAACTGAATTGAATTAAAGAAAAAGAAAAGTAAAAGAGAAAGAAGGAAGAACAAAAAGAAGAAGAAGAAAGGGGTTTGTACATGGAGGTTGTTCATCCATCAAGTTAGAAGGAGATTGGTTGATCAAGAAGGGTTATTCCTACAACTAATAGGAAGGTAAAATTCTAAATCACAGTAGGTAATTAAGTTCTGTAGCTTAATTAGTTAAAGTTTAGTATATCACATAATATCGTATTCTAGGTGAAAATAGAGTCTGCCAGAATCTGCTATAATCTGGAACCTAATTAAATAAATTCAACAGAGTAGAAATGATGTAGGAATTAAATAGAACACACCACAAGAATACGGAGGTGGGGCGCCGGTTTTGGGCCGGCGACATGAGGAGTTTGGCCGGCGTCGCCGGCCATGGTGAGAGCTTTGGGGTTTTGGTTTTTGGGGGTATCTTCAGTATACAATTTGGGGTAGTTTGGTGCTGTTGATTTAATTTAGTTTCACTGTAACTGAAATCTGGAATGATATATCGGAAATTGAATCGTAAAACACTAAATGCGACACGATGAAATCAAGTCGCGTTTTAGTTTCTGAAACTGTGCAGATTTAAGTTAAAATCCAGCAAAACTAAGTGTTTGATAGCTTGATAAGATCAGTTAGTATATAACTTATGGGGGTTAGCGTGTTTCTATTTCCGTTATGTCGGAAATACAGTTTTTGCTTATATACGATATATTGGTATATTTAGACGCGGATACGAAGAATACGGAAGCCGCGAGGAAAGGGAAAGGATTAGCAATTCCGGAGTAGATCGACTTTCCGGTGAGTAGACTAAACATCTACCGGGGAATTTAGTAGAGATGGCGTGTTTCGCCCATGGTTTTACATTAATACGATATTCATATCATCATGTTAAATAATTAGAATATCATTCATTTCATTACTTATATGTTGCTTAGTTGTTAGAACACTTCACAAGTATCGACGAGTCATGCCACGTGCACATCTTATATGCTACACACACCTCGTCGATATTGCCATGTCACATACACTTAAATATCATACTTATTAACATGGATTACATTGTTTTACAAATGTTAAATATATTGGTAGAATTCCTTATTTACATTTTGTCGCTTTATGCGTATTTCAATGTTGGATATGAGATAAATACAGAATTGAGGATTTATGATTTTGAGTTTTAAATACTATTACATAAATCCCGTTTTCATGATTGATGTGACATGTCCACCCTGAGTTGATTTCTGTTTTTGGTTTTATTCCGGACCGAGTGGGGGAGATATACGGTCGCGGATTTACGTTATCCATACTGAGTGGGGGAGCTATACAGTTGGATACAGGGTGGACCCGGTCGAGACCGAGGGGCAAGATAGCCGTATTGAGACGGGTGAGCCTAGCGAGGTTACTCGATTCCGGATATTGGTTTTAGAAATATGCGGCGTGCATCTAGAGGATGACGACCGATATTATGGGTATAGGATCATTCGGGGAATGATGCCTATCAGAAATGGAAGTTTTGTGTCGTTGATGGACACCGAGAGATGATTTATATTGAGTTATGATTTCAGAAGTATGATGTGATTTATTGTTGGATTTCACATATACTCATATATCATATTGATTCATGTTCATTATCATGATTACCATATTTACTTTATTCGCCGTTATATGTTAGTTGTATTCACTGAGTTGGCAACTCATCCCCGTTGTGCCACAGTTCCTTGCAGGGATAGAGTGGACGGGTAGTTGCGAGGCAGGATCACTTTTGCTGTGGTTTCCATCTTTTGATCGGTAGGTTACATGTGTAGTAACCTCCTTTTTGGTTTTTGTACTTTTGTATCTAGAAAAGACTCCATCAGACTTGTATTTTGACTTAGAAAGGAGAGATGGTTTATATATGTACAGTTGAAAAATGTGGATCAGTATTATAGTCTTTTCTTTATGAGATTCAGTGATGTTCATTATATGCGTATTCATATTCTTATTGATATTGTTGATTCCAACTAGGAATACAACCACACTTAACCTTTATTACTTGTTTAATGAATAAACTTAATAACTTGAGATTTCTACTTTAAAAACTAAATTTTTATAAATAATTCCGAAATAAGGTATTTTGATCTTGGTTTTTGGCTTACTTGGACTTGTGCATATCTTTAGATATGATACAAATCTAAGTGCCTGTCACATCCAAACTTGGGTCGTGACATCTTTGCTAAACGAAAACTAGCTAAAGCAAACTAACAACTAGCTAAGTTGTAGAAAGGTTATACCTTGAGCTCGAAGTCCTTCTCTCCTTGCTCGTCGGAATGGTAGAAAGGCCTCACCTTGCTTGTCTTCTTCCGTCAAAGAAGGATCCACCCGAAAGCCTCGACCTTTAGCTTCAACTCCAAGCTAGGAGTAACTAGAGTGCAAGAAATGCTAAGACTTGAACCCTAGAAGAGAGTAGAGAAGATCAAGTGAAGGTTTTTCTCAAGTTTTTTGTTTCTCAACACATGAGAGGGAGAGAGCTTGAGGGAGAGGATGAGCAAGAGAGAGAAATGATATGAGAGAATGAATTATTAATGAGCCATTCTCACTAATATGTGTGTAATATTTTAATTAATTAATTAGCTAGAAAATTGTCATGGTTTAATCAAGAGGTGACCATTATCATTTCAATATTAATGCAAATTGCAAGGATCAAAGAGCATCTTCCAAATGAAATGATCATGGTCAAATTGTCAACTTGGTCAACAAGTCAATGAAGTCAAAAGGTCAACAACAACAACCATGCACAATAATTAAGCTAATTATCAATTAACAATAATACACACAAAAGCAATAGGGTTAATAAAATGACAATAGTCAATAACCCTAAACAAGGTCCTCTCCCTCAATCTCAAGCAACTGTGCATACGCACCCGCATTCGTGATCCGAGGAACACGAACACAATGAGAAAAACCAATCTCAAACCATACACTAGGATCCGGCTTAAACCAAAGCCCGCTAGTATAAACTGTCCGGACAGCAAACGTGCATAAGTGCGCGAATGTGAACGAACCCTGTCGCAAAACCATGCGACCTCTACTCATTTTGCCTAAAGGCGAATAGCTCTCTGTGTGGGACTCTAAAGACTCGACACTACGCTGGCAGTGGGTTTAACCACAGACCGCAAGCGGCACTAGCTGTACGTAACGGTCCCCAGGTAGATGTCGATAAGAAGACTGACGAGGTGAACCGCATCTGCACTCCTACTGAGCCTGTATGTGACAGTCTCCGTACAGTCCGGTCTGTTCGTCTGATACATCGCATGGCGGGCCTAGGGGGGCGGTGAACGTCAGTCCCCTAATAGCGGTACAAGTCGTGTCGGAGTGTAGCCCAGAACACCATGAGATAACACTGGAAACCTACCAGTATACCTCGCTTGCCCTGGCCAGGGACTACTCATGTAATGGCTCTCCTGGACACAGCGCGATGTCAACCCCCAATACCGGGAGAGATGAATCCTGTCTAACCGTCACTGCCTCCAAGTGCTTCGGGACTGTACCCAAAAACTACCTGTTTGCACGACTCCTTTGAGCCGTGGTAGGGTAGTAATCAAAGTGCAGTGGGAACACACTCGAGGCGAAGTGACAGTGTCAAGTCAGCGGACTAAGCTGTACTCATGTCACCTCGGAACTGATAACTGACGATAGGTATATTACCAACCAACAGTTCCCGACGAGTCCTGTCAGTGTACTCGTAAACTAACGAGCACCCGCATACTATCTCAAGTACGACGTACTAACGGCTGTGGGACAGACCGTCTCCCACACTGGGATGAGAAGCGCATACGCTAGTCTACTCCGGAGTATCGATGCCCTGTCTCGATAGTCCAACGACCAGGGACCTGTATAAGGATGTGCTTATAGATTACCAAGCTCCCACGAGTGCGAGCGCCATCATAACGCTGGTAATCAAGCAAGGATCCTAAGGGCTCTACTAATATGTATACCAGCAATATGCTAAAAGAAACACATGCACATATTAAAGCAGAGACAAACCAAGTAGCATACTACCATTTCGAGCAAGATTGTATATACAACTGTGAATATCCCAAGCTTCCATTAAGTAATATACAAACTAGTATGATACAGTAATGGCCTCTAGGGCATATACACTAACAATCTCCCACTTGCACTAAGGCCATGTACTGGCGTATCGAAGACCTATCATCTCGATCAGCCGCTCGAACTGAGTCTGGGGCAAGGCCTTGGTGAATGGATCTGCTGTGTTATCCTCTGATGCAACTCTCCGGACCTCGATCTCCTGGCGATCCACAATCTCCCTGATCAGGTGATACCGCCTTAAGATGTGTCTGGATTTCTGATGGGACCTGGGTTCCTTCGCTAAAGCTATAGCCCCGTTGTTGTCTCAATACAGAGGTATTGGGTCAACAATGGACGGAACCACCTGAATTTCTTTCAAGAACTTCCTCATCCAGACAGCTTCTTTTGCGGCATCAGATGCAGCGATGTATTCCGCTTCCATAGTCGAGTCAGCAACGGTTTCCTGTTTGGAGCTCTTCCAACACACCGCCCCTCCATTGAGGGTAAAGACAAAACCCGACATGGACTTGGAATCATCCTTGTCACTCTGGAAGCTGGAGTCAGCAAAGGCCTCAATCTGCAGGTCTTTTCCGCCATACACCAAGAACATCTCCTTAGTCCTTCTCAGGTACTTGAGAATGTTCTTTACTGCTATCCAATGTTTCTCCCCAGGGTTTGACTGATACCTGCTTACCACACTCAGTGCATAAGCCACATCCGGTCTGGTACACAACATCGCATACATTATAGAGCCTACCGCAGAAGCGTAGGGTATAATAGACATGCGATCCCTCTCCAAATCAGTCTTGGGAGACATCTCTTTGGAGAGGGTGATCCCGTGACAAGCCGGTAGATTACCGCGCTTGGAATCTTCCATACTGAATCTCTTCAGTATGGTGTCGATGTACCTGGACTGTGAGAGTCCTAATATCCTCTTGGATCTGTCACGGTAGATCCGGATACCCAGAATGTATGAGGAATCACCTAGGTCTTTCATGGAGAACCTGTGTGACAAGAACCCCTTGACAGATTGTAGCATAGGAATGTCATTTCCTATTAAGAGAATGTCATCCACGTATAAAACGAGGAATACTACAGTTCTCGCTACAAATCTACAATAGATGCATGGTTCATCTGGATTTTTGATAAAGCCAAATTCTTTGACCGTCTCATCAAAATAGATGTTCCAACTCCGCGATGCCTGCTTTAGTCCATAGATGGACTTGAGCAACTTGCACACCTTTCCGCTGCTCCCACCCTGAATGAAACCCTCTGGCTGGTCTATATAGACACACTCCTCTAAATGACCATTTAGAAAAGCTGTCTTTACGTCCATCTGCCAAATCTCATAATCGTGGAAAGCAGCGATGGCAAGAAGGATCCGAATGGATTTCAGCATAGCTACTGGAGAAAAGGTTTCGTCATAGTCCAAACCAGGTCGCTGACGAAAACCCTTTGCTACCAGTCTAGCTTTATAGGTCTCAACCTGTCCATCTACACCAATCTTCCTTTTGAAGATCCACTTGCATCCTATGGGTTTTACCCCGTCTGGAGCAACGTCCAACGTCCATACTTTGTTGGTGTACATGGACTCCATCTCGGTCCGCATTGCATCCAGCCATTTTACCGAGTCGACGCTCTGAATGGCTTGCTGGAAGCTAGTAGGCTCATCACAATCTATGATGCAGTCCTCTCTATCCCCGTCAATGAGAAAACCGTAGTACCTCTCGGGCGGATGAGACTGCCTACTACTCCTGCGGAGTGGCGTAGGAATGTCCTGATCTTTCGAACCCTCTGGTTCTACCAAGCTTTCAGTAATAGCTTGCGGTTCTGGAATTTCTTCCAGTTCTATCGCGCTCCCACTTAATTCTTTTTCTATGAACTGATGTTCTAGAAAGTGGGCATGACGAGAAACAAGGACTTTTTGTTCCTCTTCGCAATAGAAGTAATATCCCTTGGAGTTCTTCGGATATCCCACAAACTTGCACTGTACTGAGCGTGCCTCGAGCTTGTCCGCATGCTGCTTTTTTACAAAAACTGGACATCCCCATGTCTTAATGTGATTAAGATAGGGTCTCTTCCCACACCACATTTTATATGGTGTAGTAGGCACAGTCTTAGTTGGAACTCGGTTCAAAAGGTATGCTGCTGATTCTAGCGCATATCCCCAGAACGATCGCGGTAACTCAGCGTTACTCATCATGGACCGTACCATATCCAATAGGGTCCGGTTCCGTCTCTCCGATACACCGTTATGTTGTGGAGTGTATGGAGGAGTAAGCTGAGAGAGAATTCCATTCTCTTTTAAGTAGTTCAGGAATTCGGCACTTAAGTATTCTCCACCTCGATCCGATCTTAGAATCTTGATACTTTTGCCGGTTTGTTTTTCTACTTCATTCTTATATTCCTGGAATTTTTCAAAAGCCTCGGATTTATGTTTCATTAAGAAGACATAACTGTACCTTGAAAAATCATCCGTAAAGGTAATGAAGTAAGAATAACCGCTTCGCGCATGTGTAGACATTGGACCGCACACGTCGCTGTGTACGAGTCCCAAGAGCTCGCTCGCTCTTTCTCCGTGTCCAGAAAACGGAGCCTTTGTCATCTTTCCTTTGAGACAGGATTGACAAGTTGCATACGATTGATATTCGAACGGATCCAAATATCCTTCAGTATGTAACTTAGTCAATCTTCTCTCATTGATGTGACCCAGTCTACAATGCCATAAGAAAGTTTTATTAATTTCTGGAGACTTTCTTTTGTGTGTATTCTGGATATTGAAAACCTGTGGTTGGTTTAAAATGTATATACCGTTGTTCAATGTACCTGACCCAATCAAAACTTGATTAAGGTGAATGTTCACTACATTACTTACAAATGCAAATTCAGAACCTTCTTTAGATAATAAAGATACAGAAATGATATTACAGGTTGTATTTGGTACATAATAACAACTACGCAAAACCAAAAAGTGTCCATCTGATAATCCTAGGTGATAGTCCCCCACGGCCTCAGCATCCATGCTAGCACCGTTCGCAACTCTGAGGGTCATGTCACCTGCCTTCAAAACTCCACGCTTTCTCAACGCCTGCAAAGAATTACAGATATGAGATCCTGATCCGGTATCCAATACCCAGGATGTAAAGTTTATTGATAGACAGTTTTCAATAACATACACACCTGAAGCTGAAGCTGCAACTCGCTTCAAATCCTGTGTTCTGGCTTTCCAAGCCTTGCAATCCTGTTTCCAGTGACCACTTTTGTGACAATAGAAGCATTCTTCCTTCCCCACCATCTTCCCCGCTACTTTTGTTGCTTTACCCTTTTCCTTCGTATCCACTTTACCGACACCGCCTCTTGGTTTGGCGGGGGCTTTCTTCTTCTTGCCCTTGGCTTTCGCCCTGGACCTAGAAGAGGAAGATCCTCCTATAAACAAAGTGGATGTCTCCCTACCCTTCTGTAGGGTGCCCTCAGCAGTCCTCAACATGTTCAGAAGTTCCGCAAGTTCAACCTCCTTTCCTTGCATGTTGAAGTTAAGAATGAACTGGGCGTAAGTGGAAGGAAGGGACTGGAGAATTAAATCGGTATAGAGTTCATTCTCCAACGTGGTCCCAAGGTCCGCGAGCTCCTCTATGTAGCCGATCATCTTAAGCACGTGGTCAGCTACCGATGATCCGACGGCCAACCTTGCCGAAAAAAGCTTCTTCGACACTTCGTATCTAGCGATACGAGACTGCTCTCCATACAGTTCTTTTGTATGGAGAAATATAGACTCTAGGTCCATATTCTCGTGCCTCCTCTGATGTTCGTTGTCCATCGAGGCTAGTACGAGGCATCTGGCCCTCGCGCAATCTATCTCCCATGTCTTACGGATTTCTACATCCGCGACGCTGGAGGTGGGACCTGGGACAGGAGGAGCTTTGGTGGTAAGTATATACCCCAGCTTGTCATAAGTGATAGCCATCTTGACATTCCTGAGCCAATCTTTGTAGTTTGGCCCTGTCAATATATTTTTATCTAACAGTAACTTAAGTCCGGTCATGTTGAATGGTCGCTGCAATTAGGAGAGAGAAAAGAAACACTTTAGCATGATGCTCTTGCAAGTTTAGAGTGGTTTTTAGTTTATCTAAACTGGATGGCTCCCACTGTTTCTCGAATCCCTTCTCAAACCATAAAGAAAAGGATTAGCCGGGATCATTCTCACCGTACAATACTTGCTTAACCGTTCAGCCAGGCCAGTGTCGGTACTTCGAGGGAGGTTTTCCAACGCTTTCGCGAAGTTCCTTAATTAAGTAACCTCTTTTCCCTGTGGGCGTAGCCCCGCTAACACCTTTCTAGGCACCTACTAGGTTTATAGCATTGATCGTTAAGTGAGAGTTTTCCCGAGGAGTAGCATATACTCACAGTAGGATCGGGATCCAAATATCATCGCGTGATAAAACCGAAGGAATCCTACCAGAATTATTACACTCCAAATGGTATGCAACGCTAGCAAGTTTCAGTACTTATGAAACCCCCGATGTGGATTTTTGCCCCATGCTCTTATGACCTTGACTTTGGCCAAAATATCATAAGTCACATGTCAAGTTCTACCCGTCATTCTCCTGGTTAATTTGGACCCACCCGTACCTACCCTTGACTTTGGCCAAAATGGCAGCACGACTGTCCCAAATCAACGCATCTATCTATGCTGCACATGAATGCCCAAACGCTACCAATCACTATGCCTTGACTTTGGCCAAAATACACAGCCTGAATACTTTTGACCATTCATGTGGAATGACGGAGGGCTACGAATGGTTTTGGCGAAACCGTGAACGTAGTGAACTTGATATAATCGATGGAACGAGATAGCTTTTAAAAGGAGTGGTTCAAGCTCCGCGTTTAAAAGTTTAGTTTTGAAAAGAACCGAGTGGTTTTCAAAGTGTTCCAATCGACTTTTACTTGGTTTATTTCTTGCATTAGTTCTTTTAATGCGTCCCATCAATTAATCCTACCATTGCAGAAAACAACCAAAATATGACGTACGCTTATACCATTCGCATTCGCCACGGGGCCCCGTCATCACCCGTTAGGTTACTTAACTAACGACAGAGCGGGGGCTGGGCTAGCGCGGCTGTAAAACATAAGCAACGCATAAATAGTTATTATATATAAATATATAGCAATGATAGACATTACAGATCACAGATGAATACATTGGATATACTAGGAATCCGCAATGCGTTCGAGCCTGCAACGTAAAGCGGATTACACGGTCGCGGTGAATAGCCAATACCCCACCCAAGACCCCTACGGGTGCGGCAAACTACCCGCCAAGCACCCGAAGCGAAGCAACCTCCCTCACCACCGTGAGTAGGCCACTCGGCGCTTCGAGATACCCGGTAGTTTGTGCACCCCCTCCTTGGGTCTATCCTAGGAGCAAAAACAGTAAAAAGAATTATACAATGACGGCTACAACCCCGACCCGGTTGTGCGGCCATACAAATAATATTATTACATCAATTTACATGTTACAAATGAATGAAAGAAAAAAAATAACGCTCATCTCACATCCACCCCGGCCATTCACCCGCGACAATCCAATCCATTCATATCCACAAACCAATAACAATCACAGATCACAGAGATGTATAACTCCGACTAATCGACTTATAGCGATTAGCCGACGTTCAATACATGCAAGCATCACAGATATAACCAATGTAGTTAAAGTGTTGTGAAGTTCCGGAAAAATACGGATTTATAGGCCCCCAAAAGTAAATTTTAGTTCTGGAAAATCTGGGCACATATAACATATCCTAAAAATCCCAAAACCAAAACAGAAACACTCTGCACCAAAATCGAAGCAGAGAGGGGACCAGACGGCCTCGCTTCCGCGGCAGGAGCTTCCTCCTGCCGCGGATCCGCGCTCCTCTGATCGCCTCTCTGGTTCGTATTTGGTGGTTTTCTATACAAAAGCCTGAGATAATTTTTGGTGTATAACAAATGTCATTTTGACTAGAAAAAAAATTAACAGAAACTAGGGTTTTGCAAAGTTTGGTTTTTGGATTTTCCGGTTTCGAAACTTCGTTACACTTCACTACCTAGCTAGTTTTAGTTTAGTTAGGCTCTGATACCACTGTAAGTCCACGTTGCCCACCCCGGTGCTTACGGGGAGGCGGAAAACATAATAAAAAACGGATTTTTATAGACTTAGGCAACATGGACCATGCTTGTGAGGATCTTTGCTAAACGAAAACTAGCTAAAGCAAACTAACAACTAGCTAAGTTGTAGAAAGGTTATACCTTGAGCTCGAAGTCCTTCTCTCCTTGCTCGTCGGAATGGTAGAAAGGCCTCACCTTGCTTGTCTTCTTCCGTCAAAGAAGGATCCACCCGAAAGCCTCGACCTTTAGCTTCAACTCCAAGCTAGGAGTAACTAAAGTGCAAGAAATGCTAAGACTTGAACCCTAGAAGAGAGTAGAGAAGATCAAGTGAAGGTTTTTCTCAAGCTTTTTGTTTCTCAACACAAGAGAGGGAGAGAGCTTGAGGGAGAGGATGAGCAAGAGAGAGAAATGATATGAGAGAATGAATTATTAGTGAGCCATTCTCACTAATATGTGTGTAATATTTTAATTAATTAATTAGCTAGAAAATTGTCATGGTTTAATCAAGAGGTGACCATTATCATTTCAATATTAATGCAAATTGCAAGGATCAAAGAGCATCTTCCAAATGAAATGATCATGGTCAAATTGTCAACTTGGTCAACAAGTCAATGAAGTCAAAAGGTCAACAACAACAACCATGCACAATAATTAAGCTAATTATCAATTAACAATAATACACACAAAAGCAATAGGGTTAATAAAATGACAATAGTCAATAACCCTAAACAAGGTCCTCTCCCTCAATCTCAAGCAACTGTGCATACGCACCCGCATTCGTGATCCGAGGAACACGAACACAATGAGAAAAAACAATCTCAAACCATACACTAGGATCCGGCTTAAACCAAAGCCCGCTAGTATAAACTGTCCGGACAGCAAACGTGCACAAGTGCGCGAATGTGAACGAACCCTGTCGCAAAACCATGCGACCTCTACTCATTTTTCCTAAAGGCGAATAGCTCTCTGTGTGGGACTCTAAAGACTCGACACTACGCTGGCAGTGGGTTTAACCACAGACCGCAAGCGGCACTAGCTGTACGTAACGGTCCCCAGGTAGATGTCGATAAGAAGACTGACGAGGTGAACCCCATCTGTACTCCTACTGAGCCTGTATGTGACAGTCTCCGTACAGTCCGGTCTGTTCGTCTGATACATCGCATGGCTGGCCTAGGGGGACGGTGAACGTCAGTCCCCTAATAGCGGTACAAGTCGTGTCGGAGTGTAGCCCAGAACACCCTGACATAACACTGGAAACCTACCAGTATACCTCGCTTGCCCTGGCCAGGGACTACTCGTGTAATGGCTCTCCTGGACACAGCGCGATGTCAACCCCCAATACCGGGAGAGACGAATCCTGTCTAACCGTCACTGCCTCCAAGTGCTTCGGGACTGTACCCAAAAACTACCTGTTTGCACGACTCCTTTGAGCCGTGGTAGGATAGTAATCAAAGTGCAGTGGGAACACACTCGAGGCGAAGTGACAGTGTCAAGTCAGCGGACTAAGCTGTACTCATGTCACCTGGGAACTGATAACTGACGATAGGTATATTACCAACCAACAGTTCCCGACGAGTCCTGTCCAGTGTACTCGTAACCTAACGAGCACCCGCATACTATCTCAAGTACGACGTACTAACGGCTGTGGGACAGACCGTCTCCCACACTGGGATGAGAAGCGCATACGCTAGTCTACTCCGGAGTATCGATGCCCTGTCTCGATAGTCCAACGACCAGGGACCTGTATAAGGATATGCTTATAGATTACCCAGCTCCCACGAGTGCGAGCGCCATCACAACGCTGGTAATCAAGCAAGGATCCTAAGGGCTCTACTAATATGTATACCAGCAATATGCTAAAAGAAACACATGCACATATTAAAGCAGAGACAAACCAAGTAGCATACTACCATTTCGAGCAAGATTGTATATACAACTGTGAATATCCCAAGCTTCCATTAAGTAATATACAAACTAGTATGATACAGTAATGGCCTCTAAGGCATATATACTAACACAAAACCCCTACTTCACCATCCTATATTTGATTGGCGATCAAGTGTAGCGTGTTTCCTTCACTAAAGAATTTAGTGAAGAGGTAGCTTAAATTGGCGGACTTCGGGTGGATCATCTTCGGCATGAAGTTCATCGAAGGAAGTTCTTTCAACCTTCAAGTGGAGCCTAGTAGAGTCGTCTGGACTACAACCCGGAGCTTTGGAAGAGAAGAACACGGTCTACAAAGGTTGTAGCATTCTTCTCTTTGCTAGTTTTTGTGATATCATCATAGTTAACCATAATATTCTAATTAGATCTTGGTAAGTGTTTATTAGCACCATGAAAATTTGAAAATTGCATGTGTGATGCCCGTTTAAACCCCGTCGCGATGATAGCAAACACTTTCAGTCATTTCATATTATTATTGCTTAGTATTCATGCTACGTATGTCGTGCTCAGCCGAGCCATAGTGTCCGGTAGGTATGTGGTGCTTTTCTATTGTATAATGATGCAATTGGTTAGGACAGGCATACAGTCATTTTGGCTCAGTCAAGGGCTCATATGAGTGGGTTTAATGCAATCAATAATGATGGGTTGAACTTGATTAGGACCCTTTGATATGTTAGCTCAGTCAAGGTGACTTAGGTTTAAAAGGCAAAAACCATATCGGGAGTTTTAAATATAAAGGAAACTTGCCAAGTATGCACATACCTTCTGGAGTGTAGTGACTTGAGTGGATTCCATCAAATTGCTACGCGGTGATAGTTGGATCCCGATTCCCACTGATGAGTAGGAATTACTTATCGGGTTATCCCGATTAGTTCTCCTTTTAGGGTTTGAAGGAGAATTCGAGAAAATAGTGGGAGCCATCCAGATTAGATAATAATTAACTATTCTGATCTAGATTAGAATGCACGCTGAGTGTTTCTTTTCTCTCTCTCTCTCTCTCTCTCTCTCTCTGGTTGCGACCTTGACCCGCCTTAAACTAGAACTCATTACCAAGTTAAACCGAACTTTTTATCATCGGGATTTTGGATCGTCTAGATTCACGACAAAGTCACGTATATCCATGCCCCTTCTACTTTACCTTTAGTTTTCTCCAGAATATTCCGTATTGCTACGAAGATCTTAATAGAATGAATAAAACCATATCGTATAGTTACATAAGAACTCGCAGAAATTTATTTCAATTCGAGGATGTATTCTGGTTCTGGAGAATTTAAATAAGATTATTCAGTTGTCTCTGCCCTTTACCTTCTCTCAGGTTGCAAGAGTTCCTCGTATTAGGAGAGTACACCTATTATACTTGTTGGATAGTCTTTTTCTAAACCTTAGGAAGGTGCCGAAAGGTAGAGAAGGAAGAAAACCAATTAACCTGAGTAAGGTGTACGGAAGGTAAGAAGTAAAGACATATGAAGGGATTGATGTGAGGGCAAAGGAAATTGCAACTGGTGTCATGGATATGGATAATGGAAGAGGCATTACTTGGAATACCCAGCCACCCCATCGAAACATTATCATGTTTCAGTTTTCTTGTGCAATAGTTATTGAAAACTGTTTTTCCAATTACATTCTGACTCCAGGGTATGTATATACCAGATGAGATTCTCACATCTGTATGACGTTACAGATGATGAGTGGGAGTAGAATATTGGGAATTGGGTGATTAGGTCCTCAATATCAGAGTTCGTTGTAATTATTGATATTAGCGGAAATCACCTAAGTTTGCCTATTGGCGATTTGTTGGTTTTGATATCCGTTGTTATATACCAATTTCAAACCGATATATCTGTACGTTTATTTCATAAAGTGATATATAAGTTTTTGAAATTATTTTTACAACATTTATCTTTATCAGTTGATGATTAAGTAAGGTGCATTCAATAACAGTGTAATTTTTCTTAACCAAAATACAGTTTTCAACTTACGACACACAGAGTTTGAGTTAGTAAACTCAGGGAAATTATACAAAGTATTTTATGTTGTCCAGTAGGCCAAGGGATTGGTACTCATACTATATTCCATTTACTTATAATTTCTCTTGTTCTGGGCACGCATTTATGCAAGGTCCAAAATTTAGAGAAATTTATAGGTATAAAAATAAAGTAGAGAATCACACGTTGGATGCATCAGGATTCTTTGAGGTAATCGAAGATATCGATACTTATGCTAGATAATCCACTATAGTAATGTTGAGAGTATTGTCTCTCAGACAGGTTACTCATTTGTGGGTGCGCTCCTTGATAAGTAATGCTGTAAAGGCCTTCTCCCATTAAGTGGTTGTGTACTGGAAACATATGCATACTATTTGAATATGGTTCCATCTAAATTAGTGCCTCAGTTTCTATATGAATATAGAATGGTTCATATCTTAACGATGTTAAAGTATATGGAGTTGTCCAGCTTATACTTAAAACCAGAATTCGGATAAATTCAAGGCATGTTTCAGTAATGGTAGTTTGTGAGTTATCCCGGGCATACACGAGGGTTAACATTTTATCATTTGCAAGATCAAACGTTGTTTTGATCTTGACTCGCCACAATTTTTGGTAAAATGTATTCTTTTTAAAAGACTTTAGTAGGAGTATGATAGAACTGGAAGTAATTCCAGAATTACAAACGGTTATTGAAAATTTAGTTGAACCTAAGGATTCAATTGATTCGATAATCCATAAGTCACTCCGTAGATTTAGTAGGTAAGCTCAGCCACTCGAGAGGTATTTCGGTTTCCTCATAGACGGTGACAGGGAGCTTTGCATCATGATATAATGACCTAAGCTTGCCACTACTGCTGCCCTTGACTATAAGACCTGGCAGGTGGATGACTATAACGTCATTCTAAATGGACTTTTATAAGTGCACGTGTATATGACTCTGCCAGAGGGTTGTTATATTCAGTGGGAGCAGCGGAAGCGTGGTGGGCAGGTTGCTTATATCTATTTATAGACTAAAGCAGGTATAGCGGAGATGGATCATCTGTTTTAATGTGACAGTCACAATATTTGACTTCATCAAAACCACAGATGAACCTGGTAAGAAAGTAGTAGGGAGTATTGTCCAAGGATTTGGATGACATACTCCGGATAGGAAGTGAGGTTCCTATACTATAATCTCTTAAACTGTGGTTGTCATGGGTGATTCTCCACACCAGACATGGATAATGTTGCTTTTGCACTAGCTGCAATAAGCAGATATTAATCCAATCCTGAAGAAACAAAGGAAAGCAGTTATGAATATAAGAGAATGTTCTTGGTATATGGAAATGTCAGCCACATAAAGAAAGCGGTAACCGGTTATAGCTTCTGAGGTGACCTGCATGACAGAGTGACTGTCAGAGTTATAAGTTTACCCTCTTTTGAGGGACAGTATATTGGACAGGGATCCAAGCGGATACTGAGGTAGGTATGGCGCAGGATACTGATTAAATTTAGTGGATGGTACAATCTAAGAAGTTTGTTGGTTTTGGTATTCATATTATGAACTTGGTCCTATCAGATATCCAGACAAGTTCTAAGACAGGTATCGCTCATTTCAGGAGATAGACATTCTCCACGAAGTTAAGATATAGAGAGATAAAGAAAGAAACATTGGAGCGGATCCATTCACTGAGGCTATTTCTTGAACACGAATGTTTCACAAACAAGTTTTGTGAAACTGATTAGTGGAGAAGTTGGGTAATCGGTAGCACACGGGCTCTGGGTACGAGATACCGCAATAATTAGCCTTAAATGCAAGTGGGAGATTGTTGGTTATAGTGCCCTCAAAGAAATTATTGTAATCTTGGGAAGGCGATTATGATGATTGAAGGAGAATATACAGTTGGAACAGTCTTACTCAAGATGATAGTATGCTATGTGGTTTAACTTTATCATTATGTACATGTCTTGTGTGGTATAGTATATCACTATTATATATTGATAGAGCCCATAAGATTCATGCTTGACTATCAGAGTTATGATGCCGATCACACTTGTGAGAACTAGATAGTCTATAAGCACATTCTTAAATTTCCCTAGTTATGGGAATATCGAGACTGGGCATCGATATTTCAGAGTAGACTAGTGTATACGTTTCTTGACCCCGACGAGGGGCGATGGCCGATCTCACAGCCATTGGTGTTAGTCAGTCACCAAAGATTGTATACAGGTGCTCATTAGGTTATGGGTTACACTGGACAGACTCGCCGAGAATATGCTATTATACCTATTGTCAAATAGCAGTTCTCATGCGGCATCAGTACAGCGTAGTCTGTTGACCCAAAATCGTCATTTGTTTCGAGTGTGTTCCCACTGTACTTTGATTGCTACCCTACCATGGCTTTAAAAAGTCGTGCAAACAAGTAGCTTTTGGGTGCAGTCCCGAAGCACTTGGAGACAGTGAGCGATTGAGGGGATTCGTATCTCCCGGTATTGGGAATTGATGTCGCGCAGTGTACTGTTGGCCGTCACCATAAGACCTAGGCCTAGGCAGATAAGATTTACTGATTGCGATCGGTAGTTTCTCGATTGGTGATAGGGCTTGATACCGACACGACTAATCAGGTTGTTAGGGGTCTGACGTTTTCCACCCCCTAGACCGGATATGTGATACTCTCAGACGAACTGACCGGACTGTATGGTACATGTCGCTGATAGGCTCAGAAGGGTTTCGGATGAGCTTTCTTGTCGATCTCCTTTTCAACAATACCTGGGTAGCCGTTACGTACAGCTAGTGCTGCTGACATGCTTGTGGTTAAACCCACTGCTAGCGTATTGTCGAGTCTTTAGAGTCCCACACGGAAGGTTTCCAGATTTGGTGAAATGTTGTAGTTGCGGTACATTGGTACGCGCTTGGGTTCGATTAAAACTAGTGCATTATATACACTAACGGTAATCGAACGGTTGTAATATTAGCAGGGTCTTCTGGAAAAGACAGATATTAAATCTAGTTTAGATTTAATATTACATATATTTAATATATATATTTGCTAGTATTTTGTCATTAATTATTTGTCTCACTTTTATGTATTTTAAATACCTTGAATAACAATTACAAGTATATGCATTTAGCATGTTATATATATAGAGAAAATAATGGAGGAAAGAGGCCATAGGAGAGAATTTCCTCCTATTGCGTCGAAAATATACAACCTCCATCGTATTTTCCGACGATCGAAATCAATCATCTTCATCGTTATCATCTAAGATGCGAGTACACCAAATTTCATGTAATTCTACAATTTTTTCACCGTTGATTTTGTGATGTAAAAAGTTCTATTGTCGGTAAACCATTAATTTTGAACCCACTAATTCAACGGTGAAAAGGTTGTAGAATCACATAAAATTTAGTGTCCCCATATCTTAGAGGATAACGATGAAAATGATGGGTGCCGATCGTCGGAAAAAACGATGGAGGTTGTATTTTTTGGACGCCATAGGAGGAAATTCCCTCCTATGGCACCTTTCCTCCATTAACCTCATATATATATATATATATATATATATATATATATATATATATATATATATATATATATATATATATATATATATGAGGTTAATGGAGGAAAGGTGCCATAGGAGGGAATTTCCTCCTATGGCGTCGGAAAAATGCGCTCTACATGATTTTTTTCGACGATCGGCATAGATCACCTCCAATTTTATCATCTAAGATATGGATACACTAAATTTCATGTGATTATACCATTTTTTTACCGTTGATTTAGTTGGTGCAAAATTAATGGTTTACCGAAAATATACTTTTTTACATTGGTAATTCAACGGTGAAAAAGTGGTGGAATCACATGAAATTTGGTGTATGCATATCTTAGATGATAACGATAATGATGGATGCCGATCGTCGGAAAAAATGATGGGGGTTGTATTTTTTCGAAGCCATAGGAGGAAATCCCTTCCTATGGCTTCTTTCCTCCATTATTCTCTCTCTCTCTCTCTCTCTCTCTCTATATATATATATATATATATATATATATATATATATAATATTTTTGTTTATTCTTTTTCTTTTGTTTTCTTTAGCTTATATTATTCCAAGGGAATAACATAAGTTTTGCCTCACTTTATAGGGTGACATGTGGAGGGGAGAGAAAATGGTGGACACTTGTTTGCTTGATTAAATTTTATGGTCAGGATTTTGTAGAGAATGATAATTAGTAACCATTTTTTTTTAAAATGAATGGTTAACTAATTCTTTCTTCAACTTCTTCCTCTCTTTTACCCATGAAGCTCTCATCTCCATCCTCTTTTGTGACAAAACAAATTAGAAAAAGAAAAAACATAAGAGAAAATTATAATGAAGAAGGAATTACAACTCCTAACTAGTTAGCTTAGCAACCTAACTACTTAGGTTAACTCTAGTTTGAGTTTGGAGCTAAAGCATATGAGCTTTCAAGATGGATCATCTTTGATGGAGGAGATATACATGCAAGCTTATTTCATAGAGTTTTAAGGAGCCTACAATGGAGTCCAACACAATTTAGGAGCACTTGAAGATCCTACAAAGGTTGTAACCTCAATCTAGTAATTAGTTTGCTCTCATTTCTTGTTTTCAAGTTCTAATTTTTAGCTAAGATCCTATGCTTTGGACTGATTGCTCTCTTAATTTTTTGAAACCCTATGTTATCATCTTTTAAAATTGCTAATTAGAGTGCATTAGTTCCTTCAAGTATGACATATCTTTTCACACATTTAAATTTCAATCGTCCTTATATACATATATATATACATATAATTATTTGTTTAACAAATTTCAATTTCAGACCAGGAAAAATTACAGATTCGTTGGCGAGACCGGCGAGAACGGCATGTACAGGCCATTCGATATAGATCACACCCTTGCTCACTTCCTAGGCCAGTGTCAAGTGATCAAGCGACATCGCCGATGGGAAGTGAAAAGTGAACTTTACCTTTCTTGGGCCGCGACGGCCGAGGATCAGTGGAGACACTTGATAGAGGTCATAGCGCTGGAGATCCCGAGAGAGGATTGACCGCTTCTTATCGCCTATTTTGAGCGCGATGATGTTCATGTACCAATTTAATTTTTAAGATTTTAACAATATAACATGAAATCATATTCTAAAATATATTATAATCTTTATTTTTGCAAGACGGTGTCGATTCGAAAAAAGCAGAACCGGAACAATGGCGTGCGAGAACGTGCTATCCCGATCCAAGAGAAGCGCTCGGAGGCCAACGCTCGGTGGCACTTGGTAAGTATTTCGATGCTTAATTCCATATGTTTTCTATATCATTAATTAATTATTAAACTAAATCCTAATTTTATCGCAGAGAAAGAAATACCCCGCCTATTACAATGAAGCCAAGGGATGGGCTGTGTTACATAAGGATACGGGCGCGTACACGGTAAGTTTCATATAATCAAGTTGATTACGTATTTTAAGTTAGCACCCCCGCGCGCACACACACAAACATATATTCTATACAGACCCGGTTTTAGGAGCAGACGTCCGCCTTGGGACTTGACTCCGACGACTCGATCACCGCCATTGTCCATGTCTTAAATTTGATATCCGTCGGGCATCACGGTGGGCATGAGCGCGGGATTGGTCCTAAAACCCATCGATTTTTGATAGGCGTTCGACCGCGCATGAGTACGCCGTGATCCTAACGCGGGCGGATGCAGCAACTGCGTCGCAAGAGGAGATTCGTCGGCTCCGAGAGCATGTGGAGCAGCAGCATCAGACGCAACAGGAGACATGGCAGGAGCTACAGGAGACGCGGCATGAGCTACAGGAGCTTACGGTGGAGATCCAAGACATGAGGCATTCGCACGCCGATTCCGTCCAGCATACCATACGGAATGAGTTGGGCACATTTTTTAGGCCACGGGACGATGGAGGTGGATCGTCGTCCCAACGGCATTAGTTCTATCTTTTGATTTGTTGACACATACATTTGTTCATTAGTGAAGTATTGATCATATTGTACGATTTGTTGACACATACATTTTATGATTTGTTGACACATACATTTTTTCATTAGTGAAGTATTGATCATATTGATTGTATGTATATATTTTGTTTATATTTGCGTGCGATTCGGAGTTTATTATTTTGCTTATCATATATTGCATGACCGCGTGAATGAAAATTATATATTGTTGTTTGTGAATGAAATTAACGCGTGTGGGGCATTGAAAATTTAATTATTTTAGATAAAAAAAAATATTATTCACGGTTGTAACCGTGACTAAAGACATTTGTTCACGGTTACAACCGTGCACAAAAGGCTGCTCCAGATACTATCTGAAGCAGGTCATTGTTTTGGGTCACGATCACAAGTTTTTTTCACGGTTGTAACCATGACCCAATACTGTTTTAATTTGTTCCCGATTAGCACCGTGAACAAAAACCTGAGGCCCAACAACTAACTGATTTTTTTAATTTTTCACGCTAAGAAATGTTCACGGTTCTAACCGTGAATATTTATCATTTTATTCACGGTCAGAACCGTGACCCAACCTTTACTTACGCCGGTTCACTCATGGTTTAAACCGCGAACTAAAGTCATTTTATTCACGGTTTAAACCGTGAACAAATCCATGTCCTGTAGTACTGTGCTTGCGGTGCCCCTCTGATCCAGATTCCTATGGGTCCAACACTGCCGATGAACCTATGAGGAAAGAGTAGTATAAGGAATGCAGCAGGCATATAGGTATAGATTCAAATGTATAGTATGATATTGTACTAGGGTTTGTCCAGGGGGTGTTCTCCGTGGCTATTTACCGGGGTTTTGTTTCTCCAAACTATGTGATTGTCTAGCTTTTTGTTGGGTTTTTTCTTGTATCTTCTTTTTCTTTTCGAAGGAAAAGCAGGGCAAATAGCCTTATTTTTTTCATTAGGGTTTTGTTAGAAATCTAATTAAGCCTTATTATTTAAAGATAACTAATGTATTTTTAAAACAATTAAATTGATGAAATAATGTCATAATATTCTTTTAAATGCATAGCATATAAAATTAATAAAAAACGAATGATTTAAATAAGCATTATTAATGAAAAATTAATTTAAAAAGATATATTTTCTTGTATTTTTCTGCGGATATTCGGTCCGTATCCGTATCCGAATTCATGTATCCGGATAATTTTGCCAAAACCGTATCTGTAACCAGAAGAATATTTAAATATATATCTGTATATATGTATCCGGCCGGATATCAAAATCTGTATCCGTATCCCGGATCCAATTGATATCCGGATCCAGATCCGATGCAACCCTACGGCTGGGGGCGGTTAAACTTTTGGGGGAAATTAGTGATGTGAAAGTGAAGTGAGAAATTAAGTACTTTCCAATCTAACAACTGTTTTCAGGAAAACGAAGCCAGAAAATGATCGTCACATTTCCACTTTTTTCTACATTTTTCCACAACTGCTACTATGCATGTTGTAAATGAAGTTGGCTGGATACAACCATCTCTCTAATGCTTTGAAACGTTGACTACAATGATGGGAGAGAGAGAGAGGGAGAGAGGGAGAGGAGAGAGAGATTATCAATCTTGTGTTGGAATTTTGTCAGGTTGAGATAGGAAAGGTCCAGTTGCAACCTGCATCAAATAATTAACAATGCCCCATTTTTGGACGGCGCCGCTCTTCTTCTGTTTTTCATTTTTCTAACTTTGCATTTTCCCATTCCAATATCTGATTTTCTCTAAAAAAAAAATTTGAAAATGGGTTTTACTAAAATTTTGTTTTTATTATGTTTTTCATCATTTATTTTTATCTTTTATTTTTTTAACTGGCTCGTAAGCCTAACCCATCTACACAATACATCCACGCACACAACACAAGCACATAACACACACGCGCGGCCCCACGAATTTGCCCCGAAAGAGTAAATACACACACTAGGAATTGATGATCAACACAAGGTTTGCTTATCTCACCTTTAAAGTTTACATCACATCTAATACCATGTAACAATATTCTTCGTACCTAATGAGATACTTCATGCATGAAACGTAAGGAATGATGCCTAGCTATATCGAATTTTATCATATATACTTTTTCCATATGTATGTATCTAGTGGAGAGAGGAATAGATGCAAGAAATTTGAGTCGTGCACGATCAATTCATTATAATGTTTCAGGTATATGTATAAATTTCAAATGGGTTTTGAAAAAGGAACCGTTGACGGTTGATTGCATCCAATACATAGTCAGCTAGCTTTTTCCCATGCATCCTTTATGCTATTCTTTGACATAGAAATTAAGTTGAAGATTCTCTCTTTTACCTCGTTTAAGTCCCATAAGTTTAGCTCATCTTTTGATAGTGGAGTGCATACAAGACTTTATAATTTAAGTGCGTTCATGACCCAAGTTCTAGCAATTGATCATGATATATATGAAAGTTTGAAGGAATAAAATTGGTCATATGTTTAGGTACAGGTACATGATTCCTTGCTTGCATGAATGTCTCTCGAACATTAAAAGAAGTTCTACTTATCTGATTCAATGTATGGTCATCAAATTATAATTTGGGTTTAATTTCCTCATATCTCACCCCAAAACTTTCATATTTCTAAATTTCACCGGTAAAAGTTCATCATATTTTCAAATTTCATCCCTAAAATTTTATGTTAACCAAAAAAAACCATGTTATCTGTATGCCATCCGAATTTAGCTAAACTTAGTTTGTTTTAATCAAGACTTGTTATAAGTGTGTTTCCTCTTTCTCTGCCCTAAAAATTCATGAGACTCCTCCTTTTTTTCATAGAACTTGAAATTTAAGTTCATTTTTATTTTTGGAGGTAAAAAAGAAGCATAATCTAATCTATATATATACAACTAATGAATGTGTATAGAGAAAATGCCCCAATTTTTTATGTAAATAAAAGCCTAGTCTGAAATTGCAGAGAAACCCTAAACCCAACCCAAATTGAGAAGGCAGAAGAGACTTTGAAGGATATTTTTGTCTTTTAGCAACATGTTAAGTAGAGCTGCGGAGATGCTTTGTAAAACTAACCAGGGGAAGACTCATGAACACCTTAGATTTTAGGGGCGAAATTTAGAAATATGAAATTTTAGGGATGAAATTTAGAAACACGGAAAGTTTCAGCGTGAGATATAAAAAAAAAACCCTTAAAAGTAATTAAAGGAAGAGAGAAGTTGATCAAATCTAAGGAAATCAAACAAACTATATCTACAATAATTTTGTTTCATTATCTTCTAATAAAGTAAAGTCTGTACCTTATTTATATTGGGATAATAATGAAGTAAGTGATGCACAAATCATAAGCATTGCAGGTTCAAGCGTTATATATACTTATAGCATCTACACGTACCCAACTAACAAATTAAGTCTTTAAAATAAATTTGGATAGGACAATATCCGATTGCACCAAGTGTGTGTGTATCTTTGTTGGATATGGATACATAAGCAGATAGATACTTTAACCCTCTTTGATAAAAGATATATATGCGAAAGTTGTGAAGTCTATGTTTATTTATCAGTACTATCTATCTATCGATCTATACAATAATTTGTATAGAAGAGGTATGAAAAGTGGAAATCTGGGATTTGGATTGATAAATGCCACTGTCCGTTTGATTTGGAATAGGATTATTTCATTGCAAATAAATACCATGAAATTTCAATGCCTTCAAATAATTGCCATGGATTATTTAAAATAAATACCACAAATTCATCTTTTTTCCATAAACTTTCAGGTTTTTCGACTTTCGACGTTATTCAATTTTCAACAATTTTCAAATAAATACCATAGATTCTGTTCATTACAGGCAAATACCATGAACTATCGATACTTTTCAGATAAATAGCATGGGCTTACAGATAAATACCACAATCTTTTGCCATTTTTTGCATACATATGAAGTACTTTCAACATTTTTCATATAAGTACCATTAAATCTTTTTGTTGCAAATAAATACCATGGTCAGGCCTTCCTTTATTACAAACAATATAAGTAAATGCCTGTGCTTGTGTCGCAAACTTGTGGCCAAGGAGGAATACAAAACGAAAATTTTAACAAGAGCACAAGCTTCTACGACCCAGCAATCGATACCAAATACTAAACTAGCAAACAAAGAAGGAGTTTAACTACTCAGTTTGCATTATCTACCTTTATAGTCGTGTACTTCGTCTTCTTTTCCATTTCATAAACTCCTAGGTCTACCGGGAACAAACTTGGGAGTCAGTCTTTATCTTGCCCCGCTTCCCGATGTACGGCAAGGAGACGCGGCGAAGCCCGCTACGTATTTGCTCAGAAGTAAACACGCTAAGCGTATCTAAACAATATAAAGTAAATGTATACAAGAGACAGGAATATAAATGAACATCAATTTTATTTATTAAACATTCTTTTACAGGTACAATTGGAATGTAAATACATGAATGGAAAGCAATGCCTAAACAATGGCATAACTGAAATGAAAATATATACAAGTAGTCAATGCTCAGGATCTTCTGTGAATTGCTCCAAGTGCTCCTACCTGGTCTCGATCTCTAGTGAGTCCGATCCACCTGACAGTATTCCAAAGAAGAAGAGAAATAGGAATGTCTTCAGCGAACAATCGCTCGGTAAGTCCCAAAAATGAGTAGAGATAGAATAAACAGAAAGAGAATATAACTAGTGATGTTTGGATTATAATGTTAACCCAGTTGTTTGTAGTTCGGTACAGAATATGCCAGTGTATACGAGAGGAGTCCAACTTACACCGTGGACTTTGGTAATCCGTAGTACAAGGCTCCGTCGAAAATACCACGGAACAACAGAATCGATGTAATTACGTCTTTAGTGACTACCTCGTGCCACCTTTAACATGTTCCGTACCAGTCTACCCCTTTATAAACCTCGTAGTGTCTTATTGTATTGATTGTATTGATTGTATTGATAGTATTGTATTGTCTTGTAATAAATGGAAGACATTGCCAAAACCATGATATCAGTATATGGAATGGATGTAAATGGAATATATCCATGGTTCGGTTCGGTCATGTTCGTGTTGTTATGGATTGTATTCTGGTATAGACAGATTCATGTTGTAAATGGAATTATACTTGAATTATATTCAAGTCAGATTGATTGTATATTTGCCCGTGACTCGAACTAAGTCGGTCCTTTAAATAGAATTAAAGTCCTGATTGTTTTGGAGTTATCGGTAACTGCTGCATATGGACGGCAGGATTTGTGTTTTTTTCCAAGACAATTATCGTGTTTATAACACCATTGTTAGATTGTCTGCCTTAGATAGGCAAGCACCCACTTTCTCCGGCTCCCCGAGACTCGAGAGAACTGGTCCCGCTTTAACCTATATTTACTACGGTCCTTATTGTAATTTAGTATAACTTGAGGGGGTTTTATGTAAAAATAGTTTTGATACATTTTCAAAATACACCTCAAGTATTTAATTATCGTCTTTAGGGTTTTTATAGATGTATATTTTATAAACGTGAAATTTCTAGTGAGTAGAACTTAGTTTTCATGTATATATGGTATTTTAATGAAATATTGGAATTGTATTGTATCGAAATGGTACTTTCATGTAATGGTGGTTCCCTTGATTTAGAAAACATGGAATATTTGTATAATATATTTATAATAGATCTTTTGATGATATTCATATATATATATATATATATAATAAAAATAAATTATATTTCTAGAAATCTCATGCTTCTTAAAAATTCCATCGAGATCGAATACTCCTTGCTGAGGTCTGCATCTCGCTCTACTAGGCCCGAGGACGTGCGATAACCCGTACCATCCCGATCGGGGTTCCCCAAAATAGATTGTAGAGGCGTAATTGTAAGGAATTAATGAATACTCCTTTTAAAGAAAACGGTTTTGTAATAGTTTAGGGTATTTTATTGTAACTCGTGATATTCCCATAAATATTGTCAAAAGTAAATCGTGCTATGTCTAATATGTGTGTTGTGATAAGGTAGGTCCTTACCTCATGAGTTTTCTAAAGGTAATATAAGTATTATGTTGATTTGTGTCGAAACTAAAGCATATGGTATTTTACCGTAAAATTAAGATAAAAGTTGCATAAAAAATTCTTTTGATACGAAACTTGTTTTAGTGTGTTTGTTAATGTTTGTTAAACATTATATGAGAGTATGGTATTTTATTGTTTAAGAAAAGTTAGAATTTTTAAAGAAAAACGAAACGGAAGTCGGATTAACTCCGCTTTCGTCGAGCTTTAAAAATGAAAGTTTTTAGAATAGGAAAAGAAAGGGGGAAGCTAGGGAAGTGTCGGGACATCGTTTCGTCGCCGGAATCTCTTTGGAACTTCGTCGGAACTACGCCTCTTGATAACTCCACTTGCACAACTTCTTGAACTTGAGAACTTTGGAGAGTTTTGGCACTTGATTTCAGAATGAGGAGTGCCAAAAGGTAGGGTTGTATTTATAGGGCAGGATTAGGGTTTAGGGTATGAATTAGAGAATTAAAATGCATTAAATCATGGAGTAATGCTCAATTTTAATTCTCTGGAAAATGTGCAGAGAAAATAAACAGTATGAGAGAAGTGGGGTAGGCCAAGGGGTGCAGGGGGAAATTTTCAAGGCATTACCTACTGGGGGACCCGGCAGTACTGGTCCTTTTGAGGGTTTCGCTGGTCGATTCCCGGTGAGAGGGGCTTGGCTTCACGTCAGGTTTTGGGGTCTGTGTAAATGCCATTTCCCATGTGTTTGTTTTCTGTGTGGCTTTTCATTTTACGTGTTGTGCACGTGCAAACCTTTGGGCTTCTAAAAATTTAAAAGAAAAATCAATAAAAATAATATGTGGCTGATGAGATTTGAACTCAGGTGCTATGTCTCAACAGTGCAAGTTCTTTACCAGTGAGCTACAAGCTCTTTCTTGTTATTCAAAAACAAATTAAATTTATAACTTGTGCTCAGGTTTAAGTATTCCTTCTGTATTTTTGAAAAATTTCGTACAGAAAGTTTAGGGTTGTTACATTCTACCTTCCTTATAAAAATTTCGTCCTCGAATTTTGTAGAAGGAAAGTGTAACAGATTCAAAGAAATTTAGTGATGGAACTATTGATAGTGTATGAAAAATATTTGGAAGAACGAAAAATTGCGAAAGTTTTGATAAGATTGAAAAAGATGTAAGTGAATAACCAGGGTTATCTTGGTTTACAGTTGTAACATTTCAGAAAAATAAAATATTATTTTTGGGAATTTATAAATTTAAATAATAAATATTATGAATATTTTAATAATGCGGTATATTTAAATACCGATAAATTGGGAAATATTTGGAAATTATGTTAATTATTGAATTTGAAAGAGAATACAAGATTTGAGCATTCATAGATTGTTATATAATTAATTATATTCTATTTAATGCTAATCGCGATTAAATATCACTAATCGTGTATTAAGCTTGATTTGTGCACATGACATACACCATGTCATATTACACATTGTTACATTTTTTACCATGGCTTTTCTTTTTTAGCATGGCTTTGTTTTTAATTTGGAAAGAAAAGATAAAGAGAAGAAAAGAAAATAGAAAAAAGAAAAGAAAAGAAAAGAATTAACAATAAAGCATGGGCAAGAGAGAGAGAAGAGAGAGAGAGGTGAGGGGTCTTCATTATCCATGGCTCATTATTCCCTCTATTATTACCTTCTTCATTTTTCCCTCTCCCTCTCCCATGGCTGCCCTCTCCCACTCCTCCACTAAACTCTCATAAACACCCTCAATCCCTCATCAAAAGTTCATCTCCTCTTCACTAAAAACATGCACAAGCTCCTCACAAGCAATTTGAACCAAGAAAGTTTGGATTTTGGAGACTTGGGGCAACTCAAGAATTTTCTTGAGTTGCCAAATGAGGTACTGTCTTCACCATTAATATAGTTTTACATTCACATTAGTGTCCATGGATGTTTAGAAGTGTTTTAGGATGGTTTAGTGAACTTTGAAAATTTCTAGAAGAGGTTAGGATTTGATTTGAATCCAAAGGTGAAATTGAGACTTAATAGTGACCTTAAACCCCTGTGGTGTTTGATTAAAGACCAAAACCTGAGAGTAAGCAACCAATTCGCAAACTTAGAAACCCCGATATCGGATTTGTGTTGGATTTGTGATGTGTTTTGGTGATCTGCTATAACCCGGGTGACCTGAAAATTATTTAGCGATTACTGTGAGTTATGCAGGAAACCTAGAAGCTACCGTGAAGACCAGAGCCCCAAACCCCCCACCCAGGCCACAGATTTAATCATATGGGCCGCAATTTGCGGCCTTGGTACTCCTAATTTGATTCGTGTTTGGTCCATGGCTTCATCTCCAGTAAAATCGACCCCCCACATGTGAAAAATTGGCTAATTTCACCTAGGGTAAAATCTGGAGCAAATTTTCAAAGTTTCTGATTTCGTTTTGCGGCTTTTAATGAATTGGAATTTGGTATTTGTATTTTATCTCGGTCGATTCATGTTTATACGTCGATCGTCGAGAGTTGTTTGGTTATTCGTGCATGCATAAATCATAGCTTTTAACCTATGTGTGATACGCGTGCCGATTTGGTTTTCGTGCGCGATTTCTATTTACGATGTCATGTGATATATATGTAGGTACCCCCACGTGGACTTGGGATGATGAAGAAGAGATTGGCGACATCGATTTCGGCAAGAGAGAATCAAAGTGAGTAGATATATATCTACGGGGGAAGTCGGGTGGATGGCGTATAGCACCCCCGCAGTTCGTAGTGTAGTATACGATATATATGCTATATTATATGATTATGTGTCATGAAACTTGGATGATTAGTAAGTAAGATATTTAGATGTTCATTGGTTAGTTTTAGTGTATTAGAAGTAACTTAGTTATTTTCTTAGTCGTGAACCCTAGAATAAAGTTTACATACACTCTCACACACACACTCGCATGCATTTTATTTCTTATACGTATATGGGGATATGTATACACACACACACACACACAGGTATGGGACTATGTATATATATATACGTATACATATACATGGATGATGAGGATAGTACATGGTATTTGGAGATGAGTCGATGAGATTGGGTATGGTGCTACGAGATCGGTGATATGTTTTGGTTCGTATTATGAGATACGACATGATTATTATAGCGGGTCCTTAGGCGATGTATTTTCATACACACGCATATATATATAGATGGTATCAGTATGTACTAGACTTTAGATCAGTACCCCAGTTCATGATATAATGATAAGGATATCAGATAAATGATGAGATAAATGTGATATTCGACCCATACCCAAATTGGGATGCCGTACGATGGATTTACCGTACGAGCTATATATTGATGATATATCCGCAATCTTGACTCGAGGATGTCATATTATATACTGTATCGTATGTGATACTATTGTGGCGGGATCACCGACTATTATATATATATATATATATATATATATATATATATATCGACTCAGACTTAGGTGGTTTCCTTACCTCTTTCGACTAGCCTGTTAGTTTAGTCCTGTAGTTTACTTGTAGATGTTAGATTAGATTCGAGTCATTTCTATTTCAAAACTAACGAATCGTGAGTATTTTATAGACAGGCCAAGGGATTCTACGGATATTTCAAAGGACGTATTTTTTCTTAAAAACACCGTAGCCCTTATTTTCTAAATACCACGATTCGTGTTATTTCAAATGGCAAGACGGTATGACTCATATATATTAATGTAGATTCTTTGTTATCGCGTTTACTATTCATTTTCCGCATATTCGTACTTTTCGCATCGCATCGCATGATTATTGTGTTTTTGTAATTATTATGAAACCTATGCTGTCAGGACACCAGCACCATTACCGATGATGCGTATGCTCTACGTACACCTGCTTGCCGGCTCACACACATCTTCATCGGTAATTTCTATGTCACGTACACTTTAGAGAATATTATTTCATTGACATAGCTTGCTAGCTGATAGTTCCTATATGTTATTGCTTTCATGTGCTAGTTTAGATATTGCATTCTTTATTTATATACCCATGCATTTTATATTCATTTGTCATGCAATATTATGGGCCAGTTCGGATTGCCGGAGCCCAGTATTCACTGTTATTTACACTTGAGATTGTTATTTCGGATTTCCATGAGATTTCTGGATTTGGAAAAACCGCAAGAATTTATAAAACGTATTATCATTTTTAAAGATACAAAAGTGCGGTTTTCTCCTGATATGATTTGAGATATGTCCACCATGAGTTTTCTCGGCTCTTGAGCAATATTATACACCCGATTCAAGGAGGAGGAAGAACCGTCTGTGGGTGCATGGTGGACCCGGTGTGGTACCCCGGGGAGAGAAGGTCGCAGATGATGGCGTTGAGCCTGAAACAGGGGAGCACCACTGACCGGTGATTTTATTGTGACGCGCCGGATATCTGGAGGATACCGACGTGGTATTTTATGGAGTATACCGGAGCCTGAGATATTGAGATATTAAGATTTATATTTTGTGTCGATGCTTGACACTGATTCTATGTTGATTTCATTGATGATATCTCGATTTAAATATACAGAAATCTCACTAAATTAAGAAAACGGTTTTCTCATTCATGATGTATTCTGTTTTCATTATTTTACATTCATACCTCATATTTATGATATGTTGCTACCTGCGGCACTGACACGAGCACATGGTATTATACTTATATATAGATATTTACCCTTGCCACCTTATCATGCTTTAGGCCTTATCATTTTGAGGATATATATTTTATGATCGTATTGACTTAGAATTGAGTCATACATACGATTTCTGCTCTGTGATGTTTTCTACTCACGAGTTGGCAACTCACCCCCGTTGTGCCACAGTTTCTTGCAGGTTTTGCCGTACAGGTTCGTTGCGGCTTTGCTGGCACACTGCTCGTTTTTGGGTGATTGCTTTGATAGGTGGGTTCACTTGCATCGTGACCACCATTGTACCTTTTATTTATATTCAGTTGTATCTAGAAACTCTATCAACCAGACTTGTATATTTATAGACTAAGAAGACCAATGTATATTATTTCGACCGTAGAGTCGTGCTTGTATTATTGTGGCTTTCTTGATGATATTGGTTTCCTTTGAGTTTTGATCCTCTCTCTTCGGCGTTGTATATTATATTACTTGCGTGGTTGTGACCGCCAATTGGCAAAGAGCTAGCTCCCTCTTAGAGATGCCCTTATTCATATTATGCATGTTGTACCCTTTTAGGGCCGGTATTTACAAAGGAAACTCTGCCGAAATTTTCAGAAAAGACTTGAGATTTTAAAAATGCAATACTTCGGCTTATGTTATTAAAACCACTTGTTTTAAAATAAGTTTTCTTCATTCTTCCTTAAAAATGGTTAAGATTTCTGGGATTTTTTGCTTACTTGAATTAGATGGGGTCCTATAGACTTCATATGATTCAAGTGCCAGTCACGTGCCATTTCGGGTCGTGAAAAAGTTGGTATCAGAGCGCTATGTTAACCTTGGTTCGAGTCTATATTTGACTATCCGGAGCCTAGCGCGTTTGTATATATTCAGAACCCAGGCTTGACCTTACGGAATGTAGACTTAGTCGAGCGGGTATTAGACCCGAACTTTCGTCGCGTAGGTTGACCTTGGTTGATGGAGTAGGTGACTTAAGTAGAGTGACGTACCGTGTGTATGTTCCACGGCATACTTACGATAGGCTACTTCTCTTAAGAAGCCTTAGGATGTGCATTTCCTTGCACAACATTATATTCATTCATTGATCTATCCTCATCGACATCGGTTTATGATTTGCTGCCACGATTACATGGGCAGAGAGAGCTACGGCTAGAGTTGCGTCAGCACGAGCTCGTCATGGACGAGGACTGACTAGGGCGTAATTTCAGGGACACATGATTGCATAGATGTATCGTCCTATTGTGTTTTCGCTCCATGAGCGTTTAATGGATCGCTTTTATGACTTTTCTCGGACTTGCAGATCAGCACCAGAGGATTGGGCCACTGCTAGAGGCCAGCCAGAATGTGATGACCGTCGATGCACCGATTATTTTGATGATTGAGGAACTGTTCAGCGTGCAGACGAATGAGCCAGTTGTTGCTGCGAATGACGAGATATCACCCCAGATATTTGGAGCTATTGCCGCACGAGTTGTACTTAGAGATATGATAGAAGATCGCTAGTCACCCAAGGAGGAAGGACTAGGACATGTGATTCGTTGCCTACCTCGATGCGAGGTCATCAGATTGATTGATTCCAGCTAGAGACGACTTCACGCAGGTACGTTGAGAGTCGATAGAAGACGATCGAATGTCAGAAACACATTTTTCCAAGTTTAAAGTATTTGGAGAAACGTGCAAGTAATTCCGTGTACCCACTAGAAGAATGAAACCCTAACTCGATATAATGACCATGAGAATGCTTTGAAACCTTAGGGTTTGCAGCAGTTCAGCGGTACCATTAATGAGGCTTGGGTATGCCCTTCTACGGCTGGTCCATAGGTACTGTGGCATATACTGGAATACTATTAAACTGTACTCAAGATGTTGAGCTCTTGGGAGATTATGGAACTTTGACGAATCGATCGAAAGGTTCGACGTTATTCGAATATCATGTGATGGGATACATTGCTTGAGAGACTCCAGATACGAGTATGGGCATTGGAGCGCAGTCCATGCAGCCACGAAGAGATGAGTCCGAATCAGTCGACATTAGAGAAAAGTGGAGTAAGAGCTTCGTACAAGATCTTGATGAGATGACGTTCTACTCCGCTAACATCAGAGATGCGATACACATTGAGAGGCGTTGTGTATGGATATATCTTACAGAAGGAGTCGTGATGAGTATGCAGCCGTTCCGGAACAAGAAACAGATTTAGTAAAAGATGATGACTCCAGGGCAATTCGGCAGAAACGAGATTTGGGAGAGACTTCGACAGGACCTTTCTAGAATACTATACGAGAAGACTTGGACCCAGGATCGGTTATATTACGCACATCCAGTAAGCCAGAGTTCGGCATCGTCGACGAGATATGTTATTAGTGACCATGACAGTTGGCCAGAGATCTTTAAGGATGTGCTAGAGCGGGGCTATTTCCGCCATCTTTGATTTCGGTATTTTGGCGATTTATTTGCATGATTGAGATTTTGTGCCGTTGCACTTGACTTCGATTTGATGTCATTCGAGATGTTGATTTGATTTCATACCTATGGTATGCATGTGATTTGATTTATGCTTTCGGCATAGTTTTCATTCACTTTTAGTATTTTGATTCGATTTTGTGCACGCTGAGGCACATGGTTGTGAGATTATATACCACAGTATACCTAATTTGGATTTGGAGTGAAATATGTTGTATACCGTCGATTACGACTGTGATACTCGATATTTGTTTTTGTGCACCTTGTGTACTTGATTTGGATTCTTGCGCATACTTGACGCGTTTGATGCGATTTTGGTGCACGCCAAATGCACTAAATCGAGATTCTTCGTGCATATCAGATGCACCTGATATTGCTGTTAGGCACACAGGTTGCCATTGACAGGTGTTTTCGTACACACCCGTTGCACTTAGATTTTGTTTCTGTGTACATATATGGCACATTCATTGATTCGATTTCCATGCGCACCAGACGCACGTGGCATTCTTATATACATTTGGGATTGATTTCCCTTTGAGCTGATGTTTTATGATACTTACTATATGGTATAGTAGCTGAGCAGGACTAGTCCGAGAACAGTACCTGACTATATTTTTGCATGCATTGATAGTTATCGAAGTGATTTCCAAAAAGGAGCTATAGTCTCAGTATTTACCTACGTGTCCGAGATGACACGAGACATTTAACAAAGGAAACCCTTCTAAATTATTTTTCAAAATGGCGGGACATGTATGTTAAACAAAGGGTGTATATATATATATAGTTTTTTTCTTACAACAGACGTCCGCCCCTGTGCCGTGATACGTGCATTGCACAGCAATTGGAAAAGAGTTTGGCACGCATTTCTTTTAGATGTTTTAATGATGTTTACATGTATAGTTTGATGTATATCATATTGGTTTCGAATTGGGCTTTGACATTGGTGTCTTCGCCATAACTCCGATGATTACGGGATACTTGACGGAGTTTTGATTTTTGGTTTATATACTCGATTTTCATGTGCATACATTGCGCTACGATGTGTTTTATATATTTATGATTTCGGAGCCCCGACGACTTGATCATTTTACTGAAATGTTTTAGTATTTGAGGGGTTTAAATTTAAATTCGGAGACCGAATTTCTTTAAGGGGGGAAGACCGTAACATTTCAGAAAAATAAAATATTATTTTTGGGAATTTATAAGATTAAATAATAAATATTATGAATATTTTAATAATGCGGTATATTTAAATACCGATAAATTGGGAAATATTTGGAAATTATGTTAATTATTGAATTTGAAAGAGATTACAAGATTTGAGCATTCATAGATTGTTATATAATTAATTATATTCCATTTAATACTAATTGCGATTAAATATCACTAATCGTGTATTAAGCTTGATTTGTGCACACGACATGCACCATGTCATATTACACATTGTTACATTTTCTACCATGGCTTTTCTTTTTTAGCATGGCTTTGTTTTTAATTTGGAAAGAAAAGATAAAGAGAAGAAAAGAAAATAGAAAAAAGAAAAGAAAAGAATAAACAATAAAGTATGGGCATGTAACACCTTAGGATAAGGGTTAGTGTATAATCATAATTAAATAATGATTTTTAATAAAAAGTTTACCAAATTGTGTTTTAAATATTTTTCCTAGTTTAATAAATATTTTTCCAAAATTTTATTAGGCTTGCACAAACATGTGCATGTAAACTAGGGTTTTTAAATCAAGTAAATACCATAACTATTAACCATGGTGGGTTAATTGTAGGATTAATTCTTTTGGGTTATAAGTGAGTTTAATTAATTAGTTAAGAGGTTACTTTTATTTGAATTTTTGATTAAGTGTTGACTTGTGTGAGAGAGAGAGAGTGCATCATGGCTTTAGGCCATGCTTGCATTAAATGAGGTGAGTGAGAGAGAGGGGTGACTTTTGTGTGAATGATTGTGTTGCCTCTCATTTCCTTTTTTTTCTCTCAAAGTCTCACACCCACACACTCTCACACTCTCACATACACAACACACCAACACACTCACACAACACACTTACCTTCAGCTCCAGAAGCAGCAGCAGGCACAGCAACAGCAGCAGCAAGCTCCAACAGCAGCAGCAGCAAGCACAAACAGCAGCAACAGCAGAGACAGTGAGCAGCAGCAGCCCCAGCTCCTAGTGCAGCCTCTTCCCTCCACTTCTTCTTCCTCCTCCAACTCCCTAGGGTTAAGTATGAGGTATATTTCCTAAACTTATTCCCTAGTTTGCTTAGTTGGTGTAGATTTGCTTCGGTTATTGGATTTTAGTGCGTTTTAGTGTGATATGAGGAGTTTTGTGGGAACTTTGCGCTAGGGTGATGTGTTTGAGTTTCAGTAGCTTGTTAGTGAGTTAGTGAGACCATTGCAACCTAGTCCAACCCCGATTACACTAAAATACCACCAGTTTTCCTATTGATGCAAAATGTCGTATTTGTGCACAATTTGAGCTTTCTGGATCTGCTTTTGACCCGAGGTGATATAAATGAATTTGAGAATACTGTAGTATGGTGGTGGTGTGCTGATACCCCAGATGAAACCCGACCCCCTGACTCCCCACTCCGGCCGCCGAAATCACCATTCTGGCCGCAAATTGCGGCCAGACAGGAGGTGTTTTGGGTGTTTTTGGGTTCTGTAGGTGTCTGCTAGTGTGTAGGGTCCTTTGATATATATATTTTTGTAAGTTTAGTCCTGTAGGAAAATCTGGGACCAAATACCTATTTTGCCGTTTTCTAAACCTTCGCGACACGCGTGATACGTGAGTAGGTTTGGGTTTCTGCGTATCGCGGCGCGTCGGGGTAGTTTCGTGGCGCGTGATTTCACGTTTTAGCGTATCGCGCACACGCGCGATTGGTTTGCGACACGGGTTTCTTGTTGGATTATAATGTCGCGTTGTTGTGGGTTAAGCTTATGTGTGGTTTATGTTATGTGATTTTAGGTCCGCAGGCCAGTGAGACGGACGCTGCGAAGAAGGGCAAGCAAGTGGTTGGATACACTTAGCGCGAGACACGGTGAGTAGATTTCACATCTACGGGGATATCGCCCGCATGGCGTTATGCGTCAGGGCTGATAAGACCTTATTGTTATATACTGCATATACCATACCATGGATTGTCGTCGCATATTGCATTCCCTGTTATATATATATATTGCTTAGAACTGATAGAACTGCCATGATCATACTGTCGTATATTGTTGTAGCTCATCTATACATGACATGACTTGGATTTTATACTTGATACCTATATCACATTGGATCATTGCATTGTAGTTCATTTTTATGTGACATGACTTGATATACATATTTGATGCACATATCACATCACAATTACTTGTATTATTGATTGGGATTTCATGCGATTTCTGGATTTGGGAACCGTGGCCTTTTCAAATAAGTAATCATTTAAAACCCGGTTCCCTTGATATGATATTTCGGGGCGTCACCCCGTGTTTTCTCGGTGCTGGAGGCACGTATTGATAGAGGGCTGACCCGGACTGACGGATGCCCGATGGATTGATAGAGGGCTGACCCGGATTGACGGATGCCCGATGGATTGATAGAGGGCTGACCCGGACTGACGGATGCCCGATGGATCGATAGAGGGCTGACCCGGACTGACGGACGCCCGATGTATTGAGAGAGGGATGACCCGGACTGACGGATTCCCGGTATATATATATACTGTGAGAGAGGGCTGACCCGGATTGACGGAGGCCCGATACAGGATGTTTTGCGTGTCGATGCTAGACACGAGTATTTATGATATTTGGGTGCCGATGTTGGGCACTCGGGATTTTCAGGGATATACAGGATATGAGGGCCGATGGAGTACCGGCGTTTAAGATGTTGGGATTTGTGGTGCATACATACTTATGTAGTCCACCTCGATACTTCATGTAGATACTATATCCCCATGCTCAGCATTCATTATCACATCTCATCCTGTAGTATATCACCTGATAGAGGACTGGCATTATTATTATGCATACTGCTACATTGCATTGATATTATCTGTTGGCATTTGTTAGAGTAGCGCTGTACGTGCATGCTCGCGATTACCTTTATATGTTATCTCTATTCACGAGTTGGCAACTCACCCCCGTTGTGCCACAGTGTTTGCAGGTTGCCCTTGGGAGTAGTCACGGCTGGCTGTTATCGCATCTTTTGGCACAGATACCCTTTTGAGCAGAGATAGCCTTTTGCTGATAGGTGGGTTTTGTACGGTATCTGTTATCTTTCAGTTGTATATTGATGTATCTAGTACTCTCCATCTACCTTTTCTGTATTGACTTAGAGACAGTTGAGAGGACGATATGTATGATGTTTTATTCTGGTGTCGAGCTCGCATGTGAGCCGACCTTACTTTATGCAGTCTCATCTTTTATGATATTGTCCTTGTTTACTGTGTATTCTTCGCTACGGCGTCGTATATCTCTAGTGATACTTCATTTATTTTACTCGTCATTCTGTTACACCTTGTTTCTATCCGACTGGCAGGGCAAATGTTTTAAAAAGGGAAATGTTACCAAAATTATAAAACTTATAACTTTTGAACTTAAAAAGGATTTCTACTAAATAAATGGAAGTTTTTCAGGCATGTACGATTGTTTTAACAAAATGCTTTAAAATCACTCTATATTTATTGGTTTTGATTTCTGGGTTCGGCTTACTTAGCCGCGTTACGCCTGTAGACGTTGCGTGGTTAAGTGCCGGTCACGAGTCGAATTCTCGGGTCGTGACAAAGTTGGTATCAGAGCGTAGGTTTTACCTTCGGAGTGTAGGATGACCCTGGTATGATGGAATAGGTAGCTGCAGCAGGGTAGCGTAGCGTGCGTATGTTCCGCGGCATACTCACGACACGGTACTCCGCCTACGCGACCTTAGGACTTATTGATTTGATCCCTCCTTATATTCTTGCGATTCGATTTCCGTATTCTTATCGAATCCAAATTTTCTTTCAGCCAATATGCCGCCTAAGACTACGAGGGCACAGAGAGCGGCCGCGAGGGCCGAGATTCGTGTTGACTCGTCCGAGACGAGGACTGATCCGGGCAGTGCACCCGTTGTACCCGAGCAGGCTGTTCCTGCCGTGACAGAGCAGATCGCCACGTTAGGGGCTGGTATGCAGGAGATGCGCCAGACGGTGGGATCTAGCATGCAGGAGATGCGCCAGATGATAGGATCGCTAGTTGAGACGCTTCGAGCGCAGCGACCAGAGGTAGCTCCACCAGTCCCAGAGACCGCTATGGTACCTACCGCACAGCCAGTTGCCCCTGCAGCCACGGAGGTGATTACAGTATCACTGTCAGAGTTCATGAGGCTGAAGCCTCCAGTATTCACAGACACCGATACAGCCGAGGACCCACAGTCTTTCATAGATAGGATGGCCAGGATATGCCTTCCCTCAGATGTGCAGATGCGAGATGGGTCGAGTTTGCGAGCTTTCGCCTGGAAGGTCTTGCGCAGAAGTGGTGTGACTCAGTTGAGAAGGGCAGAGCAGCGGGTCTTCCTCCTATGACCTGGACAGAGTTCGTGACCATATTTCTAGCCCGTTTCCTTCCCCGGAGTGTTAGAGATGCCCGAGCACGCAGGTTTGAGTCCTTGCGCCAGACGCCAGGGATGACAGTGGCAGAGTATGACGTACTGTTTACCGAGCTAGCAGTCTACGCCCCACATTTAGTGGCCACCGAGGAGCTGCGAGTCCGGAGATTTGTTCGAGGCTTGCTTTCACCAGTGTTCCTCGCGATCAGCGCGCAGCACTACGAGACCTATGCAGCAGCTGTAGACGCAGCCCTAGTGGTCGAGGAGCACCTTGTTGAGACTTCGGCACTTCCAGAGCCGAAGAGAGCTCGTGCGGATACTTCAGCACAGAGACAACCTTTTCGGCGCCGTGATAGACGTATTGCAGGCAGCAGAGATTCAGGGCGGGGCCGGTTATTCAGTTCTTATTCCCAGGATGGTCAGCGGCCGTCGTCGGGATGTTTTCGCTGTGGGAGTTCTTACCACCGTGTACGGGATTGTCCTGAGTTACCCCGGAGAGAGGCGACAGCACCGCATGTTACCTTACCACCTTCACCACCCCAGAGAGCGTTGCCTATCGTACCTACCGTTGCTCCGCGCCAGACTCATACACAGCGAGGTCGTGGGCGTGGAGGAGTTGCTCAGAGAGGGCGAGGTGACCGAGGCAGGGGGCAGCCAGTCACAGGTGGTGGACAGACGAGGGTTTTTGCTTTGACACATCAGGACGCGCAGGCGTCCAATGCAGTGGTTTCAGGTATCCTTCCTGTATGTTCAGTTGATGCACATGTACTGTTCGATCCCGGATCCACACACTCGTACGTATCCACGCACTTTGTGCCGAGTTTGGGTAGAGAGTCCGGCTTGCTTGATCAGCCGCTTGTGGTGACTACTCCTGTGGGAGAGTCGTTTGTTGCTAGGCACGTGTTCCGATCCTGTATCGTCTGTATTGGCGAGAGAGAGTTGCCTGTCGACTTGATCCTTCTGGAGATGTTGGACTTCGACGTTCTTTTGGGCATGGATTGGTTAGCCACGTGCTATGCTTCTGTGGACTGCCGCGAGAAGACAGTTAGATTCTGTTTCCCCGGTGAGTCGGTTTTTGTTGTGTTGGGGGACCGTGGTGCCGCCCCTCACAGTGTGATTTCTTCTTTTCGTGCGGGACAGCTTTTGAGGAAGGGATGTCAGGGATTTCTCGCCTATGTTTGCGATGCTCGCGCTACAGAGGTTCCATTGGATCAGGTTCCGGTTGTTAGCGAGTTTCCTGATGTGTTCCCTGACGAGCTTCCTGGGTTGCCGCCCGAGCGCGACATTTCTTTCTGTATTGATTTGGTTCCTGGTTCGGGGCCTATTTCTATACCGCCTTATCGGATGGCCCCGGCGGAACTTCGAGAGTTGAAGGAGCAGTTGCAAGATTTGCTGGACAAGGGACTTATTCGACCCAGTGTTTCTCCTTGGGGTGCTCCAGTCCTGTTCGTCAAGAAGAAGGATGGCAGTTTGCGTCTTTGTATCGACTACCGCCAGCTGAACAGGGTGACAGTGCGGAACAGGTATCCTTTGCCGCGTATCGACGATTTGTTCGAACAGCTCCAGGGGGCAGGGTACTTTTCGAGGATCGATTTACGATCGGGCTATCATCAGCTGCGGGTTCGACAGGAGGACATTCCCCGGACGGCTTTCCGTACGCGCTACGGCCATTACGAGTTCTTGGTGATGTCGTTCGGACTCACCAATGCGCCAGCAGCCTTCATGGACTTGATGAACCGTATTTTCCGGCCTTATTTGGATCTGTTCATCATAGTCTTCATTGACGATATCTTGGTGTATTCCCGGAGTAGTGACGAGCACGAGCTGCACCTGCGGATTACATTGCAGACATTGAGGGAGCACCGGCTTTATGCGAAATTCTCCAAGTGTGCTTTTTGGCTGGACAGCGTGGACTTCTTGGGTCACGTGATTTCACGAGACGGTATATGTGTAGACCCGAGGAAGATTGAGGCCGTTCAGCGTTGGCCCAGACCCACCTCGGTGACGGAGATTCGCAGCTTTTTGGGGTTGGCCGGTTACTACAGGCGTTTTGTGCAGGACTTCTCACGTATTGCTACACCGTTGACCGGGTTGACCCGGAAGGGAGTTCCCTTCGATTGGACGGAGGAGTGCGAGCACAGTTTTCAGCAGTTACGGACTCAGCTGACGACGGCACCGGTGTTATCTTTACCTTCCGGATCGGGCGGGTTTGTGGTCTTTTGTGATGCTTCTCGAGTGGGATTGGGATGCGTTCTGATGCAGCATGATAGGGTGATCGCGTATGTCTCGCGACAATTGAAGAAGCACGAGCAGAACTACCCCACTCATGATTTGGAGATGGCAGCAGTGGTCTTCGCACTTAAGATCTGGCGACACTACCTATACGGCGAGTCGTGCCAGATATTTACGGATCACAAGAGTTTGAAATACATATTCCAGCAGCGGGATCTGAACCTTCGACAGCGTCGATGGATGGAGTTAGTGAAGGATTATGACTGCGAGATCTTATATCACCCGGGCAAGGCAAATGTGGTAGCGGATGCTTTGAGCAGGAGGCCCGGGAGTAGTTTATCTTGTTTGAGCGTAGTACAGGAGCAGTCATCCGCAGATTGGCAGATATTATGCGACAGTCGAGTACAGTTCGAGTTCACGCCGATTGGAGGACAGATAGCGCATGTCCGTGCACGGCCACAGTTGATCGATCGTATACGTGAGGCACAGCTCAGTGATGACCGATGTTCAGAGATCATGGCACAGATGGGACAGGGCAGATTTTCCGAGTTCGTGATCGATGATCAGGGAGTACTACGGTTTGGAGTCAGACTGTGCGTACCTGATGCTGAGGGACTGAGGCGTGAGATTCTTGAGGAGGCACATCGATCGGTGTATAGCGTCCATCCCGGTTCCACCAAGATGTATCATGATATGCGAGATGTTTATTGGTGGGACGGAATGAAGAGGGACATTACAGATTTTGTATCGAGATGCCTGACTTGTCAGCAAGTCAAGGCTGAGCACCAGAGGCCCGCGGGAGAGCTACAGCCGTTACCCATTCCAGAGTGGAAATGGGAACAGATTTCGATGGATTTCGTTGTGGGTCTACCCAGGACTAGTCGGGGGTATGACTCTATCTGGGTGATCGTGGATCGTTTGACGAAAGCGGCTCACTTCCTACCGGTGAAGACGACTTTCGGATTTACTCAGTATGCCCAGATCTATATTGACGAGATAGTGCGACTACACGGAGTCCCGACGTGCATGGTGTCCGACAGAGGCACCCAGTTTACCAGTAGACTATGGCAGAGACTTCAGGAGGCTTTGGGCACTCGCTTGAGTTTCAGCACGGCTTTTCATCCGCAGACCGACGGACAGTCAGAGCGGACCATCCAGACTCTCGAGGACATGCTCAGAGCTTGTGTACTAGATTTCGGAGGTAGCTGGGATCATCACTTGCCCTTGGTAGAGTTCTCCTACAATAACAGCTACCAGGAGACCATTCAGATGACACCATTTGAGGCTCTTTATGGGAGGAGATGCAGGTCGCCCACTTGTTGGACGGAGCTCAGAGAGGGCAGTATCTTAGGGCCACAGATCGTTGAGGAGACGACCGCGAAGATCCAGTTGATTCGCGATAGGATGAGAGCAGCGCAGAGTAGGCAGAGAGCTTATGCAGACCGTCGACGACGCAGACTTGAGTTTTCTGTTGGAGATCATGTTTTCTTGAGGGTCTCCCCAATGAAAGGGGTGATGAGGTTTGGGAAGAAGGGGAAGCTTAGCCCCAGATATGTGGGCCCCTTCGAGATCCTCGAGCGTGTCGGTGCAGTAGCATACCGGTTAGCCCTTCCGCCCAGCTTTCCAGACGTGCACCCCGTATTCCATGTCTCGATGCTCCGCAGATATCTTCATGATCCTTCGCATGCGATTCAGCATCCGACGATCCAGCTTGAGCGCGATCTTTCCTATGCAGAGCAGCCGGTGATGATCTTGGATCGACAAGTGAAGAAATTGAGATCGAAGGACATTCCATCAGTTAAGGTACTTTGGCGTGGTCAGAACCGTGAAGAGATCACTTGGGAGACCGAAAGCGAGATGATGAAGACGTATCCCCATCTTTTTGAAGGTAACCTTAGTTAGATTTTTGAAATTCGGGGACGAATTTCTTTAAGGGGGAGAGATTGTAACACCTTAGGATAAGGGTTAGTGTATAATCATAATTAAATAATGATTTTTAATAAAAAGTTTACCAAATTGTGTTTTAAATATTTTTCCTAATTTAATAAATATTTTTCCAAAATTTTATTAGGCTTGCACAAACATGTGCATGTAAACTAGGGTTTTTAAATCAAGTAAATACCATAACTATTAACCATGGTGGGTTAATTGTAGGATTAATTCTTTTGGGTTATAAGTGAGTTTAATTAATTAGTTAAGAGGTTACTTTTATTTGAATTTTTGATTAAGTGTTGACTTGTGTGAGAGAGAGAGAGTGCATCATGGCTTTAGGCCATGCTTGCATTAAATGAGGTGAGAGAGAGAGAGGGGTGACTTTTGTGTGAATGATTGTGTTGCCTCTCATTTCCTTTTTTTTCTCTCAAAGTCTCACACCCACACACTCTCACACTCTCACATACACAGCACACCAACACACTCACACAACACACTTACCTTCAGCTCCAGAAGCAGCAGCAGGCACAGCAACAGCAGCAGCAAGCTCCAACAGCAGCAGCAGCAAGCACAAACAGCAGCAACAGCAGAGGCAGTGAGCAGCAGCAGCCCCAGCTCCTAGTGCAGCCTCTTCCCTCCACTTCTTCTTCCTCCTCCAACTCCCTAGGGTTAAGTATGAGGTATATTTCCTAAACTTATTCCCTAGTTTGTTTAGTTGGTGTAGATTTGCTTCGGTTATTGGATTTTAGTGCGTTTTAGTGTGATATGAGGAGTTTTGTGGGAACTTTGCGCTAGGGTGATGTGTTTGAGTTTCAGTAGCTTGTTAGTGAGTTAGTGAGACCATTGCAACCTAGTCCAACCCCGATTACACTAAAATACCACCAGTTTTCCTATTGATGCAAAATGTCGTATTTGTGCACAATTTGAGCTTTCTGGATCTGCTTTTGACCCGAGGTGATATAAATGAATTTGAGAATACTGTAGTATGGTGGTGGTGTGTTGATACCCCAGATGAAACCCGACCCCCTGACTCCCCACTCCGGCCGCCGAAATCACCATTCTGGCCGCAAATTGCGGCCAGACAGGAGGTGTTTTGGGTGTTTTTGGGTTCTGTAGGTGTCTGCTAGTGTGTAGGGTCCTTTGATATATATATTTTTGTAAGTTTAGTCCTGTAGGAAAATCTGGGACCAAATACCTATTTTGCCGTTTTCTAAACCTTCGCGACACGCGTGATACGTGAGTAGGTTTGGGTTTCTGCGTATCGCGGCGCGTCGGGGTAGTTTCGTGGCGCGTGATTTCACGTTTTAGCGTATCGCGCACACGCGCGATTGGTTTGCGACACGGGTTTCTTGTTGGATTATAATGTCGCGTTGTTGTGGGTTAAGCTTATGTGTGGTTTATGTTATGTGATTTTAGGTCCGCAGGCCAGTGAGACGGACGCTGCGAAGAAGGGCAAGCAAGTGGTTGGATACACTTAGCGCGAGACACGGTGAGTAGATTTCACATCTACGGGGATATCGCCCGCATGGCGTTATGCGTCAGGGCTGATAAGACCTTATTGTTATATACTGCATATACCATACCATGGATTGTCGTCGCATATTGCATTCCCTGTTATATATATATATTGCTTAGAACTGATAGAACTGCCATGATCATACTGTCGTATATTGTTGTAGCTCATCTATACATGACATGACTTGGATTTTATACTTGATACCTATATCACATTGGATCATTGCATTGTAGTTCATTTTTATGTGACATGACTTGATATACATATTTGATGCACATATCACATCACAATTACTTGTATTATTGATTGGGATTTCATGCGATTTCTGGATTTGGGAACCGTGGCCTTTTCAAATAAGTAATCATTTAAAACCCGGTTCCCTTGATATGATATTTCGGGGCGTCACCCCGTGTTTTCTCGGTGCTGGAGGCACGTATTGATAGAGGGCTGACCCGGACTGACGGATGCCCGATGGATTGATAGAGGGCTGACCCGGACTGACGGATGCCCGATGGATTGATAGAGGGCTGACCCGGATTGACGGATGCCCGATGGATTGATAGAGGGCTGACCCGGACTGACGGATGCCCGATGGATCGATAGAGGGCTGACCCGGACTGACGGACGCCCGATGTATTGAGAGAGGGATGACCCGGACTGACGGATTCCCGGTATATATATATACTGTGAGAGAGGGCTGACCCGGATTGACGGAGGCCCGATACAGGATGTTTTGCGTGTCGATGCTAGACACGAGTATTTATGATATTTGGGTGCCGATGTTGGGCACTCGGGATTTTCAGGGATATACAGGATATGAGGGCCGATGGAGTACCGGCGTTTAAGATGTTGGGATTTGTGGTGCATACATACTTATGTAGTCCACCTCGATACTTCATGTAGATACTATATCCCCATGCTCAGCATTCATTATCACATCTCATCCTGTAGTATATCACCTGATAGAGGACTGGCATTATTATTATGCATACTGCTACATTGCATTGATATTATATGTTGGCATTTGTTAGAGTAGCGCTGTACGTGCATGCTCGCGATTACCTTTATATGTTATCTCTATTCACGAGTTGGCAACTCACCCCCGTTGTGCCACAGTGTTTGCAGGTTGCCCTTGGGAGTAGTCACGGCTGGCTGTTATCGCATCTTTTGGCACAGATACCCTTTTGAGCAGAGATAGCCTTTTGCTGATAGGTGGGTTTTGTACGGTATCTGTTATCTTTCAGTTGTATATTGATGTATCTAGTACTCTCCATCTACCTTTTCTGTATTGACTTAGAGACAGTTGAGAGGACGATATGTATGATGTTTTATTCTGGTGTCGAGCTCGCATGTGAGCCGACCTTACTTTATGCAGTCTCATCTTTTATGATATTGTCCTTGTTTACTGTGTATTCTTCGCTACGGCGTCGTATATCTCTAGTGATACTTCATTTATTTTACTCGTCATTCTGTTACACCTTGTTTCTATCCGACTGGCAGGGCAAATGTTTTAAAAAGGGAAATGTTACCAAAATTATAAAACTTATAACTTTTGAACTTAAAAAGGATTTCTACTAAATAAATGGAAGTTTTTCAGGCATGTACGATTGTTTTAACAAAATGCTTTAAAATCACTCTATATTTATTGGTTTTGATTTCTGGGTTCGGCTTACTTAGCCGCGTTACGCCTGTAGACGTTGCGTGGTTAAGTGCCGGTCACGAGTCGAATTCTCGGGTCGTGACAGGGCAAGAGAGAGAGAGAAGAGAGAGAGAGAGAGGTGAGGGGTCTCCATGATCCATGGCTCATTGTTCCCTCCATTATTTCCTTCTTCATTTTTCCCTCTCCCTCTCCCATGGCTGCCCTCTCCCCCTCCTCCACTAAACCCTCACAAACACCCTCAATCCCTCATCAAAAGTTCATGTCCTTTTCATTAAAAACATGCACAAGCTCCTCACAAGCACTTTGGACCAAGAAAGTTTGGATTTTGGAGACTTTGGGCAACTCAAGAATTTTTTTGAGTTGCCAAATGAGGTACTTTCTTCGCCATTAATATAGTTTTAAATTCATATTAGTGTCCATGCATGTTTAGAAGTGTTTTAGGATGGTTTAGTGAACTTTGAAAATTTCTAGAAGAGGTTAGGGTTTTGATTTGAATCCAAAGGTGAAATTGAGGCTTAATAGTGACCTTAAACCCCTGTGGTGTTTGATTAAAGACCAAAACCTGAGAGTAAGCCACCGATTCGCAAACCTAGAAACACCGATATCGGATTTGTGTTGGATTTGTGATGTGTTTTGGTGATCTGCTATAACCCGGGTGACCTGAAAATTATTTAGCAATTACTGTGAGTCATGCAGGCAACCTAGAAGCTACCCTGAAGACCAGAGGGCCAAACCCTCCACCCAGGCCACAGATTTAATCATATGGGCCGCAATTTGCGGCCTTGGTACTCCCAATTTGATTCGTGTTTGGTCCATGGCTTCATCTCCATATATGCAAAATTTGCTAATTTCACCCAGGGTAAAATCTGGAGCAAGTTTTCAAAGTTTCTGATTTCGTTTTGCGGCTTTTAATGAATTGGAATTTGGTATTTGTGTTTTATCTCGGTCGATTCACGTTTATACGTCGATCGTTGAGAGTTGTTTGGTTATTCGTGCATGCATAGATCATAGGTTTTAACCTTGTGTGATACGCGTGCCGATTTTGTTTTCGTGTGCGATTTCTTTTACGATGTCATGTGATATATATGTAGGTACCCCTACGTGGACTTAGGATGATGAAGAAGAGATTGGCGACATCAAGTTCGGCAAGCGAGAATCAAAGTGAGTAGATATATATCTACGGGGGAAGTCGGGTAGATGGCGTATAGCACCCCCGCTGTTCGTAGTGTAGTATATGATATATATGCTATATTATATGATTATGTGTCGTGAAACTTGGATGATTAGTAAGTAAGATATTTAGATGTTCATAGGTTAGTTTTAGTGTATTAGAAGTAATTTAGTTATTTTCTTAGTCCCGAACCCTAGAATAAGGTTTACATACACTCACACACACACACACACACTCGCATGCATTTTATTTCTTGTACGTATATGGGGATATGTATATACACACACACACACATAGGTATGGGATTATGTGTGTATACACACACACGTATACATATACATGGATGATGAGGATAGTACATGGTATTTGGAGACGAGTCGATGAGATTGGGCATGGTGCCACGAGATCGGTGATATGTTTTGGTTCGTATTATGAGATACGATATGATTATTATCGTGGGTCCTTATGCGATGTGTTTTCATACACACGCATATATATATGTAGATGGTATCAGTATGTACTAGACTTTAGATCAGTACCCCAGTTCATGATATGATGATAAGGATACCAGATAAATGATGAGATAAATGTGATATTCGACCCGTACCCAAATTGGGATGCCGTACGATGGATTACCGTACGAGCTATATATTGATGATAAATCCGCACTCTTGACTCGAGAATGTCATATTATATACTGTATCATATGTGATACTATTGAGGAGGGATCACCGACTATTATATATATATATCGACTCATACTTAGGTGGTTTCCTTACCTCTTTCGACTAGCCTGTTAGTTTAGTCCTGTTATTTACTTGTAGATGTTAGACTAGACTTGAGTCATACCTATTTCAAAACTAACGAATCGTGAGTATTTTAAAGACAGGCCAAAGTATTCTACGGATATTTCAAAGGACGTACCTTTTCTTAAAAACACCGTAGCCCTTATTTTCTAAACACCACGATTCGTGTTATTTCAAATGGTAAGACGGTATGACTCATATATATTAATGTAGATTCTTTGTTATTGCGTTTACTATTTATTTTCCGCATATTCTTACTTTTCGCATCGCATTCCATGCTTATTGTGTTTTCGTAATTATTATGAAACCCATGCTGTCAGGATACCAGCACCATTACCGATGATGCGTATGCTCCACGTACACCTGCTTGCCGGCTCACACACATCTTCATCGGTAATTGCTATGTCACGTATATTTTAGAGAATATTATTTCATTGACATAGCTTGTTAGCTGATAGTTCCTATATGTTATTGCTTTCATGTGCTAGTTTAGATATTGCATTCTTTATTTAGATACCCATGCATTTTATATTCATTTTTCATGCAATATTATGGGCCATTCCGGATTGCCGGAGCCCAGTATTCACTGTTATTTACACTTGAGATTGTTATTTCGGATTTCCATGAGATTTCTGGATTTAGAGAAACCCCAAGGATTTATATAACGTATTATCATTTTTAAAGATACAAAAGTGCGGTTTTCTCCTGATATGATTTGAGATATGTCCACCATGAGTTTTCTCGGCTCTTGAGCGATATCATACACCCGATTCGAGGAGAAGGAGGAACCGTCTGTGGGTGCATGGTGGACCCGGTGCGGTACCCCAGGGCGAGAAGGTCGCAGATGATGGCACCGAGCCTGAGACAGGGGAGCACTATTGACCGGTGATTTTATTGTGACATGCCGGATATCCGGAGGATACCGACGTGGTCTTTTATTGAGGATTTGGGCCAATCCGGATATCCGAAGCCCTACATATTTATATTTGATGATACATGCCAGTCCGGATAGCCGGAGCCTGAGATATTGAGATTTGATGATATAGGCCAGTCCGGATAGCCGGAGCCTGAGATATTGAGATTTATATTTTGTGTCGATACTTGACACTGATTCTATGTTGATTTCATTGATGATAGCTCGATTTAAATATACAGAAATCTCACTAAATTAAGAAAACAGTTTTCTCATTCATGATGTATTCTGTTTTCATTATATTGCATTCATACCTCATATTTATGATATGTTGCTACCTGAGGCACTGACACGAGCACATGGTATTACACTTATGTATAGATGTTTACCTTTGCCACCTTATCATGCTTCAGGCCTTATCATTTTGAGGAGATATATTTTATGATCGTATTGATTTAGGATTGAGTCATACATATGATTTCTGCTCTGTGATGTTTTCTACTCACGAGTTGGCAACTCACCCCCGTTGTGCCACAGTTTCTTGCAGGTTTTGCCGTACAGGTTCGTTGCGGCTTTGCTGGCACACTGCTCGTTTTTGGGTGATTGCTTTGATAGGTGGGTTCACTTGCATCATGACCTCCATTGTACCTTTTATTTATATTCAGTTGTATCTAGAAACTCTATCAACCAGACTTGTATATTTATAGACTTAGAAGACCAGTGTATATTATTTCGACCGTAGAGCCGCGCTTGTATTATTGTAGTTTTCTTGATGATATTGGTTTCCTTTGAGTTTTGATCATCTCCTTTCGGCGTTATATATTATATTGTTTGCGTGGTTGTGACCGCCAATTGGCGAAGAGCTAGCTCCCGTTTGGGGATGCCCTTATTCATATTATGCATGTTGTACCCTTTTGGGGCCAGTATTTACAAAGGAAACTCTGCCGAAATTTTCAGAAAAGACTTCAGATTTTAAAAATGCAATACTTCGGCTTATGTTATTAAAACCACTTGTTTTAAAACAAGTTTTCTTCATTCTTCCTTAAAAATGGTTTAGATTTCTGGGATTTTTTGCTTACTTGAATTAGATGGGGTCCTATAAACTTCATATGATTCAAGTGTCAGTCACGTGCCATTTCGGGTCGTGACAATAGTCTTGGCTTCTACGGCTGCTAATTTGAAAGCTTGACGCCGGGGTACATTCCTCCTAATTGGAGGTACATTCCTTTGTCCTTGGGGCATGTTTCTCTGCCTTTGAGGCATGTTCCTTAGTGCTTGTTGGAATTGGCAATTAGGTTGTGCAGGAGGTGGACGTAGAGGTGGAGCTGGGAGTGCAAGACGAGGTGCAGGAGCCTGGATAGCTGGCCGCTACGGGTAAGTATTGTGAGTTGAAACTGTGTTGCGTTTATAAGGACATGTTCCAATTCTATGAATGGATGCGCCACAAACTAAGCATAGGCTTTTTACGCGCCTACAGTCCTTCCATAAGTGTCCATCCTTTTAGCAGTAGAAGCAAAAATCTGGACTTGGCTGGTTATTGGTTTCTTCCGGTCTCCTGGGTTCAACAGTTGGCCTTGAAGAGGCTCCTCCTGCCATCTGAGTGGCAGGACGCTTCACTCCGGCAGATTGAGGTCTGCCCTTTCTCTTCACTACTGCCTCCTATCTTCGTGCAGCCTTCAAAGCCAAATCATGGGTTGGAAAATGCCCTGTTGCTAAGGCAGCTTGGATTTCCTGGTCCAACCCTTACTGAAATCTTCTATCCCTAATCTCAGCAGTTGGTATTAAATGTGCCGTGAACCTGTTAAGGTCTTGTGTTAGCTGTGTAGTATGTGATATTTGAAAATCAAATATTGAGACATATCTTACCTACTGAGCATGGTAAACTCAGCATCATATTTATCTACGGATTTGGTCCACATAGAACCCTGTTGTAGGTGGATGAACTGCTGCTCCATTTCAAATTGGGCAGTCTCTGGGAAGTATTTCGCGTCGAACATGTCGCGAAAAGTTCTCCATTCGATAGGTTGTTCAAGACAGCTTTCTTCCGCCTTCCACCAAACTCGGGCATTGTCAGTGAGTTGCAGCTTTGCAACTCGAACCCAAGCGATCTCTGTCACTTGTGCCGCTGCCATGTCATTCTCAATACTTTGAGCCCATTGTTCAGCTTCCAGAGGGCTCTCTTTTCCTGAAAACTGTTTTGGGTGCAATGCCCGAAATTGTTTCACTCCGGACACTTCCGCTTTTGGATGGTTCATCAGAATAGCAGTCCGCTGCTGTTGTCCTTCCAGGAGGCTCCGGATCGCCTCAAGCAGTAATGTCTGCTCATTGATAGGAGCAGCGACGGTAGGCGTAAGCGGTAGACGTGGTGGTGTGTTGTTGAAATTGGTACTGGTGTTTATTGGAGAATCCATAACCTTGAAAGAAAAATTTGGATTAGGATAGATTCAAAATATATGAAATTGTAAGGTTCAAGCAATATGAAATGTAAAGAATGTTTTTAGTTGCTGATTCTTGTGTTATATTACTTAGGACTTCATGCAGAATCGACCCGCATGTCCATGCAGAACTGACCTGCATGGTAGGTTTCCATGCAGTACTGACCTTTATGGGCCGCCAACAAAACCTGTCACGCTCCGCTTCCCGGTGTACGGCAAGGGGATGCGGCGAGGTCCGCTACGTATTTACTCAGAAGTAAACACGCTAAGCGTATCTAAGGAATATAAATTAAATGTATATAATAGATAGGAATATAAATAAACATCAACTTTATTTATTAAACATTCTTTTACAGGTACAACTAGAATGTGAATACATGAATGGAAAGCAATGCCTAAACAATGGCATAACTGAAATGAAAATATGTACAAGTAAAGTCAATGCTCAGGATCTTCTGTGAATTGCTCCAAGTGCTCCTGACTGGTCTCGATCTCTAATGAGTCCGATCCACCTGACAACATTCCAAAGAAGAAGAGAAATAGAAATGTCGTCAGCGAACAATTGCCCGGTAAGTCCCAAAGATGAGTAGAGATAGAATAGACAGAAAGAGGATATAACTAGTGATGTTTGGATTATAATGTTAACGCAGTTGTTTGTAACTTGGTACAGAATATAGCAGTGTATACGAGAGGAGTCCAACTTACACCGTGGACTTTGGAAACCCGTAGTACAAGGCTCCGTCGAAAATACCACGGAACAACGACATGGATGTAATTACGTCTTTAGTGACCACCTCGTGCCACCTTTAACATGTTCCGTACCAGTCTACCCCTTTATAAACCCTGTAGTGTCTTATTGTATTGATGTATTGTATTGTCTTGTAATAAAGGGAAGCCATTGCCGAAACCATGATATCAATAGACGGAATGGATGTAAATGGATAGTCATGTAAACGGAATATATCCATGGTTCGGTTCAGTCAAGTTCATATTGTTATTGATTGTGTTCTGGTATAGACAGATTCATGTTGTAAATGGAATTATACTTGAATCATATTCAAGTCAGATTGATTGTATAATCGCCCGTGACTCGAACCGAGTCAGATCTTTAAATAGAATTGAAGTCCTGATTGTTTTAGAGTTATCGGTAACTGCTGCACATGCACGGCATGATTTGTGTTTTTTTCCAAGACAATTACCGTGTTGATAACACCATTATTAGATTGTCTACCTTAGATAGGCAAGCACCCACTTTCTCCGGCTCCCCGAGACTCAAGAGAACTGGTCCCACTTTAATCTATATTTACTAGGGTCCTTATTGTAATTTAGTATAACTTGAGAGGGTTTTATGTAAAAATAGTTTTGATACATTTTCAAAATACACCTCAAGTATTTAATTATCGTCTTTAGAGTTTTCATAGATGTATATTTTATAAAGGTGAAATTTCTAGTGAGTAGAACCTAGTTTTCATGTATATATGGTATTTTCATGAAATATTGGAATTGTGTTGTATTGAAATGGTACTTTCATGTAATGGTGGTTCCCTTGATTTAGAAAACATGGAATATTTGTATAATATATTTAGAATAGATCTTTTCATGATATTCATATATATATTTAATAAAAATAAATTATATTTCTAGAAATCTCATTTTTCTTAAAAATAGCATTAAAAATTCCATCGAGATCGAATGCTCCTTGCGGAGGTCTGCATCTCGCTCTATTAGGCCCAAGGACGTGCGATAACCCGCACCATCCCAATCGGGGTTTCCCAAAATGGCTTGTAGAGGCGTAATTGTAAGGAATTAATGAATACTCTTTTTAAAGAAACGGTTTTATAATAATTTAGGGTATTTTATTTTAACTCGTGATATTCCCATAAATATTGTCAAAAATTAAATCGTGCTATGTCCAACATGTGTGGTGTGATGAGATAGGTCCTTACCTCGTAAGTTTTCTAAAGGTAATACAAGTATTACGTTGATTCGAAAGTAAAGCATATGGTATTTTACCGTAAAAATATGATAAAAATTGCATAAAAGATACTTTTGACAACTTGTTTTAATGTGTTTGTTAATGTTTGTTAAACATTATATGAGAGTATGATATTTTATTATTTAAGAAAAGTTAGAATTTTTAAAGAAAAACGAAACGGAAGTCGGATTAATTCCGCTTTCGTCGAGTTTTAAAAATGAAAGTTTTTAGAATAGAAAAAAAGAGGGGGAGAGGGGGCTTACTGGCTACAAGGATAGAGGGGAGAAGAGGGGAAGCTAGGGAAGTGTCGGGGCGTCATTTCGTCGCCAGAATCTTCTTGGAACTTCGTCGGAACTCCGCCTCTTGCTAACTCCACTTGCATAACTTCTTGAACTTGAGAATTTTGGAGAGTTTTGGTACTTGATTTCAAAATGAGGAGTGTCAAAGGGTAGGGTTGTATTTATAGGGTAGGTTTAAGGTTTAGGGTATGAATTAGAGAATTAAAATGCATTAAATTATGGAGTAATGCTCAATTTTAATTCTCTGAAAAATGTGCAGAGAAAATAAACAGCAAGAGAGAAGTGGGGTAGGCCAAGTGGTGCAGGGGGGAAATTTTCAAAGCATTACCTATGGGGGGATCCGGCGGTACCGGTCCTTTAAGTGTTTCGCCGGTCGATTCCCGATGAGAGGGGCTTGGATTCATGCCACGTGTTGGGGTGTGTAAATGCCATTTCCCATGTGTTTGTTTTCTGTGTGGGTTTTTATTTTACGTGTTGTGCACGTGCAAACCTTTCGGCTTCTAAAAATTTAAAAGAAAAATCAATATAAATAATATGTGGCTGATGGGATTTGAACTCAGGTGCTATGTCTCAACAGTGCAAGGTCTTTACCAGTGAGCTACAAGCTCTTTTTTGCTGTTCAAAAGGAAATTAAATTTATAACTTGTGCTTAGTCTTAGGTATTCCTTCTGTATTTTTGAAGAATTTCATACAGAAAGTTTAGGATTGTTACAGTCTTTCTTGTTGAAGATGATCCACCCGAAGGAACCATAATTAAGGCTCTAACTTCACATTAAAACTCAAAGTGATGCAACTAGTGGAAAAAAAATTCTAAGAATTGATCACTAGGATATAGTGGTGGTTAATCTTTAAGTTTTCTCTCTTTTTCTTTTTTCATTCTCAACTTAAAAAAACTCAAGAGAGAGGGGGGAGGGGGGGAGGGGGGAAAAAGAAGCTAAGCATGGCTCAAAAAAAATAACATAATCCTTTTTTTTTCTCTTCATATCTTTTAAGAATATTATGACCTTTTAAGAATATTATAAGTGGAATTGTAACTCACATGGTGAGTCACAAGCCAACACCATTCTTGAAAGATCATGAAGAGATGAGAAAGAAAAAAAGGACACCGCATATACGTGCGCACGTGCACATATATAAACACTCATATATATATACACATACCTATATACAAGTATATGATACAAATACATACACCCGTATTCATATCAAAATACATACACCCATATTTGTATTAAGATACAAATACCCGTATTTATATCAAGGCACAAATACCCATATTTATATCAAGTCACAAATACACGTATTTATACAAATATATGTATTCGTATATATACCGTATTCGTGTAAAAATACAAATACCGAAAAAGAGATACTAAAAGAGATATAATACTAGCTCACATTTCATTTAAATTTGATAATCTGGTTATCTTTCAAACCGGCTAATATTAACAAAATGTTCGACTAAAAGTACGCGTACAAAAACACGTATTTAATCGAACCTCCGTATGTATCAAAATACGCACACTACATTGTTTCGCCTGAGCTGGAAAACCCTCTGTGTGGGACTCTAAAGACTCGACAATACGCTAGCAGTGGGTTTAACCACAATCACGTCATCGACACTAACTGTACGTAACGGCTACCCAGGTATTGAATGAAAGAAAGGTCGACAAGCAAACTCATCTGTATCCCTACTGAGTCTGAAAGTGACAATCTTTGTACAGTTCGGTCTCTTCATTTGAAAGTATTGCATATAGGGTCTAGGGAGTGGAAAACGTCAGACCCCTAATAACCTGGTAAGTCGTGTCGATGTGGCTCAAAACCATCTCGAGAAACTACTGATCTTACTATCAGTAAATCTCATCTGTCTTGGCCATGGTCTTATAGTGACAGCCAATCAAACACAGCACGACATCGACTCCCTATACCGGGAGAGACGAATCCTTTCTATCGCTCACTGCACCAAAGTGCTTCAGGACTGTACCGAACTAAAACCTGTTTGCACGACTCTTAAAGTCGTGGTAGGGTAGTAATCTAAGTTCAGTGGGAACACACTCGAGATAAATGACGATGTCAGGTCTAAAAACTAACCTGTACCTATGTCACCAGAAAACTACTATCTAATGATAGGTATATTACCATCTAGAAGTTCTCGGTAATTCCGTCTAGTGTAACTCATAACCTAATGAGCACCTGTATGCTACTTTTGGTTTTATACACCAATGGCTGTGGGACCAACCATCGCCTATCGTTGGGGTCAAGATACATATACACCGGTCTACTCTGGAATATCGATACCCTGTCTCGATACTCCCACGACTAGAGACATTTAAGGATGCGCTTATAGACTACCGAGCCCTACAAGTATGATCACCGTCATAACGATGGTAGTCAAGCAAAAATCCTACGGGCTTTATCAACATGTAATAATGAATTGTAATATCTAATATACATGTTAAGATAAACACAAACCAAATAGCATACTATTATATTGAGAAAGATTATTCTGTACATACATATCCCTAACATTCTATACAATAAAGGCCTCTAGGTTATACATATCCAACAATCTCCCACTTGCACTAAGGCCTGTTATTGGTGTATCGAGTACCCAACGTCTGCTCTAGAACCAGTTGTAGACGTATCACATACCCAACATCTAAAAAAGTCGCTCGAACTGTGTTTGAGGGAGGGCCTTTGTGAATGGATCTGCCATGTTCTCTTTCGTCTCTACTCTTCAGATCTCGATCTTACGGAAATCAATGATCTCCGTGATCAGGTGATACCGCCTCAAGATGTGTCTAGATCGTTGATGGGACCGTGGTTCCTTTGCTAATGCCATAGCCTTATTGTTATCTTAATACAAAGATATTGAATCAACAATAGACGGAACCACCTAAAGTTCAGTAATGAACTTCATCCAGACCGTTTCTTTTGCGGCATCATTTGCAGCAATGTATTCAGCCACCATCGTCGAGTCTGCTATGGTTTCCTACTTGGAACTCTTCCAACAGATCGCCCCTCCATTGAGGGTAAACACATAACCCGAGACAGACTTGTTGTCATCCTTGTCACTTTGGAAACTTGAATCGGTAAAGGACTCCAACTGGAGGTCTCAATTACCGTACATTATGAACATCTCCTTAGTCCTTATCAGGTACTTCAAAATATTCTTTACAGCTGTCCAATATTTCTCCCATGGGTTTGACTGATACCTGCTTACAAAGTTAAGTGCGTAAGCTACATCTGGTCTGGTAAAAAGCATCGTATACATTATAGATCCTACCGCCGAACCATAGGGTATAATGCTCATGCGAGCCCTCTCCTCATCACCCTTAGAAGACATCTTTTTGGAGATGGTGATTCCTTGACAAGCGAGTAAATTACCATACTTGGAATCTTCCATACTAAACCTCTTTAGTATGGTGTCTATGTACCTTAACTGTGAAAGTCCTAACATTCTCTTGGATCTATCTTTGTAGGTCTTTCATCGAGAGTTTTTGTGACAAGAATAGCTTGACCGAATGTGACATAGGAATGTCATTTCCTATTTTGAGAATGTCATCAACTTACTAAATGAGAAATATGATAGCTCTCCCTACAATCTTCTTATATATATAAGGTTCATCAACGTTTTTTATGAAGTCAAATTCCTTGAATTTTTCATCAAAACAGATGTTCCAACTCCGCGATGCCTACTTTAATTCATAAATGGATTTAACAAACTTGCACACCTTCCTTCTGCTCCCACTGTCTACGAAGCCCTCTGGCTGATCCATATAAATGCATTCTTCTAAACTTCCATTCAGAAAAGCCGTTTTTACGTCCATCTGCCAGATGTCATAATCATGGAAGGCAGCAATGGAAAGTAGGATCCGAATGGATTTCAGCATAGCCACTGGAGAAAAGGTTTCGTCATAGTCCACACATGGTCTTTAACGAAAACCTTCTACAATAAGTCTAGCCTTATAGGTTTCTACCTGTCCATCTACACTAATCTTCTTCTTGAAGATCCAACATTTGTAGCCAACGGGTTTTACCCATGTTGTTGCAACGTCCAAAGTTTAAACTTTGTTGGTGTACATGGAATCCATTTCGGATCGCATAACATCCATCCATTTCTCTGAGTCCCTAACTGGTAATGGCCTACTCAAAACTAGTAGAATCATCTTCTTCCAAGATGCAATCCTCTCGATCCACGTCGATGAGTGTTCAGACCAGAATATTGCATTTTAATACCGCTCATTCATTATCTATTTTTTTGTATATATCGGTACTATTAACCGGTGTTTACTCAGTAATACAGATTACAGGATCCGTGACAAAATACTGGAAACACATTCAAAATCACGGATATATCATTTGTGAGCTGACACTGCAACCAGAACCGCAAACCGACCGATATCCTAAGAGTTATTTTGCAAAAAAGTGTGTGCACAATATTTTGGTCCAACACATTACATGTGTTTGCACACAACTCTTGGAACATGGACCATGGACCTAGGGGGCAGCCATGGCATGATGGCTAGTGCAAATGGCATGGTATGATGTGCATTTATTGCAATAAAGGTGTGATGTGATTTGTATCGTCTTGTTTCCCTCCAAAACCTGGGTGCAGACCAAGCCTAATTTGAGAAATCAAACAACACCAGAGTCATATTGGAGTGCACACAAACCCACACTGCAAATACGAGCCCAAGTGCTCGGATTTTAGCCGAGCACTTTCCTTATGAAACCGAGGTCGCCGGCCCCCTGCTCCCAAATGCTGCCATCATTCTGTGGGCCCCTCCTTGCTGCCACATAGCCCTATTTTTATTGTTTATTTTCTTTTATTTTGTGCCTATATATAGCAGGTAGTGGGCAAGGGTTCATGATCTCACTTTGTCTCACTTTTGCCTAGTTTTATTCTTTACAAGTTTTCGTTTTTGTTTCTCTTTTGGTTCTTGTACATAGCTTTCCCTTGAGTTCATGCCTTTCTTTTGATTTTGCAACCTCTTTAGTGAGCTTTCAAGTTTAAGTTTAGCGTATTGATCTCAAGGTTGTATCTTGGACATAATGAAGATATCATTTTGCACACTTTGGTTCTTAGTGTCTCTTTACTTGCATTTTATTACTTGCCCTTTACATTCTTGCTTTACTTTCTTGCACTTTACATTCATGCTTTATATTCTTGCAATTTAAATTCTATGTCATTTAATTACTTGCTTGTAATCTTGTCTTGTCTTTGTTCTCTTTTCTTTTGCTCTTTTTGTTGTTGTTAATATAGTGTTGTTAATATGATGTTGTGAATATGTTGTTAGGAAAAGAGAAAGATATTGTAAGTTAAGGTTTCGTTTCTCATTTCCTTTTCCCGTCTTTTCCATTTGAAACTCCTCCCAATCCTTACACAAGCGCTCCGTTAGGCACCCTACCCTACCAAGGTATCGGTGATTCCTAACCGCGACCGGTTGCGCTCGGTTTGGCCGGAGGCGAAAGCAAGAGACAAGAGCGGAAGAACAAAGGTCAATAAGCTGGATTCTACGAATACCGTGCTTAAATACCCTAATCCACATTGTTTCCGATTGCTCTAGCTTCATTGGTTGAGTACGGCTCAAAGGACTTGAATACGGAATCCATTAACTTACACTATCCTATTGATTCCTAACAAGTTTTACTTGTGCATATAACACATAGGTTAGATTTGAACATTCCGCCCACGCGCATTAACTCGTAACGACAAGAACTATAAACGCTCCGTCTCCCTTTGGATCGACCCGTGCTCATCGCGGCTAGCTGCAAAGCGACACCGTCCTGATCGCGGTTAAACTTTAGAACTTTAAAACTTGACACGCCAAAAGCATGTGATCAAATGGCACCGTTGCCGGGAAAACGGTAACGTTTTTAGTTTTTGTTATTTCGGATTAATCATTGTACATCTCACTTATACATCTAACCCTATTTTCAAAATCAACTAAAAATTTCAAAATTTTCAAAACCAAACAAACAACTAACATTCTAACTCTTTTGCTCTGTGGCAATTGGACCTGCTTACACTCTGGATCTCAATTAAAAAGGTAAACAATACCAGTGAGATACTAGTGGAACACTGAAACAACTGAAGAAAGTTGGAGCCCATCTACCACAAGAAATCCGGCGACATCATCACCAAATCCGGCATTGCCGGCCGTACTGCCTCCTTCTGCCTCCAATTTTTCTCTTGGCTCCATTGTTCTATTTTTGCCCCATTTTTATTGTTTGTTTTTTATAATTTTAAGTGTGCAGGTATTTGGGCATTCGTATCGCTTTTTCGCACTAATATCTGTTTTTTCCAACATTTGTAGATTTTTACGGATTTGCGAACTGCGATCGTGGGGAGCAAAGTGTACATTCAATCTTAAGGTAACTACGAAGTACAGTGCCAAAGATCCAGGTAGTTTGACCCGCGCAAGCGAACTTTTCAAGTTTACCAGATTTGCTTCAACGGGGGTTTCTAAACCCGAAAATTTATCGGTACGTATTTCGTTAACACCTTCTTCTCAAATCCGACTCATCCAATATACTATTTTTTGCAGCATTCTTTGCAAGTTCGCTTCCAAACGCTCAAATTAACTAACCCGTATTTGTTGCAGTGCCGCGCTTAACGTTAAAAAAGATTGTTTGATTCTTTAAATAATTTTTTGATTAATTTGCGCATTGCATCCATTAATACGGACTTAAGGGCAAGCGAACCCCACAACATACGGTAAAGGATTTCATCACCTTTTCCATGGCCCACAAATCACGAACTGTGCATAACGTATACCCACACAAAGTTTTAAAAGAAATTAGACTTTAAGCCTTAAGGACTTCGCGCTCACTAGGAGAAGTTAACTGTGTTTAGAACACCGCTTAACGGTATATTGTTTACTGGGTGTCTAGGAAAGTGTTAACGGCGAAACCGCCAAAAGAGAAAGGGTTATTTAATTAAGGACCTTTGCGAAAGCGTCGGAAAACCTCCCCTTATCTCTGCACTTACCTGGCCTCATGATCAGTGTATCTTGAGCCCGTTTCTCGACACAGTTTTATTTCGATAATCAAGTTCTTGAGCAGGTCTAGTTGACCTAGGTGACCCCTAGACCGATTAGATGTATGGTATTTTTGTGTCGTGATTATTTTTGTCCAGATTCTTTTTGTCTTTGTATATTTCATTCTTTTGTTAATAACTAACTAAAAAATTTATTAAAAAAAACCCACATTCTTTTCCCCTCCTTTTCTCTTCTTCTTCTTCTTCTCTTCATATTATGGGTACCCCACCTCGAAAAACTCTTGCCGAGCTTTGGTACCCACAACCAGACATAACTTCCTACGGTTCTTACTTTGGTCGAACGTCGAACGATCCCTCCATGCCCAAAATCTCTTTGAAAGATCGGATAGACGCGTCTAGGACGAACAACTGGACTCCGCAATCCACTTTGTATCAACCATTTCAACCTTCACCACCTTCTTACGTTGATACCCCTTTTGAGAGTCCGGTTGTAACTCCGAAACCCATATCTATTGCTGAACATATTGAACAATCCCGTAACCGATCTTTCACAACTTCAAATTCTTGGGATCAACAATTCCATTCACCTTCTTAGCCGTATGTTGATCCTACCCCTGTCCAACCATTCAATTCCTATCCATCCTACCCGACTTTTGCACCTTCCCTAGATATTGCTTCTGAACAGCTTTTTGGGGGTTTCCAGTATCCAAACAACTTCGAATCTTTTACTGAAACCCCGTCACAACCTATGTCTAGTCTGGAACAGTCGTTGGAAGACTTTAGGATAGCGTCATGCCAACAGATGATGGATTTGAATGCGTCCATGGCCGCCCTCATACAACTTAGTGACCCGGTAGCTAGTTTCCAACTAGCTCCAAATTTTCAAATGTATGAAGAGGGGGTAGGACAGGTTGAGAATTTGAGTAGAGAGAGTGAGCCGTATACCCTTCCAAATCAAACCTACCCGTTTCAACTTGAATCCCACAACTCCTGTTTTGAAAGTCTATCGAGTGTCCCAAATGATTTATCAATTGAAGATAGAATGATTAATGAGTTGTGCGACTTTGTAGTATTTGATTTACCCGATTGTGAAGGGTCCCTTTTGAGTGAAACCACACCCAATCCTTTTGACCTCTACACCTCCATCTTAGAACCCGAATCGATTGAAATCCATGCTTTTGATGAGGTGTCTGAGAAAAATGATTTTCACTTGATTGAGGATATTAACGCTGGGATTATTTTGGATGATGAACCCGCTGCTTTGGATGAGTTTTTCTCTCTAATTCATCATCCCGAGTCATTAAATGTTTTTCCTGAACCCCATATGCATCTAAATTTTGAGGATAAATGCATGGATGTGCTGAATTTTGAGGATATTTTTGAGGATGAACCGGTTTTGCTTGATGAGTCGGATTTTCCAATTCATCCTATCCCCTTCATTGACTGTGTACACCCTCCGGAACCTTTAAACGATAACCTTCCTCAACCACTTCCCTCCATCCTTTCCATCATTCCAACCTTGCAAGAAACCGTATCACTTTCATTTCCAGTGTCTGGTTTACCAAGTTCGGCTTACCCATGGTTTCTCACGGATCTTGAGAGATTTGACCCCATTTCTCGACGGGTTAATAGATTAGCACAAATGCTTCTTACACATCGATCATCACAAATTGTGCTAATCTATTCACTCCATTTTCACCCTCAAGTTCATACTCCATTTCTTTTTCCCTTCCGCCATTCTTCTTCTCATATACCGAAACCGTATCCCACTTCTATCCCCATACGGTCTCGCGTATTCTCCATTTCTTTCCTCTCCGTATTCTTTCACCAACCACACCATTATAACGATAAATTTTTTGAATGGTTGGTGTTAACTTTTGGCCTGTGTAAGGCCTTATATAGATTAATACTGTTATTTCCCCCCTAATCCTGAATTTCAATGCTTAACAGTGGAAACACTGTTTTACTTAAGTTTGGGGGGGAACCTTTTTGTGTATATATTTTTGGTTTTTTTTTTGTTTTGTATATAATTTGTTTTTGGGGAGCGCCGACAATTTTGACCCTCTTGGTGTAGCCTGACAGTGAGGGCACTGCCAAGTTTAAGTTTGAGGGTGTGCTCGGTAAGCTTTCTTCTTCTTTCGCATTCATTTATATATTTTGCATTTGCATACCTTATTAAAAACCCACAAAAATCGAAAATTTTCCAAAAAATATAAAACCTTTGTCGTCAAGTTAGCCAATAGGGTAACTTAGATTTTTATTTCGAAAGTTTAGTTGATACGTTAGGAATAACTAAATCTTAGGCTTAGGAATTGAAAACCCTAAAAATAACCCTCATTCTGTTTAACTTTGGTAAATATACGTCCTTACAGTTGTTTTGAGAAACAGGTAATCTTGAGTTTAGTTCTTTAGTTAAGTCAAGATAAAGGGAAAGTATTGAAGCTTTACTGAAGGATAAGTCTGAAAAATAGTTTCTATTCTTGAGTCCAAATTTAGAAAGTATATACCCTACAAACTGCACATACACGCACCTTGAAACTTGGGATAGTAGAGGATACCTAGAAATACTCTTGCCTGAAAACCTAGTATGAAAGAAAAACGGTAATTAAAGCTAAACACCTAAAGAGTATCAGTGAAAAATATATCCGGTCTTGAAAAAGGAAAAAAAATAAGGAAAAGAAAAATAAATAAATAAAGTCAAGACCTGGAAACTGCTATTTACGCTTTAAGCTCACACATTCAGTATTCGGCTGTTAGTGCCTCAAGAAGCATTAACAGTCGCATGAAAGGTGTATGGGCAGCACTGTCCATCATTCATGAAAAAAGTAGTATTAGGTATTAGGGCAAGGGTACTATAGCTTGAATTAAATTCTTGAGTGTAGGGGTGCAAAATTTACACACACGTAGGGGTATACAATCGATATTTGGATAAAAAATAGAAATGAAGAATAAGACTTATGTTTTCTGTAAAATTAATAAAAATCCCTGATTTGAGACCGCACTTTTAGAAGGAAAACTCAGGAGAACCAACATCTTTCTAAGCTTTTTTGGAATGTATAGGATCTGAGCTTAAATAGATAGAAGGTGTGAAACATAAGGGTTGGATATTTCTAACTTAGGATGATAGAAATTCTAACTTAGATACTAAACCGTAGGAGCAGAATCGATGTTAACTTATGAAACTAGCTTGACGGGATTTTGTGGGTAGTATCCGCTGAAAACCCTCAGGAGACAACACTCCTCCTACTAGGGACACCTAGAGGTTTAACGGCTTGTTGCACGCGCTCAGTGCAATCGTGTTCCCTGCGAAAGTGAGGCTAGGATTTTGTTTTGCTCGGGACGAGCAAAAGATAAGTTTAGGGGTATTTGTTCAAACCAGATTATTGCATTTTAATACCGCTCATTCATTATCTATTTTTTGTATATATCGGTACTATTAACCGGTGTTTGCTCAGTAATACAGATTACAAGTATCCATGACAAAATACTGGAAATACATTCAAAATCACGGATATATCATTTGTGAGCTGACACTGCAACCAGAACCGCAAACCGACCGATATCCTAAGAGTTATTTTGCAAACAAGTGTGTGCACAATATTTTGGTCGAACACATTACATGTGTGTGCACACAACTCTTGGAACATGGACCATGGACCTAGGGGGCAGCCATGGCATGATGGCTAGTGCAAGTGGCATGGCGTGATGTACATTTATTGCAATAAAGGTGTGATGTGATTTGTATCTTCTTGTTTCCCTCCAAAACCTGGGTGCAGAACAAGCCTAATTTAAGAAATCAAACAACACCAGAGTCATATTGGAGTGCACACAAACCCACACTGCAAATACGATCCCAAGTGCTTGTATTTTAGCCGAGAACTTTCCTTATGAAACCGAGGTCGCCAGCCCCCCCACTCCCAAATGCTGCCATCTTTCTGTGGGCCCTTCCTTGCTGCCACGTAGCCCTATTTTTATTGTTTATTTTCTTTTATTTTGTGCCTATATATAGCAGGCAGTGGGCAAGGGTTCATGATCTCACTTTGTCTCACTTTTGCCTCGTTTTATTCTTTACAAGTTTTCATTTTTGTTTCTCTTTTGGTTCTTGTACATAGCTTTCCCTTAAGTTCATGCATTTCTCTTGATCTTGCAACCTCTTTAGTGAGCCTGCCAGTTTAAGTTTAGGGTATTGATCTCAAGGTTGTATCTTGTACATAATGAAGATATCATTTTGCACACTTTGGTTCTTAGTGTCTCTTTACTTGCTTTTTATTACTTGCCCTTTACATTCTTGCTTTACTTTCTTGCACTTTACATTCATGCTTTACATTCTTGCAAGTTAAATTCCATGTCATTTAATTACTTACTTGTAATCTTTTCTTTTCTTTGTTCTCTTTTTTTTGTCTCTTTTTGTTGTTGTTAATATGGTGTTGTGTTGTTAGGAAAAGAGAAAGATATTGTAAGTTAAGGTTTCGTTTCTCATTTTCTTTTCCCGTCTTTTCCATTTGAAACTCCTCCCAAACCTTACACAAGCGCTCCATTAGGCATCCTACCCTACCAAGGTATCGGTGATTCCTAACCGCGACCGGTTGCGCTCGGTTTGGCCGGAGGCGAAAGCAAGAGACAAGAATGGAATGACAAGGGTCAATAAGCCGGATTCCACGAATACCGTGCTTAAATACCCTAATCCACGTTGTTGCCGATTGCTCTAGCTTCATTGGTTGAGTTCGGCTCAAAGGACTTGAATACGTAATCCATTAAGTTACACTATCCTATTGATTCATAACAAGCTTTACTTGTGCATATAACACATAAGTTAGATTTGAACATTCCGCCTATGTGCATTAACTCGTAACGACAAGAACTATAAAAGCTCCGTCTCCCTGTGGATCGACCCGTGCTCATCGCGGCTAGCTGCAAAGCGACACCGTCCTGCTCGCGGTTAAACTTTAGAACTTTAAAACTCGACATGCCAAAAGCGTGCGATCAATGAGAAAACCATAGTATCTCTCGGGTGGATAAGAAATCCTACTAGATCTGCGGAGTGGCTGAGGTTCGTCCGGGACTATTGAATCCTGTAGTTCTACCAAATCTTCAATTACAATTTGTGGTTCCAAAACTTCCACTAGTTCTACCATGCTCTCACTAATTTCTTTTGGAATAAATTCTCTTTCCAAAAATGTTGTGTGGCGATCTATAAACACCTTATGTTCCTCGGTGTGGTAGAACATATATGCTAGTGAATGCTTTGGATATCACACAAACTTACATAGAACTGATCGTGCCTAAAGTTTGTCCAGATTTTGTGTTTTTATATAGGAAGGATAAAACCCATATCTTAAACCGTTTAAGATATGAATTCCTACCACTCCATATTTCATATAAAGTCTTAGGCATAGATTTGGATGGAACATAATTCAATATATATGCAGCCGTTTGAAGCGTATGTCCCCAGAATGAAAGAGACAACTCAGCACTACTCATCATGGAGCGAACCATATCCAAAACGGTGTGATTCCTCCCCTCCTATATACCGTTGTGCTGTGGTGTATACAATGGAGTAAGATAAGAGAGAATGCCGTTCTCATTCAGAAATTCAAGGAATTCGTTGCTCAAGTATTCACCTCCTCAATCAGATTATAGAAGATGCAATCCTCTCGATTCTCGTTTATGAGAAAACTGTAGTATCTCTTGTAGGGTTTCCTAGTGCCCGCGGCGTTGCGGAAGCGTGATTGGAGAACAAAATTTCAAGCTAACACGAAAGAACCCTGAACCTAGAATCGATCCAAACGCCTAAACTAGCAAACCAAGCAAGCAAAGATACGGAATACTACCTTCGACGCGTGTCCACCCAATCGTGGAAGACTCCTCCAAGCTCCGTGTATGTTGTCCAGATCGAACTTGAGTGGCGACCGCCCTTGCCGAAGAAGATCCACCTGAGGGAAACCGATCCAAGCCCCGGCTTCACCTAGTGAAGCGACCGACGCTCCAAGCTCTCTACGAATGGAGAGTGGGGATGTAGCAATATTTTCACTATCTTTTCTCTCTTTTCTAAGATCATGTGAGCTACATAGAACGAGGAGGAGGTGAAGAAGAAGCCATGGAAAATGGCTAAGTCTTTTGTGAAGGAAAAACTAGCAAGTATGGAAAAAGAATGGCTTGATTATTTGCAACCATCCAAGAATAGTATTCAAAAAATGAAAATACTATATAATAATCAACCCATACTTCTCTACCTTGCTACAAAACACCTCATCCTCCACCTCATTTTTTATTTTCATTAAATGAAAATCAAAAAATGAAGTGTCCATCTTCTAGAACAAATTCCGTATAAATATGGAATATAACCCAGTATATGTATTAAAATACATATACACGTATTCGTACAAAAATACGAATAGCCAAGAAAGAGAAAATGAATAGTGAACAATAATACTAAAATATTATATATATATATATATATATATATATAAATTGTTAAATCAAAACCTGATTTAATAATCCGGGTTTATCCCAAACCGGTAGTATTATCAACCGTCCGATTAAAGTTCGTGTAGCCTGTTCACATATTTAATCGGACACCCTGTATGTACCAATATACGTCATCTACATTATATGGCCTAAACCGGGAAAACCCTCTGTGTGGGACTCTAAAGACTCGACAATACGCCGCCAGTGATTTACTGAATAAATTAAAAAACCATAAGCACGTCAGCGGCACTAGCTGTACGTAACGGCTGCTCAGGTATCTGTCAAAAGGGAGGTCGACAATCAAGTCTGTCTGTACCTTATTGAGCCTGAATGTGACCATCTCCGTACAGTCCGATTTTTTCATCTGAGAGTATCGCATACCGGGTCTAGGGGTGAAACGTCAGACCTCTAATAACCCAATATGTCGTGTCGGAGTCAAGCTCATCATCACCAGAGAAACTACTGAACTCATATCAGTAAATCTCATCTACCATGGCCACGGATTTAAGGTGGCAGCCTACCGAACACAGCACGACATCGACTCCTAATATCAGGAGAGACAAATCCCCGACAATCGCTCATTTCCTCTATGTGATCGAGACTGTACCCAACTAAAATCTGTTTGCATAACTCCTTTGAGACGTGGCAGGGTAGTAATCAAAGTACAGTGGAAACTCACACGAGACAAATGACGATCTCAGTTAAAAAGACTAATCTGTACTAATTCCACTCGAGAACTTACATCTGACGATAGATATAATACCATTTAGAAGTTCTCGGCGAGTCCGTCCAGTGTACTCACCTCTAGTGATCATACTATCTTAGGTGACATAACACCAATGGCTTGTGAGACCGGCCACCGCCCTTTGTTGGGGTCTCAAAACGTATATACTAGTCTACTCTAAAATATCGATGCCCGGTCTCGATACTCCTACGATTAGTGACATTTAAGGATGTGCTTATGGACTACCCAGCTCTTACGTATATGATCGTCATCTAATACTGGTAGTCAAGCAATAATCTTAAGGGCTTCATCATTATGTATTAGTGTCACGTAATAACAAGTAAAACGTGTACACATCAATGATAAAGACAAACCAGATAGCATACTATCATTTCGAGTAAGATTGTTCTACCTGTATAGATCCTCCTTCAATTATCATAATCACGTGCCTGCAATTACAATAATTGCCTTGAGGGCACTATATCCAACAATCTCCCAATTGCATTTAAGGCTAATTATTGCGGTATCGCATACCCACATCCTGTGTGCTATCGAATACCTAATTTCTCTACTAATCAGTTTCTCAAAGCTCGTTTGAGGAACATCTGTGTTCGAGAAATAGCCTCAGTGAGTGGATCCGCTACAATGTTCCAACTTCCTCTCTCTATATCTCAACTTCGTGGAGATGAACAATCTCTTGAACTGAGCGATACCACGCCTCAAGAATTTGTTTAGCTACAACCAAGTTCATAAATGAACAAGTTTATACAACAAACTTCTTAGGCTGTATCCTATGTTGAGTTATAACCAGCATCCTGAACTGTGCTTACCTTAGTATCCCTATTGGAATCATATCCAATATACTGATCCTCAGAAGAGGCTAAACTCAAAACTCTAACAGCATCTCTGTCATCTAAGTCACCTTGGAAGCCTAAACCGATAATCGCTTCCCGGAGGAGGCTGTCATTATCATATACTAAGAACATCCTCAAATGTTCATAACTGCTTCTCTTTGTTTCTTCAGGATTGGATTAATATTTGCTTACTACAACAAGTGTATAAGTAATATCTGATTTTGTACAAGACATTGCATGATTGACTCAATTGCCTAAGCAAATGATATGTCATTCATGCCAGTCCATCTCCTCATCAGTCTGAAAGACATCTCTTTAGAGAGGGTGACTCCATCACCTGTGGGTACACCACCACGCTAGGAGTCGTCCATTCTAAAATACTTTTAGAATGCTGTCTAAGTACTCGATTGGAAAACATCCCAAATCTAGATCTAAAACCATAGATCTAGTCACTAGATTCCCTGATATATTATCCATATTCAACATGGAGAAAACACTGTGTGACAACCAAATTTTGACCGATTGTAGTATATGAATATCACTTCCTATCTGGAGTATGTCATCCAAATCTCAGGATAGTACTCCCTACACCTTTCTTACTAGGTCCATCTATTATTTTGATGAAGTCAATAACCTTGACTATCACATCAAAACATATGATCGGTCTCCGCTATCCATGGTTTAGTCTACATATAGACATAAGCAACTTGCATACCTTCCACTGCTCTCACTGACTACGATAACCCTTTGGCAGAGTCATATACATGTGCACTTCCAAATTCCTATTTAGAAAGACATTATAGTCATCCTCTTACCAGATATCATAGTACAGAGCAGTAGTAGTGCCAAGTCATATCCGTATGGAGTTTAGCGTAAACACTGAAGTAAAAGTCTTATCACAATCCAAAACGGGTATTTGATGAGAATATTTACAACAAGCTTAGACTTGTTAGGTTAATACCTTTTCACTTGCACAGATCTGAAAAGATCTACTTCCTCATAATGGGTTTTACCTCTTCAGGAGCACCCAGCAAAGTTCAAAATTCATAATTTGCTGAAGTGCGTGGAGTCTATCTTGGATATAAAGCATCTGGTCACCTGGAAGTTACCACTTCCTATGACCTACAGATAATTAGTAAGGCCATCATAACCATGATGCTGACCTCCCTATCACCGTTTATGAGAAAACAGAAGTATCTTTCAGGTGGCTGAGGTCACTTACTAAAATTTATGGTGTGGCTAATGGATTGTCAAGTCCAATTGAATTCTTCGGTTCTACTAAATTTTCAGTAACCGTTTGTGGTTCCGGAATCACTTACAGTTCTACCATACCCCCACTAGTTTCTTTTGCAAAAAGATTTCTTTTATAAAAACGGTGGCGGGTCAAGAACAATGTAACTGTTGATCTTGAAAATAGTAGAAACAAAACCTTGGCGAATGCTTGGGATAATCCACAAACAGCCATTACCGAAGCGTGCCTTGAGTTTGTCCGGATTTTGCTATTAAATAAGAACCGGATAACTCCATATCTTAATAACCTCAAGATATGCAACCAATCTATATCCATATAGAATCAAAGGCATTAATTTAGATGGAACCGGATTCAAATATCATGTAGGTGTTTCCAGTGCATATCACCTGAATGGAAAAAGGCCAATACAACATTACTCATCAAGGAGCGAACTCGCGGATGAGTACCTGAGAAAGAATCAAGTTTTCAATATTACTATGATGGAATACCTAGCATTAGTATCTATATATCTTCGATCACTTCGAAGAATCCTGATACTTCCAACGTATGGTTCTCTACTTTATTCTTATACCTATAAACTTTTCAATCTTTGGATCTTGCATTACAACGAATGCATGTCTAAAATCAGAGAACTCATAGGTAAAACTGAATGAAGCAAGAGTACCAACCCTTTGTCCCGAAGGGTATTGGACAACTTACATTTTCATGTATAAGTCCAAAGAGTATATTAACTCAAATTTCGTGTTTTGTAGGTTGAAAACTGTATTTTGGTCGAGAATGTATTACATCGTTATTCAATGCACATTATCTTATCCTCAACTGATAAAGGTAAATGTTTGGAAAATAATTTTCAAAATTTATATCTCACTTTATAAAATAAAGATACAGATATTTCATTTTTAAAAATTGGTGTATAACAACGGTTATCCGAAACCAAATATTTTGCCGTTAGGCAAAACCAGGCGATTCAATCCAATATCACCAATTAAAACGAATTCCGATATTGAGGATCAGATCGGCCATTTCCCAATATTCTACTCCTACTCAGCATCTATAACGCCGTACAGATGTGAGATACATATCCGGTAAATACATACCCTAGAGTCAGAATTAATTGGGAAAACAGTTCTCATTTACAAGTATACAGAAATTCTGAAACATAAATGTTTCAAAGGGGTGGCTGGGTATTCCTAGTAATGCCTTTTTCATTATCCAGATTCATGACAGTAGTCGCAATTTCTTTGGCCCTCACTTAAATCCCTTTATATATCTCTACATCTTACCTTCTGTACACCGCACTTATGCTAATTGGTTTTCTTCTCTCCCTACCTTTCGGCACCAGCCTAAGGTTTAGATGAAGACTATCCAATAAGCATAATAGGTGTACTCTCCTAATATAAGGAGCTCTCGCAATCTAAGAGAAGGTAAAAATAAGAGACAACCGAATAATACAATCTAAATTCTCCAGAACTAGTGACCATCCTCGACTAAAATAATTTCTTCGAGTTCGTATGTAACTATACGACGGCCATTTCCGAGCAATATGGGTCATCGTAGTGATACGGAGTGTTCTGGAGAAATGAAAAGGGAAAATAGGAGTAATAGGGATATTTGCAACTTTGTCGTGAATCATGACAGTCCCAAACCAACGTGTGTAAGAAGTTTCGGTTAACTTGGTTATTAAGTTTTAGGTAAGTCATGGGTCGCTGTACCAGAAAGAGAGAGAAGAAACACTCAGCGTGCACACTATCAAGATTAAATTGGTTATCACTTTATCTAATCAGGATGCCTCCCACCGTTTCCTCGAATTCTCCTTCAAACCCTAAAAGGAGAACTAGTCGAGATCATGTACACCTTACAAGTTCGCTAACCGTTCAGCCAGGTCAGCATTGGTACTCCGAGGGAGGTCCCCCCGTGCTTTCGCATGGACCCAATTAATAACCCCATTTCCGCAGAGGCGTAACCTCGTTAACACTTTCTAGACACCTAATAGGTTAGCTAATTGTGAAGTGAAAATCTGGGAATCGGGACCCAACTATCATTGTGTGATAATATTGAAGGAAGCCAACCAAAATTACCACATTCCAGAAGGTATGCGCAAACCTAGCAAGTTTCCCTTATATTTGAAACTCCTGATATGGTTTTTGCCCCAAATGCTTATGACCTTGACGAAGGTCAAAACATCATGAGTCGTAAGTCAAGTTCAACCCATCATTGTCCTGATTAATCTAGACCCATTCGTACAAGCTCTTGACGAAGGTCAAAACAGCTGTACGCCTGTCCTAAATTAGTGCATCTATCTATGCTACAGACAAGTATCCGCTAGCTACCAAACACTATACCTTGGCGAAGGTCAAAACACATAGCATGAATACTAGTTGATACTTATCTGAAACGACGAAGGGCTACGGCTGGTTTTGGCGAAAAACCTTTAACGTAATGTACTTGATATCGTTGAAGGAACTCGAGTGGCTTTGAAATTGAGTGGTTTAAGCTCTGCTTTTTAAAACTTGTAATATAAACCTTTGCTTAAAAGAGAATTCCCCGTGAAGGGATCAAGGCTCTTCCCTCATAGAATGAGGTGCTGGATATTCTTAACCGAACACCTCTATACAAAGCAAAAGAATATGACAGTTGCTTTTAAGAAAACCAAGTGGTTTTAAATTGGTTCTGACAACATCAAATAAGTTTGCTTTCCTTGCATTAAAGATATAATATAGCCCCATCAAATATAGTTTCTAAGCCGCAATAGAAACAACAAAAATAGCATACTTTTATATGCCATCCGCATTCACCACGGGGTCCCGGGTCTTCACCGTAAGGTTACTTAACTTACCGCATGGCGGAGACAGGGCTAGCGCGGATGCAAAACATATGGAAGCATATACTAATATATAATATATATCAACATTGCAGGCAAATAATAGTCATCACAGGAAAATAAGAATCATCATAGGCATGCAAACAACAATATGTAATAGCGGATAAACGTGGAGCCCTGCGTTTCATCTGAGCCGTAAATGAAATGCGACGTTCCCCGGTCATGTGGATAGCCCGTACAAAGTCGATCCTAGACCCCTACAAGTGCGGCAAGCCACATACCAATTATAGAAACTGGATAACACGCCCTCAATGAAATGAGTCGGTCACCCGTCGCTTTCTAGAATCTCATAACTTGTGCAACCCTCCGCGGGTCGAATCCTATAACCCCTACAAGTGCGGCGAGCAACACCCTAATTATAGAGAGAGGCGGTCCAGTCTCAACTCCATGAGATGGCCATCTGCTGCACTCTAGAACCCGGCTACTTAAGCACTTCTCCTGGGTTAATCCTAGTACAGAAATGAAATATATACAACGGTGACATCGACCGCATCCTGGTCAAGCCCCAATAAAAGAATATGCATAATACGGAAACGGATGCCACATGTTGGAGATCGTCCCAAAAAAATGAATACAACAAAATAAATCAAAACCATACAAGCAACACATGAGGGGTTATCCGACACAACAATCCGGCTAAACCATAATTAAGATATATATCCATAGAAACAAGTAACCGAAACAAGTGTGCAATCACGTCTAATTGAGTGTATAGCAATTAGACGACATTCAACAACACATCTATGCATGGAAATGAAGTCACGACATTAGAATTCCGTGACACAATTAGTGCACGTCCCAAATATACCAAGGGATCAAAAACCAAGTGCACTAAACATCCAAAAAATTGAGTTTTGAGCCAATTCGGAAGTCCGAATCAAAACGAAACATGCATGAACCTTCACGGGGAGTTAGAGCATAAAATTAACTTCGAGTTGAGGGGATTAAGGGGTACCCTACCCCTGAGGCCACCATGATGTGGTTAGGGAGTGAGGCAACCTAAAACTGCCTATAGGGGCAGTTTCGGGGCACCAAACCCAAGACCACCTCGTGGTGGTCTTGGGGAGTAGGCCCAGCCCTTCAGTCCCCCTGAGGTCCCTACGGGGTGCCCACGTACCACCCCGCTGCTTTTCGGATCAAACCGTGATCCCGTGGGGTGTGCAAATATCTCAAAACTAAAAAATTCGGGACTGTTTTTTCGACAGTTTTCGATGCTCGAAAAAACGTGAATTCTAATGTCGTAACTAGATAGTTTAAGGTGTTTGGGAGGATTTGATACCACTGTAAGATTTCCTAGTACCCGCGGCGCTGTGGAAGCACGAATGGCGAACAAAATTTCAAGCTAACGCGAAAGAACCCCGAACCTAGAATCGATCCAAACGCTTAAACTAGCAAACCAAGCATGCAAAGATACGGAATACTACCTTCAAAGTGTGTCCACCCAATCGTGGAAGACCCCTCCAAGATCTGTGTATGCTGTCCATATCGAGCTTGAGTGGCGACCGCCCTTGCCGAAGAAGATCCACCTGAGGGAATCCGATCCAAGCCCCGGCTTCACCTAGTGAAGTGGCCGACACTCCAAGTTCTCTACGGATGGAGAGTGGGGATATAGCAATATTTTCACTATCTTTTCTCTCTTTTCTAAGAACATGTGAGCTACCTAGAAGGAGAAGGAGGTGAAGAAGAAGAAGCCATGGAAAATGGCTAAGTCTTTTTTGAAGGAAAAACTAGCAAGTATGGAAAAAGAATGGCTTGATTATTTGCAACCATCCAAGAATAGTATTCACAAATGAAAATACTATATAATAATCAACCCATACCTCTCTACCATGCTACAAAACAGCTCATCCTCCACATCATTTTTTATTTTCATTAAATGAAAAATCAAGAAATGAAGTGTCCATCTTCTGAAACAAATTCCGTATAAATACGGAATATAACCTGGTATACATATCAAAATACATATACGCGTATTCGTACAAAAATACGAATAGCCAAGAGAGAGAAAATGAATAGTGAAAAAAATACTAGAATATATATTAATATATATATATATATATATATAAATTATTAAATCAAAACCTGATTTAATAATCCGGCTTTATCCTAAACCGCTAGTATTATCAACTGTCCGATTAAAATCCGTGTAGTCTGTACAGATATTTAATTGGACACTCTGTATGTACCAACATACGTCATCTACATTATATCGTCTGAACCGGGAAAACCCTCTGTGTGGGACTCTAAAGACTCGACAATACGCTGGCAGTGATTTATTGAATAAATCCAAAAACCACAAGCACGTCAGTGGCACTAGCTGTACGTAACGGCTGCTCAAGTATCTGTCGAAAGGGAGGTCAACAATCAATTCCGTCCGTACCCTACTGAGCCTGAATGTGACAATCTCTGTACAGTCCGGTCTCTTGGTCTGAGAGTATCGCATACCGGGTATAGGGGTGGAAACGTCAGACCTCTAATAACCCGATAAATCATGTCGAAATCAAGCTCATCACCATCAGAGAAACTATTGAACTCATATCAGTAAATCTCATCTACCGTGACCACAGATTTAAGGTGATAGTCTACCAAACACAGCACGACACCGACTCCTAATATCAGGTGAGACGAATCCCTGACAATCGCTCACTGCCTCCATGTGGCTCGGGACTGTACCCAACTAAAACCTGTTTGCACGACTCCTTTGAGCCATGGTAGGGTAGTAATCAAAGTACAGTGGGAACTCACATGAGACAAATGACGATCTCAGGTCAAAAGACTAACCTGTACTAATGCCACTCGAGAACATCCATCTGACGATAGAAATGATACCATCTAGAAGTTCTCGGCGAGTCTGTCTAGTGTACTCACCTCTAGTGAGCACCTGTATACTATCTTAGGTGATGTAACACCAATGGCTTGTGAGACCGGCCACCGCCCCTCATCAGGGTCTTGAAATGTATACACTAGTCTACTCAGGAATATCGATGCCCAATCTCAATACTCACACGACTAGGGACATTTAAGGATGTTCTTATGGACTACCCAGCTCTTACGTATATGATCGCCATCATAATACTGGTAATCAAGTAAGAATCCTAAGGGCTTTATCATTATGTATTAGCGACACGTAATAACAAGTAAAACATGTACACATCAATGATAAAGACAAACATATAGGATACTATCATTTCGAGTAAAATTGTTCTACCTGTATAGATCCTCCCTTAATTATCATAATCGTGTGCCTGCAATTACAATAATTGTCTTGAGGGCACTATATCCAACATCTTTCGGGTGGATGAAAAATCCTACTAGATCTGCGGTGTGGCTGAGGTTTGTCCGTGACTATTGAATCCTTTAGTTCCACCGAATCTTTAGTTACAGTTTGTGGTTCCGAAACTTCTTCTAGTTTTACCGTGCTCCTACTAATTTCTTTTGTAAGAAATTGTCTTTCTAAAATAGTGGCGTGACGATCTACAAATACCTTTTATTCCTCGGTATGGTAGAATAGATATCCTAGTGAATACTTTGGATATCCCACAAACTTATATAGAACTGATCATGCTTGAAGTTTGTCCGGATTTTGTGTTTTTACATAGGCCGGACAATCTCATATCTTAAACCGTTTAAGATATGAATTTCTACCACTCCATATTTCATGTGGACTCTTAGGCACAGATTTGGATGAAATATAATTCAATATATATGCAGATGTTTGAAGCGCATGTCTCCGGCATGAAAAAGGCAACTCAGCACTACTCATCATGGAGCGAACCATATCCAAAAGGGTGTGATTCCTCCGCTCCGATACACCGTTATGCTGTGGTGTATACGATAGAGTAAGATGGGAGAGAATACCATTATATTTTAGAAAGTCAAGGAATTCGTTGCTCAAGTATTCACCCTCTCGATTAGATCGTAGGTCCTTGATACTTAGTTTTCTATTTCGTTCTTATTTTTTTTTGAATTTCTCTAAAGTTTTGGATTGTTTCAACAAGATTACATGCCCGAACCTAGAGAGATCATCAGTGAATATAATGAAGTACGAGAACCCGTCCCTCACATGTGTAGACATTGGACCACACATTACTGTGTATGAATTCCAAGAGCTTTGCAGCTCTTTCTTCGTGTCTTGTGAACGGAGTTTTTGTCATCTTTCCTTTAAGACAAAACTGACAAGTTTCATAAGATATAAATTCGAACGGATCCAAATATTCATCCTTATCTAATTTAGCTAGTCTGGTCTCATTGATATGACCAAGTCTACAATACCACAAGAAAGTTTTGTTCATTTCTGAATTCTTTTTTTTTGCGTATGTTTTGTATATTGAAAACCGTGTTTAGATTAAGAACGTATACACCATTACATAAAGTACCTTCTGCAACCAATACCTAATTGAGTTAAATGTTCATGATATTTCTATATAGAACAAAATTATATCATTTTTTATCTAATAAAGAAATGGATATAATATTGCAAAGCATGGATGGTATATAATAATAGTTGTTCAAAATCACAGCGTTGCCACTTGGCAACACCAGGTGATATTCGCCGACGACAGCATCATCAACCTGTGCTCCATTATTTATTTTGAGGGACATATCATCCGGTCTAACTATCCTACTTTTTCTCAGTTCCTGTAATAAATTACAGATGTGAGATCCCGATCTGGTATCTAGTACTCAGGAGGTAGGACTGGCAGAAAAACAATTCTCAATAACTAATACACCCGAAGAATGCATTGGAATGCTTCTCCTTCATTAGGGTCATGTGGAAGTCCTTGCAATTCTCTTTCTCTTGCCCATACTAGTGACGGTTGTCAAAAGTTAGAGCTGAACCGACGTTCCCTAGCCCAGTGTATATACATATTATTATCTTGATTAATGTGTGACATGGTTTCTACTTGAAGAGAGAGAAAGGAAACTCTTAGCACATGCTCTTGTAAGATTATATTTGTTTTTAATTTATCTAGTTAGGATGGTTCCCACTGTTTTCTCGAATTCTCCTTCAAAACTTAAAAGGAGAACTAATCGAGATCATGTACGCCCCACAAGTTCGCTAACCATTCAGCTAAGCCAGTGTTGGTACTCCGAAAGAGGCTCCCCGTGCTTTCGCACGAACTTAATTAAATAACCCTATTTCGATAGAGGCATAACCTCGTTAACATCTTTCTAGACACCTAATGAGTTAATTATTTTTTAAGTGAAAATCACCCGGGAGTAATTCTACTCACAGTGGGAATCGAGACCCAATTATCATTATGTGATAATCTTGATGAAAGCTACTTAAGTCGCCACACTCCAGAAGGTATGCACAAATCTTGCAAGTTTCCTTTATATTTGAAACTCCCGATATAGTTTTTACCCCTAGCGTCTTATGACCTTGACAGATACCAACAAATCATAAAGCGCAAGTCATGTTTTACCTGTCATTGTCCTGATTAATTTAGACCCACCCGTACTTTCCCTTGACGGATGCCAAAAAGGCTTTACGACCATCCTAGATTAATGCATCTCTATGCTACACATAAGCATCATTTAGCTACCGTACACTATACCTTGACGGATGCCAACAAATACAACACGAATACTAAATGCTACCTATTTGAAATGGGGGAGAGCTATGGCTGGTTTTTGGTGAAAAACTTTTAACGTAATGAACTTGATATCATTGAAGAAATCTAGTGATTTTGAAACGAGTGGTTCGAGCTCAATTTTGAAAACATTTGGTTTTGTAGAAAACCGAGTGGTTTTGAAAAGAACCGAGTAGTTTAACATCATATTAGGTTTATTTTCTTGCATTAATCAGACTTAATGTGGTCCCATCATTTAAGTTCTTATGCATCATAGAAATAACCTAAATACAATGCTTTATATGTCGACCGCATTCACCACAGGGTCTCGGATCTTCACTGTAAGGTTACTTAACTTACGGCAATGTGGGGACATGACTAACGCGAATGCAAAATATATAAACGCATTTATATATATCATCATCACAGGAAGGTAATAAACATCACAGACATACAATAATCAATATGGAATAGCGGATAAAGTAGGAGTCTCGTGTTTCGTTTGAGCTGCAAACGAAAACCAACGTTCCTTGGTCTTGTAGATAGCTCGAACACCACCTAAACCAAAGACTCCTACGAGCGCGGTAAACTACCCGTCAATTCTAGAAGTGAGGAAACCAACACTCAATGACATGAGTTGGCTACCCGGAATTTCAAGGAATCCGGTAACTTAAGCACTCCACCGTGGGTCAATCCTAAAACCCCTACAAGTACGGCGAATAGCCTGCCAATTCTAGAGCGAGGCGGCTCGAACTCATCACCATAAGACGACCACCAAATACACTCCAAAACCCGGCTACTCGAGTACTTCTCTACGGGTTTATCATAATATATGAAAGAATAATATACAAAGGTAATATCGACCTCAACCCGGTCGTGTCCCAATAAAACAATATATATCAAGCGGTAACGATGGCTACAATTAAGCCGCTCGCCCTGAATAAACAAATTGTTCCCTGATTAAAAATCAGGAAAGGACTCAGAAGAGGCATCATGTGCTCACACGTGACCAGCGGTCACGTGACGTTCAAAGCAGCGGCACAAAGCGCTTTCAAGAAAAGATTCCAGAAAAGGTCACGTGCTCACACGTGACCAATGGTTACGTATTGGCACGTGACGGCTAAGCAGCGACCAGAAGACAGAGCACAAAAGAAGAAGAAAGGCCCGTCCCAGGGGTCACGTGTCTACACATGACCAAGAGTCACATGCCTACACGTGACCAGGGGTCACGTGGCCACACGTGACCGGCGTTAAAAGATTTATTATTTAACAGAATGAAATTCTAAGAAGAGATCATTCAAATCTTTCTAAATAGAGAATGATTATTTGGAACCGTTGGATTAAAAATCTAAAGGTGATTAAATATCGCCTATTTATGGAAAAATCTTGGACTTGGAAAGATTTCCCCCTAAATCTAACCGAAACAACAAGGAAATATCTTTGGATTTAAAATCCATTGGTGAATGAAATTCGCTTAACAATCTAAAGGCCCAGATTAATGATAAAAATCTCTCAACATACAAATCAAATCTCTCAATGAGAGATTTACTAAGTAGATTGATTCTCTTCCTTCTCCGATAAATAGGAGCCAAGAAAAGAAAAGGGGGACCCCTTTTTTTCGAAGATCTTTTTGTTGCGCCACGGCAGCGCCCCGGCCGTCTTACCGAGGCCAAAATGCGGAATCAAAAATTTTCCTTACTTGGAAACTGGCGCTACCGCGGACAATAAAACCCGGATCGTTAACCATTAACCTATACTAGCTAACAAGAGATGGGAAGAGAAGTATACCAAGTGATCCGAGTCCTCCGGTCTTCTCTTCATCATCCCGATCTCCCGCGGAAAGTCCTGTCTCCATGTCGTCGCCTCGTCGCCGGAAGGGCACCACATCGCCTGCGTCTTTTACGGGCTCCCGCCTCAATACCGAGGCAACTCGAGCATGAAGCCGGCAAGTCGACATGCCCAAGGTTTGCTGTAGAATGTAGTGTAGATACTTTGTCTCTTGGAGTTTATGTAGTTGCCATTGATGGATGGAGGAAGAGGTAAAGAAAATTGGTGCTTTCAATTTTCTAGCAAGAAGAAGATGAGATGAAGAATTCCTCACATAACAAAATGAACTCTCTCCTCCTTTTCTCTCAAGTGAACCCTTTCTTCATCTAGTGAGAATGGTGGAGGAATGAAAATGCAAACCATAACAAGAAGGGAGGTGAGAACATCATCATCACAATCTCATATCAAACACAAATCAATCCTAATCACCTTTTACAAGAAATGATGATAGAAAAGAAAGGAATAAAAAAGATGCTTTCATAATCAAACCACAATATCGATCTTTTGTTATGTTAAGAATGTTTGCATGAAAACCCTCCACAATGTGTTATTTGCAAACTTGCAAATAACACCCTCCATCAAAAGGTTCGGCCGGGAAAGAACAAAGGAAAACCGTCCGGAACAGAATGCAAACTGGCAACTCCAGAAAACTGGTCCCGTAATAAATTACAGGAAAACCCCGATACTGTGCATACACACCCGCATCTGTATTCCGACCGGATACAAATGCAATGAGACAAAATCTACACTGTACTAAACTAGGATCCGGCTTAAACCAAAGCCGGCTAGTAATATCCGTCCGATCCTGATCCGTGCAATACCGCACGTATCAGATCGAACCCTGCCATATAACTATACGGCCACTAGTACAAAACTGTCCGATCCTGATCCGTGCAATACCGCACGTATCTGATCGGACCCTACCATATCTCCATACGGCCTCTACAGCGTTTCGCCCGAAACTTGAGTAACTGAATGTGTGGTGGACTCTAAAGACTCGTCAATACTATGGCTGTGGATTTAACCACTGGCACGTCAGAGGTATAAGCCAATACGTGACGGGCCACCAGCTATTGACCAAAAGGGACGTCGATGAGCGAACTCATCCTGACACCCTTACTGAGCCTGTCAGTGACAATATCCGTACAGTCCGCTCCGTTCGTCTATGAGTATCGCATGGCGGGCCTAGGGGGTTGGTAAAAGTCAGACCCCCGAAAGCGGTACAAGTCATATCGGAGCGTAGCCCAGAACACCCTGAGATACTACTGGAATACCTACCAGTAAATCTCCTGCCTCGGCCGAGGGCTTTGTGTAATGGCTCTCCTAGACACAACGCGACCTCACCCTCAATACCGGGAGAGACGAACCCCTGCAGATCCGCTCACTGCCTCCATGTGGCTCGGGACTGTACCCAACTAAAACCTGTTTGCACGACTCCTTTGAGCCGTGTTAGGGTAGTAATCAAAGCACAGTGGGAACTCACACGAGACAAATGACGATCTCAGGTCGATGAACTAACCTGTACATATGTCACCAGGGAACTGCTATCTGACATCTGGTATAAGACCAACTAGCAGGTTCCCGGGGAGTCCTGTCCGGTGTACTCATAACCCAATGAGCACCTGTATACATCTTAGGTGAACCAACTGACACCAGTGGCTTGTGAGACCGGCCACCGCCCCTCGTCGGGGTCTCGACTGTATACACTAGTCTACTAATGGAGTATCGATGCCCTGTCTCGAAACTCCTACGACTAGGGACCTTTTAAGGATGTGCTTATAGACTACCAGCTCCCACGTATATGATCGCCATCATACTGCTGGTAGTCAAGCAAGAATCCTAGGGGCTCTATCAACGTGTAATAGCGACATGTCAGGTCACCTAAAGCAGTACACGATGATAAAGATAAACCAGAAAGCATACTATCATCTTGAGTAAGACTGTCCTCCTGGGATAGGTCCTCCCTCAATCATTGCAATCACGTGTCTGTGATCCAATAATTGACTCTGAGGGCACTATCTCCAACAATCTCCCACTTGCACTCAAGGCTAATTATTGCGATGTCGCATACTCACAGCCCGTGTGATACCGAACAACCAACTCCTCTACAAGTCAGTCTCACAAAACTCGTTTGCGAAACTATTGCGTTCGAGGAATAACCTTAGTGAGTGGATCCGCTTGGATGTTTCTTTCTATGTCTCTCTATATCTCAAGTTCGTAGAGAAAACCATCTCCCGAAATGAGCAATACCTGTCTTAGAGTATGTCTGGATATCTGATGGGACCTAGCTCATGAATGAACTCCAAATCTAAACTTCTTAGACTGTATCGATAACTAAACTTAATCAGTACCCAGCGCCATGCCTCCCTCAGTATTGCCTTGGACCACCTGTCCAAAATACTGCCCCTTGTCAGAAGGAGAAACTATAACTCTGACAGCCACTCTGCCATCCATGTCACCTTGGAAGCCTGGAGTGATAACCGTCTCCTAAAAGAGGTTGTCGTTATCACATCCCTATAACACGCACTTATGTCCTAAAACTGCTTCCGATTGTTTCTCTAGGATTGGATTAATATCAACTTATTGCATCTACTGCAAGGACAACATCTGGTGTGGTACTTGACATCTCAGGATTGACTCAATTGCCTAAGCAAGTGATCTGTCAATCATGCGTATCCCTCTCCCCTTTAGTCTGTAAGACACCTTTAGAGAGGGTGACTCCATTACCTGCAGGTGTACTACCGTGCCAGGAGTCGTCCATTCTAAATACTCATAGAATGCTGTCAAGGTACCCAGATTAGGAAACCACCCAAATCTAGATCTAAAACCATAGATCTAGTAACCAGAATGTCTGAAATAATATCCAAGTCCTGTGTGGAGAAACCACTGTGTGACAACCAAAGTATAACCGATCGTAGTATAGGAGTTTCCTTTCCTATTCTGTGTATGTCATCCAAAACCAGGACATGACACCCTACTACCTTCTTAACAGATCCATCCCCTATTCTGATGACGTCAAACCTATGACTGTCATGTCAGAAATAGATGATCTATCTCCGCTATATCTGCTTTAGTCTATAAATAGACATAAGCCACCTGTCCACCAATGCTTCCGCTGCTCCCACTGACTACGAGAACCCTCTGGCAGAGTCATATACACTTACACTTCTGAAGCTAGTTCAGAACGACGCTATACTCATCCTCCTGCCGGGTCTCGCGGCCTGGAACAACAGCAATGGCAAGTGTGGGTAAACAAGAACTTCCCTGTCACCGTCCTTGAGGCTACCGGAATACCTCTCGGGTGCCTGAAGTTACCCACCGTATCTGCGGAGTGGCCAATGGAATGTCAAGCCAGATTGAATCTTTAGGTTCCTTATCAAATCTTCAGTAATCGTTTGCGGTTCTGGAATCACTTCCAGTTCTACCATACTCCCACTACTGTTTTTGAAAAAATCCATTTTTAATAAAACTGTGGCGAGTCTAGAACAATATTTCTATTGATCTGCCAGATGGTAGAAAGTCAACCCTCGTCATAGCCTGGGTCAACCCATAAACAGCCATTACAGAAACGTGCCTTGAGTTATCCAGAGTCTGGTTTTAAGCATAAGCCGGACAACTCCCCGTACCTTAACAATGTCAAGATATGAACTGTTCTATATCCAATATAGAAACAGAGGCACTGATTTAATTGAACCAGATTCAAATCATGCAGCTGTCTCCAGTGCATGTCAACTAAATGGAAGGAGGCCGATCAGCGTTACTCAACTTAGGAGTGCTTCCAATTATGAGTAACCTGAAAGAGAAGCAAGTTCTCTTAACCATTACTATCAACTGAATACCATACACAAGTATCTAAATCTTCGATCACTTTGAAGAATCCCGATACTTGCAATACCTGGTTCTCTACTTTATTTAAATACCTATAACTTCTCAAAATTCAGACCCTGTGTTTCCACGAAACACCTGTCTAAAAACTAGAGAAGTCATAAGTAAACTGAATATAGTACGAGGACCAACCCCTCCGTCCTGATGGACGCTGGACAACATACAATACTCTGTATAAGTCCCTTGAGTCTGATGACTCATTCACTGTGTGTCGTAGGCTGAAAACTGTACTTATGGTTAAGAAGAATTACACTGCTGTTTAATGCTCCTTACCTAACCATCCACTGATGTAGGTAAATGTCATCGACATAACTTCAAAAGGTATATCTCACTCTATAAAAATAGACGTACAGATATATCGATTTGAAATTGGTGCATAACAGCGGATATTCAAAACCAAATATTTGCCGACCGGCAAACAACCCAGGTGATTTCCTCAAATATCACCGATTACAACGAATCCCGATATAATGAGGACGATCACCTAATTCCCAATAACTTACTCCCACTCATCATTTGTAAAACAATACAGATGTGAGAATCATTCCTGGTAAATACATACCCTGGAGCAAGTGTCTAATCGGGAAATCAGTTTTCCTTTAACAGTACACAGTGAAACTGAAACATTGAAATGTTTCGATGGGGTATCCTGGTATTCCTAGTAATGCCTCTTCCAGATTCACGACTGTAACCGTATAATTCTTTGCCACCTCTCCAAATCCCTTTTTATGTCTTTAGTCATTACCTTCTGCACACCCCTTTAGGCCAAATGGTTTTCTTCCTTCCCTACCGTTCGGCACCAGCCTATGCTTTGGAAGAAGACTATCCAATAAGCATAATCGGTGTACTGTCCTAATCCTAGGAACACTCGCAATGCGAGAGAAGGTGAAGATAAAAGACAACCGAATAAACCTTATTCCTATTTCTCCTGAACCAGAATCCATCCCCGAACTGGAACAAGTTCCTTTCGAGTTCGTATATAACCATACGATGGAATATCCAATAAACTGTGGATCTTCGTAGTGATACGGAGTGTCCTGGAGAAATACAAAGGTGATTTTCGGATTGGCGAAGAAATACTTGGTTTGATCGTGAATAGCAGTCACAATTTACTTTGCCCTCTCACTAATCCCTTGCTTTGTCTTAACTTAATACCTTCTGCACACCATCGTTATGCTAATTGGTTTTCTTCATTCCCTACCCGTCGGCACCAGCCTAAGGTTTGGAAGAAGACTATCCAATTTGCGTAATAGGTGTACTATCTCCTAAACCAAGGAGTACTCGCAACCTGAGAGAAGGTAAAAGGAAAAGACAACTGAATAATCCTATTCGTTTTCTCCAGAACCAGAAACCATCCTCGAAGTCCTTCGAGTTCGTATATAACCATACGATGGTTTTGTCTAATGGAAGTGGACGTTCGTAGTAATACGGGGTGTCCTGGAGAAAAGGGTAAAAGTAGGAGTGGCAATGAGGTTTGCAACTCTGACAATCCAAAAGCCTGTGTTAAGAAGGTTCGGTCAACTTGGTCACTGAGTCATAGTCAAGGGTCGGGTCAAATGTCGCTGCCAAAGAGAGAGAGAAAAGAAACACTCGGCGTGCACTTTAACCTAGATCAGAATGGTTATCACTTTATCTAATCTGGAAACCTCCCACTGTAACATCAAATTCTTCCCCAAACCTGAAAGAAGAATTAGTCGGGATCACCCGAGGAGTAAACCAACTCATCAGTGGGAATCGGGATCCAACTCTCATCGCATGATAACTTGACGGAATCCGCTCACGTCACCACACTCCAGAAGGTATGCGCATGCCTGGCAAGTTTCAGTACTTTTGAAACTCCCGATGTGGATTTTTACCCCTAGGACCCAAGTGACCTTGACGGAGTCAACAAATCAAAGAGTCCTAGTCAAGTTCAACCTGTCATTATCTGGATTGCATTAAACCCACCCGTACGTGCCCTTGACGGAGTCAACAAGGCCGCACGACTGTCCTAACCAATCCCATTTATGCAACAAACAAGCACCACTTAGCTACCGTACACTACGCCTTGACGGAGTCAACAAACGCAGCACGAATACTAAGTAATACTTGTAAGAAATGACGGAGGGCTACGTCTAGTTTTTGGCGAAAAACCTTTAACGTAATGAACTTGATATCGTTGAAGGAACTGCATAGCTTTTATAAAAATATAGTGACGAAAACCCTTTGCTAAAGAGGTCACTCCCGGTGAAGGGATCTCGGCTCTTTCCCCGTAGAATGAGGTACAGGATATTCCAACTGAATACCACGATGCAAAGCAAAAAGTAATCGGCTATAGTGAAGTTAATGCCCTGATGCAAACTTCTGTCCAAGGGGTCACTCCCGGTGAAGGAATCTCGGCCCTTGCCTCGTCGACTGAGGAGCAGGATATTCCAAATGAATACCACGATGCAAAACAAAAGTGAACGTCCTTGCAATAACAGCTTTTTGAAAAAGTGTTCCAACAACATCAGAATAGGTTTGTTTATCTTGCATTGATCCGAATCAACGAAGTCCCACCAATTGATCACACCACAAAGAACGAAAATATACTGATGTACGTATATGCCATCCGCATTCGCCACTGGGTCCCGTCATTACCCGTTAGGTTAGCTAACTAACGACAGAGCGGGGACTGGACTAGCGCGGATGTAAAATATATACAACATCTACTAATATATATACCAATATATTATTTTCGCTCAAGGCGTGATAAAATGCAACATCACAGAAATATACAGCATCACAGAACAATACAGATATCTGGAAGCCCCGGGTTTCACAGAGCCGCTGCTGAAACCCGACGTTCCCCTGGTCGTGTGGATAGCCTGTGCAATGAAATCCTAGACCCCTACGGGCGCGGCAAGTCACCCGCCAAAACCTGAAGCGAGGCAGCCCCCTTCAGCACCGTGAATGGACCACCCAGCACTTCATGGAATCCGGTAACTTGGGCACCCCTCCCGGGTCAACCTGTACCCCATACGAGTGCGGCAAATAGCCCGCCAATCCTAGAGTGAAGCCCCCTCTGTCTCAATGCCATGAGATGCGGGCCCGTTGCCCTCTAGAACCCGGCTATCCGTGCACCCCTACGCGGGGTAATCCTAGTACAGAAAGTAAAATATACATACAACGGGTACATCGACCGCAACCAGGTCGTGCCCCAAAAGAATAATACAAACAGGCAGTGACGGCTGTCCACATGTCGGACGCTCGCCCCGCAAAATCAAATGTACATATAAAACAAAACTGTACTAGCATTGCATCCAGGCTATCCCCACGACCGATCCGCAACATCACAGCATAAACACAGAACATCAACGTGAAAATCACGTTCGCAAATCTGTCTAACCGGGCTATAGCAGTTAGACAGGATTTACCGATCAAGTGACATTCACGGTCGCAGATATAATGTAAATACTGTGAAATAACATGTTTAAAATTTTCGATCGACTGAATTTTCCGAAGTGGGCCCCAAGCACAACTGTAGCACTCAAAAACATCCGGGCCCAAAAAGAATATACCAGAAACCCTATTTTCATGTCAGTAAACCACTGTAGAAATTTGGTACGGTTTGGCCACAAAACTGCGGCGGTTCCGCGGCCAAAACGTGGTTTTGGCCGCTAAACCGCCGCGCTACAGTAACATTAGCGTACCAAATTTTCACAGAATTCATAAAAAAACCCTGCACGTAATTTTCCAATGTACCAAATAATTTTTAGAGCAAGGAAAAAATCGACAGAAAGTGCGACATGGAAATGTGGTTTTTGGAAAATCCGATCGATCGAACTTGTAAACACGTTAGAGCAAGCTAGACAAGGTTAATGGCGTGTCTCTGATACCATGTTGCGCCACGGCAGCGCCCCGGCCGTCTTACCGAGGCCAAAATGCGGAATCAAAAATTTTCCTTACTTGGAAACTGGTGCTACCGCGGACAACAAAACCTGGATCGTTAACCATTAACCTATACTAGCTAACAAGAGATGGGAAGAGAAGTATACCAAGTGATCCGAGTCCTCCGGTCTTCTCTTCATCATCCCGATCTCCCGCGGAAAGTCCTGTCTCCATGTCGTCGCCTCGTCGCCGGAAGGGCACCACATCGCCTGCGTCTTTTACGGGCTCCCGCCTCAATACCGAGGCAACTCGAGCATGAAGCCGGCAAGTCGACATGCCCAAGGTTTGCTGTAGAATGTAGTGTAGATACTTTGTCTCTTGGAGTTTATGTAGTTGCCATTGATGGATGGAGGAAGAGGTAAAGAAAATTGGTGCTTTCAATTTTCTAGCAAGAAGAAGATGAGATGAAGAATTCCTCACATAACAAAATGAACTCTTTCCTCCTTTTCTCTCAAGTGAACCTTTTCTTCATCTAGTGAGAATGGTGGAGGAATGAAAATGCTAACCATAACAAGAAGGGAGGTGAGTGTAGGAGAAAGAGAAAGGTGACCATATCCAAACATCATCATCACAATCTCACATCAAACACAAATCAATCCTAATCACCTTTTACAAGAAATGATGATAGAAAATAAAGGAATAAAAAAGATGCTTTCATAATCAAACCATTTGCATGAAAACCCTCCACAATGTGTTATTTGCAAACTTGCAAATAACACCCTCCATCAAAAGGTTCGGCCGGGAAAGAACAAAGGAAAACCGGCCGGAACGGAATGCAAACTGGCAACTCCAGAAAACTGGTCCCGTAATAAATTACAGGAAAACCCCGATACTGTGCATACACACCCGCATCTGTATTCCGACCGGATACAAATGCAATGAGACAAAATCTACACTGTACTAAACTAGGATCCGGCTTAAACCAAAGCCGGCTAGTAATATCCGTCCGATCTTGATCCGTGCAATACCGCACGTATCAGATCGAACCCTGCCATATAACTATACGGCCACTAGTACAAAACTGTCCGATCCTGATCCGTGCAATACCGCACGTATCTGATCGGACCCTGCCATATCTCCATACGGCCTCTACAACGTTTCGCCCGAAACTTGAGTAACTGAATGTGTGGTGGACTCTAAAGACTCGTCAATACTATGGCTGTGGATTTAACCACTGGCACGTCAGAGGTATAAGCCAATACGTGACGGGCCACCAGCTATTGACCAAAAGGGACGTCGATGAGCGAACTCATCCTGACACCCTTACTGAGCCTGTCAGTGACAATATCCGTACAGTCCGGTCCGTTCGTCTATGAGTATCGCATGGCGGGCCTAGGGGGTTGGTAAAAGTCAGACCCCCAAAAGCGGTACAAGTCGTGTCGGAGCGTAGCCCAGAACACCCTGAGATACTACTGGAATACCTACCAGTAAATCTCCTGCCTCGGCCGAGGGCTTTGTGTAATGGCTCTCCTAGACACAGCGCGACCTCACCCCCAATACCGGGAGAGATGAACCCCTGCAGATCCGCTCACTGCCTCCATGTGGCTCGGGACTGTACCCAACTAAAACCTGTTTGCACGACTCCTTTGAGCCGTGGTAGGGTAGTAATCAAAGCACAGTGGGAACTCACACGAGACAAATGACGATCTCAGGTCGATGAACTAACCTGTACACATGTCACCAGGGAACTGCTATCTGACATCTGGTATAAGACCAACTAGCAGGTTCCCGGGGAGTCCTGTCCGGTGTACTCATAACCCAATGAGCACCTGTATACATCTTAGGTGAACCAACTGACACCAGTGGCTTGTGAGACCGGCCACCGCCCCTCGTCGGGGTCTCAACTGTATACACTAGTCTACTAATGGAGTATCGATGCCCTGTCTCGAAACTCCTACGACTAGGGACCTTTTAAGGATGTGCTTATAGACTACCAGCTCCCACGTATATGATCGCCATCATACTGCTGGTAGTCAAGCAAGAATCCTAGGGGCTCTATCAACGTGTAATAGCGACATGTCAGGTCACCTAAAGCAGTACACGATGATAAAGATAAACCAGATAGCATACTATCATCTTGAGTAAGACTGTCCTCCTGGGATAGGTCCTCCCTCAATCATTGCAATCACGTGCCTGTGATCCAATAATTGACTCTGAGGGCACTATCTCCAACACTTTTTCTGAAAAAACTTTTTTCTGAAACCCTGAGATCTTTGGATCTTTTTCTACATAGAGAGGGAGAGAGATAAAGCCTTTGGTTCTCTGCAAAAAGGAAAACATTAGGTAAGAAAGGAGAAGGGGAGCTTCAAAGGAGAATTTAATTCTCAAAAGAGTTTAACTCTTACATAAAAAAAAAGAACTTAGTTCTTTCTCTGGTTGAGGATCTGCAAAGTGCACATCTCCCCATGAATTGAGAATTTAATTCTCATTGGGTTGAGATCCTGCCATGCAGATCTAAAACACAGAGGAGGGACTGAGTTTAGAGAATTTAATTCTCACAAAATGATAGGAATTCAATTCCCTTGAGATAAAGTTAGGGTTTAACCCTATGTTATGGGAATATAATTCCTTCAAAATGAACAGAACTAGGGTTTAACCCTAATTGAGGATATAATTCTCTCAAACTCACAGGAATTTAATTCCTTTAAGAAAAGAAACTAGGGTTTAACCCTATTAAGAATATAATTCTTCAGAAGAAAGCAGGAATTTAATTCCTCTGAGGTTTAGGGTTTAACCTTACGAACATAACTTTAAAACATGCAGGGTCACGCGGTACCACGTGACCCCTCCAAAGACCCACAAATAGAACTCCGGAATAGGCACCTCACGTGCTACCACGTGACTTCTGCGAAGATATATAAAAGAGAACTTTGAGGTAATGCCTTACGTGCCCCACGTGATCCCCGGGACATATAAAGAAAAAGCAAAATAAATAGAGACTCTGGGCACCCTCACGTGTCACCACGTGACCTCTAATAAGTATTCTAACAAACCAGAGCATGAGCCCCCATCACATGCCCGCATGTGATGGCTTTCAGAACTAGAAGTGTTAAACACTTATCTATAGAACAAAATAAAGGGAAGCAGGGTGCTCTCACGTGTGACCACGTGACCCTTCTTGCCTTAGCGTTCAACACTAAATTGAAACCTCTGTATCCAATGTTTAACACTGATTTTCTTAGTGTTTAACACTGATTTGGATTTGCTTAGTGTTTAACACTAATTTGAAAACTCTGTTCCCAGTGTTCAACACTGATTATCTTTTAGTGTTTAACACTAATTTGTCAATCTTATTCCCAGTGTTCAACACTGATGGTCTCTAGTGTTTAACACTAGCCTTAGCCCAATTGGCTAAGTTTCCAGAGGCAAAGCCTCTCCTTCAATGAATCAACAGAGGGCCAATATCCCAAACATAATTGGGCTTAGCCCAAGATGGCCATAAGTCCTCAATTCAAATTCAACTGGGCCAATGGGCTCATAATATAATAATTGATCTTAGTTTCCAAATTGGACTACAGATCACTTAATCTACCTTGGTGTAAGGGTACATCTCTTCACTCCTTTGATACTTGTCGTTGTAATTCCTCAGCGTCTTCAAAGAGGTGACGGGTCCCGATAACCACATATATTGATACGGACTGTGGGGTCCTTAAACCCTCGGACTATGACGTCCTTAACCTTGACCGTAATGTCTTAAAACTAACATCGGACTGTGGGGTCCTTAAACCCTCAGACTACGACGTCCTTAACCTTGACCGTAATGTCTTAAAACTAACATCGGACTGTGGAGTCCTTAAATCCACGGACTACGACATCCTTAACCTTGACCGTAATGTCTTAAAACTAACATCGGACTGTGGGGTCCTTAAACCCTCGGACTACGACGTCCTTAACCTTGACCGTGATATCTTAAAACTAACATCGGACTGTGGAGTCCTTAAATCCACGGACTACGACGTCCTTAACCTTGACCGCAACGTCTTAAAACTAACACTGGACCGCAATGTCCTTAAACTACTTATTGACCGTAATGTCATTAAACTAAACAACAGGGCCCCTTTAATTGCTCTCTTGTTAGATCTAAACGATCTCGTTAAGTTGATCTTAGTTTCAAACTGGACTAACGTATCCTTAACAAATGTTAAGTTGATCTTAGTCTCAAACTGGACTAACGTATCCTTAACAAATGTTTAAGTTGATCTTAGTCTCAAATGAGGCTAACGTATCCTTAAACACAACCCCCAAACCCAAATCTCAGAAAGATACGGATTTGGACTAGTCCACGCCCTACGGGCGACGACATAACTCAGTCTCCGTATACAATCCACGGGCAACCAAACACAAATTAAACACACACGACACGAAGTGACCATCTGGAGAAGGAGAAAGTTGTTACCGCCATGCGGTAGCATAATTAACTGCAGGGGCTTGCGCCTGCAGGGAAGAGCGTCCCCACAATCAAAAACCCCTCAAGCGAGGGGGAATTTGACGAAGTCTGTTACATCGGACGCATCCGTTTAGACTTTCGATACAGGGTGCCATAAATCAACTTGGCATCTTCGAAGAGGTGGACGGATAGCACCAATTAGCATCTGCCCCGAATCTCAGGCAAGACGTCCGTCGCGCCGCTATTCGGAGGGGAACAGATTCTGGCACGTCCGGTGGGACCTTTTCCTCTTTCCATTCCACACTTCGTGTGTCTTGATTCGCGAACCAATCGCGGTTTGCTATTGGTTGCCCTCGGGTTGCGAGGTACTAAGACTTGGTATTTTGCTTGGTGCACAAAACAAAGGATCAATGGCGTTCAATTGCTCGAACTGCAAATGCAACCGACGCTCCGCCTCACCTGGAGGTGTAGGATATGGAGTGCAGGCTGCTTCCCTATTCACTATGCCTGTGGAGCAAGTGACCCAAGCTACTACCGGTCTATTCTTTGGGACCATGCTCCCGCCGGTGAACATTGATAGGCCAATGCCCGTACCGGAAGCTTCGAAGAAGTCAGTCTTCGATCGACTTGCTACTCCCACAGCCTCTCTCAATGGGTCGTCCAACCCCTCGGTCTTCTCCAGACTGGGCCAAAACTCCTGCGGGCCCACAATGAAGCTTGCAGTCCTAGAAAAGGTTATTCCAAAAAGAGTAGCCAAACCTGCTCCTGAAGTCGCCAAGGCGGTCGGTCTTCGCGAGACTGACTACCTCCGTTCCCCCTCCCGCTCAGAAAACTGTAGCTTCTCAACGAACGTCAGTCTTCAAGAGGCTGACACCGGCAACAGCCCTTCCCCGGAACAGGGGGCAAGACGCAGCCATCGCTGAACCATTCCCAATAACCTGTCACGCCCGACGTCGCCACTGGCGCCGGATAAGGAAGACTGGGGGCAACTCCCCCACTGGGCTAACTCCACCAGCTCCAACGGTGGAAGTTAATGCTGCTGTCCCAACTGAGAACAGCTTTGAGCTGCTGAACAGGGTATGCAGAAACTCGCCAACTGCGGTGCTCAAAAGATCTCCTCCACCGGTAGAGACTGCCGTGGAAGCAGAAAAGCCGGAGCAGTATCCTCAATCGCTGTCCTCCAGGATCTACAAGACATGGCGACAAGTCCGAGAATCTGTGATTGATCCTAATTACTCTCGCCAACACAAGAATTCGAAAGGTCGGCCAGAAGAAAATTCCCCGATCAAGCAACGAAAGGCGACGACCAATCGGGTGCCCAAAGCAACGGCCCCCTCAACTTCAACGGTCTACAAGAGAAGAAGACTGGAGGAAGTCCCCGCTCCCGCAGCAAATATCAAGGACAATAAGCTAAAACACCCTAAGTCTGGGGGCATGATGGTTCATACAGTATACATGGCACTTGGAAAAGAAGACAGCCGTGCATCCATGGGTCATAGACCGCTTACACGGTCAGTGACCAAAGCTCATGAGCAACAACAGAAGCTCCAAGAAATGATGAACGCGATGGCCGCACTCACTGGGCCGAAAGAAAGCCCCGAAGCGTCATCTGATCAACGCCAGGAGCAAGAAACTGACGCTGAATTCCTTCGTAGGATATTGGAGAAGAAGGATAAAGAGGCCGCCGAACAAGCAGCCAATATACAACGAATGGCCCTCCTGTTTCAGGACATGGTGGGAATGATGATCCAACAAGATTTTCCTGCTGAAGATCCTCCAATCGTTCTTGAAGACGACAGGGGAGAAACGTCAAATCCTCTACCCGCTCTGTCAACAGCCAAAGAGGAAACAATCTCCAAAGCTGACCTAGACGAATATATAGCTCAGCAGATATGGGTTCACCAGGAGACTGAGGCAGCTGGTCAGGTTGTCAGAACAGGGCGACCATATCCGAGCTGTTATGATCAGATCAAGTACCCGCCGGGCTATACAATACCTAAGTTTCATGTCTATAAGGGGACGGGCAATCCCCACCAGCATGTTGCCCAGTTCAGGGCGCTTTGCGGCAACACCGGCGGTGATGATAAATTGTTGCTTCTCCAGTTCGTCGGTAGCTTGTCAGAAACGGCGTTCGAGTGGTATTCTGAGCTCCCGAACGATTCCATCAAGACGTTCGCTGAAATGGAGTTGCTATTCACTCAGCGATTTGCAAGCGCCAGCGAACGTACCCCGATAACAGCATTGATTAATGCCAGGGTAAAACAAGGCGAGACGTGGGTCCAGTACGCTATACGCTGGCGAAATTTGTGGTCGAAATGCGAACAACGCATCGAGGAGGCGCCTGCGGTGGGCATGTTCGTGGGTACCCAAGATCCTCACGCAACTATCTCACAGTTCATGATGTTTTTTAAGCCAACCACGTTCCTGGCTCTGATCGACAAGTTGGCCCAGATGGGTCACAGACCGTCTCCCCCGAAGCCAGAACCTCGAAATGACAAGGGCAAAGGGAAGGCAACCTTCATCGCGAACGCTCAGCAGCAACCCAGTGCCCCAAAGCTGGCGGACAAACTAGAAGAAAGACGGCGGTATTATAATGAGAGAATGAAGCGCCCCTACTCATTCCCACGGGATAAGACGAGGAGGCTATTTGAGCTGGCGGTACGGAACAGGCTTATCAACTTGCCAAACCCAAGGCGACCGCCACAACCCAGTGAGGTGAATAACCCCAACTACTGCCCTTACCATCAAACGGTAAGCCATCCGATTGAGGATTGCTTCGTCTTCAAAGGATGGATTGAATATCAATACTTATAGGGCAAGTTTGCGCTGTCCGAAAAGTGGAAGGTGAACCCGCCACAACCTCATACTGCTAAGAAGATGGACACACCGGGGGAAACTTGTTCTTTCATTGAAGAAGCCCCATGGGAAATCGTGCTTTCAACAAAAACTAAAAGAATGCTGAACGAGCTCCAGACATGCCCGGCAGTCAGGTGGAAGAACCCGCTGGAACCCCAGGTCATTGAAGGGATGCTGAAGCCGCGCCCAATTCCGAGGATCAGTGGTGATGGCCCGAGCACTCGCAACCAGCCGTCGAAATCTTCAAAGAAAAAGAAGAAGAAATCTAAGAAGCCCGTGAAGCCTGGTGACAAGCGCATAGACTTGCAGAAACAGATCGACGCGTTGGAAGAGTACAATCAAAAGGCATGAACTCCCATCACACTCTAAGAGTTCCTCAACCACGTCTTTCAAAAGGAAGATGAGAGGGAGAGTTCGTCGGATGAATCCGAGGGATATGTGGCGAGTTGTCATGTGATCTCCCACTCGTTTACGGATGACGAAAAAACTCCTGGCACTAAGAAACTGGGGGCGGAGCCTGAACCAGAGCTTGTGTGGCCAACAGACGAAATGATCGACGCCTTTCTAGATGAGATTCGTTTGAAAAGTAAAGCTGACCAGGAGCGTGAGATGGCCGCATCAGAAAGAGACAAACGCAGGCAATTAAACGAAAGAGTCGAAGCGCTCCCGCCAGATCGAAAGGCACCCGACACGGATAAAAACAGATTCAAGTCGAGGAAAAGGTTTGCCAAAGCCATGTCAATGGGAATGAAACCCTCGGAGGTAAACACGCTCGATGGGGCGGAGAGGCACCCTAATTACTGCTTATATCATCGGAAGATTTCACACCCCACTAAGGAGTGCGATGCTTTTAAGACATGGTGGCAGGGATATGTTGCTCATCGGCAGCATTTTAAGCGAATGAAACGCAGAACTCGTCGAGAGCAGAGAAGTACGACCGAAGGACACAAAAGAATTATTGGCAATTGTCGCACGATCAACGCCGGAGGATCACATGTTCTCACCTTTGGGAGAGACTCTGACGAAGAAATGGTTCTTAGCCCCCTCTTTAAAGAGTCCACTTCGGGAAAAAAGGAAGAACCAGAAGCCTGCGAAAACATTCAGCTGCGCAATCGCACGCTTCCGGAAAAGAATCTCGGACCCGCAACTAGAAAAGATAAAGGAAAGGAAAAGGTCGCTGAGGATATCACCTTAGATGACCAAGCTATGAAAGAGCTGACTGCCAAGGATCCGCCTAAGAAGAGTAGGGTGGACTACAACATCTTAGCGCACCTGAGGAAGCTACCCTCGCAGCTCAGCATTCTCGACGCCCTCCTGTTATCAAAAGAAGCGAGAGATTCGTTAATCAAGGCGCTGCAAGAGCCCGAGCAATTCCAAGCCTTCCTCGCCGAAGAAAGGATGAAGGATGAACTGGAGGAAGTGCACACAGCCGATGTCACGTTCGGTGATGAAGACCTTCTCCTTGGGACGTACGACCACAACCGTCCCCTATATGTCTCCGGATACTGCCATGATATCAAGATAGGAAAAATCCTGGTTGATAACGGATCCTCCGTCAATCTCCTTAATGTACGGGTGTTGAAGGAGATCTGCATGAGCGTTCAGCACCTCGCTCGTGATAAAATTACCATCTCCGGTTTTGATTCTCAGTCATCACGGACCCTCGGATCGGTGGTACTAACATTACGCTTCGGGCTACTCGTCACGAATATCAAGTTTCACGTCATTGACGCCAAGACCTGCTACAATGCTCTGCTCGGTCGTCCTTGGTTACACGAGTACAACATCATCCCTTCTACCCAACATCAGTGTATGAAGTATTTCAAGGATGGTCTCGAGTACACCGTGACAGGTGAGCTAAACCCATTCTCCGTGAACGAAGTCCGCAAATACGAAGATGCAAAGTACTTTTTGCCAGATTTCGAGGATACAGAGAGATGTCGCAAACCGGAGAACAAAGCCGCTGCCACCATTCCTGTTTTTGGGAGTGATACCGAAGAAGAAGAAGAGATAGTTTACTCTGGGCCGTCTCAACGCAATGACCCGGGACCGTCCGCCCCCATATTGATCTTCGGAAGTGATTCGGAAGATGAGGTTAATGTTGTGTTCTCCAGTCGGCCGCCAATACAAGAATTCCCTAGTGATGATCAGAGTTTGCAAATCACCATGATTCCGCGGGAGCACTACAAAGATCTTGACGCGCTTGAAGCCCACAACGTACAAGACCTGCAGACGTTTTACGTCCCTCCCAAGCGAAAAGGCGATCCTATTCTATCGATCCTCGGAAATAAGAGTGGAGAAAGAGATCTGGCATGGTGCGGATTCTACACTTGACAGGCTTCGACCCATCCGCTTGCCCAGATATTACACGAATGGACTAAAAAGGCTATTGAAGCGCCAAGGGGTACCCTTAAAACAGACTCTTCGACAAGCTCGGTTCTACAACAGGATTTGGGATGTCCCTGGGACTCAGCGCAAATTACCCAACGGGAGAATGGAAACGCTTGGGCTTGGATACGTGAGAGCCGGAAAATGGGAACGGGTCTACGGTAGCTACGCCATATATACCTTTGATGAAGAAGAGGACGCCTTGTCAGAAAAGGTCAACTCCTCATCGGAGCTGGATCCCGTGATTGAAGTCCTGAGTCCATCATTTGAAGAACGAATAGACAAGCTTATCAGGAAAGCGGGTCAAAAAGCTCGGGACGATCATAATCACGAAATGGCCATCTACAAGAAAGCCAGGGCGCAACGCCTTTTTCAACAGGCTGCGAAAGATGAAAACGCTCCTCCCTATCAATCTGTTGTGCAAAAGGCCCGACGCAGAGGTAGAGACAAGTCAAAGAGCAGAAAAAGCGTTCAACAGCGACAAAGCGGGACCAAGAAGTCATGTGATTGGGTATTGCGCGGTCCGGATTTGTCCTTCATGAAGAAGATGAGTCGAGCGTATTCTTTCCCTCAAGACAAGACACGGAAGATATTTGACATCACTTTAAAATATCGAATGATTACACTTCCGAAGTCTAAACACCCTGAGCAAGCTAATGAGGTCTCTCATCCGGGCTATTGCTCTTATCATCGAGCCATAGGACACCCTATCGAAGACTGCTTCACCTTCAAGAACTGGGTCGAAGATCAGTATCAGCTCGGCAAGTTCGCTCTATCTGACAGCTGGAGGGTGATCCCGCCACAGAAGCATGAACCCAAAGCCACAAGAGCAGAACCAGATCCACATCGGTCTTGGAAACGAGCTCGTACCTGTCGCATGATAACGGTATCAAAAGAAGAGCCCGAGAATATGGATGACTTTCCCTGGTGCTTCGAAAACAATGACGACGAGGTAATCTCAGAATTTCCACCAGCACCGAAAGAGCTGGAAGATGGCATACACACCACTGCCGATAACCTCAAGAAAATTGAGTTGGGGACGTCGAACGACCCACGACCGACATTCATCAGCGAGCTGCTATCTGAAGAAAGGGTGGCTGCGTTAAAAGACGTGTTTATGCAGCATAGGGATTGCTTCACATGGAACTATTCCGAAATCCCAGGACTAGATCCAGAAATAACTGTCCATAAATTGGCGATATCCCCGGACGTTAAGCCAGTCAAACAGGCGCCGAGAAGAATGCGGCTCGAGCTTGAGATGAGCATCAACGTCGAAGTCAAGAAGCTGATCGATTCTGGGTTTATCTAAGAAGTTCAATATCCTGACTGGATCGCCAACATCGTCCCGGTAATGAAGAAAAATGGGACAGTGCACATATGCGTGGACTTCTGGGATCTCAATAAAGCTTGCCCGAAGGACGATTTCCCAGTACCGGTAACCGAGCTGATGATAGATAACATGTCCACTCACGAAGTTTTCTCCTTCATGGACGGCTCATCAGGATACAATCAGATAAAGATGCATCTTGAAGACCAGAAGCATACTGCTTTTCGGACCCCTCTGGGAATATTCTGCTACAAGGTGATGCCCTTCGGTCTAAAGAACGCTGGTGCCACCTATCAAAGGGCCATGACGAAGATCTTCGATGACCTTATACATGAAATCGTCGAATGCTATATCGACGACCTCGTGGTGAAAAGAAAATCGTACGAGGAGCATTTAGAGCATTTGAAGACCGTATTTCAACGCCTTCGGCAATACAACTTGAAGATGAACCCCCTCAAATGCGCGTTCGGGGTATCCTCAGGCAAGTTCCTAGGGTTCATTGTCCGACACCGGGGCATTGAGATAGATCCGTCGAAGATCAAGGCGATCATGGAAATGCCACCGCCAAGGACTCTCAAACAATTGCGGTCTCTCCAAGGGAAGCTCGCGTACATCCGGTGATTTATAGCCAACCTTTCAGGCAAGTGCCGCCCTTACAGTCACCTGATGAAGAAGGGAACCCCGTTCGTCTGGGATTGCAAATGCCAAGGCGCACTGGACGAGATCAAGCAGTACCTGCAGAACCCGCCAGTGTTAGCTGCTCCAGTCAGGGGAAAGCCCCTCATTCTTTATACAACCGCCCTTGAAGGTTCCTTAGGCGCATTATGGGCGCAGGAGAACGACCAAGGGAAGGAAAGAGAACTCTACTACTTAAGTCGAGTTCTACCGGGGGCAGAAAGCAACTACTCCCCCATTGAAAAACACTGCCTGGCGTTGATCTTTGCGATAACAAAGCTCAGGCACTATGCATTGGCGCATGAAGTCCGTCTCATTTCGAAGGTGGACCCCCTTAAATATTTAATGTCGAAGGCCATATTGACGGGGCGACTCGCTAAATGGGCCCTGCTCTTGATGGAGTTCTCGATAACTTATCAGCCTCTCAATGCAGTGAAGGGCCAGGCCATTGCCGATTTCCTCGCTGAGCATCCGATACCCGCCGATTCTCCTCTGAATTGCGATCTTCCAGACGAACATGCGTTTGATGCGATCGATGGTGGCAATATCCGATGGGAGCTTTATTTTGATGGAGCGTCTTCCGTGAAAAAGCGTAAACAAAGCACCCCTATAATCAAATCAGGGGTGTGTCTCATCTTCGTAACCCCACAGGGAGGGATAATGCGCTTTGCTTTCTCCTTAACAGAGCCGAGGACGAACAATGAAGTCGAATATGAAGCTTTGATAGCAGGCCTCGAGATCGCCATCGACATGGGAATTGAAAACCTCCTCATATACGGAGACTCCCAACTGGTCGTTAGTCAAGTAAACGGCAACTACCAAACATGCATGCCAGAGATGGTTAAGTATGGTGAGAAGGTGCAGCAACTGTTGACCCAAATCCCCTCCTACACCTTGGAAAGCATACCGCGTGCTGAAAATAACAAAGTAGATGCATTAGCCAAGCTAGCTAAAGAACTAGATGATGAGAACCTCGACGATGTAAGAATCGTGGTACAAAGCCGTCGAGTACTTGCCCCTACAGAAATATCTCTGGAGTCACCCGAAGAAAGGGGAGCAACTGAGCAGACGACCCTGCAAATAAATGACCAAGAGAATGTTGAAGATTGGAGAGAAGTCTTCATAGAATACTTCAAATCCCATCGAACGCCTGAAGATGCGTCCTCAAGACATCAGCTTATGAAACGAGCTCTGTCCTTCGCCTTCGTTAATAATACTCTGTACAAGAGGTCATTTGACTCTCTGTGGTTGAGATGCCTGGGACCCGACGAAGAGAAAAGAGTCGTTCAGAAAGTTCACGACGGACTCTGCGGTTCTCACCAAGCAGGCCCGAAGATGAAGTTGAAGATTAAACGGATGGGCTATTATTGGCCAACGATGATCCAGGACTGCCTCGAGTATGCGAAACAATGCCACTCATGCCAAATTCATGGGGAATTTATCCACCAGCACCTAAGCCCACTACATCCGACGGTGGCTAGCTGGCCGTTCGAAATGTGGGGGACTGACGTAATCGGCCCCATCAAACCAGCATCATCCAGGGGACATCGTTTCATCCTGGCGACGACTGATTACTTCTCCAAATGGGCAGAAGCGGTACCGTTAAGGGAGGTGAAGACGGAGAATATTCTCCATTTCTTCAAGACACACGTCATTTATCGGTTTGGAACTCCGTGACGGATCATTTCCGATAACGGGCCAGCCTGCAGAAGCCAAAAAATCAGTCGCTTCGCACAACAACACAACATAGACTGGAGATATTCCTCAGTTTATAATCCCCGAGCTAATAGTCTAGCTGAGGCTTTCAATAAAACCTTGACAAAGATTGTGAAGAAGACGGTGTCCCGAAGCAAAAAGGACTGGCACGAGAGACTGCAAGAAGCTCTCTAGGCATATCGAACTACGTTCAAAACGGCCACGAACACAACGCCATACGCGTTGGTGTTCGGTACAGAAGCAGTACTCCCCCTCGAGATAGAGTTACCCTCTCTACGAGTGGCGGTCCACTATGAGCTGACGGACGAAGAAAATGCCCACCTTCGGCTTGAGGAGCTTGACGCCCTTGATGAAACACGGCTCATAGCGCAACAAAATCTGAAGGCTTACAAAGCAAAGATGACGCGCTCGTATGAAAGATTGACCAGACCGAGGACATTCCGCCAAGGCGAACTCGTGCTAGTGGTCAAAAGGCCTATGATCCCCAATCGCGCCAAGCGGGGAAAATTCGAGCCGAACTATGAATGCCCGTACATCATAGACAAGGTCTACCAAGGCGGAGCCTATCTACTCATGGATATGCACGGTGAAAGGCCTTACAGGCCAATAAATGGCCGACTCCTAAAGAAATACTACGCTTAGTGAGTTACTGCCTAGGTCAATGATAGACGACAACGACTATGTCCACTCGCTATCTTCCTAAGCTCAAACCTTATAAGCGATAGCCAACCTTCTCCTGGACGGACCGAAACGTCCTTAAACTAATGGCGGACCGAAATGTCCTTAAACTAATGAAGGACCGAAACGTTCTTAAACTACTACCGCAACATCTTTAGGCTGACGAGATGAATAAAAAAAAATAAAAAAAAAATATAAAAACGGTATGTCCATAAGCAAAAAGGGCACGGATGAAAAGCCGAAAGGGCTCCGTGAGTAAAAACAGCAGGGCTACCGGCGAGTGTTCGTGAAAACCCGAAAGGGCGCGACCTCGTAAAAAATATATATATATATATATATATAAATAAAAAGAATAAAAAGAAAGGTATGTCCGTAAGCAAAAGGGGCACGGATGAAAACCCGAAAGGGCTCCGTGAGTAAAAACAGCAGGACTACCGGCGAGTGTTTGTGAAAACCTGAAAGGGCGCAACCTCGTTAAAGGACACTTACATGGTCCTTTCGGCCTTGTAAAAAGAAACCGCCCGCGTGAGATCCTTACGACTCACAAGGGAGCAACACACTTAGGGATCCCCACGATTCCTAAGGAGAAAATACACTTGCGAGATCCTCACGACTCGTAAGGAGAACTCTCTTATGGGACCCTCACGGCTCATAAGATTTGAAAGTCTTAAGTTACAGAGACCTAAACCCGTGCTTAAGCAAACCCCCCCACAACCTTCGATATTGCCCTACAAGTGGTTCAATACTGGCCCTAGTATACAATCCACGGGCGCGAATAAACATTTCCCTAACCAAGTCCCACCAGCGACTAGGGATATGCTCACATGGTGAACGACCCTTGTAAGTCCTCTCGACTTATAAGGAGAAAACACTCTTGTAAGATCCTTACGACTTGCAAGTGGACATGCACTTAGGAATCCTCACGATTCCCAAAGAGAAAATACACCTGCAAGATCCTCACGACTTGTAGGGAGAAATACCTTTGTGAGACCCTTACGGTTCATGAAGTCAAAAGCTTTAGTCGACGGGACCCTTAACCCTATTTACTAAGCCACCTTTGTTCAACATCGACAGAGGCAGATGATGATTCGCTCCTGGCAACATCCCAGTTGTAGCGGTGCTGATGCCGAAATCGGTGTCTAAAATCCAAGCTTGCAGCGAAAAGGCTAGCGAGCCACACATGCATACGAGATAGCCGAAATGATGGGGCAGCTTGCAATAAAAAGTAGCAAGTAAAAATGTATGCATGAAAAATAGCCGAAATGATGGGGCGACTTGCAATAAAAAGTAGCAAGTAAAAATGTATGCATGAAAAATAGCTGAAATGATGGGGCAACTTGCAATAAAAAGCAGCAAGTAAAAATGTATGCATGAAAAATAGCCGAAATGATTGGGCAACTCGCAATAAAAAACAGCGAGTAAAAAATGAAATAAATAGGCGAAATGATGGGGCACCGCGAAAAATAGCCGAAATGATGGGGCAATCGCGACCCTCGCGATATAAAAGCTGAAATGATAGAGCATCGCGGAAAAAGAAATAAAATAAAAATGAAATTTATGCCCTACAGGTGATATTATATCAATTCCTGTATACAATCCAGGGGCGCGAACAAAGAAGAAATCACACTCCTCCTCTCCCAGGTTTCATCAGAAGAAGAAGCCAAATCTCGATGAGTCACAGATAGCTTAGAGATCATCTCGACGTTCTTCTCATTGCAGCATATACAACCTCGAGCAAAGCGGAACAGCGGCAACTCCCAGTTCCATGACTAGGCGGTGTACAGCTGCCCGAGAGTCAAATTCCGACTTCGTGAAATACAGACAAAGTCAAAATTCCTGGTTACGTAGAACGCGGATAACGTCACTCTTTGACCCCGTGGAAAACGTCCAGAGCGGATCCTGGTCCTCGCAGAGCACGGCAATGAACCCGTGTGAAGCATCCAGAGCGGAGCCTAGTCCTCGCCGAGCACGGCAGTGAACCCCTGTGAGGCATCTAGTGCAAAATTCCTGGTTACGTGGAACGCGGATAACGTCACTCTTTGACCCCGTGGAAAACGTCCAGAGCGGATCCTGGTCCTCGCGGAGCATGGCAGTGAACCCGTGTGAAGCATCCAGAGCGGAGCCTAGTCCTCCCCGAGCACGGCAGTGAACCCGTGTGAAGCATCTAGTGCAAAATTCTTGGTTACGTGGAACACGGATAACGTCACTCTTTGACCCCGTGGAAAACGTCCAGAGCGGATCCTGGTCCTCGCAGAACACGGCAGTGAACCCGTGTGAAGCATCCAGAGCGGAGCCTAGTCCTCGCCGAGCACGGCAGTGAACCCGTGTGAAGCATCTAGTGCAAAATTCCTGGTTACGTGGAACGCGGATAACGTCACTCTTTGACCCCGTGGAAAACGTCCAGAGCGGATCCTGGTCCTCGCAGAGCACGGCAGTGAACCCGTGTGAAGCATCCAAAGCGGAGCCTAGTCCTCGCCGAGCACGGCAGTGAACCCGTGTGAAGCATCTAGTGCAAAATTCCTGGTTACGTGGAACGCGGATAACGTCACTTTTTGACCCCATGGAAAACGTCCAGAGCGGATCCTGGTCCTCGTAGAGCACGGCAGTGAACCCGTGTGAAGCATCCAGAGCGGAGCCTAGTCCTCGCCAAGCACGGCAGTGAACCCGTGTGAAGCATCTAGTGCAAAATTCCTGGTTACGTGGAACGCGGATAACGTCACTCTTTGACCCCGTGGAAAACGTTCAGAGCAGATCCTGGTCCTCGCAGAGCACGGCAGTGAACCCGTGTGAAGCATCCAGAGCGGAGCCTAGTCCTCGCCAAGCACGGCAGTGAACCCATGTGTAGGATCTAGTGCAAAATTCCTGGTTACGTGGAACGCGGATAACGTCACTTTTTGACCCCATGGAAAACACCCAGAGCGGAGCCTGGTCCTCGCCAAGCACGGCCGTGAACCCGTGTGAAGCATCCAGAGCAAACACCGGACTGTGGAGTCCCTAAAATCCACGGACTATGATGTCCTTAACCTCGACCGTAATGTCTTAAAACTAACGACCAACCATGATGATTCTAGACTGATTTTCACCTTGGTTAAAGGGTACATCTCTTCACTCCTTTGATATTTGGCGTTGTAATTCCTCAACGTCTTCAAAGAGGTGACGGGTCTCGGTAACCACACATTTCGCGGACTGTGGAGTCCTTAAATCCACGGACTATGAGGTCCTTAACCTTGACCGTGATGTCTTAAAACAAACATTGGACTGTGGAGTCCTTAAATCCACGGACCATGAGGTCCTTAACCTTGACCGTGATGTCTTAAAACTAACATTGGACTATGGAGTCCTTAAACCCACGGACTATGAGGTCCTTAACCTTGACCGTGATGTCTTAAAACTAACGCAGGACTGTGGAGTCTTTAAACCCATGGACTATGAGGTCCTTAACCTTGACCGTGATGTCTTTAAACTACGGTACCCTGGAGAACATCCCAAAGCAACCCCTGACCCCGTGAGATACGGATAAGGGCCACCGCACTCAACACTTGTGAGATCCTCACGACTCCCAAGGCAAAACCCGCTTAAGAATCCCCATGATTCTTAAGAAGAACTCACACCTACGGGATCCTCTCGACCTGTAGGGAGAAAAACTCTTTATGAGACCCTCACGGCGCATAAAGCTCAAAAGTCTGAGGAGGCAGATCTTAACCCTGAATCCTAAGCCATCGCTGCCCTGCAAAGAGATCAAGACAGACTGTCCGCAGAACACATTCAATAAAAAGGGGACACACCATTGAGAAGAAAATATGTCTTTATTCATAAACCAAAATGGGTACAAAGTACAATTCATGAGAGAACAAAAAGAAAATACTCTCGCTCAAGAGTATGTACAAAAAGAAAAAGAAAAGATACAATTCTTCAGGCCGGTGGGCGATTTAGCAGCTTGGTCAGCTCATCCTTCTTTCGCTGGGCCATGCCTTCGTGATTCAGTATCGCCAGAAGACGGGCCTCTGCCTGAGCCTGCTAGGCCTGATACGAAGCAAGCCAGCCTTCAAGCTCTTTCTCGGTGGCCTTGTGAGCCTCGACCCTATCACAAGTGAACGTGGCAGCTTTATCAAGAGTCACCACCTCTTTGATAGACTCTTGAAGCACCCGCCAGAGTTCATATGCTTTGTTGGCCTTGGCGGTAAGATTAGCTTGAAGCTCGCTCAGCGCCTTAGAAGCCAGCTCCCTCTCCGAGAATTCACGGCCGAGCCTTTTCTCGCACAACAATATGTTCGCCACGCATCGCTCTATCAGACCACGTAAGCTCGCTTTTGCGACCGCAACCTTGGAAACAGGACATATACGCTCAAGACCGTATAAACGGGCCTCCAGTCGACAGCAATAGTCGATCTAAAACGTGCTCACATCACCTGGTATGGGAAGCAACAAAAAATTCTCGATGTACATCCTATCAAGCATGCATTCGCAACTATATGAATATTCGAAAAGAAATAATACCCGAAGCTCTGATGTGCATGCAATATAATGATAGTGTTCGCAATTAAAGAAAGTTCTCATGGGAAGAACACAAAGTTCATTTATGCAAGCAAAAACATACATACGGATACCCAGCACATATGAAAGTTCAACATAAAGTATGCGAAAACTAATTTGAATATACTACACTAGCGGGAAAAGGTCGCCGAACAAAGGATCGGTAGCGCAAGGGTTAACAAAACAAAAGACAAAATTCCCCATCTTTCTCTCCGCTCTCTCCAACACGTCAAAGCGCCGGTTCTCTCAGGGAGTCGCTTCCCACCGATTGGCGCCATGTTCTTCCGCAAAAGCAGACATAACAGCCCGATGGGCTCTTATTTCGCTCAAAAGGTGGACCGAGCGATCTTTCAAGGCTTGAGTAATTAGGCACGCTTCGTGAAATCCCTCGAGCTTTTCTTCGGCCGCGTCAAGCATCGCCAGGGTCATCTCCGCCGGGTGAGGAGGGACGTCGGCAAGCACGGCAGCAAGAATCATCCGGAGCCAGAGGGAGCCCATTGGGAGGGGAGACCCCCTGCGGATCGAAAGTTCATACGCCGCTGAGTCGCATTCATCGTCGGTAAGGAGGGGATCCACCAATCGGGTGGCAAAGCGGGGGATCATCTCCTCGATAGGAACTTCCCATGGCTGTCGACGAGCATGAGGGCGATTGCAGGCCATGGCGCTCAGTTGTCTCTCAAGACAAATCACACCAAAATGAGAATAAACTTCTCTGTGAAAAGAAAAGAAGGCCATGGCCCCAAGATATAAAGAGGGGCATTAAGTGCTGCGCACGGAAAATCTTGCATGGTGAAGCTATTTCCAAGGCCAAAAAAAGGGAAGGGATTGGAAATCAAGGAGATGGAACTATTTCCCACGCTCCTTTTCTGCATCTAATGTTGTGCACTAAAAATATGGCATAAAAGATTGAACAGCCCCATCAAAAGGACCCCACGTGCGGAGCATGTGAGCCCCAAATTTGACGTGTACTAAAAAACGGAATCACACCCTGCACGTTAAAAACATCAACAGCAACAATAGAAAAATGACATAATCCCACAAAAGGGCATGCAAACACAAAAGGGCACGATAAAACTTATCATTCATGCTTTAAGAAGTTCATACAAAATGAAAAGAAAACGATTACAATGGCAAGACCTCAGACGCGGGGCACGGATTGAGAAACTCAAACTTGACTTTGTCCAAGATCCTCCAAGCATTTCGAACCATTCGAGTATGTTTTCTTTCGCGGTCACAAGCGTCGGGATCCTCACGAATGTCATCTACCCTCCGATAGGCAGCAAGTATGGCCGACTGCTGAAAAGCCTGGTGCAAGAGATCGATGAGGTTGTCTCGCCTTCTCTTCGAGATTAGGCTCATCAGATACACTGAATGTATCTTATCCTCAACAGTGTCCAGTGCCCTGAGAGGTACACCAGTGCAGAAAAGAGGAAGCGCCTCCCAAATCGCCAACACGATGAGTTTCAGGAGAGAAGAGCGACGGGGGAGTAGCCGATGGTTGTACTCATCGAAGCGGCTCATGATCTCAGCAAATTGAGCGTTGCTGAACTCCTTGTTCTGGCTACGGCCCAGCGCACGAATATTCCCATAAGAAATGATTTCGTCAAGATCGTACATATGGGCGTCCATGATACCTGAAATAAAAATCATGAGAATCTATTACAAACCCTTTTTTTCTTCATTGATCACAGGAGGACAATCTAGGGCAAGAAGACCCTAAGAAGCCTCCATAGGAAGAACTGAGTTCTTCACAGGAATTAAATTCCTTTTGAAAAGGGGAATTAAATTCCCAGAAACTTTTTTCTGTGAACGGAGTTAAACTCCATGGACTTGAACTGTCACCATCATTTCTCTAAGGATCATATGAAACCCTAGGAGATCTACAGTTTGAAGGTTAGGTGGTTTTCTGTTCTTGTGGAAAAACTTGAAGAAAAATGGGTTCATTTTAAAAGGGTGAAACCCTTGATGTGGATTTAAAATCCATAGAGTTTTTTTATGAAGGTTCTTTGATCGTTCAACATCATTACCTGAAAGGAGGAGTCTTTCCTGAACAGAGTTAAACTCTGAAAATTTTTCAAGGCAGAGAACTAAGCTCTGGGAAAAGAGAATTAAATTCTCAAAAGAAGAAAGTTCTCAAAGAAGGAAGATGAGCAAAGTGGAGGCTCTTCTGAAAGGACATGGGCATTTATAGGATGGGATGGAAAATGTTTCATCTACCCTACTCCCAAAGCAGATCCAACGGTCACAAAAGTGACAGTGTTGCACTCATGTGCAGACACGTGAGAACAACGCTGTGGGGGCATTTGTTCCCTGATTAAAAATCAGGAAAGGACTCAGAAGAGGCATCACGTGCTCACACGTGACCAGCGGTCACGTGTTGGCACGTGACGTTCAAAGCAGCGGCACAAACAGCTTTCAAGAAAAGATTCCAGAAAAGGTCACGTGCTCACACGTGACCAATGGTCACGTGTTGGCACGTAACGGCTAAGCAGCGGCCAGAAGACAGAGTGCAAAAGAAGAAGAAAGGCCCGTTCTAGGGGTCACGTGTCTACACATGACCAAGAGTCACGTGCCTACACGTGACCAGGGGTCACGTGGCCACACGTGACCGGCGTTAAAAGATTTATTATTTAACAGGATTAAATTCTGAGAAGAGATCATTCAAATCTTTCCAAATAGAGAATGATTATTTAGAACCGTTGGATTAAAAATCTAAAGGTGATTAAATATCGCCTATTTATGGAAAAATCTTGGACTTGGAAAGATTTCCCCCTAAATCTAACCGAAACAACAAGGAAATATCTTTGGATTTAAAATCCAATGGTGAATGAAATTCGCTTAACAATCTAAAGGCCCAGATTAATGATAAAAATCTCTCAACATATAAATCAAATCTCTCAATGAGAGATTTACTAAGCAGATTGATTCTCTTCCTTCTCCTATAAATAGGAGCCAAGAAAAGAAGAGGGGGACCCCCTTTTTTTGAAGATCTTTTTCTGAAAAAACTTTTTTCTGAAACCCTGAGACCTTTGGATCTTTTTCTACATAGAGAGGGAGAGAGATAAAGCCTTTGGTTCTCTGCAAAAAGGAAAACATTAAGTAAGAAAGGAGAAGGGGAGCTTCAAAGGAGAATTTAATTCTCAAAAGAGTTTAACTCTTACATAAAAGAAAAGAACTTAGTTCTTTCTCTGGTTGAGGATCTGCAAAGTGCACATCTCCCCATGAATTGAGAATTTAATTCTCATTGGGTTGAGATCCTGCCATGCAGATCTAAAACACAGAGGAGGGACTGAGTTTAGAGAATTTAATTCTCACAAAATGAAACCCTATGTTATGGGAATTTAATTCCTTCAAAATGAACAGAACTAGGGTTTAACCCTAATTGAGGATATAATTCTCTCAAACTCACAGGAATTTAATTCCTTTAAGAAAAGAAACTAGGGTTTAACCCTATTAAGAATATAAATCTTCAGAAGAAAGCAGGAATTTAATTCCTCTGAGGTTTAGGGTTTAACCCTACGAACAGAACTTTAAAACATGCAGAGTCACGTGCTACCACGTGACCCCGGCAAAGACCCACAGAATAGAACTCTGGAATAGGCACCTCACGTGCTGCCACGTGACTTCTGTGAAGATATATAAAAGAGAACTTTGAGGCAATGCCTCACATACCCCACGTGATCCCCGGGACATATAAAGAAAAAGCAAAATAAATAGAGACTCTGGGCACCCTCACGTGTCACCACATGACCTCTAATGAGTATTCTAACAAACCAGAGCATGAGTCCCCATCACATGCCCGCATGTGATGGCTTTCAGAACTAGAAGTGTTAAACACTTATCTATAGAACAAAATAAAAGGAAGCAGGACGCTCTCACGTGTAACCACGTGACCCCTCTTGCCTTAGCGTTCAACACTAAATTGAAACCTCTGTATCCAGTGTTTAACACTGATTTTCTTAGTGTTTAACACTGATTTGGATTTTCTTAGTGTTTAACACTAATTTGAAAACTCTGTTCCCAGTGTTCAGCACTGATTATCTTTTAGTGTTTAACACTAATTTGTCAATCTTATTCCCAGTGTTCAACACTGATGGTCTCTAGTGTTTAACACTAGCCTTAGCCCAATTGGCTAAGTTTCCAGAGGCAAAACCTCTCCTTCAATGAATCAACAGAGGGTCAATATCCCAAACATAATTGGGCTTAGCCCAAGATGGCCATAAGTCCTCAATTCAAATTCAACTGGGCCAATGGGCTCATAATATAATAATTGATCTTAGTTTCCAAATTGGACTACAGATCACTTAATCTACCTTAGTGTAAGGGTACATCTCTTCACTCCTTTGATACTTGTCGTTGTAATTCCTCAGCGTCTTCAAAGAGGTGACGGGTCCCGATAACCACATACATTGATACGGACTGTGGGGTCCTTAAACCCTCGGACTATGACGTCCTTAACCTTGACCGTAATGTCTTAAAACTAACATCGGACTGTGGGGTCCTTAAACCCTCGGACTACGACGTCCTTAACCCTGACCGTAATGTCTTAAAACTAATATCGGACTGTGGAGTCCTTAAATCCACGGACTACGACGTCCTTAACCTTGACCGTAATGTCTTAAAACTAACATCGGACTGTGGGGTCCTTAAACCCTCGGACTACGACGTCCTTAACCTTGACCGTGATGTCTTAAAACTAACATCGGACTGTGGATTCCTTAAATCCACGGACTACGACGTCCTTAACCTTGACCGCAACGTCTTAAAACTAACACTGGACCGCAATGTCCTTAAACTACTTATTGACCGTAATGTCATTAAACTAAACAACAGGGCCCCCTTAATTGCTCTTTTATTGGATCTAAACGATCCCGTTAAGTTGATCTTAGTCTCAAACTGGACTAACGTATCCTTAACAATGTTAAGTTGATCTTAGTCTCAAACTGGACTAACGTATCCTTAACAAATGTTTAAATTGATCTTAGTCTCAAATGAGGCTAACGTATCCTTAAATACAACCCCAAACCCAAATCTAAGAAAGATACGGATTTGGACTAGTCCACGCTCTACGTACGACGACATAACTCAGTCTCCGTATACAATCCACGGGCAACCAAACACAAATTAAACACACACGACACGAAGTGACCATCTGGAGAAGGAGAAAGTTGTTATCGCAGGGGCTTGCGCCTGCAGAGCGTCCCCACAATCAAAAACCCTTCAAGCGAGGGGGAATCTGACGAAGTCTGCTACATCGAACGCATCCGTTTAAACCTTCGATACATGGTGCCATAAATCAACTTGGCATCTTCGAAGAGGTGGACGGATAGCACCAATTAGCATCTACCCCGAATTTCAGGCAAGACGTCCGTCGCGCCGCCATTCGGAGGGGAACACAAATATACATCAATACTATAATGAGGGGCGATCCTCCACGACTATCCGACTAAACCATCACAAGAAATATAACAACCACAACACAAGAAAATATTTCCAAACCCGTTTAATCGACCTATAGCAATTAAACAACGTTTAAACATATATACAAACACAGATAATCAACGATGCAAAAGTTTCGATTTTAAAACTTTCCGTGTTGCCCGTATGTAAAGATAACAGTAAATGAAATTTGGACAAAATTTTTTTTTACCAAAAATCCTAATTCCGAAAAACCAAGACACTGTACGAAAACGGGGCCAATTGGAGAAAAACAGACAGCTAATCGTGTCCAAATCGAATATTTCGGCGGCCTAGAAATCTCTGCAGTAGCTCCTCTTCATACAGTGTCATACACATGTCAACACAAGTCCATTTTTACAATTAAAAAAAATTACTGAGTTGGTTTAGAAAAATGGGCAGAAACTTGAATTCGGGTTTTAAAAATACAGAAAATTTTGTATTCGAAATGTAAACATTGTCTACCACTAGCTTAAGTGTTTGTGTGGCTCTGATACCATATAAGTAGATACTCGAGCTCATGCCACAAACTTGTGACAAAGACGGAATACAAAACGAAAATTTTAACGAGAGCACAAGATTTTACAACCCGGCAATCGATACCAAACACTAAATTAGCAAACAAAGAAGGAGTTAAACTACTCGGTTTGGATTAGCTACCTTTGTATTCATGTCCTTCGTCTTCTTTTCCATTTTTTAAGCTCATAGGTCCAACAAGAACAAGTTTGGGAGTCAGTCTTTCTTGTCGAAAATGATCCACCCGAAAGAACCCTAACTAAGGCTCCAGCTTCACACTAAAACTCAAAGTGAAGCAACTAGTGAACAAAATTTGCTAAAAATTGATCGCTAGGATGTAGTAGTGGTTAATTTCTAAGTTTTCGCTATTTTTCTTTTTCCTTTCTCAATTTAGAAAAGCTCTTATAGAAAGAGGAAGAAGAAACTAAGCATGGCTCAAAAAATAACATAATCCTTTTCTTTTTCTTCTCTTCATATCTTTTAAGAATATCATGAGTGGAATTGTGACTCGTAAGGTGAGTCATAAGCCCACGCCATTCTTGAAAAATCATGAAGAGATGAGAAAGAAAAAGTGCCCACCTCATATGTACACACACATATACCCATAAACAAGCAAATGCTATAAATACATACACCCGTATTCGTATTAAAATACATACACCCGTACTCGTATAAAATATGAATACTTGTATTTGTATTAATATACAAATACCCGTATTTATATCAAAACATGAATACCCATATTTATACAAATATCCGTATTTGTATAAATACTGTATTCATGTCAAAATACAAATACCAAAAAAAGATACTAAAAGAGATAAAATACTAGCTTACATTTCATCTAAATGTGATAATCTAGTTATCTTTCAAACTGGCTACTGTTAACAAAATGTCCGATTAAAAGTACGTATACAAAAACACGTGTTTAATCGAACCTCCATACGTATCAAAATACACACACTAAATCGTTTCGCCTGAGCTGTGAAACTCTCTGCGTGGGCTCTAAAGATTCGACAATACGCTGGCAGTAACTTTAACCACAAGCACGTCAGTGGCACTATCTGTACGTAACGGCTACCCAGGTATTAAGCGAAATGAATGTCGACAAGCAAACTCGTCTGTATCCCTACTGAGCCTGAAAGTACCAATCTCCATACAGTCCGGTCTCTTCGTCTGAAAGTATCGCTTATCAGGTCTAGACGGTGGAAAACGTCAGATCCCTAATAATCTGATAAGTCATGTCAATGTGGGTCAAAACCATCTCGAGAAACTACTGATCTCACTATCAGTAAATCGCATCTGCCTTGGTCAAGGTCTTATAGTGACTGCCAATCGAACACATCGCGATATTGACTCCCTATACCGGGAGAGCCGAATTTATTCTATCGCTCACTGACGCCAAGTGCTTCGGGACTGTACCCAATTAAAACCTATTTGCACGACTCTTTAAAACCGTGGTAAGGAAATAATCTAAATACAGTGGGAATACACTCGAGACAAATGACATTGTCAGGTTTAAAGACTAACATGTACCTATGTCACCAGAGAACTACTATATGACGATAGGTATATTATAATCTAGAAGTTCTCGGGGAGTCCGTCTAGTGTAACTCATAATCTAATAAGCACTTATATACTATCTTTGGTTTTATACACCAATAGCTGTGGGACCAACCATCACCCCTCGTTGGGATCAAAATACATATACAATAGTCTACTCTGGAATATCAATACTTCGTCTCCATACTCTCACGACTAGGGATATTTAAGGATGTGCTTATAGACTATCCAGCCACCATAAGTATGATTGCTATCATAACGCTGGTAGTCAAGCAAAAATTCTACAGGTTTTATCAACATATAATAACGAAATGTAATATCTACTATACATGTTAAGATAAAGACAAACCAAATAGTATATTATCATATTGAGTAAGATTGTCCTGTACATATATATCATTAGCATCTTATACAATAAAAGCCTTTAGGACATACATATCCAACAAAAAAATACCATAAACTTTAAACGTTTTGATAAGTTTCATGGAGTTTGTTCATTGCAAAAAAAAAAAACCATGGCCATTCACCCGTTCTCAGATAAATACTATGACTTTGTTTGATACAAATAAATACATATCGACGTATTCAATCTTTTATTATAAAAAGACTATTTTAATAATTTCAAAATCATATTGGACATCTTATTTAAAATGTTATTCTTATTTTATTTCTAAAAGAAAGTTATTATTTGATAAGATTTATAATTCAAAATTTTCAAATAAAGACAATTATTATTTTGGATTTTATTTGTTTTTTTTTAATGTCTTTTTATGTTTATAGCTCTGTATAATCTATCATTTGCAATATGTAAACCTTTTATGGATCATCCAAGATCCCACGCATCGCGTGGGGTTTTCTCCTAGTATATTATAACTAGAGCAAAGATATATTCAAAAGTTCTTTAAGAGGTGCTACATGCATCTTTTCATTTTTCAAAGATATATTCAAAATATGAAGGTGGGGAGGGGATTCTTGTGTCCATCTCATTTATGTTTTGAAAAAGCGCCCGTTCAATATACACACATTTATTGCACATGCAAAAATCTAATTATATATTCTAGCTTTCTGGCACGCGTGATACACGTGATTAAGCCAATTTGATATCCAAATTTCTTTTTAACGCTAGAACTTTACTTGGACCTCAGCCGGTCCATAATTTATACATTTTGAAAAATTACATCAAGTGGGGAGTACTAATTACATTTTGAAAAATTACATCAGTAAGTCTACAATGCATGTTTCTGGCACCATCAGTATTAAGCTTATCAGTATTAAGCTTGTATATATGTAAGCTTTTAGGTAGTCTTAACCAATTGGGGAGAATTAGTCCCTTTTGAGGCTTCTCAATATTGACTAATTCAAAGATCGATCTCCAACTTCAGTAGAATTTCTTTATGTAGGTGTAGCGAAAATGCTCATTTTATTTGCCTTTTCTACATTCCTGATATCTGATATAATTTGGTGCCCGGCTGATTGTAATGATCATACCTCAATAAAATTTGTTGCTTTTAAATAAAATTAAACCAAGATTGCTCCCCAATTTAATTTCCCCATTTCCTCCACAATTTTTCAGCCAAGATTTGTTTGCTTAAAAAGAAATACATAGGGAGCCAAAATTATGTGCCTACTATAAGTTTTCATTACATAGGTTGTTCTCAAGCATTTATTCATTTATTTTTTCGGAATTTTACAAGCTAATAACAATTGCTTACCTTGAATGAAAATACTTGATATATGGATTGCTTAATTCATGATTAAGACATGATTCATGTTACTAATTAGCTCTTGTTATTGAGAACTCAAGCTAGAATTTATAGCCGCACTTGAAACTAATCACATTTGATGTGGGGATTCGGTAATTTGGGAAATAGTTGTGACACATGTTTCGGGAGTCCCCTATACTAACTTACATGCATATTGCTGTTGTTCCGAGTGCAAATGAAATACTCACGAAAACACTGTATACTGATGTTACCCGAACTCTTGAAGGTAAAGACTGATACTTAAATTAAAAACATGTTACATAGGCATGTATGCTGCATTTACCTGTACTGATCAGCGTATACCTTGTGCTATTGTGTTATAGTCTTTCCTTCACATTTACTATTTAGAACTTGAAAGATTCATCCGAGCGAAAGCTCACTGACAGATATTTCGATTGTTTGAAATGTCCATTAAATCTAGGATCGGTCAAGGACGAGACGACACCCATCTAGCAGGAGCTATCAGCAAAGGGCCCTTCTCACTTCCAGCCTTCTTGAGAGTATTAGGATTTCCACTTCTCTTATCGATCGCCTTATTTAATGTATTTTGGAATATGCCTCGTGTTTAAAGGTTCTTTTTGTATCGTTTTAAAGTTATTGCGCTTGTTGAATCATGAATTATCTTGTAAATGTTGGTGTATTTGAATTTATATATTTCATGCGATGTACTGCTGCATGCTAGACGTTTAACATATCTATATCAGGAAGGTGTGCTTCTCTGTAAAGATACGTCGCGAACCTCGTCACATCCCTGCCACAGTCTTCTGGGAAACGGGACGTGGCATTGACATGCAAGAATAGAAGTATGTTGATATTTTGCTTTGCATCGAACTTTCCATATGTTCCAAATAATAAAATGAGAAATTCATTTAGCAATTTCTGCAACACGGGGCTTGTGATACCAGAGATAAAATGCTTCTTGCATAGTCTCAAAATCTACTGCCTTCTTCCCAGTACTAAAATGATATGCATTCTATTTCTATCCCATAGTTGGGAAGCCAATTCTCCCCTGATATGCATAAGTAATTATTATCCTCTTGTTGTGAATCCATGGACCAAAGACGCTTATTGGGCAAATGAAAGCCAATTTTCCTAATTTCAGAGTGAAAATATTTTCCAGCTAAATGTAAGAATAGATCCCGGGCAAGATATTTATATTTCAGAAAACCCCAAAGTTTCCTTTGAGCTGTGGTGTCTCTCACATATTCCCATGCAAGGTGGCAAACGGGCCGGCCCGGCTTGGCCTGGCCCGAAGCCCGTCAGGCTTGGCCGATTAACGGGCCAGGCCAACCCCGGTTGACCGGGCTTCGAACCAGGCCTCGGTCTGGCCTGGTGCCTCAAATCCTGGCCTGGTCCGGCTTGGGTCGGGCTCGGGCCAGGCCGGTCGAGCCGGCCCAAACGCAATTAAAACATTGTTTTTTTTTTTTAAAAATAGGTTTTTTTGAGAACTTTTTTTAAGTCCGAACTTCGCGTATGCCCCGGATTAGACCTAGATATTTTAATGATTAAATTTTTTTTGAGAGGGGACATAAGATAGCAAATTTTACTCCTCACACAATTGCCAAGAAAATAATAAAATACAATACATAAATAAAAAATACAATTAGTGAACTTCTCTAAATCATTACTCTTCATCAGTGTCGGAGTTTTCAACACTTTTAATGTGTTGTTCTCTAGCTTTTGCAACGAACAATTTTTTTTGATACACTGCGACCTCCACTGCTTCATCCAACAATCTCGCTCTCTTGTTGCTCAAAACTCTGTTACCTGCACTAAAAGTAGACCCCGAAACCACTTCTGACATTGGAATTGTTAGTAAATCACGAGCAATGGCAGAAAGCACATGATATATTTTTTATGTGTTTTCCATCAATCCAAAATATCAAAATTTTCTATTTGTTAAACAGTGAGAAAACTAAGAAAATCAGTTTGTAAATACATTGTAAATTCAAAAAAAATTTAAAATTCAAAACTAATAAAAATGAATTATTTTTGTTAAAAAAAAATTTGCCTGGTCCGGCCCGGGCCCGCCACAAAAAAGCGGACCGAGCCAAAATTATTGGATTACGCCAGCGCCCCGGCCATCAATCCGTGGCCAAATGCGGAACAAAAACTTTAAAAACCCGATGCTAACGGAACCCGATTCCCGGATTGTACCATTAACCCTATACTAGCTATATGTAAAGGAGTTTAGAGAGGTTATACCAAACGATCTGAGTCCTTCGGTCTTCAACCTCTGTCCCAAGCTCCTCGCGGCTTCCTTAATCAAGTTTGATCTCCGGTCTCCCCACATCGTAGAAGATCCACGTCGAGGGTTAGTAATACGGGCCCCGACCTCAAAACCGAAGCAACTCGAGTATCTAGTTTGCTAACATAGATAGCCAAGATGAAGTAGAGAGTGTGTGTGATTATTTTGTCTCAATACACCCTAAGTTTCTCAACACATGAGACATGTAGGGTGGAAGTTGAAGAAGATGCCATGAGGTGAAGAAAGTGTGAGCTCAAGAAAAGAATAGAGCAAGTGAAGAAATGGTGGCTGCCTTTTTCTTGTGAGTTGTGTGTGTGTGTAATTTGTTGTGGGTGTTTTATATTAAGCAAGCAAGCAACTAAAGAAAACCAACTCAAGAAAAAACATCCCAAGCTCACAACAAATATCTTACACCACAAACAAAAACCTTAGCATGTCATCCATGACCCACCAAGTCACACCCATGTGATATGAATGAATCACCAAGTGAGCATGCTAGAAACAATGAGTCACACTTTCCCACTCCATAAACATTTAAACCAAAATGTTTAATAACAAAATGAAATGGCATCTACTAAAGTAAACTTGTAACGAATTACAAGAATACCCCTTATCCGTATATACATATCCGCATCCGTATTCCGACTGAATACGAATACAATGAGATAAAAATAATCCAACAATATAATACTAGGATCCGGTTTAAACCAAAACCCACTAGTATTATCCGTCCGATCATGATCCGTGCACAAGTGCACGTATATGATCGAACCCTGCCATAAAACCATACAGCCTCTACAACGTTTTGCCCGAAGCAGTGAAACCCTCTGAGTGGGACTCTAAAGACTCGCCAATACGCTGGCAGTGGGTTTAACCACAAGCACGTCAGTGGCACTAGCTGTACGTAACGGCTACCCAGGTATTGAGCGAAAGGGAGGCCGACAAGTAAACTCATCCTGAAACCCTACTGAGCCTGACAGTGGCAATATCCGTACAGTCCGGGCCGTTCGTTTATGAGTATCGCATATCGAGTCTAGGGGGTGGATAAAGTCAGACCCCCTGATAACGCGACATTTAGTGTCGGTATGATACCTATCACCAGCTGAGAAACTACTGATCCTAAATCATTAATTCCCGATTACCTTGGCTAAGGATTTCTGGTGATGGCCACCCGTGCACTCCGCGACATCAACCCCCAATACCGGGAGAGAAGAATCCCCTGACGATCTGCTCACTGCTTCCATGTGGCTCGGGACTGTACCCAAATAAAACCTGTTTGCACGACTCCTTTGATCCATGGTAGGGTAGTAATCAAAGCACAATCGGAACTCACACGAGACAAATGACGATCTCAGGTCGATAGACTAACCTGTACACATGTCACCAGGGAACTGCTATCTTACAATAGGTATAATACCAACTAGCATGCTCCTGGCGAGTCCGTCCGGTGTACTCATAACCCAATGAGAACCTGTATACATCTTAGGTGAACCAACTAACACCAATGGCTTGTGAGACCGTCCATCGCCCCTCGTCGCGGTCTCGATCAGTATATACTAGTCTACTCTTTAAGTATAGATGCTTAGTCTCGAAACTCCCACGACTAGGGACATTATAAGGACGTGCTTATAGACCACCCAACTCCCACGTATATGATCGCCATCATATTTCTGGTAGTCAAGCAAGAATCCATGGGCTCTATCAACATGTAATAATGATCTGTAATGTCACCTGAAGTATGTACATGATGATAAAGACAAACCAGATAACATACTATTATCTCGAGTAAGACTGTTCTACCGGTATAGGTCCTTCCTCAATCATCGCAATCACGTGCCTGCGATCCAATAATTGACTTGAGGGCACTATAGCCAACAAAAATGGGGTCGGGCCGTGGGCCACACAGCCCATTTGCTACCTTGACTGATGATAGTTTAAATTTGCCAGGTTTAGTGAGTTTCCATTCCAACCTATCATGATTATTATTCACACAGTAGTTTTTGTCCAACATACTTTATAAAAGAAGAAATCCCAGCCGTTTGTTGGAATCAAATTGTACCATACTGCTGAATCTCAAGTCAAAGCCAGAAGCCCAAGCTCAAGCTTAGGACCGAGTCAAAGATTAAGCCCACGCATGGGGCTTGCCAGCCCATGAAGAGAATAAATAAAATGTAATAAATAAACGTAATATATAAATAAGAAGAATAAATGTAAGAGAAATGGGTAAAAACCCAAATTTGTAAAACCAAAGGCTAAAGTGTAAAAGTGTGCACATGTAAGGGTATAAAAAAATCATCCCAAAGAAGAAATAATAAAAACATCCATTTTCTTCTCATTCTCCAGATTTTGGGCATACCTTCTTACTCAAAGAGAAACTCAAAAAAAGAGTTTTTTTATCTCTCTCATCTTTCCCATATCATCTTTCCCATAACAACACATTAAAAAGAGAGCTCATCTCTTCAAAAAAAAAACTCCACCTCAAAACTCAAAGATCCAACACAAAAAATAAAAAATCAAAGCAATCTTTCGTCATCAAAATCCGAATAAAAGAGAAAAGAAGAACTCTTGGGGTGAAAGCCTTCACCCTGGGAGAACATCGCCGATGGGTCATTTCATCATTTACACGCGATTAACCCCCTTTCAAAAGGGGATCTTCTTTTGGATGTCCTTCAAAAGGGCACTCTGCTTCGAGACACCACCCTTCTGGGGTGCTCCGACTAAAATTTTGTTAGTGATATGTATGCTCCAGAGGCTATTATTATAAATTATAGTGGATGCTTGGACATATATATAGAGGACTTTCTTACTCAACATGATAATATACTATCTGGTTACTCTTTATCTTAACATTTACAATTGCTCTAGTTTACTATTTCACCGATATATATTAATAAAGCCCTTATGATGTTTTTCTTGACTACCAGGAATATGATGTAGATCATACTAGTAGGGCCTGAGTAGTCCACAAGCACATCCTTGAAGTATTCCTAGTTAAGAGAGTATTGAGATAGGGCATCGATATTCCAGAATAAACTAATGTGTACGTTTCTTGATCATGTATGGGGGCGATGGTTGATCCTACAACCATTGGTGTTTGACACCAAAGATTGTACACAGGTGCTCATTGGAGAATCAGTACACTGAACGGACTCGCCAAGAACTCCTAGATAGTACCATACATATAGTCAGATAGTAGTTCTCTGGTGACACTTGTATACAGGATAGTTTGTAGACCCGAGATCGTCATAGAATCTTGTGTGGTTCCCATTGTGCTTTAATTACCTCCCTGCCACGGCTCTACTAAGTCGTGCAAACATGTGCTAGTTGGGTACAGTCCCAAGTCACATGGAGGCGGTAAGTGATAGAAGGGGTTTCATTTATCCCGGTATTGGGAGTTGTTGTTGTGCTCTACTCGATTGGCTATAACAGCAAGTCCCTGGTCAAGGCTGATGAGATTTAATGATAAATGTTATCAGCAGTTTCTCAATTGGTTATAGGCCACACATCGGCATGACTTATCAAGTTATTGGGGTTTGATGATTCCACCTCCCAGACTCGATATGCAACATATCAGACGAAGAGACCGGACTGTATGGTAAGTGTTACTTATAGGCTCTACGGGAGTTTGGAAAAGTTTGCTTCTTGATCTTCTAATCGTTCAATACGTGGGTAGCCGTTATGTGCAGATAGTACCGCTGACGGCTTGTAGGTGTTTGATGTGATCATTACCTACAGCCAGCATATTGACGAGTCTTTAGAGTCATACATAGAGATTTCCTAACTCAAGCGAAACGAAATAGGGCATGTATGGAGATATGTGCGGGAGCTTGATTAAATACAAGTATATAATACTATATTTTAATCTAGCGTTATTAGATATTAGCCGGGTTATATATGATATAATCGGATTATTGAATCAAGTGTTGATTTAATAATTTGATATATATATATATATATATATATATATATATATATAAACTAATATTATGCTCACTTAATTTTTTCTTCTCTTTATATATATAATATAAGTATATAAATACATGTGTGACATGGTTGAATATACATAATAGTTGTGTATATAAGAATCACAATGGATTGAAGATAAGAGATAATGATTTACTTATATAAATTAAGAAAAGAAAAAAATGAGTCATTGCTTTGGAAGTGTGTAGCAAGCATGACTCATTGATCTTTTCTATTATATTAATATAAGTTTATCATTTTTAATACTTATCCTCAACCCAAGCTCATTCTTATCGCAACCATCTTCATCTTCGTCATCTTCATCTCTTCTTGAATCACTATTCATGCAAGACTGAAGAAAGAGAAAAGAATGTTTAGTGAGAAAAAACCCTACTTCATCAACCAAAACCTTTCTAGCAAATTAGTTTAGGTTGTTTACTTTACTAATATTTTGATTAGTGAAGTGTGAGCATGAGTGTGAGTTGCCTCAAGGTGGATCATCTTCAACAAAGAAGACTTCGAGAAAACTTGTTCCTTTTTTAAAGTGGAGTCCTAGAAGGAGTAAGGGACTACTACAAGGAGCTTTTGAAGTGAAAGACTAGACTACAAATGTTGTAGCCTCTCTTCACTTCGTATAGATCTCTAGTTAGCTTTCATTTGAAACCCTAAACCTTTAGTTCAATCTTGATGGTAGACTTAGCCCTCTAGAAATTTTAAAATTGCATAGTTGATGTTGTTAAAACCCTTGTAGAGGTGTTAGGATCTACTTTCAAATTTATATTAAAAAAAACCACTGTCGGAAGACACCCCGAACGTCGGAGAACACCCAACCATCTCTGTGTTTCTTTCTCTCTCTTTCCTTCCTCAGGAGCTTTCCGACACACTTAAAACACTCCTACGGGCGCTGCCCAGACCCGCGAGAAAGTTGCTAGCCCTCTTGACCTTCAGCCCGCTGATCGGACAGAGGGACCCTTGTTGTGAGGCCCCCTGTAATGTTCAAACCACGCTCGAAAGAATTCTCAAACACAATTCCACAAATGCACATATTTTAGAGTGGGCTTGCATGACACGCATGACACATTAATCAGAGATTCTCTTGTGTCAAAATGAGAGGTATTTAACAGAAGCTTAGTCAGCGGCTGCTGAAGGCTAGATTCTCACGATCAATAAATTCTACCTGTAATAGGAAGGAGGAATCTATACAAGCCGGAAGCACGCACACATCTATCCCAATGGGGCAATAGAAAAACACCCTACACCATTACTAGTTAAAATTTCCTGATAAAGTAGCAACTAGACTTGTTGCATAAGTCTTCAGAGCCGTGTCTCCATGTTATATTTCTTCCTAAAAATCAATTTCTCTCTGTCCAACAATTTATTTAGACAAGGATCTAGTAGTAAGTAAGCTTAAATATATTTTCTTCCACAAACTAAAAGGTGATGATGGAAAAAATTAAGGTAGAGTTTCTATTATATTTCTCTTGTCAAGGAATTTAAGAAAAAATAGAATTCTTTTATTATCATTTAAAAGATATAGAGAGCCCCAAAATATATAGATGTTACAATATGTCTACTCTCCCTATTTTCCAATATGGGACTAAACCCTTTCTTATATAAAAGTCTAACACTCCTCCTTAAGTTGGAGTATATATATCTTCCATACCCAACTTGTTACAAATAAATTGTATCCTTTCACGAGCAAGTGGTTCAGTGAATACATCGGCTAACTGGTGACTTGTGCGCACATGTCGTGTCTTAATCTCTGGAGACTCCTCCTCAGTTCTAACAACCTTATTTCCTACAACATGACAATTTACTTCGATATGTTTGGTCCGCTCATGAAACACTGGATCTGAAGCAATATGGATAGCAACCTGATTTTCGCAATATAACCTCATCAAGTTGTGTTGAGCCACACTTAGTTCTTCTAGAAATCATTTGACCCATACCATATCATAAGTGATGTCCACCATAGCATGGTACTCGGACTCTGCACTAGAACGTGATACCGCACGTTGCTTCTTGCTCTTCTAAGTCACTAGGTTCCCACATACGAACACACAATATCCTGTAGTGGATCTTATAGTTATCGGGCACCCTGCCTAGTCAGCGTCGGAAAACCTGCTATTCTGTTGTATCATCTATCAGCATACAACAATCCTTTTACTAGAGAACTCTTCAGATATTGAAGAATCCTAATAGCTACATCCCAATGGCCTGTGTGGTGTGAGTTCAGAAACTGACTCACAATACTAACTGAATATGAGATATCCGATCGACTGATAGTGAGGTAGTTTAGCTGACCAACCAACCTCCTGTATCTAGCTGGATCATCTAGTAACATTCCTTGATCGGGTAACAACTTCGAATTTGGATCCATCGGTGTGTGACGAAGTGTACAGTTCAACATTCTATTCTCAAAAAGTATTTCTAGTGCATATTTCCTCTGTGATAGATGGATTCACTCCTTAGATCGAGCTACCTTAATCCCTAAGAAGTACTTAAGTCGGCCAAGATCTGTAATTTGAAAATACATCTGAATATAGCCTTAAGATCATGAATACATTCCTCATCATCACCTGTGATAACAATGCTATCCATGTATACTACCAGAATGATTCGGCGGCCGTGTTTATGTCTATAGAATACCGTGTGATCACCATTACTTCTCCTCATCCCAAAACCTCTAATACTTTCTGTAAATCATCCAAACCAGGCCCTCGGAGAATGTTTGAGTCCATACAAAGATCTTTTCAATCGACAGACCTTCGATGACTCCTCCTGAACAATAAAACCAGGCGGCTGCATCATGTAAACCTCCTCCTCAAGAATGCCATGCAAGAAGGCTTTCTTGATATCAAGCTAATGCAGGGGCTAATGAAAAGCAGCAACCAAAGAAACCAATAGGCATACAGAGGCCATCTTCGTGATGGTGAGAAGGCATCAGTAAAATCCTGTCTATAGCTCTGAGAATATCCTTTGGCTGCTGACTGAGACTTCAACCGAGTGAGGGAACCATCAGAGTTGATCTTGATAGAGAATACCCATCGAAAACCAATGACACACTTTCTAGGTGGAAGTGGAACTAGATCCCAAGTATCATTCTGCCGAATAGCAGTCATCTCCTCAATCATAGATTGTTTTCAGCTAGGATGTGCAAGAGCCTCAGATACATTCGTGGGAATGATATATTTATCCATAGAAGAAATGAAATCTCTTTATGGAGAAGACAAATAAGAATAGAAGACAGAACGGTAAAGTGGATTTGCAGTGGAATGAGGTGCTTTGCGGATCGCGATGAGAACATCAAGGTCAGAGGGTGCAGCTGTTGTGGGTTTAGAAATCGGATCAGGAGTAGGCTCAGGGGTTGGTTGATAGTTAAGGATTTTTCTATGTCGTATGAAGTTCAAAGATACCGCAATCAAGATGGTGTCGCGTATAGCTAGCCGAGATAAGTACTGGTCGTCCGTAGGGAGGCGATAATTTTTGATTCTTGTTCTCATGAGTTAAGTCAAAAGGTTCCAATTTGTTCAATTCTAACCTAAGTGTTTTGTATATGCAAAAGAACACTTGTTAGGAATAGAGTTAGGTTAGCTTAACTTAGGAAAATCCATACACATTGCTTTGTGCCTCACTTAACTATTGATGCTAGGGTAATCGGAAACAACGTGGATTAGGGTGCATAAGTACGGTATTTACGATTGTGCGTGAAATCCGACTTATTGACCCTTGTCCTTCCGTTCTTGTCTCTTAACCCTTGCCTTCAGCCAAATCAACCGCAACTGGTCACAATTAGGAATCACCGCTATCGTGGTAGGATAAGGTGCCTAACGGAGCGATTGCGTGAAGAATGGACGGAGTTCAACTTGCAAGGTGTCAGGAAAAGCAAGATGTAAAGAAAAACCTAACTCAATCATACCCTTCTCTTTCCTTAACAAGTAGGGGAACTACTCACAAAACATCAAAAAAATGAAAAGAAAACACAAAAGAGAAGACATCAAAGAAAACATTGCAAGTAAGTAAGTGCAAGAAAAGTAAGTGCAAGAAAGATACTAAGAACCAAATGAACCAATTGCAAATAAACTAAAACTTTATTGATCTTCAAATCCATGGTACAAGCTATGAGTTTAATAACCAAAACCTAAACTTGCAAGCTCTATGACGAGGTTGCAAGTTCAGAAGAAGGCAAGGAACTCAAAATTAACTAACTACTATATACAAAACTTGAAACAAAATTACAAAATGTAGAATGAACTTGGCTTGAAAAAGTAGACCCTTTGCTTGTTCTCTGATCTGGTATATATAGGCACTTCATCAACAAAAACAAACTATAAAAATGAAGTGATGTGATAAGGAGGAATGACCAGAAGAAAAATGAAGCCAACTGGAGAACTTATGGATGCAAATTGTGGCAATTTTGAATTAATTTGCGGCTATAAGAAGAGTGGTGGTGCTCGTCTTTATTGTGTGATCTCATGACTTTGATATCATCTCTCTGGCTTTGCTATTTCTTCTAATTGTCATCAGGGAGATATCTGGAGGTTTTTGGAGGGAAAGATCAACTTTTAAAACATCACATCACAACTTTACAAAGTCATTATACCCATGCCTAATTATACCACTTGATCAAGTGTGTTCACACCATGACATGGCTGGTTCATGCATCCAATTGAGTTCACACTTGTACAACTTTTATCATGTTTGACCATTTTGGATAAAAAAAAGTTGTACACTTGAATTGTTTGCAAAAACTCTTTGAATAAAGATCATTTATCTGTTTTGCTTGCAGTGTCGGCTCACATATGTTGTATCCATTTATTTTGAGTGTGTTTCCAGTGTTTTGTCACGAAGACCTGTATCCTGTACTTATTGAGCAGACATGTATTAATAGCACCGATATTCACAAAAATGATAATGAATGAGTGGTATTGAAATGCAGTTTTTCGTGACGATTAAATACCCCCAAACTTATCTTTTGCTTGTCCCGAGCAAAATAAAATTCTAACTTCACATTCGCAGGGAACGCGATTGCACTGAGCCCGTGCAATAAGCCGTTAAACCTCTAGGTGTCTCTAGTATAAGGAGTATTGTCTTCTAAGGGCTTTCAGCAGATTACACCCACAAAATCCTGTCAAACTAGTTTCATAAGATAACTGTCGATTCTAATCTTAGGGTTCAGTATCCAAGGTAGGAATTCTATCACCCTAAGTTAGAAATATCAAACCCTTATTTTTCACACCTCACTTCATGTTTAACTTAAAATCCTATATGTCTTTACGTGCAAATAGTGTCGTTACGTTTCAAAAGTTTCGATTAGAGTCATCATGTCACAAAATATGGATCAGATAAAACTTCAAAAGGATCACGCGAGTTTGTAAAGAGTTAAGCTTTTCTCAAGATTCATTCTTCAGCTAGGTTTCAAATTCAGGATTTCTATCATTGTTAACAGAAAACCGAGCCTTATTCTTCACTCCACTTTTTACTTGTTTTTGTTCATACACACCTTAATGAACGTACAATAGTCTTTATCATCGGATAAAAACCTTCATATCTCCGTTAAAAATATTTTTATAAAAACTCGTCTTAAGCCAAGATTATTCCCACACAAAGAACCGTGATGAATTTTAACTCAGAGAGAACACTTGCTTGACTTTGTTTAAAAATGGACTTTCAAGGTTTCTTAGCGACTTTGGACTGATGAACCCAAACCAGATGGTTTTAGGGCATTAGGTATAGAAACACCCCGGCGAATTTAATGTAAGTCCACATTACCCGTCCCGGTTCTTTCGGGGTTGCGGAAATGGTAAAAAACGATTTTTAGGGCTAGGGTGACATGGACTTGAAAACGGATCTTTGCTAAACAAAACACTAGCAACTAACTACAAGTTTTACCTACTCGGTTAGAGGGTTATACCTAGTCTTGAACTCTTTCTCTTCTTGCTCCTTTGGAGTGGGTTGAATGGTTCCTCTTCGTCGCCTTCTCTTGCCGAAGAAAGATCCACCCGAGGGTCTCTACCTTGAGCTCCTACCTCAAACTAGAGGTAACTAAAGTGCTTGGTGTGCTAAACCTAGAACCTTAGGATGAGTAGAGAGTAATTTTGGTGTTTTATCTCAAAAGCAAATGGTTCTCAACTCATGAGAGATTATTGCTTTGAGAGAGAGGAAGAGGATGAGAAAGAATGAGCATGAGAGAAAGAGATGAAAATATCAACCATATTCACATATATGTGAATTATGAATTAACAATATTAATTAAAAGAAAATGGTGATGGTTCATTTGAAAAGACCATTATCATTTCACATTTAATGAATTTTGCTAGGATCAAAAGAGCATCTTTTGTGAGAAATGATGATGGTCAACTTTTCAACTTGGGTCAACAAGTCAACCAAGGTCAAATGGTCAACAACCCTAACCATAACACAATTTACTTTAATTAATATTATTAATCATATTTCACATATTCATTAGGGTTTGGAAAAAGACAACGGTCATCAACCCTAATGAGAATCCTCTACCTCTGCCTCTGTCAACTGTGGATACGCACCCGCATCCATGTTCCGAGGAACACGAATACAATGAGATAAAACCAACCCCAAAACATATAATAGGATCTGGCTTAAACCAAAGCCCGCTAGTAATAACTGTCCGGACACCAAACGTGCACAAGTGCGCGGATGTGAACGAACCCCGTCGCAAAACCATGCGACCTCTACTCTGTTTTGCCCAAAGGCGAATAACCCTCTGTGTGGGACTCTAAAGACTCGACACTACGCTGGCAGTGGGTTTAACCACAGGCCGCAAGCGGTACTAGCTGTACGAAACGGTCCCCAGGTATATGCCGATAAGAAGACTGACGAGGTGAACCCATCTGAACTCCTACTGAGCCTGAATGTGACAATCTCCGTACAGTCCGGTCTGTTCGTCTAAGAGTATCGCATGGCGGTCCTAGGGGGGCGGTAAACGTCAGTCCCCTAATGGCGGTACAAGTCGTGTTGGAGTGTAACGTTTTGAAAATCGTTTCGGTGAAATTTCGAAAAATCGGTAAAATAAGGGGGTTTTCTGTAAAAAGTCAAAATACAAATATCTTATTATAAAAATTAAATATACATATTCTAGCTATGTAATTGCTATTATTTGGTGTTTATTGAGCCGCTGGTGAAATTTCAAATTTTCTGAAAAAATATTATTGCTTGACATAGCCTGTTAGCTAATAGTTTAGACATGATATTAGTGTACTTGCCTTATATGTTAGTTTAGACATTATAGTTATTACCTGCTACCTCATGCATACTGTTATTCATTGTTATGCCGCATTCATGGATTCTCATGCATATATTCACTTTTTACGTGCTATTGAGATTTTGGATTTGGATTTCCATGAGATTTTCTGGATTTGGGGAAAACCGCAAAACATATACAAACTTCTTCTTTCTCTTTTTAAATAAAAAGCGCGGTTTTTCCCATGATGTATGAGTCGTCCACCATGAGTTTGCCGATAGATTTGGAGACCCGATTCGAGGAGTTGGATGAATCGTTTCGGGTACATGGTGGACCCGGTAAGGTACCCCGGGGCAAGAAGCTCGTGGTGATGACGATGAGCCTGGCAGGGGGAGACTACCTACCGGTGATTTTACCCGACGCGTCGGATATCCGGAGGATACCGTCGTGGTCTTGAGATGGATGGTAGGGGCCGGTCTGGACTGACGGCACCCTAGATATTGAGATTGAGACATTGAGATTTCGAGATATTGAGGTACTGAGATTTGATGATACAGGCCAGTCCGGATGGCCGGAGCCTGAGGTTTTGAGACATTGAGATTTATGTTTTGTGTCGATGCTAGACACTGTTGATGCTGATTTCCTTTATGATACCTCATTTTAAAAATACAAAGGAAATCTCACTAATTTATGAAAACAGTTTCTTCATTTACATGTATTCTGTTTTCATGCATTCATACCTCATTCATATGATATATTGCAACCTGAGGCACTGACACGGGCACATGAGATCACACTCGGGTTAGATATTACCCTAGCCATTGTTATAGGCTGCATGTTATTCATATATTTGAGGATATATTATGATCATTGACCTAGGTTGCGTTATTCATGCGATTTTCTGTTCGTAGATCTTTTTCTACTCACGAGTTGGCAACTCACCCCCGTTGTGTCCCAGTTTCTTGCAGGTGTTGCCGTACGGATTTCATTACGGCTTTGCGGGCACGGTTTCTTTTCGGGTGACTTGCTAGTAGGTGGGTTTATTGTATCTTACCCATCATTATACCTTGTATATTATATTTCAGTTGTATCTAGAAGTTCCATCAACCAAACTTGTATTTTCTTGAGATAGAGACCAGTAATGTTATTCTTTCGACCATAGAGTAGCATGTTATATTTCTTGAGTTTCTTGCTGGTTGAGTTCCATTTCTGTTGTGATCCTCGCCTTTAGGCGTTGTATATTATGTTGCATACAAGTTGATTTGATATGGTTCTTCCTATTCTCTACTACTTCTCTGGGTTTGGATTTCTGGGTTTCGGCTTACTTAGCATACGTACGCCTTGAGACGTTCGTAGTCTAAGTGCCGGTCATGTTCCGTACTTTCGGGTCGTGACAAAGTTGGTATCAGAGCGTTAGGTTTTTACCTTAGGAGTATAGGATGACCCTTGGTTGATGGAATAGGTGTCTAAAGTAGAGTGACGTACCGTTGATATGTTCCGCGGCATATTTACGACACGCCACTCCACTTATGAAGCCTTAGGATGTACATTTCCTTGTTCAGTATTATATTCCTTCCTGATCTAGCCTCATCGGTACCAGTTTGGTTTTGCTGCTACGGTTACGGGCAGGGAGAACTACGGTTAGAGTTGCGGTCAGCATGAGCTCGTTACGAACAAGGACTGACCAGAGCATTATTCCGGAGACACACGTTTGCAGAGATGTGTCTTGATTGTGTTTTGCGCCACGAGCGTTTGATGGATCGCTGTATGAGATTACTTGGACGTGCCGATCAGCACTAGAGGATTGAGCCACTGACAGAGGCCAACCAGATACTGATGATCGTTGATGTATTGCTCATTCATGATGATTGAGGCACTGTTCAGCGTGCAGACGAGTGAGCCAGTTATTGCTGCGAACGACGGGATTTTGCCCAGATGTTGGAGCTATTGCAGTACGAGGTTGTACTAAGAGATTATAGGAGATCACTAGTCACCGAGGATGAATGACTAGGATATGTGGATTGTTCGCTAACCCGATGCGAGGTCATCAGATAGATTGATTCCAGCTAGAGACGACTTCACGTGGAGACGTTGGGAGTCGACAGAGACGATCGAATGTCAGAAACCTATTATTCCAAGTTTAAAGTAGTCGGAAAGACATGCAGGCAATTCTATGGTCCCTCTAGAAGAATGAAACCCTAACTCGACTTAATGACCGTGTGAAAGCCTTTGAACCTTCGGGTTTGCGGCAGTTCTACGGCGCCATTAGTGAGGCTTGGGTTTGCCCTTCTACGGCTGGACCACCGATGCTGTGGTATGTACTCGATACTATTAAACTGTTCCCAAGAGGTTGAGCTCTTGGGGGATTATGAGGTTTTGACGACTCGATCGGATGGCTCGACTTAATTCGGATGCTAGGTGGTGAGATGCATTCTTGGGAGACTCCAGATACGAGGATAGCCGTTGGAGCTCAGTCCATGCAGCCGCGACGAGACGAGTCCAAAGCAGACGACATTAGAGAAAAGTGGAGTAAGAGGTTCGCACCAGATCTAGATGAGATGACGTTCCACTCCACCGACATCAGAGAGGCGATGCGCATGCCGAGGCATGGTACTTTGACTTACCTTCCAGAAGGAGTCGCGATGAGTATGCAGTCGTTCCAGAGCAAGATGCAGATATAGGAAAGGACAATGACTTCCGGACAGTTGGCAGAGACGAGACATGGAAGAGACCGTGAGCAGGATTCCTTCCAGGACACTGCTGCAATGATACTTGCACCCAGGATCAGATGTGTCACATGCATTCAGAGAGCCAGAGGCCGACGCCAGTGATATGCTGCCTTGACAGGGCCGATGAGCCGATGGATTGTGAGATTGGTAATCCACGGAGAAGACTTGGACCCAGGAGTGGTCATGTTACGCACACCAGCAGGCCAGAGTTCATGATCATCGACGAGACGTCCTACTAGTGACCGCGACAGTTGGCCCGAGATTCTTAGAGGATGCACTTGAGCGGTACTGTTCCGCCATTATTGATTTCGATGTTTTGGGTGATTTATTCGTATGATTTGATTTTGATGATTGAGGATTTACGATCTTTGCACAGTGTTGCACTTGATATCGTTTTCGTGCTTTAGTTTCACATGTTTGTGATTTTATGGTTTTAAACAGTTGAGTTGATTTTGTGCGTATGCACGCACGCGATTTGGTTCCTGCACTCTGTATAGTTTATACATGCTGGCAGTGCAGTGACATGTATTTTGTGCACTTGGATACACTGGATTTCGATTTCGAGGGTGATGCTCGACATTTGTTTTGTGCATTTTATGCACCGGATTGGATTTTTAGCGCCTGTTGGGCGCCTGTTACGAGATGCGATTTGGTGCACACCAGATGCACTAATTCGAGATTTTTCGTGCATGTCAGATGCACCTGATTTTGCTGTCAGGCACACACGTTGCCTACGACAGATGTTTCGTGCACACCCGATGCACTTAGATGTTGTTTCTGTGTGCATGTATGGCACATTCATGGATTTTGATTTCCGTGCGCACCAGACGCACGTAGCATTCATGTGCATATTTTGGGATTTATTTCGTATAGAGCAGTACGTTTTTATGATATTGCTATGTGTTTTCGTACTGAGCAGGACTAGTCAGAGGACAGTACCTGAATATATTTTGCATGCATTGATAGTTATTGAAGGGATTTCCAAAAAGCGAGCTATAGCCTCAGTATTTACCTACGTGCCTGATATGACACAAAATGTTTAAAACAAGGAGACCCTTCTAAATTGTTTCCAAAACGGCGGAACGTACATTTCAAACAAAGGTATATGCATATAGTTATTTTCTTATGATAGACGTCCGCCACTGTGCAGTGTTATACGCGTTGCACAACGACTTAAAGAGATTTGGCATACATTTCCTTCAGATACTTACATATATAGATTCGATATTTACATGTATAGTTTCGAGTTATGTCATATTGGTTTTGATTTGGATTTGGCATTGATGTCTTCTCCATGACTCCGATGATTGCGGGATGCTTGACGGAGTTTCGATTTAAGTCATATGCTCATTTTTCAAGCGCATGCGCTGCGCTACGATTTGTTTTATGTAGTTACAATTTCGGAGCCCCGACGACTTGATGGTTTTTCTTAGACGTCTTAGTATTTGGGGGAGTTTGAATTTAAATTCGGGGACCGAATTTCTTTAAGGGGGGAAGATTGTAACGTTTTGAAAATCGTTTCGGTGAAATTTCGAAAAATCGATAAAATAAGGGGGTTTTCTGTAAAAAGTCAAAATACAAATATCTTATTATAAAAATTAAATATACATATTCTAGCTATGTAATTGCTATTATTTGGTGTTTATTGAGCCGCTGGTGAAATTTCAAATTTTCTGAAAAAATATTATTGCTTGACATAGCCTGTTAGCTAATAGTTTAGACATGATATTAGTGTACTTGCCTTATATGTTAGTTTAGACATTATAGTTATTACCTGCTACCTCATGCATACTGTTATTCATTGTTATGCCGCATTCATGGATTCTCATGCATATATTCACTTTTTACGTGCTATTGAGATTTTGGATTTGGATTTCCATGAGATTTTCTGGATTTGGGGAAAACCGCAAAACATATACAAACTTCTTCTTTATCTTTTTAAATAAAAAGCGCGGTTTTTCCCATGATGTATGAGTCGTCCACCATGAGTTTGCCGATAGATTTGGAGACCCGATTCGAGGAGTTGGATGAACCGTTTCGGGTACATGGTGGACCCGGTAAGGTACCCCGGGGCAAGAAGCTCGTGGTGATGACGATGAGCCTGGCAGGGGGAGACTACCTACCGGTGATTTTACCCGACGCGTCGGATATCCGGAGGATACCGTCGTGGTCTTGAGATGGATGGTAGGGGCCGGTCTGGACTGACGGCGCCCTAGATATTGAGATTGAGACATTGAGATTTCGAGATATTGAGGTACTGAGATTTGATGATACAGGCCAGTCCGGATGGCCGGAGCCTGAGGTTTTGAGACATTGAGATTTATGTTTTGTGTCGATGCTAGACACTGTTGATGCTGATTTCCTTTATGATACCTCATTTTAAAAATACAAAGGAAATCTCACTAATTTATGAAAACAGTTTCTTCATTTACATGTATTCTGTTTTCATGCATTCATACCTCATTCATATGATATATTGCAACCTGAGGCACTGACACGGGCACATGAGATCACACTCGGGTTAGATATTACCCTAGCCATTGTTATAGGCTGCATGTTATTCATATATTTGAGGATATATTATGATCATTGACCTAAGTTGCGTTATTCATGCGATTTTCTGTTCGTAGATCTTTTTCTACTCACGAGTTGGCAACTCACCCCCGTTGTGCCCCAGTTTCTTGCAGGTGTTGCCGTACGGATTTCATTACGGCTTTGCGGGCACGGTTTCTTTTCGGGTGACTTGCTAGTAGGTGGGTTTATTGTATCTTACCCATCATTATACCTTGTATATTATATTTCAGTTGTATCTAGAAGTTCCATCAACCAAACTTGTATTTTCTTGAGATAGAGACCAGTAATGTTATTCTTTCGACCATAGAGTAGCATGTTATATTTCTTGAGTTTCTTGCTGGTTGAGTTCCATTTCTGTTGTGATCCTCGCCTTTAGGCGTTGTATATTATGTTGCATACAAGTTGATTTGATATGGTTCTTCCTATTCTCTACTACTTCTCTGGGCTTGGATTTCTGGGTTTCGGCTTACTTAGCATACGTACGCCTTGAGACGTTCGTAGTCTAAGTGCCGGTCATGTTCCGTACTTTCGGGTCGTGACATGGAGTGTAGCCCAGAACACCCTGAGATAACACTGGAAACGCTACCAGTATATCTCGCTTGCCCTGGCCAGGGACTTTGTGTAATGGCTCTCCTAGACACAGCGCGACATCAACCCCCAATACCGGGAGAGACGAATCCTGTCTAACCGTCACTGCCTCCAAGTGCTTCGGGACTGCACCCAACTGCTACCTGTTTGCACGACTCATTTGAGCCATGGTAGGGTAGCAATCTAAGAACAGTAGGAACACACTCGAGGCGAAGTGACAGTGTCAAGTCAGCGGACTAAGCTGTACTCATGTCACCTGGGAACTGATAACTGACGATAGGTATAGTACCAACCAACAGTTCCCGACGAGTCCTGTCTAGTGTACTCGTAACCTAACGAGCACCCGCATACTATCTCAAGTACGACGTAATGACGGCTGTGGGACAGACCATCTCCCCTGCTTGGATGAGAAGCGTATACGCTAGTCTACTCCGGAGTATCGATGCCCCGTCTCGATAATCCTACGACTAGGGACCTGTATAAGGATGTGCTTGTAGATTACCCAGCCCCCACTAGTGTGACTGCCATCACAACGCTGGTAATCAAGCAAAGATCCTAAGGGCTCTACTAATGTGTATAGGCGATATGCTAAAAGAAACACATACACACATTAAAGTAGAAACAAACCAAGTAGCATACTACCATTCGAGCAAGATTGTTTATACAACTGTGAATATCCCAAGCTTCCATCAAGTAATATACAAACTAGTATGATACAGTAATGGCCTCTAGGGCATATACACTAACAATCTCCCACTTGCACTAAGGCCATGTACTGGCGTATCGAAGACCTATCATCTTGATCAGCTGCTCGAACTGAGTCTGGGGTAAGGCCTTCGTGAATGGATCTGCAGTGTTATCTTCTGTAGCAACCCTCCGAACCTTGATCTCCCGGCGATCCACGATCTCCCTGATCAGGTGATACCGCCTTAAGATGTGTCTGGACTTCTGATGGGACCTGGGTTCCTTTGCTAAAGCTATAGCCCCGTTGTTGTCACAATACAGAGGTATTGGATCAACAATGGACGGAACCACCTGAAGTTCCATTAAGAACTTCCTCATCCAGACGGCTTCTTTTGCGGCATCAGAAGCAGCGATGTATTTCGCTTCCATCGTTGAGTCAGCAACGGTTTCCTGTTTGGAACTCTTCCAACACACCGCCCCTCCATTGAGGGTAAAGACATAACCCGACATGGACTTGGAGTCATCCTTGTCACTCTAGAAGCTGGAGTCAGCAAAGGCCTCGATCTGGAGGTCTTTTCCGCCATACACCAAGAACATCTCCTTAGTCCTTCTCAGGTACTTGAGAATATTCTTTACCGCTATCCAGTGCTTCTCCCCAGGGTTTGACTGATACCGGCTTACCACACTCAGTGCATAAGCTACATCTGGTCTGGTACACAACATCGCATACATTATAGAGCCTACCGCAGAAGCGTAGGGTATAATAGACATGCGATCCCTTTCCAAATCAGTCTTGGGAGATATCTCTTTAGAGAGGGTGATCCCGTGACAAGCCGGTAGATTACCGCGCTTGGAATCTTCCATACTAAATCTTTTCAGTATGGTGTCGATGTACCTGGACTGCGAGAGTCCTAATATCCTCTTGGATCTATCACGATGGATCCGGATCCACAGAATGTAAGAGGCATCACCCAGGTCTTTCATGGAGAACCTGTGTGACAAGAACCCTTTGACAGATTGTAGCATAGGAATGTCATTTCCTATCAAGAGAATGTCATCCACGTATAAAACGAGGAATACGACAGTTCGTGCTACAATTTTACTATAGATGCATGGTTCATCTGGATTTTTGATAAAGCCAAATTCTTTGACCGTCTCATCAAAACAGATGTTCCAACTCCGCGATGCCTGCTTCAGTCCATAAATGGACTTAAGCAACTTGCACACCCACCCGCTTCTCCCACTCTGAGTGAAACCCTCTGGCTGGTCCATATAGACACACTCCTCTAAATTTCCATTTAGAAAAACGGTCTTTACGTCCATCTGCCAAATCTCATAATCGTGGAAGGCAGCAATGGCAAGAAGGATTCGAATGGATTTGAGCATAGTCACTGGAGAAAAGGTTTCGTCATAGTCCAAACCAGATCTTTGACGAAAACCCTTTGCAACAAGTCTAGCTTTATAGGTCTCAACCTGTCCATCTACACCAATCTTCCTTTTGAAGATCCATTTGCAGCCTACGGGTTTTACCCCTTCTGGAGCAAAGTCCAAAGTCCATACTTTGTTGGTGTACATGGACTCCATTTCGGTCCGCATTGCATCCAGCCATTTTACCGAGTCAACGCTCTGAATGGCCTGCTGGAAGTTAGTCGGCTCATCATTATCAATGATGCAATCCTCTCTATCCCCGTCTATGAGAAAACCGTAGTATCTCTTGGGCGGATGAGACTGCCTACTACTTCTGCGGAGCGGCGCCGGAATGTCGTGTTCTTTCGAACCCTCTGGTTCTACTAAGCTTTCAGTAATAGCTTGTGGTTCTGGAATTTCTTCCAGTTCTACTGCGCTCCCACTTATCTGATTTTCCAAAAACTCAGTTTCTAAGAAGCAGGCATGACGAGAAACAAAAACCTTTTGTTCCTCTGCGCAATAGAAGAAATATCCCTTGAAGTTCTTTGGATATCCCATAAACTTACACTGTACTGAGCGTGCCTCGAGTTTGTCTGCATGCTGCTTTTTGACAAAAGCTGGACATCCCCATGTCTTAATGTGCTTAAGATAGGGTTTCTTCCCACTCCATATCTGATATGGTGTGGTAGGCACAGTCTTAGTAGGAACTCGGTTCAAAAGATATGCAGCTGATTCTAGTGCATATCCCAAGAATGATCGCGGCAACTCAGCATTACTCATCATGGAACGTACCATATCCAATAGGGTTCGGTTCCTTCTCTTTGATACACCATTATGTTGTGGGGTGTATGGAGGAGTAAGTTGAGAGAGAATTCCATTCTCTTTTAGGTAACCCAGGAACTCGGCACTCAAGTATTCACCACCTCGATCAGATTTCAGTGTCTTGATACTTTTGCCTGTTTGTTTTTCTACTTCATTCTTATATTCCTGGAATTTTTCAAAGGCTTCTGATTTATGCTTCATCAAGAACACATATCTGTACCTTGAAAAATCATCCGTAAAAGTAATGAAGTATGAATAACCACTTCGCGCTTGTGTAGACATTGGACCGCATACATCGCTGTGTACGAGTCCTAAGAGCTCGCTCGCTCTTACTCCGTGTCCAGTGAACGAAGTCTTTGTCATCTTTCCTTTGAGACATGATTGACAAGTTGCATATGATTGATATTCGAACGGGTCCAAATATCCTTCTTTTTGCAACTTAGTTAACCTTGTTTCATTTATGTGACCCAGTCTACAATGCCATAAGAAAGCATGATTTATTTCTGGAGACTTTCTTTTGTGTGTATTCTGGACATTGAAAATCTGTGGTTGGTTCAACACGTATATACCGTTGTTTAATGTACCCGACCCAATCAGAACATGATTAAGGTGAATGTTTACAACATTGCTTACAAATGCAAAATCATAACCTTCTTTAGACATTAAAGATACAGATATGATATTACAAGTCGAACTGGGTACAAAATAACAATCACGTAAAACCAAAACATGTCCATCTGACAAACCCAGGTGATAGTCCCCCACGGCCTCAGCATCCATGCTAGCTCCATTTGCAACTCTGAGGGTCATATCACCTGCCTTCAAAACCTTACGCTTTCTCAGTGCCAGCAAAGAATTACAGATATGAGATCCTGATCCGGTATCCAATACCCAGGAAGTAGAGTTTATTGATAGACAGTTTTCAATAACATACACACCTGAAGCCGAAGCCACAACTTGCTTCGGGTCCTGGTTTCTGGCCTTCCAAGCCCTGTAATCTTTCTTCTAGTGTCCACTCTTGTGACAGAAAAAGCACTCTTCCTTTCCCACAAGCTTTCCCGCTACTTTTGTTACTTCTGCCTTTCCCTTCGTTTCTACTTTACTAACACCGCCCCTTGGTTTGGTGGGGGTTTTCTTCTTCTTTCCCTTGGCTTTCGCCTTGGACCTAGAAGAGGAAGGTCCTCCAACAAACAAAGTGGATGTTTCCCTACCTTTCTGTAGGATGCCCTCTGCACTCCTCAACATGTTGAGGAGTTCCGGAAGTTCAACTTCTTTTCCTTTCATGTTGAAGTTCAGGATAAACTGGGCATAAGTGGAAGGAAGGGACTGGAGAATCAAGTCAGTGTAGAGCTCGTTCTCTAACGTGGTCCCAAGGTCCGCGAGCTCTTCAATGTAGCCAATCATTTTAAGCACGTGTTCCGCTACCGATGATCCGACGGCCAATCTCGCCGAAAACAACTTTTTTGAGACTTCGTATCTGGCGATACGGGATTGCTCTCCATATAGTTCCTTAGTATGGAGAAATATGGATTCGAGGTCCATATTCTCGTGCCTCCTCTGATGTTCATTGTCCATAGAGGCAAGCACGAGGCACTTGGCCTTCGCGCAATCAATCTTCCAGGTCTTACGGATTTCCTTATCCGCGACGCTGGAGGTGGGACCTGGGACAGGGGGAGCTTTGGTGGTAAGGAGATACCCCAACTTGTCAAAAGTGATTGCCATTTTGACATTCCTGAGCCAATCTTTGTAGTTTGGCCCTGTCAGTATGTTTTTATCTAGTAGTAACTTAAGTCCGGTCATGATACTTGGTCGCTGCAATTAGGAGAGAGAGAAGAAACACTTTAGCATGATGCTCTTGTAAGTTTAGAGTGGTTTTTAGTTTGTCTAAACAGGATGGCTCCCACTGTTTCTCGAATCCTTCCTCAAACCAAAAAAGAAGAATTAGTCGGGATCAATCTCACCGTACAATACTTGCTTAACCGTTCAGCCAGACCAGTGTTGGTACTTCGAGGGAGGTTTCCTAACGCTTTCGTGAAGTTCCTTAATTAAATAACCTCTTTTCTCTGTGGGCGTAGCCCCGCTAACACCTTTCTAGACAACTACTTGGTTTATAGCATTGATCGTTAAGTGAGAAAGTTCCCGAGGAGCAGCATATACTCACAGTAGGATTGGGATCCAAATATCATCGTGTGATAAAACTGAAGGAATCCTACAAGAATCATCACACTCCAAATGGTATGCAGCGCTAGCAAGTTTCAGTTTCTTTAGAAACTCCCGATGTGGATTTTTGCCCCATGCTCTTATGACCTTGACTTTGGCCAACAAATCATAAGTCATATGTCAAGTTCTACCCGTCATTTTCCAGGTTAATTTGAACCCATCCGTACCTACCCTTGACTTTGGCCAACAAGGCAGTACGACTGTCCCAAACCAACGCATCTATCTATGCTACATATGAATATCCAACAGCTACCAATCACTATGCCTTGACTTTGGCCAACAAACACAGCTTGAATACTATTGACTATCCATATGAAATGACGGAGGGCTACGAATGGTTTTGGAGAAACCGTAAACGTAGTGAACTTGATATAATCGATGGAACGAGATAGCTTTTAAAAGGAGTGGTTCAAGCTCCGCGTTTAAAAGTTGGTTTTTAAAAAGAAACCGAGTGGTTTTGAAATTGTTCCAACGACTTTACTTTGGTTTATTTTCTTGCATTAATTTAATGCGTCCCATCATTTAATCCTACCATTGCAGAAAACAACGAAAATATGACGTATGCTTATGCCATCCGCATTCGCCATGGGGCCCCGTCATCATCCGTTAGGTTACTTAACTAACGACAGAGCGGGGGCTGGACTAGCGTGGATGCAAAATATAAGCAACGCCTAAATAGATATCTTATATAGATATATACATTCGTCAGATGCAATGATAGCCATTCCAGATCACAGATGAACACATTGGATATACTAGGAATCCGCGTTTCGTTCGAGCCTGCAACGAAAGGCGGATTACACGGTCGCGATGAATAGCCAAAACCCTACCCTAGACCCCTACGGGTGCGGCAAACTACCCGCCAAGTACCCGAAGCGAAGCAACCTCCCTCAACAACGTGAGTAGGCCACTCGGCACTTCGAGGTACCCGGTAGTTTGTGCACCCCACCTTGGGTCTATCCTAGGAGTAAAAACAGTAAAAGAAATAATATACAATGGCGACTACAACCTCACCCCGGATGTGCGGCCATACAAATAATATTACATCAATTTACATATTATATCAAATGAAAGATAAAGAAAACTTTAATCTCACAACCCCCGGCTATTCATCCGCGACAATCCAACGAGTTCATATACACAAACCATCAACATTACAGATCACAGATATGCACAACCCCCACTAATCGACGTATTGTTGGAGATAGTTCCCTCAGAGTCAATTATTGGATCACAGACACGTGATTGCAATGATTGAGGGGAGGACCTGTCCCAGTAGGACAGTCTTACTCAAGATGATAGTATGCTATCTGGTTTACCTTTATCATCGTGTACTGCTTTAGGTGACCTTACAGGTCACTATTGCACGTTGATAGAGCCCCTAGGATTCTTGCTTGACTACCGGCAGTATGAGGGCGATCATATACGTGGGAGCTGGTAGTCTATAAGCACATCCTTAAATGGTCCCTAGTCATGGGAGTTTCGAGACAGGGCATCGATACTCCAGAGTAGACTAGTGTATACAGTCGAGACCCCGACGAAGGGCGGTGGCCGGTCTCACAAGCCACTGGTGTCAGTTGGTTCACCTAAGATGTATACAGGTGCTCATTGGGTTATGAGTACACCGGACAGGACTCGCCGGGAACCTGCTAGTTGGGTTTATACCAGACGTCAGATAGCAGTTCCCTGGTGACATGTGTACAGGTTAGTTCATCGACCTGGGATCGTCATTTGTCTCGTGTGAGTTCCCACTGTGCTTTGATTACTACCCTACCACGGCTCAAAGGAGTCGTGCAAACAGGTTTTAGTTGGGTACAGTCCCGAGCCACATGGAGGCAGTGAGCGGATCTGCAGGGGTTCGTCTCTCCCGGTATTGGGGGTGAGGTCGCGCTGTGTCGAGGAGAGCCAGAACATGAAAAGTCCTTGGCCAAGGCAGAAGATTTGCTGGTAGGTATTCCAGTAGTATCTCAGGGTGTTCTGGGCTGCACTCCGACACGACTTGTACCGCTTTTGGGGGTCTGACTTTTACCAATCCCCTAAGCCCGCCATGCGATGCTCATAGACGAACGGACCGGACTGTACGGATATTGTCACTGACAGGCTCAGTAGGGTGTCAGGATGAGTTCGCTCATCGATGTCCCTTTTGGTCAATACCTGGTAGCCCGTCACGTATTGGCTTATACCTCTGACGTGCTAGTGGTTAAATCCACAGCCATGGTATTGACGAGTCTTTAGAGTCCACCACACTCAGTTACTCAGGTTTCGGGCGAAACGCTGTAGAGGCCGTATGGAGATATGGCAGGGTTCGATCAGATACGTGCGGTATTGCACGGATCGTGATCGGACGGTTTTTACTTGCCGGCTTTGGCTTAAGCCGGATCCTAGTATTACATAGTGTAGTTTTGTCTCTTTGCATTTGTGTTCAGTGGGAATACAAATGCGGACATGTATTTGCAGTAGCGGGGTTTTCCTGTAATTTATTACGGGACCAGTTTTCTGAAGTTGCTAGTTTGCATTCCGTTCCGGCCGGTTTTTCTTTGTTCCTTCACGGCCGGACTTTTCGTTGGAGGGGGTTAATTGCAAGTTTGCAATTAACTTACTTGTGAGGGGTTTTCTTGCATTTGTGGCTATATGATGAGACTTGCATCATGATGATATTCTTTTCTTGTCTATATCATTGCTTTTCATATGATGGTTGTTTGATGGGATGAGAAAGGAAATGGTTGTGACCTTTTTTCTATATTGTTTTTCATTCTTTTTTCTTTGCAAGATGAGAGGTCTTTTTCTCTCTCCAATCTTATTCTAGAGAGAGGGGCCGGCCATTCCTTTTGGGGAGGGAGATGAGAGGATCAATTTTCTAGTGGTGGAAAGATATCATCTCATTTTTATGCTTGCTTGAAAAAGGATTACACACATCACTCCATGGCTTATTCTCCTTTCCTCCACATCATCCAAGGCAACTTCAAGAACCCTAAAGAGACATGGCTACTACACTATTCTATAGCAAGCCTTGGACGCGTCGGCTAGCCAACTTCGCGCTCGAGTTGCCTCGGTCAAGAGGCGGGAGCCCGTAAAAGATTCCGGCTACGTGGTGTCCTTTCCGACGAGACGATGATGGACGGAGATTCCGCGAGAGATCGGAGTGGAGATGAAGACCGAAGGACACGGATCGCTTGGTATAACTTCTCTACTCTTTTCTAGTTTGCTAGTTAGCTAGGTTAATGGCCCGATCCGGGTGAAAAGTGTGCGGTGGTGCCGGTTGCAAGTTTTGCAAAGTTTTTGTTTCCGCGTTTCTGGCGTCGGATCGATGGCCGGGGCGCCCCCGCGGGCTTACATTGGTATCAGAGCCACGCCATTAACTTAGCCTAGCATGGTCTAGTGTGTTTACATCCTCGATCGAACAAAAATCCCGAAAACCCGATTTTGTGTGCACAGTTTCTGTCGAAATTTTTTTGGAGTCTAAAAATTTTTAAGGGTGTTTCAGAATGTTGTGCAGGGAATTCTAAGCAATCTGAGAAAAATTGGTCAAGTGATCTCACCATAAGACCGCGGAACCGCGGCCAAACCCATGCTTGGGCCGCGGTTCCGCCGCGCTTTTGACTCCTCATTTAACCAAATTTTTGCAGAGTGCACCTGAGTTCAAAATGGGGGTTTTGGGATATTCTTTTTGGGCCCAGATTTTCTGTAAGTGCTACAGTACTGCTTGGGGCCCACTTCGATATATTTGTTCGATCGGATATTTTAAACATGCCAGTTCACAGTATTTACATTATATCTGCGACCGTGAATGCCACTCGATCGGTAAATCCTATCTAACTGCTATAGCCCGGTTAGACGGATTTGCGAACGTGACATTCACGTTGATGTTCTGTGATTGTGCTGTGTTGTTGCGGATCGGTCGTGGGGGATAGCCTGGTTGCAATGTTAGTACAGTATTGTTGTATTATGTACATTTGATATTGCGGGGCGAGCGTCCGACATGTGGACTGCCGTCACTTCCTGATTGTATTATTATTTTGGGGCACGACCAGGTTGCGGTCGATGTACCCGGTGTATGTATATTTTACTTTCTGCACTAGGATTACCCCGCGGAGGGGTGCACGGATAGCCGGGTTCTAGAAGGCAACAAGCCCGCATCTCATGGTATTGAGACGGAGGGGGCTTCACTCTAGGATTGGCGGGCTATTCGCCGCACTCGTAGGGGGTACAGGTTGACCCAGGAGGGGTGCCCAAGTTACCGGATTCCGTGAAGTGCTGGGTGGTCCATTCACGTCGTTGAAGGGGGCTGCCTCGCTTCAGGTTTTGGCGGGTAACTTGCCGCGCCCGTAGGGGTCTAGGATTTCATTGCACAGGCTATCCACACGACCAGGGGAACGTCGGGTTTCAGCAGCGGCTCTGTGAAACCCGGGGATCCCAGATATCTGTATTGATCTGTGTTGCTATACATTTCTGTGTTGCTGCATTTTTATCACGCCTTGAGCGAAAATTATATATTTTATATATACTAGTAGATATTGTATATGTTTTGCATCCGCGCTATTCCAGTCCCCGCTCTGTCGTTAGTTAAGTAACCTAACGGGTGATGATGGGACCCAGTGGCGAATGCGGATGGCATATACGTACATCATTATTTTCGTTCTTTTTGGTGTGATCTATTGATGGGACTGCGTTGATTCGGATCAATGCAAGATAAACAAACCTATTCTGATGTTGTTGGAACACTTTTCAAAAAGCTGTTATTGCAAGGACGTTCACTTTTGTTTTGCATAGTGGTATTCAGTTGGAATATCCTGCTCCTCAGTCGACGAGGCAAGGGCCGAGATCCCTTCACTGGGAGTGACCCCTTGGACAGAAGTTTGCGTCAGGGCAATAACTTCACTATAGCCGAATACTTTTGCTTTGCATCGTGGTATTCAGTTGGAATATCCTGCACCTCATTCTACGGGGAAAGAGCCGAGATCCCTTCACCGGGAGTGACCTCTTTAGCCAAGGTTTTCGTCACTATATTTTAAAAGCTATCAGTTCCTTCAACGATATCAAGTTCATTACGTTAAAGGTTTTCGCCAGAATCCATTCGTAGCCCTCCGTCATTTCAGACGGGTAGCACGTAGTATTCATGCTATGTTTGTTGGCCTTCGTCAAGGCATAGTGTATGGTAGCTGCTTGTTGCCTTTCTGCTGCATAGATAGATGCGTTGGTTTGGGACAGTCGTATAGCCTTGTTGGCCTTCGTCAAGGGCTTGTACGGGTGGGTTCAAATCAACCTGGACAATGACGGGTAGAACTTGACATGTGACTTATGATTTGTTGGCCTTCGTCAAGGTCATAAGAGCATGGGGTAAAAATCCACATCGGGAGTTTCAAAAGAACTGAAACTTGCCAGATATGCGCATACCTTCTGGAGTGTGATAACGTGAGCGGATTCCGTCACGTTATCATGTGATGATAGTTGGATCCCGATTCCCACTGATGAGTTGGTTTACTCCTCGGGTGATCCCGGCTAATTCTTCTTTCAGGTTTGGGGAAGAATTTGACGTTACAGTGGGAGGTTTCCAGATTAGATAAAGTGATAACCATTCTGATCTAGGTTAGAGTGCACCCTGAGTGTTTCTTTTCTCTCTCTCTTTGGCAGCGACCATTGACCCGACCCTAGACTATGACTCAGTGACCAAGTTGACCGAACCTACTTAACACTGGCTTTTGGATTGTCAGAGTTGCAAACCTCATTGCCACTCCTACTTTTACCCTTTTCTCCAGGACACCCCGTATTACTACGAACGTCCACTTCTATTGGACAAAACCATCGTATGGTTATATACGAACTCGAAGGAATTCGAGGATGGTTTCTGGTTCTGGAGAAAACAAATAAGATTATTCAGTTGTCTTTTCCTTTTACCTTCTCTCTCAGATTGCGAGTACTCCTTGGTTTAGGAGATAGTACACCTATTACGCAAATTGGATAGTCTTCTTCCAGACCTTAGGCTGGTGCCGACCGGTAGGGAATGAAGAAAGCCAATTAGCCTAAACGGTGTACAGAAGGTATTATGTTAAGACAAAGCAAGGGATTAGTAAGAGGGCAAAGTAAATTGCGACTGCTATTCACGACCAAACCAAGTATTTCTTCGCCAATCCTAAATCACCTTTGTACTTCTCCAGGACACTCCGTATTACTACGAAGATCCCAGTTTATTGGATAATCCATCGTATGGTTATATACGAACTCGAAAGGAACTTGTTCCAGTTCGGGGATGGATCCTGGTTCAGGAGAAATAGGAATAAAGTACATTCAGGTGTCTTTTATCTTCACCTTCTCTCGCGGTGCGAGTGTTCCTAGGACTAGGACAGTACACCCATTATGCTTATTAGATAGTCTTCTTCCAAACCATAGGCTGGTGCCGAACGGTAGTGAAGGAAGAAAACCATTTGGCTTAAAGGGGTGTACAGAAGGTAATGACTAAAGACATATAAAGGGATTTGGAGAAGTGGCAAAGAATTATACGGTTATAGTTGTGAATCTGGATAATGGAAGATGCATTACTAAGGAATACCAGGATACCCTATCGAAACATTTCAATGTTTCAGTTTCACTGTGTACTGTTAATAGAAAACTGATTTCCCAATTAGACACTTGCTCCAGGGTATGTATTTACCAGGTATGATTCTCACATTTGTATGGTTTTACAGATGATGAGTGGGAGTAAGTTATTAGGAATTAGGTGATCATCCTCATTATATCAGGATTCGTTATAATTGGTGATATTTGAGGAAGTCACCTGGGTTGTTTGCCGGTCGGCAAATATTTGGTTTTCAATATCCGTTGTTGTGCACCAATTTCAAATTGATATATCTGTACGTCTATTTTTATAGAGTGAGTTATACTTTTTGAAATTATGTCTATGACATTTACCTATATCAGTGGATGGTTAGGTAAGGAGCATTGAACAGCGGTGTAACTCTTCTTAACCATAAGTACAGTTTTCAACCTACGACACACGGTGAATGAGTCACTAGACTCAGGGGACTTATACAGAGTATTGTATATTGTCCAGTGTCCATGAGGACAGAGGGGTTGGTCCTCGTACTGTATTCTGTTTACTTATGACTTCTCTAGTTCTTAGACATGTGTTTCGTAGAAACACAGGGTCGAAGTTTTGAGAAGTTATAGGTATAAGAATAAAGTAGAGAACCAGGTGTTGCAAGCATCGGGATTCTTCAAAGTGATCGAAGATGTAGATACTTGTACATGGTATTCAGTTGATAGTAGTGGTTAAGAGAACTTGCTTCTCTTTCAGGTTACTCATAATTGGAAACATTCCTAAGTTGAGTAACGCTGATCGGCCTCCTTCCATTCAGTTGACATGCACTGGAGACAGCTGCATGATTTGAATCTGGTTAAATTAAATCAGTGCCTCTGTTTCTATATTGGATATAGAACAGTTCATATCTTGACATTGTTAAGATACGGGGAGTTGTCCAGCTTATGCTTAAAACTAGACTCTGGATAACTCAAGGCACGTTTCTGTAATGGCTGTTTGTGGGTTGACCCGGGCTATGCAGAGGGTTGATATTCTACCATCTGGAAGATCAATAGTGATATTGTTCTTGACTCGCCACAGTTTTAATAAAATGGATATTTTTCAGAAAACAGTTGTGGGAGTATGGTAGAACTGGAAGTGATTCCAGAACCGCAAACGATTACTGAAGATTTGATAAGAACCTAAAGATTCAATCTGGTTTGACATTCCATTGGCCACTCCGCAGATAAGGTGGATAACCTCAGGCACCCGAGAGGTACTTCGGTATACTCAAGGACGGTGGCAGAGAGATTCTTGTTTACCCAGACTTGCCATTGCTGTTGTTCCAGACTATGAGACCCGGCAGGAGGATGAGTATAGCGTCGTTCAAAACTGCTTTTAGAAGCGTACGTGTATATGACTCTGCTAGAGGGTTGTCGTAGTCAGTGGGAGCAGCGGAAGCATTGGTGGACATCAGGCTTATGTCTATTTATAGACTAAAGCAGATATAGCGGAGATAGATCATCTATTTCTGATGTGACAGTCATAGGTTTGACTTCATCAGAATAGGGGATGGATCTGTTAAGAAGGTAGTAGGGTGTAATGTCCTGATATTTGATGACATACACAGAGTAGGAAGTGATATTCCTATACTACGATCGGTTATACTTTGGTCGTCACACAGTGGTTTCTCCATACAGGACTTGGATATTATATCAGACATTCTGGTCACTAGATCTATGGTTTTAGATCTAGATTTGGGTGGTTTCCCAATCTGGGTACTTTGACAGCATTCTATGAGTATTTAGAATGGACGACTCCTGGTATGGTGGTGTACCTGCAGGTAATGGAGTCACCCTCTCTAAAAGTGTCTTACAGACTAAAGGGGAGAGGGATACACATGATTGGCAGATCACTTGCTTAGGCAATTGAGTCAATCATGAGATGTCAAGTACCACACCAGATGTTGTTCTTGCAGTAGGTGCAATAAGTTGATATTGATCCAATCCTGGAGAAACAGTCGGAAGCAGTTTTAGAACATAAGTGAATATTCTAGGGATATGATAACGGCTGCCTCATTTAGGAGACGGTTATCATTCCAGGCTTCCAAGGTGACCTGGATGGCAGAGTGGCTGTCAGAGTTATAGTTTTCCCTCTGCCGAGGGGCAGTAATTTGGACAGATAGTCCAGGTGGATACTGAGGGAAGGCATGGCGCAGGATACTGATTAAGTTCAGTTGACGATACAGTCTAAGAAGTTTGGATTTGGAGTTCACTTATGAGCTAGGTCCCATCAGACATCCAGACATTCTAAGACAGGTATTGCTCATTTCGGGAGATGGCTTTCTCCGCGAACTTGAGATATAGAGAGACATAGAAAGAAACACCAGAGCGGATCCACTCATTGAGGTTATTCCTCGAACGCAATAGTTTCGCAAACGAGCTTTGTGAGACTGACTAGTAGAGGAGTTGGGTGTTCGGTATCACACGGGCTGTGAGTATGCGACATCGCAATAATTAGCCTTGAGTGCAAGTGGGAGATTGTTGGAGATAGTGCCCTCAGAGTCAATTATTGGATCACAGGCACGTGATTGCAATGATTGAGGGGATGACCTGTCCCAGTAGGACAGTCTTACTCAAGATGATAGTATGCTATCTGGTTTACCTTTATCATCGTGTACTGCTTTAGGTGACCTTACAGGTCACTATTGCACGTTGATAGAGCCCCTAGGATTCTTGCTTGACTACCGGCAGTATGAGGGCGATCATATACGTGGGATCTGGTAGTCTATAAGCACATCCTTAAATGGTCCCTAGTCGTGGGAGTTTCGAGACAGGGCATCGATACTCCAGAGTAGACTAGTGTATACAGTCGAGACTCCAACGAGGGGCGGTGGCCGGTCTCACAAGCCACTGGTGTCAGTTGGTTCACCTAAGATGTATACAGGTGCTCATTGGGTTATGAGTACACCGGACAGGACTCGCCGGGAACTTGCTAGTTGGGTTTATACCAGACGTCAGATAGTAGTTCCCTGGTGACATGTGTACAGGTTAGTTCATCGACCTGGGATCGTCATTTGTCTCGTGTGAGTTCCCACTGTGCTTTGATTACTACCCTACCACGGCTCAAAGGAGTCGTGCAAACAGGTTTTAGTTGGGTACAGTCCCGAGCCACATGGAGGCAGTGAGCGGATCTGCAGGGGTTCGTCTCTCCCGGTATTGGGGGTGAGGTCGCGCTGTGTCGAGGAGAGCCAGAACATGAAAAGTCCTTGGCCAAGGCAGAAGATTTGCTGGTAGGTATTCCAGTAGTATCTCAGGGTGTTCTGGGCTGCACTCCGACACGACTTGTACCGCTTTTGGGGGTCTGACTTTTACCAACCCCCTAGGCCCGCCATGCGATGCTTATAGACGAACGGACCAGACTGTACGGATATTGTCACTGACAGGCTCAGTAGGGTGTCAGGATGAGTTCGCTCATCGATGTCCCTTTTGGTCAATACCTGGTAGCCCGTCACATATTGGCTTATACCTCTGACGTGCTAGTGGTTAAATCCACAGCCATGGTATTGACGAGTCTTTAGAGTCCACCACACTCAGTTACTCAGGTTTCGGGCGAAACGCTGTAGAGGACGTATGGAGATATGGCAGGGTTCGATCAGATACGTGTGGTATTGCACGTATCGTGATCGGACGGTTTTTACTTGCCGGCTTTGGCTTAAGCCGGATCCTAGTATTACATAGTGTAGTTTTGTCTCTTTGCATTTGTGTTCAGTGGGAATACAAATGCGGACATGTATTTGCAGTAGCGGGGTTTTCCTGTAATTTATTACAAGACCAGTTTTCTGAAGTTGCCAGTTTGCATTCCGTTCCGGCCGGTTTTTCTTTGTTCCTTTACGGCCGGACTTTTCGTTGGAGGGGGTTAATTGCAAGTTTGCAATTAACTTACTTGTGAGGGGTTTTCTTGCATTTGTGGCTATATGATGAGACTTGCATCATGATGATATTCTTTTCTTGTCTATATCATTGCTTTTCATATGATGGTTGTTTGATGGGATGAGAAAGGAAATGGTTGTGACCATTTTTCTATATTGTTTTTCATTCTTTTTTCTTTGCAAGATGAGAGGTCTTTTTCTCTCTCCAATCTTATTCTAGAGAGAGGGGCCGGCCATTCCTTTTGGGGAGGGAGATGAGAGGATCAATTTTCTAGTGGTGGAAAGATATCATCTCATTTTTATGCTTGCTTGAAAAAGGATTACACACATCACTCCATGGCTTATTCTCCTTTCCTCCACATCATCCAAGGCAACTTCAAGAACCCTAAAGAGACATGGCTACTACACTATTCTATAGCAAGCCTTGGACGCGTCTGCTAGCCAACTTCGTACCCGAGTTGCCTCGATCAAGAGGAAGGAGCCCGTAAAAGATTCTGGCTACGTGGTGTCCTTTCCGACGAGACGATGATGGATGGAGATTCCGCGAGAGATCGGAGTGGAGATGAAGACCGAAGGACACGGATCGCTTGGTATAACTTCTCTACTCTTTTCTAGTTTGCTAGTTAGCTAGGTTAATGGCCCGATCCGGGTGAAAAGTGCGCGGTGGTGCCGGTTGCAAGTTTTGCAAAGTTTTTGTTTCCGCGTTTCCGGCGTCGGATCGACGGCCGGGGCGCCCCCGCGGGCTTTAGTATAGCGATTAGTTGACGTTCAGTGCATATATCACATCACAGATATAACCCATTAGCTAAAGTCTACAGAACTTCGATCAAAATACAGATTTGTAACCACCCCAAACACAAATTTGTTCTCTCGAAATTCTGGGCAGAAACAAATTATCCTAAAAATCCCAAAACATCTCACTAAGAACACTGCAGCAAAAATGAGCCACGGCCGAGTCAACTCGGCCGCGGATCCGCGGCAAGAAGCATCTTCTTGCCGCGGTTCCGCGGCACGTTGACCGAGTCAGTGGGTCGTTTTTCTTGAGTGTTCTTTAAAAACCCTGAGCCGATTTTTAGTGTATGTGGAATTATTTTTTGAACAGGTTTAAAAATCGGCAGAAAGTTCACATTTTGGACGTGTTTTGCGATTTATTTTCCGATCAAAATTCTAAATACATTGCTAACATGCTAGTTTGTGTTTAGCTAGGCTTTGATACCACTGTAAGTCCACATTACCCGTCCCGGTTCTTTCGGGGTTGCGGAAATGGTAAAAAATGATTTTTAGGGCTAGAGTAACATGGACTTGAAAACGGATCTTTGCTAAACAAAACACTAGCAACTAACTACAAGTTTTACCTACTCGGTTAGAGGGTTATACCTAGTCTTGAACTCCTTCTCTTCTTTCTCCTTTGGAGTGGGTTGAATGGTTCCTCCTCGTCGCCTTCTCTTGCCGAAGAAAGATCCACCCGAGGGTCTCTACCTTGAGCTCCTATCTCAAACTAGAGGTAACTAAAGTGCTTGGTGTGCTAAACCTAGAACCTTAGGATGAGTAGAGAGTAATTTTGGTGTTTTATCTCAAAAGCAAATGGTTCTCAACTCATGAGAGATTATTGCTTTGAGAGAGAGGAAGAGGATGAGAGAGAATGACCATGAGAGAATGAGATGAAAATATCAACCATATTCACATATATGTGAATTATGAATTAACAATATTAATTAAAAGAAAATGGTGATAGTTCATTTGAAAAGACCATTATCATTTCACATTTAATGAATTTTGCTAGGATCAAAGATCAACTTTTGTGTGAAATGATGATGGTCAACTTTTCAACTTGGGTCAACAAGTCAACCAAGGTCAAATGGTCAACAACCCTAACCATAACACAATTTTCTTTAATTAATATTATTAATCATATTTCACATATTCATTAGGGTTTGGAAAAAGACAACGGTCATCAACCCTAATGAGAATTCTCTGCCTCTGCCTCTGTCAACTGTGCATACACACCCGCATCCATGTTCCAAGAAACACGAATACAATGGGATAAAACCAACACCAAAACATATACTAGGATCTGGCTTAAACCAAAGCCCGCTAGTAATAACTGTCCGGACACCAAACGTGCACAAGTGCGCGGATGTGAACGAACCCCGTCGCAAAACCATGCGACCTCTACTCTGTTTTGCCCAAAGGTGAATAACCCTCTGTGCGGGACTCTAAAGACTCGACACTACCCAGGCAGTGGGTTTAACTACAGGCCGCAAGCGGTACTAGCTGTACGTAACGATCCCCAGGTAGATGCCGATAAGAAGACTGAAGAGGTGAACCCATCTGAACTCCTACTGGGCCTGAATGTGACAATCTTCGTACAGTCCGGTATGTTCGTCTAAGAGTATCGCATGGCGGGCCTAGGGGGCGGTAAACGTCAGTCCCCTAATAGCGGTACAAGTCATGTCGGAGTGTAGCCCAGAAAACCCTGAGATAACACTGGAAACGCTACCAGTATATCTCGCTTGCCCTGGCCAGGGACTTTGTGTAACGGCTCTCCTAGACACAGCGCGACATCAACCCCCAATATCGGGAGAGACGAATCCTGTCTAACCGTCACTGCCTCCAAGTGCTTCGGGACTGCACCCAACTGCTACCTGTTTGCACGACTCATTTGAGCCGTGGTAGGGTAGCAATCTAAGAACAGTAGGAACATACTCGAGGCGAAGTGACAGTGTCAAGTCAGCGGACTAAGCTGTACTCATGTCACCTGGGAACTGATAACTGACGATAGGTATAGTACCAACCAACAGTTCCCGATGAGTCCTGTCCAGTGTACTCGTAACCTAACGAGCACCCGCATACTATCTCAAGTACGACGTACTGACGGCTGTGGGACAGACCATCTCCCCTGCTGGGATGAGAAGCGTATACGCTAGTCTACTCCGGAGTATCGATGCCCCGTCTCGATAATCCTACGACTAGGGACCTGTATAAGGATGTGCTTGTAGATTACCCAGTCCCCACTAGTGTGACTGCCATCACAACGCTGGTAATCAAGCAAAGATCCTAAGGGCTCCACTAATGTGTATAGGCGATATGCTAAAAGAAACACATGCACACATTAAAGTAGAAACAAACCAAGTAGCATACTACCATTTCGAGCAAGATTGTCTATACAACTGTGAATATCCCAAGCTTCCATCAAGTAATATACAAACTAGTATGATACGGTAATAGCCTCTAGGGCATATACACTAACACTTAATTGCCCAAGTCATCTAGGCCCTAAAATAGAATGACTGATTTTGGCATGAAAATCATAACAATTCATTGCGAACGGAGATATAGCCAGTTGTTTAAATTATTTTTAAGATCAAAGACGTGTTTGTGCAGATAAGATGTGTAATCACCCCTAATCAAGTTCCAGATGGGTTATTTTTTAGACTTAGCCTCCATTAAAGCTTCAATAATATCTTTTCATATCCATTTCACTTTATAAACTATTCTTGATATTACTTATTTCAAAACAAATCTGTTTGATCTTAAAAAATGTTTATTAATTTTAAGAGTTTTAAGACATATCAAAATTGTTATCTAATTTTCAAAACACATAACACATGTAGTGTGATGCAAAGATATATATATTAGCTATGATTAAACTCAAAGAAGGGTTATCTTTCAGGTTTTCAATATCTAAAAATAGGATTTAGTTGTTCTTATCTTATCAAATCTAAATCGTCAGAATTTCGAATCTAAGTTTTCCCACTAGCTAACTTGACGACAAAGTTTTTCTGTTTTTGTAAAATTTTCTGATTTTTATGGGTTTTAAAATATGTATGCAAATACAGAATTTACAAATGAATGCAAAGATAGAAAGCTCACCGAGCACACCCCCAAACTTAAACTTGACAGTGCCCTCATTGTCATGCCACAAAGAGTGTCAAAATTGTTGAGAGGTCAAAATTTGTCGGTTCCTTTTTTTATTCAAGAAAAAACAAACAAAATATATATACACAAAAAGGCCCCCTCAAACTTAAGCGAAATAGTGTTTCCACTGTTAAGCATTGAAATTTAAAGTTAGGGGGAGGGAACATCATCAGTCTATACAAGGCCTTACACAGACCAAAAGTTAATACCAACCATTCAAAAATTTTATCGTGATGAAACCAAGGTTGGTGGAAGAATGCGTGGAGGAAGAAAATGAAGAGTACACAAGTCCGTGTATGGACGAACGTATTATAAGGTCTCGGTAGATGTAAATGAGAAGATGAATGAAAGGGAGAGAAGGACGGAGTGCAAACTTGAGATTGAAAATTGATTGAATAAATTAGTACAAATGGAATTTGCTAACTGTACTAATTTATCAATATTTTGATAAATGGGGTCAAACATCTCAAGATTCGTAAGAAAATATGGGTTGACCGAGCTTGGTGAACCAGATGTAAGAGATGAAGGCGAATTGTCGTCTTGCAATTTGGAAACGATGGAAAAGATGAAAGGAAATGATTGAAGAATGGTATCGGTTAAGTGTTCAGGAGGATGTTCACAGTCAATAGAAGGGACATAATGAATCGAAAAATCCGACTCATCCAATAAAACGAGTTCATCCTCAAAGATATCCTCAAGCTTCTACTCAAAATTAAGCTCATCCATGGATTCATTCAAATCATCATCAATAATATCCATATGCAAATAGGGTTCGGGAAAAAAAGTTAATGGTTCGGGATGATGCCCACACGGATCTGAAGAAATTGGTGAGAAAAACTCATCCAAAATTATGGGTGCATCATCAAAATTATCCCCAACATCGATATCCTCAATCAAGTCAGACACCTCATCAAAAGTATGGCTTACAATCGGTTGTTTTTCTAGATTGGAGATATAGAGGTCAAAAGGAGAGGTATGGGTTTCACTTGAAGGGGTCCTTTCACAATAGGACAAATCAAACATATTGTAGTCGCACAACTCATCAAACATGCTATCTTCAATTAGTGAATCAGGTTTACTCGATATACTATCAGAAGCGGAGGTGTGGAATTTGATCGGAAACAGGTAGATTTTATTTTGAATAGAGTACTGCTCACTTTCACTACTTAAATCTTCAATTTGTCCTATCTCTACATCATACAAGGTAAAATCTTGAGCTAGTTGGGAACTAGTCGATGGTTCGTAAGGTTGTATGAGTATGGCCATGGATGCATTCAATTCCTCTATTTGTCGGCACGAAGCTATCCGAAGTTCTTCCAAATATCATTCAAGACTAGACATGGGTTGTGAAGGGGTTTCAATAAAATATTCGAATTCGTTTGGATACATGAAACTCCCAAATTGATGTTCAGACGCAATGTCTAGGAAATGTGTAAAAGTTAGCCAGGATTGATAAAGATTGAATGGTTGTGTAAAATGGGTAGGATTAGGATCACCACTTTGATATGAAGATGATTGAAATTGTTGACTTAATGAATTTGTAGTGGTGAAAGGCTGAAAGGTCGGCTACAGGATTGTTCAATGTACTCAGCAATGGACATGGGTCTAAGAGTCGCCACATTATTCTCAGAAGGGGTATCAACATAGGAAGGTATGAAAGTTTGAACCGGTTGATAGGAAGTAGATTTTGGTGTCCAATTGGTGTTTCGAGAAGCGTCAATCCGATCTTTTAAAGAAATTTTGAGCATGGATGTATTCACCACCGAAAACAGAGACGAATCGGGATGGATTGTCTTGCCTGAATTTGGGGGCAGATGCTATTTGGATTTATCTGTCCCCCTCTCCGAAGATACCAAGTTGATTTATGGCACCATATATCGGAGGTTTGAACGAATGCGACCGTTGTAGCAGACTTTATCAGATCCCCCCTCGTTTAAGAGGGGTTTTTTGATTGTGGGGACGCTCTTCCCTGTAGGCGCAAACCCCTGCAGTTAATTACGTTAACGCATTGCGATAACCACTTTCTCCTACTCCGGAGGTTCACTTCATGCCGTGTGTGCGTTTTTTGTTTGTTTTGGTTGCCCATGGATTGTATACGGAGACTAATTTATGTTGTCGCCCGTAGGGCATGAATTAGTTCAAATCCGTATATCTTAGATTTGGGATTTTTATTTAAGGACCGTTAATCTATTTTGAGATTAATATCGACTTAAATGTATGTGAGCATTTGGGGCTCGATTTGTTTTTGTTAAGGATACATTAGTCCAATTTGAGACTAAGATCCACTTAACGAGATTTCAGGATCATTTTTATTTAGGATCCAACAAAAGAGCGTTTGGGCTCTATTATTTTAGTTTAAGAACGTTTCGGTCCATTATCGCCATTTTGGGGGCGAATATTAGTTTAGGGACATTTCAGTCCGTTATCGCTATTTTGGAGGGGAATATTAGTGTAGGGACTTCTCGGTCCTTTATCCATCTTGCACACACGTGTATTTGTTACGCGACGAAACGAATAGTGGTGATATGGAATGCACCCAATTTTGGGTGCGATCTGATTTGAGCTGTGCACGTCAATTTGGAAGTGCATCAACGTGGGATGTATCATTCCTAGTCTTGATGAAGTTTTATATCAAGTTGGGACAAGAAACGAGTTATAGGTTGTTGGGACCCGCCACCTCTCCGAAGACGTTGAAGAATTACAACGACATATATCAGAGGTGTTGAGAGATATACCCTTAAACCAAATTCCGTGTTTAAGGGAAAAGGGGGTTATTGTGGCCTTAAGAATTTTTTGTTAATGATACGTTAGTCCAATTTGAGACTAAGATCCACTTAACAACATTTTAGGATCTTCTTTATTTAAGACCCAGCAACAGAGCATTTGAACTCATTTGCAAGACTTTAGCAACTCAGCCAATTTGGGCTTTAGTCTGCTTAGTCTTCCCTCTTTTCTGAAAAAGTGCTAAGCACTTGTTTGGGCTCTGTTTAATCAGTCCCCTTTTTTTTATGCAGAAAGTGCTGAGCACTTATATGAGTTCTGATGCCCACATATGATCATGTGGAGCTTTCAGTCATGGGGATTGCCCAATAAGTGTTAAACACTTTACTCATTTTGTCTTTATATAGAGTGCTAGGCACTTTTTATGGCGTCCACGTAGGGAGTGCGTGAGGTGCTGCCCAATGAGCGTTGAACACAGCTATTTTAGACTACTTGTGGAGTGCTAAGCACTCTTTTTTTTCCTTTTGCGGCGCACACGTGGGGAGCACGTGAGGCATTGGGCGCTACCTATTGAGTGCTAAGCACTCTTCCCTTCTGTGGCGCCTACGTAAGGAACACGTGCTGCGCTGGGCGCTGCCCAGTGAGTGCTAAGCACTCTTCTCTTTTGTTGCACCCATGTGAGGAACACATGCGGCGCTGGGCGCTTTTCTCCTCTGCTGATAGCATTTTTGTCCATTAATGACCAATAGGATCTTTGTTTTGTAGATCTAGGATCAAGCTTCATTTTTAAGAACCAATTTATTTTACGGGAACTAGGTTTCTCTTATATGCTTTGTTTTGAGGAATTCGATTCCTAGTTATTTTCTGAATCTTTGATTCTCAAGAACAAGTTCCTCCCGATGAGAATTAAATTCTCAACTTGTGAGAGACTTGTCTTGTGGATTTCAGATCCAGAGAAAGAACTATGTTTTTTGAGAAGGGTTAAACCCTTTAGATATGTAAATGAGATATTTTTATCTTTATATATTGTTTTTCGTTTACCTAGAGTTTTTAAGGAAGGATATCTTCTTTCTTGAGAATTTAATTCTCTGTTCCTTTTTGAAGCTTTCTGTTTTTGTTTTTTGGAAGCTTATGAGGGGGGGGGGGGTTTCCTCTTTATCAGACTTGAAGTCTTCGGTCCTTTATATAGTGGAGGCAAGTTTGTTAATTAGTTTTGAAGAAATCTCTCATTAAGAGATCCCAATTGATTTGGGGAATTTTACCCACCATTAGATCTTTGATCCAAGGGTTTCTGTTTTTACAGAACATATTTTCTTGTTTTTAACAAAATTGGGGAAATATTTTTCATATGCGGAGTTTTACTCTGTGAAATGGTGATTTTTAACCACCATTGGATTTTCAATCCAAGAGTTCTCTATTTTACAGAGGGCATAGAATTTTATTCTATGATCCAACCGAAGGTATCTTTCTTATTTTAGAAAGATATGTATCTTGATGATTTATCATCTCCGTTCGATTTTTGATCCAACGGCTCTTTTTAACAGAGAGTAGAATTTAATTCTACCTGGGAGCTGGCGCTCACGTGTTCCTCACGTGGGCGCCACTTAAGAATTTGGTCCTTAGAGTGGGCATTCTGTGCTTTGCACACTGGCGCCCGCGTGAAGAGCACGTGCGGCACTATATGAGAGTTTTAACTCTTATTTAATCTAATAGATTCTTTTGTGCTTTGCACACTGGCGCTCGTGTGAGGAGCACGTGAGGCGCTATATAAGAGTTTTAACTCTTATAGATTCTTTTATGTTTTGCACACTGGCGCCTGCGTGAGGAACACGTGAGGCGCCACCATAGGATTTGATACTATCGGCACTGTCACCCTTGTGGAAGGCACGTGAGGCGCCACCTCATTAATTTTGAACAGAGCTTTGCTCTTTTATTGGGGAAACAAATGCCCCCCGCCGTTGTGCTTACGTAGCTCACACGTGAGTGCAGCGGTGGCATCTTTTCCACCGTTCGATCTCCTGGAGAGTTGAACTGTCTCCTTGTGTTTATAAGTAGGGCCTTTGGCCCTTGAGATGACTGATGTTCATCTTTTTTAGTCTTCTTCCTTTCTTAAGAATTTAATTCTCTTTTCAAGCTCAGCTCTCTGTTCAAAGAAACTCCTTCAGAGTTAAAACTCTATCAAAATTGGTAAGAATCATGACCATGTCTTAACTCATGAAGAAACCTTTGAAGGAATCTCTTCATGTTCTAGGGGTTTTAACCCATTAACAGAGCTTTGCTCTTCTTTTGGAATGATCTCTTAGAGATCTAAACTTTTACTTGAGTAGCCCATAGATCTTAAAGATCTTTAGGGGTTTTCCCTATTATTAACTTAGATTTTTGAAGGTTATTTGGAATTTAATTCCATTTCTCGAGCGGATTTATAGAATGTTATCCCGTTGTTCTACAGAGCTTGGCTCTGAAAAATTTCTTTTAAAGAAATTCTTTTGGGAATTTTATTCCCTTTCTTATTTTCCTTGCAGATTTGAAATCTGTTTGCAGAACACATTTCTCGAGGGAGTTTAACTCCAGAGTTCAATGATATTTTCTCAATAAATGAGAATCCTTTTGGATTCTTTCAATGAGTGACTACCTCATCATTGATGGGGCGTTACCTTGATTTTATGGGGCCTCTTGTCCTTTTCTCTTTAAACTGTGACGCAGTACTATTTTAGGCGTAAAAGAATATTGTGTCGATAATTAACCCCCCCCTTTTTTTGTGTGCAGGTACTATGGCTTTCGATTCTTCCTTTCCCTTCGTTCTCTCAGAGAGTGCTTTCGCCGACGCACCTACAGATCGGGAAGCCTTCGCACTTATTTGGGACCATGACCCAGAGCAAAAGTCTTTTCATTTGTGAGGGTCATGGTACAGTCAAATTATCCGGGGTCAGCGCAGTTTTACTTGCGCAGCGCCTTCAGAACCGATCTCGGTGATCCATTATGCCGATCCACCGCCAGTAACTTATGCAGTAGAAGAGGTCAACTGGACCTCAAAAGGTCGTCTTCAGCCTTCCATGGCATCAATACCAGTGCAGCTGCCGATGGCCTTGGAAATTTTAGGGCGACGCATATGCCAAGGAGAGTCATGTCCTTGGGGGCAGGTTTACATGATAGGAATGACTCCCCGTCATTTGGATGGCTATTTGGAGTAGGCTCGATATATCCTGTCGGCCAAGAAATCGCTGTTACTGAAGACCGGACTTTATCCCGTGATCTATGCGTCCCTCTTTTACTATCATGCTCCTCATGTGTGGTGGGTCAAATCTTTCCTGGAGCAATGGAACATCCCGAACCACACCTTTCTCTTATCAGATCGGGAGGTTTCAATCTCATTGGAGGAGTTTGCAGAGAGATCTGGATTACCCATCAGAGGGGAACATTATGAAAAGATACTTCCCCCCGAAGAGTATATCTTTGCCACCAAATCAGTGGTGATGGGTCTTACCCCAGAGAATTCCATTCAACACAAGTTTCCAAGCTTGATTAAGGTGTTGAACATATACGAGTGCTTATTCCTGGAGTCGGGCGGCCACGGAGTTGGCTTTACAGATTTCATCGCCCACTTCCTTCGTACGGAGGCTTTGCCGAAGGAATCTGCCAAGTTCGCCAAGATTGATGATCCGTTCGGATTTGTCTTGGACAAACTACCAACCGCAGAAGAAGATTTAAAGCAGTTTTTTTTATTCTGGATACTCCGATAGTTTCCTTCGCAGAGGTCGCTGCTCCTGAAATTGATGAGGAGACATTCTTCCTGGGGTTCATTATCCTGTGGTTGAGCTGGTTCGCACTCCCGATGCATCTTCGTTATATGAGGTCATCTGTCTTTTATCCGGCTCACCGTATTGTGATAGGGACATACTTGGCCGTTGGGGTTGCAGGTCTGGCTCACTTATACCACGGCTTAAGTCTAGCGGCTGACACTACTCAGCCGGGTATGAAGCCCATCAATCTCCCACTGTGTTACTTCACCTCATGGATTGAGATGCATGTACTGGGTACCTTTGGGGTGCATAAAAAACCCAAATTTTATGAGGGATACAATTTTCCTTGGGTTATGCACTTAGTCGATGCTTCTTCATCCGACCCGATACAACGAGAGGCTCGGCTTCTGCTTCTTCGCCCGCACATGGTCAGAGATAGCATGACCTTCGTTGACAAAGTCCTGACCATCAGCAAAGAATCTTTAAAAGCGATCCAGCCGCTGCACGATATTTTAAAGGACGGAGCTTCTATGTTGAAGGCTCGTGAGACCGTCCATCTGTATTCTATCAGACCTGGTTTCCTGGTATCCAAACAAAACGCCTTGGTTTTATTTATGAGATATAACCCACACCGCTTTGCCCAACAATTGGGTTACAACCAAGGGGTTCCTCTCGAGTCGTTCATCGTGGACCCAGTTACTATTGAGGAAGGTGTTCGGAATGCGACGCATCACTTCATGCGTCAAAATACGGGGTTCCACTTCCTTGTCAGTGAACCGGGTTATACTCCAAGGGCATCGAATGCTTACGTTGCTTGGTACCAACAAGCAACGGGTGCTATCATTAGGGAGGAGAGGCGGTTGCTGCTTGACCATAAGTATGTCGTTCCCGCTAGTAATCCAGCGGTCCCGCTGAAGCGACGGACAATCTTTCATCCTTCTTTAAGAGATATCGCTATGGCTGTAGTCCCATGAGCTTTTCCTGATAAGCTTCAACCGGATGTTCTTGTGACTACAGTAGCCATGGCATCCCCGGAGTCGGGCATTGGTTCTGAGATTGGGACTCGCCATCCGAAGAGACCCGTCAAGCGAAAACTCTTATCATTGGGTGTTGGTGCCAGCTCGCAGAAGAGAAAGAAATCCTTATTTTCTGCTGACGTCGTATTCGGCCAGGAGCCCCATGCCCCCTATAGAGAGGGCTTGTGCGAGTATGGCACCAATGTCGGTCTGTTCGATGCTCCTGTGACTGATACCGACCTTCAGGTTGCCATTGAAGCTTCCAAACGACTGGCCCGTGAACAGGCGGCGTTAGCCTCTATTGCGGAGTCCGATATACTTAATTTATACTTTCCTGTATATATCCCCTCCCTTTTTTTTTGAATTTATTATGCTTTACTAACGCTCTCTTCCTTAATAGGTATTTCTGCTGAAGAGGCTCTCTCGGCTTCCCTCAAGACGTTTGAAGAGGAAGAGAGGCTCCGCGCCTCCTTAGGCCTTGGAATGATTCGCTTCACTACACCTTTATATTTTTAGTTCCTTTTATTTATGATCTGACCCTTTTCTTTATCCTATTACAGGAACCACCACAACCCAGGTTGTTCTGAATGTTGTGCCAACCCTGGGTGGTGATGTAGAAAAGCCTTCAGAGCCATCGGCTACAGCTGAGGCCTTCCCAAGGCCACCGCAGGAGGTGTTGCTGAAGCAGTCGATGATGGATGCCACAGCGGATCTGGAGGCCGAGCTCGATTTGGACGATGATGTCCCCTTATCAAAAGTTTTGTGGCGATCGGCTCATACAGCCCAGGCCGAGGGGAAGCATAGAAAGCACGATGTGAGGGAACTTCAGGCTCTCTTAGTTGTGGGTGCGTGTTCGAGTAACCCTCTGGCGTTCCTATGGTGGACGTTCCTTCTGTCCTGTCTACTGCCCATAGATAGGTTGCGCATGCGGCCCGAGAAGAGATTGAACGACTACTTCAAGGTAGAACAATGCACGGTTCTTAGTAACAGCCTTTTTCTTGCATCATAACACATGCATTTCTTAATAGGGTCAAATTTAGGTGACGGCGTGGCAAGTGAAGTGCCGGTGACTAAAGATCCAGAAGTGGCCAACCTTTCTTTGTAATCTGGGATCGCTCCAACTGTCTCTTCTTCTTCCTGTGGATCCTTGATATCGGTGGGGGATGCAAGCATTACAATGGCCTTTATCGAGTTAGGGGATGAAGGTGTGGGTGCTGAATCCACTTTCCCAATGGAAACCGAGGAAGTTGTCACAACTGGTGACGCTTCGGGTACTGTCTCAGTTTCTGCTCTGTTAGGCACTCCCTGAGTTATTATCTTTGAGTTTTTAATCCCACTAGACATCTAACGATATCTCCTTTATTCTGAGTATGGGCGCGGTAGACCCTGATGTTGTACTGACTCAAGAATTTCCGCCGGTCATTGCTCTGACTGCCACGGTTCCACCTCTTTCTTCTGCGTCTCTCCGAACTCTGGAAAGTGAAGATTTCTCATTTCTTTACTTCAGTGTAGATACCATATTCCTGCATTAACCATATATTATCGCAATCCTGCAGGAGTGCTCTTTGATCGCTTACACCAGGTGTTAAGCCCACATTTTGCTTTCCAGTCGGAATTTGTTCCCCCTTCCGGCATTGGTTAGTAAACTCCTCGCTTGGTGTTTCTTCTTTTCATTCTATTGCTAAGCTTTTCTCATATTGGCCACAGTACCACGGCTCAAGGGAGGGAGCGAAGGAATAGCTGAGCCTCCTGTGCTCCCTGTTGTGCCACTTTCAACAGCTGGTACGGTAGATCTCGTCGATCAGCGTTTTATCTTTCGAGTTGAAATATGACCTTTATTCATGCGCGATTTGTTTTGCAGCAACTATTTCGGCTTCGGTCCCTTTTGAGTCTCGCATTCCCATGCCTATGGGACATTTTGCTTAGCGTGAGTCTTCCAGGGGCGCTGTGACTAGCAGGCGGATGTTAAGAAAATTTATCGAATATCTTGATGCCGAGGCTCTTACCTCTGCTGCGGATTTCACTGACGAAGTCAATCCTATGCGGGCAACACTTGTGAATTTCCACAACGAAGATTTCGTCGGCTTTTGGGTCGACTATTGTAAGAGGATCGAAGCTTGTCTGCATGAGATCGAGCTCAAGCGTCATGCTCCTGAAATATTGACCTTGAAGGCTCAGCGGGTCGCGTGGATCAAGCAAAGTGCTGATTTCATTCAATATTTTGAACAAAAGTTGACCCTGAAACGAAATGAGCATGAGACGGCTTCTGGCGAATCCATCCAATTGCGCGCCCAGATCGAGGCGAATGCCGTGTTAGATATGAATGCCCTAGAGGCCTGTATTGTATAGGATGCTAGGAATGTATATGTACAGAAACAATCTTTGCTCGAAATGATAGTATGCAATCTGGTTTATCTTCATCTTAACGTGTGATGTGTTGTATTTCATATCTTATATACATGTTGATGAAGCCCTTATGATTATACTTGACTACCAGGATTATGATGTAGATCATACTAGTGGAGTCTGGGCAGTCTAAAAGCATATTTTTTAATAGTTTCTAGTCGAGGGTATATCGAGACAGGTCATCGATATTACCAGAGTAGACTAGTGTGTACGTTTCTTGACCCTGGGGGCGATAGTTGATCCCATAACCATTGGTGTTTGACATCAAAGATTGTACACAGGTGCTTATTGGAGAATGGGTACACCGAACAGGACTCGCCGAGAACTCCTAGATAGTATATATACTTATAATCAGATAGCAGTTCTTTAGTGACACTTGTACAAGTTAGTCTGTAGACCCGAGATCGCCATAGTGTCTTGTGTGATTCCCACCGTGCTTTGATTTCCTCCCTACCATGGCTTTACTGAGTCATGCAAACAGGTGGATTTTGGGTACAGTCCCGCGTCACATGGAGGCGGTGAGCGATAGGAGGGGTTTCGTCTCTCCCGATATAGGGAGTTGATGTCGCGCTATGCTTGATCGGCCATAACAGCAAATCTCTGGCCAAGGTTGTCGAGATTTACTGATAAGAGTTATCAGTATTTTCTTGAACCGTTATGAGCTATACATTAGCATGACTTATAAAGTTACCGGGGTCTGACATTAACCACCCCTAGACTTCATATGCGACGTATCAGACGAAGAGACCAGACTGTACGATAAGTGTTGCTTACAGGCTTGTTGGGGGTTGGGATGAGTTTGCTTGTCGGCCATCTTTTCGTCATATACCTGGGCAGCCGTTACGCACAGCTAGTACCGCTGACGTGCTTGTGGTTAAACCCACTTCCAGCGTACTGTTGAGTCTTTAGATTCCCACATAGAGGGTTCCCTGGTTCAAGCAAAAGATGTAGAGGCCGTAAGTTGTTACGGCAGGGTTTCGATCACGTTCGTGTACTGGCTACACGAATGATGATCGGAAGGATAATACTGGCAGGCTTTGGTTTAAGCCAAATACCGGTATTATATTATTAGAATATTGGTATCTCATTGTATTCGTATTTTTCGGAATACGAATACGGGTATACTTATACGGTATATGGTGAGGGGCGTTCTTGTAATTGTACAATGATGGCTTCTAGAAGGAGACACCTCATAAATAGATTTTTATTTTGTGAAAATGAAAATTATGAGGTGGAATTTTGAGACTTGTCAAAGCATGGATGAAAGCATGGCTTATTGCATTTTATATTCATTTGGGTTTACTATTGAAGTTTGGTGCTATTTTTTGGAGAAAAATAATGCATGCTTCAATAATTAAACCGTAGCCATATCATTTGTTCATGCTTGAGGCTAGCTCATTCTCACTTTCATATTCTCTCTCTAAATTATCTCCTTCTTCCTCAAAGCTCAACCTTCACATGAGTTGTGAATAAATGGTTTAGAGATCACAATAATCCTCTATATTATCTCTACATCATCTAAGTAGTCATTTCTAGCACACTTGACTTCTTAGTTAGCTCTTGTGAAGAGTTTGAAGCTTGTTCCAAAGCTCTCGGGTGGATTATCTATGATATAAAGGTGACCGGAGAACGAGTTCTTTCTAAGCATCCAAGGAGCAAGGAGTCCCATCCGAAAGAAGACCCGAAGGACCGATTCTCTAGGTATAACCCCATATCATAGTAGTTAATATCTCTAGATAGGGTTTCTAGTTATGGTTTAGTACAAGATCTAGAGTTAAAAGTCGATGTTACATGCAAGAAAATTTTCGTTTGCCACTTCCGCCTCTTCACAAGTGTTGTGATGTTGTGCAACATCCACTAACATGCCGTGCAGCTGCAAGTCATTTTCGAAAACCTCCAACAATGTATTTATGATGAGCTAGCGCTGAGGCGGAAACTTGACTTTACTGAGCGGGGCATGCAAGATTACGAAGTTGCCAAGCAAGAAATCGCTGAGAAGCTTTCAACATGTTTGCAACAACGGGCTCAAATTGAAGCGGGGTTGGCCGCAATAGTAGCATGCGAGGAGGAGCTGCGGGGAGCACGTGAGCGGGTTGCTAATTTGTTGAAAGGCCCGCCTTCTTAACAATTATAATTGTATTCCCCCTTTTGTATTAATTGTATCTCTTAAACACTTTGATTCGTGAATAAGAATATACATTTTTTTGCATGCGCTTATCTGTGTTTTGGTGTTTTAATGTGGCGTTAATTAGTTTACTTGTTTCGGAGTCCGTAATTTATTCACTCGTTTCGGAGTCTCTAGTTTATATACTCATTTCGGAGTCCCTAGTTTATTCACTCATTTCAGAGTTTCTAGTTTATGGACTCATTTTGGAGTTTGTTTAGTTTATGGACTCATTTAGGAGTTTGTTTAGTGTACCTCCATTGGGTTTATAGGCAAACTTATCCTAACGTTATATATAGATAACCCTTGCTCTTTACGACAGAGGTCCGTTAGGTTTTGTGGTAGTAGGGCTTTGGTCCGTGGTATTGTCGCATTGGCTGATGTATTCCTTGATATGCAGTCTTTAAGCCGTTGTTCGAGTAGCCCCGCGACTGTCGTGTCTCTGATCCCTTCGGGGGCCGGACAAGACGTCTTCAAGTAATCTTCTTAGGCTATATGACCGTCGGAAGAACAAGCGTTAGGAAATTTTCATGTCACTTTTTACTTGAGGTCAGGCTCAATTTGGAGCCCCGATGAGTCATAACCACTCCGCGCTGGTGTGGGATGATCCCCAATAGTCTTTTAGGCCTTATATAAGTTGTCGTCGAGACCCTGAAGCTAGGAATTTTCCATTGCTTCATTTTCGTTTGACGATGCCATGCCGTTTCTTTGCTGAAGTATGGTAGACATCTGTAGGACCTCTACGCTGTATTTATTGTAGTTGAAGTCCAGAGCTAAGAACATGCCTTTACTCCAATTTGATTTAGCTCGTTGGAGCTTTTGTCGACGTTGCGTCTGCATCCTGATGGAATGCGAGGGAACGCCGAGGTAGTCTTTAGGTTGTTGTAATACCCCAGGTGGAGTTGGGGCTGAATACCACCTACCCCATGAGAAGTGTGATGTTATCCGGTATCGAGATGGGGATGTAACCGATACGGATGCACATGGGGACCCACCAGAACAATGGGGAGTATCGAATTCCATTCCGAAAGAGGGCACGATCTGAACTATAAATGGAATGATACCACTCTTATAACACAGAGGCGCCTTTTGTATGAATCGGAACTCCGGAGTTTGAAGAACTCCATAGTTAAGCGTGCTTGAGCCAGAGAAATTCTGGGATGGGTGACCTACTGGGAAGTAGCCCCGGGTTCATTCAAAAGGATAAAACCGTGCGGCTTCGGCCAGAGCGGACAATGCCATCTGTGTTTGGGGGTGGGTCATGACAAATATGGTATCAGAGCGTTAGGTTTTACCTTCTGAGTATAGGATGACCCTTGGTTGATGGAGTAGGTGACTCAAGTAGAGTGACGTACCGTGTGTATATTCCGCGGCATACTTACGATACGATACTCCACATAAGAAAGCTTAGGATGTACATTTCTTTGCACAGTATTATCTTCATTCTTATGATCTATCTTCATCAGTACCAGTTATGGTTTTGTTACCACGGTTGTACGGGCGTTGAGAGCTACGGCTAGAGTTGTGTCAGCACGAGCTCATCATGGACGAGGACTAACCAGGGCGTGATTTCAGGGACACACGATTGCATAGAGGTATCATTTTATTGTGTTTACGCGCCATGAGCATTTGATGGATCGCTTCCATGAGATTTTTCGTACGTGCAAATCAGCACCAGAGGATTGGGCCACTGCTAGAGGCCAGCCAAAATGTGATGACCATACATGCACAGATTATTTGATGATTGAGGCAATGTTCAGCGTGCGAATGAATGAGCCAGTTATTGCAGCGAAGGGTGAGATATCACCCTAGATGCTTGGAGTTATTGCAGTACGAGTTGTACTTAGAGATATGATAGAAGATTGCTAGTCACCCGAGAATGAATGAATAGGATATGTGGTTCGTTCGTTTACCCCAATGCGAGGTCATCAGATTGATTGATTCCAGCTAGAGACGGACTTCACGCCGATACGTCGAGAGTCGATATAGACGATCGAATGTCAGGAACCCATTTTCCAAGTTTAAAGTGTTCAAAAGACAATGCAAGTAATTCTACGGACCCTCTAGAAGAATGAAACCAGTAACATTTCAGAAAAATAAAATATTTTTTTTGGGAATTTTTATAATTAAATAATATTACATTGAATATTTTAATAAGGCGGAACAATTAAATACCGATAAATTGGGGAAATTTTTTAAAATTTTAGAAACTACTAAAAGCGGGTGTTTCATGTGAATTATGCAAATTTTAAGTTTTATGATTTATTTGACACTATTTTAGTGCTAATCGCGATTAAAAATCGCTAATCGCGGATTAAGCATATTTTGTGCACATAGCATGCACAAAGTCTTTTTCACACTTGTGCATTTTTCTACCATGATTACATTTGGGTTTCCTATTCTACTTTAATAGAATGAGAAGAGAGAAGAAAAGAAAAGAAAAGAAAAAGGAATAAGAATAAAGAATGGGGTATGGGTGAGAAAGAGAAAGGTGAGGGGTTAACATTGACTTTAGGCATTCCACCTTCATTCCTTCACCCTCATCATCTCTCCCCTCAACTCCCTTGCTACTGCTGCTGCTTCCTTCACTCCCTCCCCCTCTTCAACCCTCTCAAACTCCATGAAAAACAACCACAAAACCCTATCTCCTTTTCACAAAATTTGTGCATGAGCTCACTAGCAACACATTGGACCAAGAAAGCTTGAATTTTGGACACTTGGAGCAACTCAAGAATTTTCTTGAGTTGCCAAAGGAGGTAATTTCTGCACCATTAGTGTAGTGTTTTAATTCCTTATGCATCCATACATGTTTCATGTCGATATTGAGTGGTTTTATGGACTTAGAAAATTCTAGTTAGGGTTTAGGGAAATTGATGGTTGTGATGTGAAATTGAGCTGAGTAGAGACCACACAAACCCCCTAGTACTAGAATTCAGGCCTAAACCAGAGAATAGAACCCCGGAATACGGATTTAGAAAAGCCGATATCAGAAAATTATGGATTCTGTGAGGGTTAAATGAAATCTGCTATCACTCGGAGACTCTGAAAATTATTTTGCAAACACAGAGAGACATGCAGGCACCTAAGAAGCTACCACCAAAACCCTAGCCCCTAACCCTCAACCATGGCCGCAAATAAATTCCTTCTAGCCGCAATTTGCGGCCAGACCAGTGAGGATGTGATTCATGTTGGTTCTGTAGCTTTATCTCATGTAAACTAGACCCTTGGTATATGTAAAATTGACTAATTTGACCTAGGGTGAAATCTGGGACCATTTTCCTGAGTTACTGTTTTGATTCGGGTTTCGTTTCTCGTATTTGAATTCCGGATTTGCGTATTTGAGTTTTACCTCGATCACTTGACGTTGGTACAACAATATCGAGGGTTGTTCGATGGTTTTGAAGGCGTGGTCCATAGGTTCTAACCTATAGGCCTTAGCGTGTTGTTTTGGTTTTCCGATGTGATTTTAATACGCATTTCCGATTGTGTTATCTATGTAGGTACCTTCACGTGGGTTTCATACGATGAAGAAGATGAAGGCGACACCGACACCGACAGGCAAGATACAAGGTGAGTAGATTATATCTACGGGGGAAGTCGGGTGGATGGTGTATAGCACCCCCGCAGTTCGATGTCTAGTATACTATATATATGATAGCTTATGTGTGACATGGATATTCAGGATATGATTAGTTATAAAATGGTTAGATTAGGGTTATTAGAAATGAACTAGTATAGTTTTCTAGTTGCGAACCCTAGAATAAGTTTACACCCACACGCACATACATGCTTACTTGTTATACTTATACCTGGATGATGAGGATAGTGGATGATATTTGGAGATGAGTCGGTGAGATTGGGCATAGTGCCATGAGATCGGTGATATGATGTGGTTCGGATTTGGGATACGACATGAGATTTTAGCGGGCCTTTAGACGTGTGTTTTACACACGCATTTATATCTATATAGATGGTATCGGTTTGTACTAGACTTAGATCAGTACCGCAGTTCATGAGATATGATGATAAAGATACCGGTTAATTGATGAGATAAATGTGATATTGACCCGTACCCAGATTTGGGATGCCGTACGATGATTTACCGTACGAGCTTTATTGATCATAGATCCGCACTCATGAGTCGAGAATGTCCTATGATATTGTATCGTACGCGGTACCATTGAGGCGGGATCACCGACTATTATATGTATATATGTATCGACTCAGATTTAGGTGGTTTCCATACCCTTTCCATTTGCTTATTAGTTAGATCTGTAGTTACCTTGTAGATGTTAGACTAGACCCGAGTCATACCTATTTCAAAACTAACGAATCGTGAGTATTTTAAAGACAGGAAAAGGGACTCTAAGGATATTTTCAAAAGACGCAACTTTTCTTAAAAACACCGTAGCACTTATTTTTCTAAACCCCACGATTCGTGTTATTTTAAATGGCAAAACTGTATGACATAGATACATTGATGTAGATTCTTCACTGTTGTGTTTATCATTCATTTGCCGCATATTCTTGTTATTCGCATCACATTGCATGTTTAATTATGTTTATTGTTATATTAAAACCATGCTGTCAGGACACCAGCACCATTATCGATGATGCGTATGTTCCACATACACCTGCTTGCCGGCTCACACACTTCATCATCGATAATTGCCATGTCACTACACAGTAGGATTGTTGCATCAGGATATGACCCTTGCATGACATACTTATGTACACACATATTGTACACCCATACTTGCATACATACGTATTTGCACATACATAGATGATTCTGGCTTGATTTGGAGATTTGGGAACCGCAAGATATATTTTAAAACTGGATTCATTTTAAAAGAGTGGTTTCCCCCGATATGTGCATACTATTATTCCATGTTGCAAGATATACTGATATGCTTATATTTCCTTTATATGTCGCATACATCATGTTTATGATTATACGCATTGAGATATTTTTTTCATGAGATTTCTGTATTTGGGAACCGTGGTTATTTCAAAGGAGAATATGTATTGTTTTAAAAACCCGGTTTCCCTTGATATGATATTTCAGTGCATCCACCATGAGTTTTCTCGGTTCTGAGACGTGTGACATGTGAACCCGAATCGAGGAGCTGGATAAGGCCGATTGCGGGTACATGGTGGACCCGGTATGGTTCCCCGGGGCGAGAAATGTTTTTCGTGGAGCAGACGATAAGCCTGGTAGGGTGGCGAGTACCTACCGGTGATAGTATTTAGGCTGGCGGATATCTGGAGGATACCGACCGGAGTCGAGAGATGATATGGGCCGATCCGGACCGACGGAGCCCGATATATGAGGATTTACGTGCCGATGCTAGGCACAGTTTTCATGATATTTTCCGGTGTCGATGCTAGACACCCGGGTTCCATGATTTGATGTGTCACGAGTGACACATGTTGATTTATATCCTCATACTTCGATGCATATGCTTTATGATATTTACATGCATGATGTTTTATATCATTGGGTGACACGTGGACGAGATCCACATACATACAGACATGGATTAGACAGTTAGACGATATCCATACACTTATAGACTTCATGATATAGCTGACATTGATTCATGTTGATTACCTTGATCATACCTCATATTTCTGATATGTTTCTACCTGGGGCACTGGCACGAGCACCTGGTACTACACTTATGTATAGATTTTTACCTTTGCCACCTTTTCATGCTTCAGACTTATTCATTTGAGGTTTATATGTATATATCTGATCGTATTGACCTAGGATTGTGTCATACATATGATTTCTGCTCTGCGATGTTTTCTATTCACAAGTTGGCAACTCACCCCCGTTGTGCCACAGTTCTTGCAGGTTTTTGCCGTACAGGTTTCATTGCGGCTTTTCTGGCACACTGCTTCCTTTCTGGGTGATTGCTTTGGTTGGTGGGTTCACTCGCATCGTGACCACCCTTGTATTTATTTTATTCAGTTGTATCTACTATTTCCATCAACCAAACTTGTATATTGTTTCAGACTTAGAAAACCGGTTGTGTATTATTTCGACCTTAGAGTCGCGCGTTGTTGTATTATGGTTTTCATGCTGATTTTGAATTTCCTTTTGAGTTTTGATCCTCGCCCTTCGGCGTTGTATATTATATTGTTTGCGTGGTTGTGACCGTCGATTGACGAAGAGCTAGCTCCCGCTTGTGGATGCCTTTTATCAATGTATATATTATTCATGTTGTACCCCGTTTGGGGCCAGTAATTACAAAGGAAACTCTGCCGAAATTTTCAGAAAAGACATGAGATTTTAAAAATGCATATTCGGCTTATGTTATTTAAAAACCCTTGTTTTAAAACATGTTTTCTTCACTTCTTTAAAACTAGTTTTCTTTTATTTATTATTTAAAATGGTTTTAGATTTCTGGGCTTTTGGCTTACTTAAATTAGATGAGGTCCTATAGACTTCATATGATTCAAGGGCCAGTCATGTGCTATTTTGGGACGTGACAAAGTTGGTATCAGAGCGCTAGGTTAACCTTGGTTCGAGTCTAAGTTTGACTATGCGGAGCCTAGAGCGTTTATATATATACGGAACTTAGGCTTGACCTTACGGAACTTAGACTTAGTCGAAGGGGTATTATACCCGAACTTTCGTCGCGTAGGATGACCCTTGGTTGATGGAGTAGGTAGATTGAGTAGAGTGACGTACCGTACGTATGTTCCACGGTATACTTACGATACGCTACTCCGCTTAAGAAACCTTAGGATGTACATTTCCTTGCACAGTATTATATTCATTCCTATGATCTATTCTCATCGATATTGGTTATGATTTTGCTGCCACGATTACACGGGCAGAGAGAGCTACGGCCAGAGTTGCATCAGCATGAGCTCGTCATGGACGAGGACTGACCAGGGCGTGATTCCAGGGACGTACGATTGCATTGAGAGGCGTCGTTTTAGTGTGATTTCGCGCCATGAGCGTTTGAAAGATCGCTTTTACGAGATTTCTCGGACGTGCAGATCAGCACTAGAGGATCAGGCTACTGCTAGAGGCCAGCCAGAATGTGATGACCATTGATATATCGCTTATGCATGATGATTGAGGCACTGTTCAGAGTGCAGACGAATGAGCCAGTTGCTGCTGCGAATGACGAGATATCTCCCAGATGTTGGAGCTACTACAGCATGAGTATATACTTAGAGATATGATGGTAGGTCGCTAGTCTCCCGAGGATGAATGACTGGGACATGTGGTTCGTTCGCTTACCCCGATGCGAGGTCATCAGATAGATTGATCCCAGTTAGAGACGACTTCACGCAGGTACGTTGAGAGTCGATGGTGGCGATCGAATGTCAGGAGCCTATTTTCCAAGTTTAAAGTATTCGGAAAGACATACAAGCGATTCCATGGACCCTCTAGAAAAATGAAACCCTAACTCGACATAATGACCGTGTGAAAGCTTTTGAACCTTAGGGTTTGCGGAAGTTCCGCGGCGCCATTAGTGAGGCTTGGGTTTGCCCTTTTACGGTTGGTCCACCGATGCTGTGGTATGTACTCGAAACTATTAAACTGTACTCAAGATGTTGAGCTCTTGGGGGATTTTGAGGTTTTGACAAATCGATCGAATGGTTCGACTTCATTCGGATGCCATGTGGTGGGATGCATTTCTTAGGAGACTCCAGATACGAGTATAGCCGTTGGAGCACAGTCCATGCAGCCACGAAGAGACGAGTCCAAAGCAGTCGACAGCAGATAAAAGTGGAGAAAAGAGTTCGCACGAGATTTAGACGAGATGACGTTCCACTCCGCTGATATCATAAATGTGATACGCATGCAGAGGCGTTGATTATGGATATACCTTCCAGAAGGAGTCGCGATGAGTATGCAGCCGTTCCAGAATAAGAAACAGATATAGAAAAGAGTGATAACCTCCGGACAGTTCGGCAGAAACGAGATTTAAGAGAGACCTCGACAGGACCTTTCTGGAATACTATACGAGAAGACTTGGACCCAGGAGCGGTGATATTGCGCACACCCAGCAGGCCAGAGTTCGGCATCATCGGCTAGATAGTTGGCCAGAGATCTGTAGAGGATGTGCCAGAGCGGGACTGGTTCCGTTATCGTTTCCATATTGGGCCGTTGAGTCGAGGAGCTATGCACCTAGCAATCTGCAGTGAGAGACAAGAGCCTAAAAGCACCAGGCGCCAGATCATGAACAGGAGGCAAGTAGATATCTTGCTTTGCTAGCTTTGGATGCACCGACACCTTCTCGACCTTGAGGGAGGATATATTGACGGTGTTATTTATGATTTGTGATTTGGTGATTCAATTATCACATATCCGTCATATTGGATTTCGGTATTTTGGGTGACCTATTCACATGATTTAGTCTTGATGACTGAGTTTCATGATATTTGTTTTCGTGCACCATGGTTGCACCTACTGGGTATTCATATTTTGTGCATATTTATTACGCTTAAGGTATTGATTGTGATTTCATGCCTATTTTATTCCTGTGATTTGATTTATGCTTCCAGCATAGTTTTCATGCACTTTTAGTGTTTTGATTTGATTTGCGCACGCTGATGCACATGGTTGTGAGATTATATACCGCGGTATACCTGATCTGGATTGAGCTGTATTGTATACCGTCGATTTCGATTCTGATTTTGATGTTGATTTCGTGATTTCGTGCATGATGGATGCACCGATTTGGATTTTCGCGCATGTTGAGCGCATGTTATGAGATGTGATTTTGGTGCACACCAGATGCGCTAAATCGAGATTCTTCGTGCATGTCAGATGCACCTAATTTTGCTGTCAGGCACACACGTTGCCCATGACAGATGTTTCGTGCACACCCGTTGCACCTAGATGTTGTTTCTGTGCACATGTATAGCACATATATGGATTTTGATTTCCGTGCGCACCAGACGCACGTTGCATTCATATACACATTTTGGGATTGGTTTCTTATGGAGCAGTACATTTTTATGATATTTGCTATTTGTTTTCGTACTGAGCAGGACTAATCAGAGGACAGTACCTGGATATATTTTGCATGCATTGATAATTATTGACGGGATTTTCAAAAAGGGAGCTATAGTCTCAGTATTTATCTACGTGTCCGATATGACACGACACGTTTAAAACAAGGAAACCCTTCTAAATTGTTTTCAAAGCGGCGGAACATACATATTAAACAAAAGATATATACATATATGGTTATTTTCTTACACTAGACTTCCGCCACCGTGCTGCGATACGCACATAGCACAACAACATGAAAGGTTTGACATGCATTTTCTTCAGATATTTACATGTATAGTTCTGATTTATATCATATTAGTTTTCGTATTGGATTTGACATTTGTGTCATTACCATGACTCCGATGATTGCGAGATGCTTGACGGGGTTTTAATTTTGAGTTATCTGCTCATTGCTTGTGCGCACGAAATGCGCTACGACGTGTTTTACGTATTGATGATTTCGGAGCCCGACGACTTGGACTCTTACTGAAATGTTTTCGTAATTGAGGGGCTTAAATTTAAATTCGGAGATCGAATTTCTTTAAGGGGGGAAGATTGAAACATTTCAGAAAAATAAAATATTTTTTTTGGGAATTTTTATAATTAAATAATATTATATTGAATATTTTAATAAGGCGGTACAATTAAATACCGATAAATTGGGGGAAAATTTTGAAAATTTTGGAAATTACTAAAAGCGGGTGTTTCATGTGAATTATACAAATTTTAAGTTTTATGATTTATTTAACACTATTTTAGTGCTAATCGCGATTAAAAATCGCTAATCGCGGATTAAGCATGTTTTGTGCACATAGCATGCACAAAGTCTTTTTCACACTTGTGCATTTTTCTACCATGGTTTCATTTGGGTTTCCTATTCTACTTTAATAGAATGAGAAGAGAGAAGAAAAGAAAAGAAAAGAAAAAGGAATAAGAATAAAGAATGGGGTATGGGCGAGAGAGAGAAAGGTGAGGGGTTAACATTGACTTTAGGCATTCCTCCTTCATTCCTTCACCCTCATCATCTCTCCCCTCAACTCCCTTGCTATTGCTGTTGCTTCCTTCACTCCCTCCCCCTTTTCAACCCTCTCAAACTCCATGAAAAACAACCTCAAAACCCTATCTCCTTTTAACAAAATTTGTACATGAGCTCACTAGCAACACTTTGGACCAAGAAAGCTTACATTTTGGACACTTGGGGCAACTCAAGAATTTTCTTGAGTTGCCAAAGGAGATAATTTCTGCACCATTAGTGTAGTGTTTTAATTCCTTATGCATCCATACATGTTTCATGTCGATATTGAGTGGTTTTATGGACTTAGAAAATTCTAGTTAGGGTTTAGGGAAATTGATGGTTGTGATGTGAAATTGAGCTTAGTAGAGGCCACACAAACCCCCTAGTGGTAGAATTCAGGCCTAAACCAGAGACTAGAACCCCGGAATACGGATTTAGAAAAGCCGATATCGGAAAATTGTGGATTCTGTGAGGGTTAAATGAAATCTGCTATCACTCGGAGACTCTGAAAATTATTTTGCAAACACAGAGAGACATGCAGTCACCTAGGAAGCTACCACCAAAACCCTAGCCCCTAACCCTCAACCATGGCTACAAATAAATTCCTTCTGGCCGCAATTTGCAGCCAGACCAGTGAGGATGTGATTCGTGTTGGTTCTGTAGCTTTATCTCATGTAAACTAGACCCTTGGTATATGAAAAATTGACCAATTTGACCTAGGGTGAAATCTGGGACCATTTTCCTGAGTTGCTGTTTTGATTCGGGTTTCCATTCTCGTATTTGAATTCCGGATTTGCGTATTTGTGTTTTACCTCAATCACTTGATGTTGGTACGACGATATCGAGGGTTGTTTGATGGTTTTGAAGGCGTGGTCCATAGGTTCTAACCTATATGCCTTAGCATGTCGTTTTGGTTTTCCGATGTGATTTTAAAACGCATTTCCGATTGTGTTATCTATGTAGGTACCTTCACGTAGGTTTCATACGATGAAGAAGATGAAGGCGACATCGACACCGACACGCAAGATACAAGGTGAGTAGATTATATCTAAGGGGGAAGTCGGGTGGATGGCTTATAGCACCCCCGCAGTTCGATGTCTAGTATACTATATATACTATATATATATGATAGCTTATGTGTGACATGGATATTCAGGATATGATTAGGTGTAAAATGGTTAGATTAGGGTTATTAGAAGTGAACTAGTATAGTTTCCTAGTTGCGAACCCTAGAATAAGTTTACACCCACACGCACATACATGCTTACTTGTTATACTTATACTTGGATGATGAGGATAGTGGATGATATTTGGAGATGAGTCGGTAAGATTGGGCATAGTGCCATTAGATCGGTGATATGATGTGGTACGGATTTAAGATACGACATGAGATTTTAGCGGGCCTTTGGACGTGTGGTTTACACACGCATTTATATCTATATAGATGGTATCGGTTTGTACTAGACTTAGATCAGTACCCCAGTTCATGAGATATGATGATAAAGATACCGGTTAATTGATGAGATAAATGTGATATTGACCCGTACCCAGATTTGGGATGCCGTACTATGATTTACCGTACGAGCTTTATTGATGATAGATCCGCACTCATGACTCGAGGATGTCATATGATATTGTATCGTACGCGGTACCATTGAGGCGGGATCACCGACTATTATATGTATATATGTATCAACTCAGATTTAGGTGGTTTCCATACCCTTTCCATTTGCTTATTAGTTAGATCTGTAGTTACCTTGTAGATGTTAGACTAGACCCGAGTCATACCTATTTCAAAACTAACGAATCGTGAGTATTTTAAAGACAGGCAAAGGGACTCTACGGATATTTTCAAAAGACGCAACTTTTCTTAAAAACACCATAGCCTTTATTTTTCTAAACCCCATGATTCGTGTTATTTCAAATGGAAAAACTGTATGACATAGATACATTGATGTAGATTCTTCACTGTTGTGTTTATCATTCATTTGCCGCATATTCTTGTTATTCACATCGCATTGCATATTTAATTATGTTTATTGTTATATTAAAACTATGCTGTCAGGACACCAGCACCATTATCGATGATGCGTATGTTCCACATACACCTGCTTGCCGGCTCACACACTTCATCATCGATAATTGCCATGTCGCCACACAGTAGGATTGTTGCGTCAGGATATGACCCTTGCATGACATACTTATGTACACACATATTGTACAACCATACTTGCATACATACGTATTTGCACATACATAGATGATTCTGGCTTGATTTGGAGATTTGGGAACCGCAAGATATATTTTAAAACTGGATTCATTTTAAAAGAGTGGTTTCCCCCGATATGTGCATACTATTATTCCATGTTGCATGATATACTGATATGCTTACATTTTCTTTATATGTCGTATACATCATGCTTATGATTATACGCATTGAGATATTTGTTTTCATGAGATTTCTGGATTTGGGAACCGTGGTTATTTCAAAGGAGAATATGTATTGTTTTAAAAACCCGGTTTCCCTTGATATGATATTTCAGTGCGTCCACCATGCGTTTTCTCGGTTCTGAGACGTGTGACATGTGAACCCGAATCGAGGAGCTGGATGAGGCCGATTGCGGGTACATGGTGGACCCGGTATGGTTCCCCGGGACGAGAAATGTTTTTCGTGGAGCAGACGATGAGCCTGGCAGGGTGGCGAGTACCTACCGGTGATAGTATTTGGGCCGGCGGATACCGACCGGAGTCGAGAGATGATATGGGCCGATCCGGACCGACGGAGCCCGATATATGAGGATTTACATGCCGATGCTAGGCACAGTTTTCATGATGTTTTCCGGTGTCGATGCTAGACACCCGGGTTCCATGATTTGATGTGTCACGAGGGACACATGTTGATTTATATCCTCATACTTCCATGCATATGCTTTATGATATTTACATGCATGATGTTTTATGTCATTAGGTGACACGTGGACGAGATCCACATACAAACAGACATGGATTAGACAGTTGGACGATATCCACACACTTATAGACTTCATGATATAGCTGACGTTGATTCATGTTGATTACCTTGATCATACCTCATATTTCTGATATGTTGCTACCTGAGGCACTGGCACGAGCACCTGGTACTACACTTATGTATAGATTTTTACATTTGCCACCTTTTCATGCTTCAGACTTATTCATTTAAGGTTTATATGTATATATCTGATCGTATTGACCTAGGATTGTGTCATACATACGATTTCTGCTCTGCGATGTTTTCTATTCACGAGTTAGCAACTCACCCCCGTTGTGGCTCAATTCTTGCAGATTTTTGCCGTACAGGTTTCATTGCGGTTTTTCTGGCACACTGCTTCCTTTCTGGGTGATTGCTTTGGTAGGTGGGTTCACTCGCATCGTGACCACCCTTGTATTTATTTTATTCAGTTGTATCTAGTAATTCCATCAACCAAACTTGTATATTGTTTCAGACTTAGAAAACCGGTTGTGTATTTTTTCGACCTTAGAGTCGCGCGTTGTAGTATTATCGTTTTCATGCTGATTTTGAGTTTCCTTTTGAGTTTTGATCCTCGCCCTTCGGCGTTGTATATTATATTGTTTGCATGGTTGTGACCGTCGATTGACGAAGAGCTAGCTCCCGCTTGGTGATGCCTTTTATCATTGCATATATTATTCATGTTGTACCCCGTTTGGGGCCAGTAATTACAAAGGGAACTCTGCCGAAATTTTCAGAAAAGACATGAGATTTTAAAAATGCATATTCGGCTTATGTTATTTAAAAACCCTTGTTTTAAAACATGTTTTCTTCACTTCTTTAAAACTAGTTTTCCTTTATTTATTATTTAAAATGGTTTTAGATTTCTGGGCTTTTGGCTTACTTGAATTAGATGAGGTCCTATAGACTTCAAATGATTCAAGGGCCAGTCACGTGCTATTTCGGAACGTGACAAAACTCTAACTCGACATAATGACCATGGAACGCCGATGAACCTTTGGGTTTGCGGCAGTTCAGCGGTGCCATTAGTGAGGCTTGGGTTTGCCTTTCTACGGTTGGTCCATAGGTGCTGTGGCATGTATTCGATACTATTAAACTTTACCCAAGATGTTGAGCTCTTGGGGGATTATGGAGACTTGACGAATCGATCGGAAAGTTAGACATCATTTGGATATCATGTAATGGGATATATTGCTTGGGAGACTCCAGATACGAGTATAGCCGTTGGAGTGCAGTCCATGCAGCCACGAGGAGACGAGTCCAAATCAGTCGATATTAGAGAAAAGTGGAGTAAGAGGTTCGTGCGAGATCATGACGAGAGGACGTTCCACTCCGCTGACATCAGAGATGTGGTACGCAAGCAGAGGCGTTGACTATGGGTATATCTTCCGGGAGGAGTCGTGATGAGTATGCAGCCGTTCCGGAACAAGAAATAGATATAGTAAAGATGATGACTTTCGGGCAGTTTGGCAGAAATGAGACTGGGGAGAGACCTTGACAGGACGTTTCTGGAAATACTATACGAGATGACTTGGACCCAGGATCAGTCATATTGCACACGCCCAGCAGGCCAGAGAACTTTAGAGGACGCGCCAGAGCGCACTACTTCCATTATCGTTTCCATATTGGACCGTTGAGCCGATGAGCTATGTACTTAGCAATTCGCAGTGAGAGACGAGAGCCTAAGGGCACCAGACGATAGGCCATGATCAGAAGGCAAGTAGATATCTTGCTCTGCTAGCATTGGATGCACCGACACCTTCTTGACCTTGAAGGAAGGACATATCGACAACAGTATTTACGACTTGTGATTTCGTGAGTTGACTATCACGTATCAGTCACTATGGATTTCGGTATTTTGGGTGATTTATTGCATGATTGAGTTTTGATGACCGAGTTTCATGATATTTGCTTTTGTGCACAATGGTTGCACCTACTAGGTATTTACGTTTTTGTGCATAGTTATTGCACTTGAGATATATATTTATACACCGTCGTGTTGATTTATGATTTGTGCGTATTTATTGCACTTGATGTTGATTTTGAGCCTTGGCTGCACATGTTTATGATTTCATGGATTGCATACAGCTGATTTGATTTTTTTGTGTAGGTGGTATGCACTCGATTTGGTTTTTGCACTCGGTATAGCTTACATGTGCTTGCAGTGCGTGGATACGTGTTTTGTGCACGCAGTTGCACGCGTTTATGATTTTATACACCTTGGCACACTCGGTGTTGCTTTTTATACGCATTTGAGATTGATGCATTTCCGTGCACTTGTTGCACCCGATTTGTATTTTGTGCAGTTGTTGCACTAGGTTTTTATGCTGTGCATTGTTGCACCATATTGTATTTCATGCACTGGATGCACTGTATTTGGTATTTCGTGCACTGGATGCACTGTATTTGGTATTTCGTGCACTGGATGCACTGTATTTGGTATTTCGTGCACTGGATGCACTGCATTCGGCATTTCGTGCACTGGATGCACTGGAGTTGGTATTTTGTGCACTTGATGCACCATATTTGTATTTTTGTGCGATTGTTGCACTGTATTGTATTTCGTGCACTGGATGCACCGGATTCATATTTCAAGCATTTGTTGCACCAGCTAGGTATTTTGTGCATTGGTTGCACCGGAATTATACTCCGTATCTCGGTTGCACCCGATTTATGTCTTTGAGCATTTGTGTTACCAGATTTGTGTTTTGTGCGCGTTTGCACTTGATGTTCGTTTTCATGCATGTTACTGCACTAGATACTTTTCACGGAATGACGCGCTTGGGTTGGATTTTTGCGCATATTAGGCGCTTAATATTGGATTTTGGGCACATCGGATGCCCTTGATTTAGATTTTATTCGTTCATGTTGGATGCACTTGATTTAAATTTATTTGTGCACTTGATTTAGATTTATTTGTGCATGTTGGATGCACTTGATTTAGATTTTATTCGTGCATGTTGGATGCACATGATTTAGATTTTATTCATGCATGTTCGATGCCCTTGATTTAGCCATCATTCGTGCATGACGAATGTACTTGATTTGGATTTTCGCGCATGTTGAGTGCATGATATGAGATATGGCTGTGTGCACACCTGATACACTCGATTGGGATTTCCATTCATGCATGTTAGTTGCACTGGATTGAGATTTTGTGCACCACAGTTGCACTCGACTTTGATTAGATATCATTCGAGATGTTGATTTTGATTTCATGTCTATGGTATGCATGTGATTTGACTTATGCTTTCGGCATAGTTTTCATACACTTTTAGTGTCACGCCCCACTTCCCAAAGAAGGTGAAGAGTGGCGTGGCACGGTCCGCAACCTAACTGTATTGAAGGTGTTCTATTCAATACAGTTACGTTAAGCGTAAGAATGAACCATAGTATGCAGGGTTGTGTACAAAAACAAAACAATAAAGCGAAAAGCATTTATTTCCATTAACCAACTTTATTACATTTCAAAGGAAGAGCAAAGCAAACTAATTGGTTCAATTACATCAAAGGAAACAAAGCCCTAAACAAGTGGGCAACAAGAAAACTAATTAATCCTCCGATGCCATCTCTGCAAAATCTTCGTTAGTTGGTTCCTCGCCTAGATCTTCTTCATAAAACTCATTCCCATCTAACGGACATTCCAAAAGGGTAAAAGAGAGAAAGTCCGTCTGCGAGTTATACTCGGGTAGGATTACCTCATAAGATAGTAAAGGTATAGAAACGAACAGGTGTGTATAAGGAATATGATGTACATGAGTATAAAGGTATGAGGTTAAGTACAGATTGGATATGTGAATATGAGTAGGTTTCATATGTTGTAAGTTATGTGTAGATGAAAGTAATAGTTTGTATTAGTTTGTTAAACAAGGGTCCAGATACTCGAGATTATTCCGTTGTGGCCACGGAACAACAACTGGGGAAGTGAAATGTACTGTTTCACTTCCCGGAATCATGATCGAGTAGAAGGGGAATCCGAGTTCCGAATTATCCTTGCCTAATCAAACTACCCATCCCCGTTATTCAGTATAAAGATTTGGACGGATTAGAGTTAGTGCGTATACTTCTAGGCATGGAATTTCCACATTGTATAGTCGCCCAAATTTGGACTGTTCACCCGAAATATCGGGATCTTCATATTTGTATAGTCGTCCACATTTTGGACTGTTCACCCGAAATATCGGGATCTTCATATTTGTATAGTCGTCCACACTTTGGACTGTTCACCCTACCTGCAGGGATCTTCATAAAGTATTCCATACCTAGGTCCGCGCATTCTAACCCTAACCGTATCATGTTTTGTGTATGTCATGTTGTCATAAACTGGAAATTTAAAAAGAGTATTTGATCTCGTTTAATATGGCCTTCCACAACCACTCGTTTTATATTCTAGAATTTGTAAAGTACTTCGTGTCCTTTAGAGAAAACTTAGTTAAAATAATAAGGTTTAAATAACTTTTATTACTTCTAAGAAAACCATGATATTTGGGATATCTATTATTTTGGAAAAGAATAAGGTTTTACAGAAAATATCTTTTTGATAAAAGGTTGTGGTGTTTATTTGAAAATCTTTTGAAAAAGGTTTTTATTTGAAAATCTAGACTGCTTCTAATATTCCAAAAGGATAAGTTATGAGGTCCTCAAATCGCCTCTTCACCGCCAATTGTGGCTAGGTAAGTGCGAGGTAAGTGGGAAGATACTCCACTACGTAAGTAGTGGGCCTAATTAATAACCACTAGTCTTAGACACACTTGCCTAGACAGCATAAAGTCTGGTTTAGATAAACGATCGATGCCTACAACCGTTCCTTTATTTTATATTGGTGTTATTTTAAAATTACGTTTTAAAAGATACTAAATATTCCCTTTCTAAACAAAGATATCGTTATTTAAATTTAATATTTTCTTTCTTAAAAAGTTGAGGGGTTTTAGAACTATTTGTAATTAAAATATACGTATACTGTATCTAAAATATTTATTTCACATATCTTTATTTCTTACAGACATTTTAAACAAATATAATATTTAAATTAAACAGGGTATCTTGTGGAAGTAACCTAAACAGGGTATCTTGTGGAAGTAACCTATTACGAGATCATTTTTATAGTGTGGGTAAGTCAGAGGTGGAATGACAATTCATGACATTAAGCATATTAGATTCCCGGTGTTTTGGGTATGCAACATACTTCTATGTACAGAGGAAATTTAAACACCGTTTTAAATGGGGGTTAACATTAGTATTATTGAGGGCACAAGGAAGAAAGGTATGCACAATTATTATAACAACTTTTTAAATATGGGTTGATGATTAGAAGTTGGAATTTAGATAGAAGAAGGTGACAGGAAAAGGAGAGAGAGAGGCGGATCCTACCTTTGTTTAGAGTTTGGACGTAGACGGTGGAAGACGTAGGCTGGTACAAAATTCCGAAAAGCTTCGCGTCCTGATTTTTCCTTGGCGTTTGGATGTAGCCGTAGCGTCCGCGTCGTCGATACGAAGGCACCGGTATTTTTTTCGGAATTTTTGGAGTTCGGTGGTGTGAGAAATTTAGGTTTAAAGTGCCTATTTATAGGGTTCAAATGGTAACAATAAAATCCAAAAAGTAGTTAAATCGCACGGGAAATCACGCCGGCCAATCATTGCGAACCATTCTGTTAATGATTGCGCCCGCCGCCACGTTTCGTGGCCGTTGGATCTGCATCCAACGGCCCAGATCGCACCGCCAGCCCCCCGCCGCCACGCCACGCATCGCCACGCGCCCGCGCGTGTGGGGATCACGCGCTTTCGCGTGGTCCCCACCACATGGGCGCCGTCAGCGGGTTCTGGGCCGTTGGATCTTGTGATCCAACGGTCCAGGTTAAAGGGGCTTATTTTATTATTATTATTATTTTTTATATAAAAATAATATTTCTGTTTATTATTTTAAAAATTGGATTTGGCTTCCAAAAATTGTTTAAAATAGTTAAAAACACGGGAAAATTATGGAAAAATTCCAGAAAATATATTTTATTATTATATTTAATATAAAAATAATTTTAGGCTAAAAACAAACAATACATCCATTTCTAAATTGTTAGCTAGTTATAATAATTATATAATATCTAGTTTATCTTTAAAATATTTTTAATTACGAATTAATTACTTTAATTGATAATAAAAATATGTAGATTATTTTAAGGTATTATAAAATTTTATTAAAACATTTTATGCCTATAAAAAGAATAAGTAGAATTTAGAAAATTCTTTTAATCCTATTCAATGTTCAGAAAATTATTAAAAACATTCCTTTACTCAAAAAAAAATACGTAAATAGCCACTCGACTCTAGGAATTCAAAATGAAAGTTATTTTATTAGAAATCTCGACCATTACAACCTACCCTCCTTAGAATAATTTCGTCCCCGAAATTCAGAAGGTAGGTCAAAAGGAGGGAGAGAAGGAAAAAAAATTACATAAAGGAAACTTCAAATAAGTGAGGATGTCGTTCTCTCATCTCGTCTTCTCTTTCCCACGTGGATTCTCCGGGAGAGTCCTTCCTCCACATGACCCTAACCAATCTGATCGTCTTGTCTCTCAAGATCTTTTCCTTCCGATCAAGGATCTCCACCGGCTGTTGTTCATAGGTTAGGTCAATTCCCACGGTGATTTCAGAATGATCCAAAACGTGACCGGGATTGCTGACATATCTCCTCAATTGAAAGATATGAAAAACGTTGTGTACGCCCTCCAGAGAAGGGGGCAAGGCTAAATGATACGCAACCTCTCCAACTCGTTCGAGAATATCGAAGGGACCTATAAACCGTGGGCTGAGTTTTCCGCGTTTCCCAAAACGTATCACTCCCGGGTTAGAAGAAATCATCAGAAACACGTGTTCTCCTGGTTGGAACTCTAGTGGCCTTCTCTTTGTATCCGCCCAATGCTTCTGCCGATCTTGTGCTATACGTAATTGTTCTTTGATGGTTCTTATCACCTCCACTGTCTCGACAATCATCTCGGGGCCTAGAAGTTCTCGATCCCCAATATCGTCCCAACTTAACGGTGACCTACACTTTTGTCCATACAAAGCGGCGAAAGGCACCATGCCGATACTAGACTGGTAGCTATTGTTGTAAGCAAACTCTACCAAGTGCAGGTGATCTTCCCAAGATCCTTTAAAATCCAGCATACAGGCCCGGAGCATGTCTTCGAGAATTTGAATAACCCTTTCTTATTGGCCATCGGTCTGAGGATGATAGGCGGTACTGAAACTCAGATTCGTGCCCAGACTCTCTTGTAGGCTTTGCCAAAACTGAGATCTGAACTGTTTATCTCGGTCGGACACGATGCAAATCGGTACGCCGTGCAATCTGACAATCTCCTCCATATACCTTTTTGCAAGGCTTTCGGTTGATTGACCCACTCGAAAAGGAATGAAATGCGCCGACTTGGTGAGTCGGTCCACAATCACCCATACAGCGTCGTTTCCCTTAAAGCTGCGAGGGAGTGCGGTCACAAAATCCATAGTAATGTTTTTCCATTTCCATTCGGGTATTGGTAACGGCTGTAATAGACCCGCCGTCCTGTGGTGTTCGGCTTTTACTTGTTGGCAAACGAGACATTTGGATATACTCTTGGCTATCTCCCGCTTCATCCCATGCCACCAATAGTTTTGCCTGAGGTCCTTGTACATCTTTGTTCCTCCCGGATGAAAAGAGTAGGGAGAACTATGTGCCTCTTTTAATAATTCCTCCCTCATCTCCCCCTTAGGTACACAGACTCTGCTTCCATATCTCAAAGAACCATCTTCGTGAATGATGAAATCCGTCCGCAGATTGGCGTCCACTTGTTCTTTGATCCTTCGCAACTTTGGGTCCTCCATTTGAGCGGTCTTGATCCGTTCGACTAATGTTGAGTGAATTTGCAAATTCCTGAAGGATGTAAACATTCCGGGCATTAACAACTCGGTCTCTAGTTCATTAAGATCTTGGCGATTCCTCCAATGAGTAGTCAGACTTGAAAGCATGGGTTGACGACTCAAAGCATCCGGGACTACATTCACCTTTCCCGGATGGTATTGTAAATTTACGTCGAAATCTGCCATTAATTCCAGTCATCTCCTCTGCCTCATATTGAGTTCCTTCTGGGTGAAGATATACTTCAAGCTCTTGTGGTCGGTGTAAATATCTACTCTCTCCCCCAATAAATAGTGCCTCCAAATCTTTAGTGCGAAAACAACTGCGGCAAGTTCTAAATCGTGCGTTGGGTAGTTTCGCTCATGCACCTTTAATTGTCTGGATGCATAGGCCACTACCCTACCATGTTGGTGCAAAACGCATCCCAAGCCTTTTCCCGAGGGGTCACAATGTATGTCGAATCCTCCAGTTCTGTCGGGAATCGTAAGAATGGGTGCAGAGGTTAACCGTGTCTTCAACTCTGCGAATGCCTCCTCGCAACTCTCGGACCATACATACGGTACATTTTTCCGAGTCAAAGTCGTCAGTGGTTCCGCAATCTTGGAGAAGTTTTTGATGAAATGACGGTAATATCCAGCAAGTCCCAAAAAGCTCCTGATCTCGGTAACAGTTCTAGGTATCGGCCACACCTGTACTGCGACAATCTTGGCTGGATCCACTGAAATCCTTTCGCCTGACACCACGTGTCCCAGGAATGCCACCAGCTCTAACCAAAACTCGCATTTGCTGAGATTTGCATAAAGTTGGTGTTGTCGCAAGGTTTCGAGCACCGCACGCAAGTGTTCTGCGTGTTCTTCTTGATTCTTAGAATACACTTGAATATCGTCGATGAAGACAACCACAAACTTGTCTAATTGCTCGTAAAACACTTGATTCATCAAGTTCATAAAGACTGCGGGGGCATTGGTTACTCCAAAGGGCATCACTAGAAATTCATAATGTCCATACCTAGTCCTGAAAGCCGTCTTGGGTATGTCAGACGCTTTCACCCCTAGTTGATGGTAGCCTGTTCGTAAATCCAACTTGGAGAACACTCGAGCTCCCTCCAGCTGATCGAACAGGTCATCTATCCGTGGCAAGGGATATTTGTTCTTGATTGTTACTTTATTTAATTCCCGATAGTCGATGCACATCCGCTTAGTTCCATCCTTCTTGGGTACTAAAAGAACTGGGGCACCCCAAGGTGATGAGCAGGGCCGAATGAACCCCTTATTGAGATGGTCCTCCACTTGCGCTCGAAGCTCCTTCAATTCTGCTGGCCCCATTCGATACGGTGCCTTCAATATGGGTTGAGTTCCTGGTACCAAGTCTATGGTGAACTCAAACGCCCGATCCGGCGGTAAACCCGACACTTCTGCAAATACGTCTTCAAACTCTCGTACGACCATCGGCATCCTTTCCTCCCTTTGTACGACGTACAAAGTCTCTTCTTTTCTCAGTACAGCTCGGTAGGCTGTTGGGTCCAAGGACTTACTTCCACTCTCGAATATGAACAGCGGGTGGTCAGGGATTTCAAACACTACCCTCCTTTGACGACAGTCGATAGTAGCGTAGAAAGTACTCAACCAGTCCATACCCAAGACCACGTCGAAATTAGGCATATCTATTACTATAAAGTTGGCATAGAAACCTCGCCCGCAGACTACCACGGGGCACAGATCGCATCCTGAAGTGGATTTGATCACACCGTTTCCCGTGTTGACGTTCCACTCGGTGATGAGAGGTGTTACGGGGATGGAGTTGGTGGTCACAAACTTTTGTGCCATAAAGCAATGCGACGCACCAGAGTCAAAAAGTGTGAGTGCAGGTAAAGAGGCTACTAGGAGGATACATAAGTTATAGGTGAAAGAAGATTAGCAAAGAGCCTAAGAAGATATGTATGCAAGATGGGAGTGAACTTGGAAATATGCTAGTCAAAACAGCGATACCTGTAATTACTTCACCAGTTGCTTCAGCCTCTTCTGCGGTCATAGTAAAGGCCTGATGCTTCGGTCCGTTGCGCTGAGCTTGCTGAAAAACTCGCTTCTGTTGGGGTAAGGGTGGTCCTCTAGCTGCTGTTCCTTGCCCGTTCGGTTTATTAGCGGGTGGTGGCCGGGCTCCCTGTTGAGGCGCTCCAAGATTGGCTGGTCTGCTGTCCGGGAGTAATGGTCGTCTTCTCTGTGGACAATCCCCTATGGCATGTTCCGGAGACCCACAGATTATACAGAGCTTGTTCAAATAGCGGCAATCCTTCATGAAGTTTCCGACTTTGCCGCAATGGTTGCATGTGACTGCTGGTTTCCTGAAAGTAGCTGGTCCTGCTGGTCTCTTAGGTTGTTGCCTCGCGTGAAATCTGGAAGAGGCTCCTCTAAGAACTTGCTGGACTGGTCGCTTAATGCCAGTTAATCGATCATCCTTCCTTATGCGTCTCTGAAGGTCTTCGAAGTTTCGTGCCGCCTCTAGGGTTTCATCATAAGTTGTTAAGGTGGCAGAAGACATGGAGGACTGCGTCTTCAGATCCAACTCCTGCCGGAATCTTTTGGCATACAGTTCCGGAGTTGCCACCAGGTGATGCGCAAACCGACTTAATCTCGCGAACTCCGAAGCGTACTCGTCCACCGATTTATCCCACATACTCCCCTGTTGGAACTGTACAAACTCCCGTTCCATTTTTAGGTGTGCTACGGCAGGAAAGTATTGAGTATCGAACCGCCATTTGAATGTTTCCCAATCGACGGGCTCCTTCAACCTGCTTTCCTCGGCCTCTCACTATATTCAGGCATTATCAGTGAGTTGTAGTTTGGCAATGTTCACCCACGCGTCCTTTGGGATTTGGGCGGCACCGAGGTCATTGATTGTTCCCTTGAGCCATTCTTCAGCTTCTAAAGGTGTTTCCTTTCCTGAAAAAGCCTTAGGGTGGAGTGATCTGAACTGTTTCACTCCTGCCGCTCCTTGAGGAACTGGGACCAGTGCCTGCTTTAAAACTTCTGCTTGTTGCTGCCTACTCTCGCGCAGCTCTTGATGCAGGGCAGCTGTCTGCTGCTGCTGTTGCTCCAGTAGTCCTTGCAGCATTTGTAACATCGCTGCGTTTTGAGCAGTGGGTTCAATGTCTCCGTTTCCCCTTCGGTTGCGGTGATGGTGTCGTCCAGCCATGGGTATCTGAATCAGAAGGGGTTAGGCTAAAACCGTAGGTGAAAGACATAGAATAGTAACTTGCAGGAGGAGTAACGATTCATGCCAGAGGGAAACTAGTAAGGAATAATAAAAAAATGAGAGACACGAGAGTGCAATTGTCGAAATCAAGATTTTATTAAAAATGCCAACGGGAATACAAGGAATTATTTAAATAGGATCCTACTTCTATACACATTTTATTTTTCTCACTAAAAACTAAGAGCTAAACAGATGCCATTCGTCCATCAATTTGGAGGCGGAAACTGCGCGTTATTGGCTCGGCGCTTGTTGATCTTTCTTGCAAAACTGTAAAAGAAAAGAGAGCCTGGTACATCCCGGCGGTAGAGTTGCGGAGGGGTACGATAAACACATCGATAAGCATGCCCCCGAATATAGAGGGTCTTCCCAATGAACCACATGTGTGGCCCGTATTCTCTTGGTTCTTCTTTTTCCACTGGGATTTCTTCCTCAGCGGGAGCCTCCACTTCGGGCTCCTCCTCTTCCTCAACGGGATCTTCCTCTTCTTCTTCCTCAACTTCCTCTTCCTCAACGGGATCTTCATCTTCCTCTTCCTCAACTTCCTCTTCCTCAATGGGATCTTCCTCTTCCTCAACGGGATCTTCCTCTTCGTCTTCCTCCATGGGATCTTCCTCTTCGTCCTCTTCCATATCGTCCTTGGGGATATTTATTTGGGGACCTATTACTTCGTCGTCCGAAAACCCAAGCGTAGCTTAAAAGGTGATGACTGACGTACTGTTCTCATCCGGAAGATGTGCCATGGCCTGAGAAGGACGGTCATGGTCAGGATACAGAGATGTCAAAGAAAGGACGAGGAATGGGAAAACTTTATGAAATTGATACAAACGGATATGATTCACAAATATAATAAGTCGGTTAACAGTTTCATTTTAGTACACAAGACTGACCTGCATGGGCCACCACAAAAACCTGTCACGCCCTACTTCCCAAAGAAGGTGAAGAGTGGCGTGGCACGGTCCGCAACCTAACTGTATTGAAGGTGTTCTATTCAATACAGTTACGTTAAGCGTAAGAATGAATCATAGTATGCAGGGTTGTGTACAAAAACAAAACAATAAAGCGAAAAGCATTTATTTCCATTAACCAACTTTATTATATTTCAAAGGAAGAGCAAAGCAAACTAATTGGTTCAATTACATCAAAGGAAACAAAGCCCTAAACAAGTGGGCAACAAGAAAACTAATTAATCCTCCGATGCCATCTCTGCAAAATCTTCGTTAGTTGGTTCCTCGCCTAGATCTTCTTCATAAAACTCATTCCCATCTAACGGACATTCCAAAAGGGTAAAAGAGAGAAAGTCCGTCAGCGAGTTATACTCGGGTAGGATTACCTCATAAGATAGTAAAGGTATAGAAACGAACAGGTGTGTATAAGGAATATGATGTACATGAGTATAAAGGTATGAGGTTAAGTACAGATTGGATATGTGAATATGAGTAGGTTTCATATGTTGTAAGTTATGTGTAGATGAAGGTAATAGTTTGTATTAGTTTGTTAAACAAGGGTCCAGATACTCGAGATTATTCCGTTGTGGCCACGGAACAATAACTGGGGAAGTGAAATGTACTGTTTCACTTTCCGGAATCATGATCGAGTAGTAGGGGAATCCGAGTTCCGAATTATCCTTGCCTAATCAAACTACCCATCCCCATTATTCAGTATAAAGATTTGGACGGATTAGAGTTACTGCGTATACTTCTAGGCATGGAATTTCCACATTGTATAGTCGCCCACATTTGGACTGTTCACCCGAAATATCGGGATCTTGATATTTGTATAGTCATCCACATTTTGGACTGTTCACCCGAAATATCGGGATCTTCATATTTGTATAGTCGTCCACACTTTGGACTGTTCACCCTACCTGCAGGGATCTTCATAAAGTATTCCATACCTAGGTCCGCGCATTCTAACCATAACCGTATCATGTTTTGTGTATGTCTTGTTGTCATAAACTGGAAATTTAAAAATAGTATTTGATCTCGTTTAATATGGCCTTCCACAACCACTCGTTTTATATTCTAGAATTTGTAAAGTACTTCGTGTCCTTTAGAGAAAACTTAGTTAAAATAATAAGGTTTAAATAACTTTTATTACTTCTAAGAAAACCATGATATTTGGGATATCTATTATTTTGGAAAAGAATAAGGTTTTACAGAAAATATCTTTTTGATAAAAGGTTGTGGTGTTTATTTGAAAATCTTTTGAAAAAGGTTTTTATTTGAAAATCTAGACTGCTTCTAATATTCCAAAAGGATAAGTTATGAGCTTCTCAAATCGCCTCTTCACCGCCAATTGTGGCTTGGTAAGTGCCAGGTAAGTGGGAAGGTACTCCACTACGTAAGTAGTGGGCCTAATTAATAACCACTAGCCTTAGACACACTTGCCTAGACAGCACAAAGTCTGGTTTAGATAAACGATCGATGCCTACAACCGTTCCTTTATTCTAGATTGGTGTTATTTTAAAATTACCTTTTAAAAGATACTAAATATTCCCTTTTTAAACAAAGATATCGTTATTTAAATTTAATATTTTCTTTCTTAAAAAGTTGAGGGGTTTTAGAACTATTTGTAATTAAAATATACGTATACTGTATCTAAAATATTTATTTCACATATCTTTATTTCTTACAGACATTTTAAACAAATATAATATTTAAATTAAACAGGGTATCTTGTGGAAGTAACCTATTACGAGATCATTTTTATAGTGTGGGTAAGTCAGAGGTGGAATGACAATTCATGACATTAAGCATATTAGATTCCCGGTGTTTTGGGTATGCAACATACTTCTATGTACAGAGGAAATTTAAACACCGTTTTAAATGGGGGTTAACATTATTATTATTGAGGGTACAAGGAAGAAAGGTATGCACAATTATTATAACAACTTTTTAAATATGGGTTGATGATTAGAAGTTGGAATTTAGATAGAAGAAGGTGACAGGAAAAGGAGAGAGAGAGGCGGATCCTACCTTTGTTTAGAGTTTGGACGTAGACGGTGGAAGACGTGGGCTGGTACAAAATTCCGCAAAAGCTCCGCGTCCCGATTTTTCCTTGGCGATTGGATGTAGCCGTAGCGTCCGCGTCGTCGATACGAAGGCACCGGTATTTTTTTCGGAATTTTTGGAGTTCGGTGGTGTGAGAAATTTAGGTTTAAAGTGCCTATTTATAGGGTTCAAATGGTAACAATAAAATCCAAAAAGTAGTTAAATCGCACGGGAAATCACGCCGGCCAATCATTGCGAACCATTCTGTTAATGATTGCGCCCGCCGCCACGTTTCGTGGCCGTTGGATCTGCATCCAACGGCCCAGATCGCACCGCCAGCCCCCCGCCGCCACGCCACGCGCCCGCGCGTGTGGGGATCATGCGCTTTCGCGTGGTCCCTACCACATGGGCGCCGTCAGCGGGTTCTGGGCCGTTGGATCTTGTGATCCAACGGTCCAGGTTAAAGGGGCTTATTTTATTATTATTATTATTTTTTATATAAAAATAATATTTCTGTTTATTATTTTAAAAATTGGATTTAGCTTCCAAAAATTGTTAAAAATAGTTGAAAACACGGGAAAATTATGGAAAAATTTCAGAAAATATATTTTATTATTATATTTAATATAAAAATAATTTTGGGCTAAAAACAAACAATACATCCATTTCTAAATTGTTAGCTAGTTATAATAATTATATAATATCTAGTTTATCTTTAAAATATTTTTAATTACGAATTAATTACTTTAATTGATAATAAAAATATGTAGATTATTTTAAGGTATTATAAAATTTTATTAAAACATTTTATGCCTATAAAAAGAATAAGTAGAATTTAGAAAATTCTTTTAATCCTATTCAATGTTCAGAAAATTATTAAAAACATTCCTTTACTCAAAAAAAAAATACGTAAATAGCCACTCGACTCTAGGAATTCAAAATGAAAGTTATTTTATTAGAAATCTCGACCATTACAATTAGTATTTTAATTCGATTTTGTGCACGCTGATGCACATGGTTGTGAGATTATATTCCACAGTATACCTGATTTGGATTTGGATTGAGATGTGTTGTATACCGTCGATTTTGATTGCGATATTTGATATTGTTTTCGTGCACCTTATGCACTGGATTTGGATTCTTACGCATGTTTGGGCGCTTGATGCGATTTTGGTGCACACCAGATACACTAAATCGAGATTCTTCATGCATATCAGATGCACCTGATATTGCTGTCAGGCACACCCGTTGCCCTTGACAAATGTTTCGTGCACACCCGATACAGTTAGATGTTATTTCTGTGCAATGTATGGCACATTCATGGGTTTCGATTTCCGTGCGCACCAGACGCACGTAGCATTCATATGCACCTTTTGGGATTGATTTCTTATGGAGCAGTACGTTTTTATGATATTTGCTATTTGTTTTCGTACTGAGCAGGACTAGTCAGAGGACAGTACCTGGATATATTCTGCATGCATAAATAGTTATCGAAGGGATTTCCAAAAGGGAGCAATAGTCTCAGTATTTACCTATGTGTCTTAGATGACATGAAACATTTTATAAAGGAAACCCTTCTAAATTATTTTCAAAAAAAAAACGGCGGGACGTGCATATTAAACAAAAGATATATACATATATGGTTATTTTCTTACAATAGACGTCCGCCACTGTGCAGTGTTATGCGCATCGCACATCAACATGAAAGGTTTGGCATGCATTTCTTACAGATGTTTACATGGATAGTTTTGATGTATATCATATTGGTTTCGTTTTGGATTTGACATTTGTGTCTTCACCATGACTCCGATGATTGCGGGATGCTTGACGGAATTTTGTTTTTGAGTTATCTGCTCATTGTTCATACGCATGCATTGCGCTATGATGCGATTTATGTATTGATGATTTCGGAGCCCCAACGAGTTGGACTTTATACTGAAATGTTTTAGTAATTGAGGGGTTTAAATTTAAATTCGAGGACCGAATTTCTTTAAGGGGGAAGATTGTAACATTTCGGGAAAATAAAATAGTATTTTTGGGAATTTTTATAATTAAATAATAAATATATTGAATAATTTAATAAGGCGGTAAAAAAAAATTAAATATCGATAAATTTGGGGAAAATTTGGAAAATTATAGAAATTAGTAAAAAAATGGTGTTTTATGTGATTTATGCAAATTATGAAATTTTATGATTTATTATACACCATTTTAGTGCTAATCGCGATTAAATATCGCTAATCTCGCATTAATCCGGTTTTGTGCACATGACATGCACTAAGTCATTTTTAGCACCTGTTACATTTTATCATGGCCTTCTCTTTTTTTATAGCATGGTTGTTTTTTTAATTGAGAAGGGGAAAACAAAAGAAAAGAAAAGAAAAGAAAAAGGAAAACAATAAAAAAAATGAGGGATGGACATGAGAGAGAGAGGGTGAGGGGTCACTATTGACCATGGCTTGTCTCCACACTTTATCATTCTCATCTCTTTCCTCTCTCCCTCTCACTTTGGCAGCACTCTTTCCTCCATCCTCTTCAAAACTCACAAAACACCATCAAAACAACCTCAAAACCTCATCCCCACTTCATTAAATATGTTCACAAGTTCACAAGCTACACTTTGGACCAAGAAAGTTTGCATTTTGGAGACTTGGGGCAACTCAAGAAAATTCTTGAGGTGCCAAATGAGGTAATTGTTCCATCATTAGTATAGAATTTCCATTGCTTTAGCTTCCATGCATGTTTAGAAGTGATTAGGCGATGTTTAGTGAGCTTTGAAAATTCCTAGATAGGGTTTTGTGGAATTCTTGAGTAGTGATGTGTAATTGAGCTTAGTAGAGGCCACACAAACCCCCTAGTGCTAGAATTCAGACCCAAACTCGAGACTTAACCCCGGAAAGCGAACTTTGAATTTCTGCCGACATTGAAATTGTGAGAATTGTGATAGGAAAACTGAATCTGCTAACACCCGGAGACTTATAAAATTATTTAGCAAACACAATGGAGTGTGCAGGCACCTAGTAAGCATCACCTAAGACCCCAGCCCTTATACCCTCGCCCAGGCCACAAATAAATCCCCTCTGGCTACAATTTGCGGCAAGACCTGGTCCATTTTGGTTCGTATTTGTTCTGTAGCTCCATCTCGAGTAAATTAGACCCCTCCTGTATGCAAAATGTCCTAATTGTCACCTGAGGAAAATCTGGAAGTGTTTTACTTAGTTGCTGAAATTGTTTTACGGCCTTTAATGAACTAGAAATTGGTATTTAGGAATCTGGAGTGACTCGGGGACCTGTAAAATTATTTAGCGAAGACTGAGAGTTGTGCAGGTGACCAGAAGACTACCCCTGAAACCCTAGCCCCTAATTCATTACCATGGCCGCAGATTTATTCGTATTGGCCGCAAATTGCGGCCATGCTGGGATGAAGATTTGTGATTTTTGGTCTGTGGCATTGTTATCTGATATCTAGGGCAACCCCATATGCAAAATTTGCTAATTTTACTTAAGACGAAATCTGGAGGTGGTTTTCCCTAGTTGCTGTTTCCGTATTTTGTGATTCTAAGACTTTAGTTTTTGTATTTGGTTTTATTTCTGTCATGAGGCGTTCAAACGTCAACGATGAGGGTTAATTAGTCGTGTTTTGCATGCGAGACTATAGGTTTTAACCTATCGGTGTTTCGTGCGACCATTTGGTTTTCATGTGTGATTTCGTTTACAATGTTATGTGATATACATGTAGGTACCCTCGAGTGGGTTCGGAGCAACAAGGATGGGCGTGGCGACATCGACATCGACATCGACATCGGCAAGTAAGAGCAGGTGAGTAGATTTTTATCTACGGGGGAAGTCGGGTGGATGGCGTATAACACCCCAACAATGTCGTAAGAAATGGTATGATGTGATATAGATTAACTTAGATGTGTTATTGAGAGATATGAACACTTAGCAAGAAAAGCTTTAGGAGGTCATGGGTTAGTGTTAGCGAGAATTGAAGGAAGGATTTAGTTGGTTTCTTAGTCGTGAACCCTAGAGTAAGGTTGTACACATACATATACACACGGGATTTGGTTTTGGGTGGATACGTCATATGTATATATATAGGTTTATGTGGATGTTTTGGTGCTTATACACACACACACACGGATGTTGAGGATAGTGTATGATATTTGGAGGCGAGTCGATATGATCGGGCATGATGCTGTGAGTTGTGATATGTGTTTGGGTCATGATATGGGATGCGGCAGGATATTATTGTGGATCGTTGGGTGATATGATTTTATTCACACGAGGACATATGTATGATGATATTGGTATCAGTTATACTAGACTTTAGATCAGTACCCCCCCCAGTTCGTGATATGTGATGATGATACCATATGGATGTTGTGTTATATGTGATAGTTCGTGGTATGTGATGATGATACCATATGGATGTTGTGTTTTATGTGATAGGTCGTGATATGTGATGATGATACCATATGGCTGTTGTGTTATATATGATAATCGACCCGTACCCTGATTTGGGATGCCGTGCGATGGATTTATCGTACGAGATATAATTATGATGATAGATCCGCACTCTTGACTCGAGAATGTCATATTATTTATTATATCGTACGTAATACTATTGAGGCGAGATCACCGAATACTAGATATTTATATATAAATCGACTCGGACTTAGGTGGATTCCCTTACCCTTTTGACTGGACTCGAGTCATACTCATTTTCAAAGTGGAGAATTGCGAGTAATTTAAATACCAAACTGTATGACTCGTATATTTTGGGTAGGTATATTTTTCAGTGTTACTGTTATTACATCACTTTCTGTATATTCATGATGTTTCATCGCATTGCATGCTTGTGCATATGTTATTTGTAATTATCATGAAACCCTATTGTCAAGACACCAGCACCATTACCGATGATGCGTATGTTCCACGTACACCTGCTTGCCGGCTCACACACATCTTCATCGGTAATTGCTATGTCACGTACACTTTAGAAAATACTATTTCATCAGTTTACAAAGCTTTCACATGCGGTTTCCAAATCCAGAAAATATGTATATTTGTTATTTCAGTTGTATCTAGTAAAACTCCATCAACCAGACTTGTATATTGTTAGAGATAGATGACCAGTGTATATTCTTTCGACCTTAGAGTCGTGCGCTGTATTATATGGTTTTCCTCTAGTTTTCTTGATGATGTTGGATTTTTATCCTGAGTTTGATCCCCGCCCTTCGGCGTTGTATATTATATTGCTTGCATGGTTATGGCCATCGATTGATGAAGAGCTAGCTCCCGCTTGGGGATGCCTTTATTCAAGCTTTAAAATTGGTTTTTCCATCAACCAGACTTGTAAAACTCCATCGGGACCACCATTGTATATTTGTTATTTCAATTGTATCTTGTAAAACTCCATCAGGACCACCATTGTAACATTTCAGGAACACAAAATATTATTTTTGGGAATTTTTATAATTAAATAATAAATATATTGAATATTTTAATAAGGCGGTAAAAAAAATTAAATACCGATAAATTTGGGGAAAATTTGGTAAATTATAGAAATTACTAAAAAGAGGGTGTTTTATGTGATTTATGCAAATTATGAAATTTTATGATTTATTATACACCATTTTAATGCTAATCGCGATTAAATATCGCTAATCTCGCATTAATCCGGTTTTGTGCACATGACATGCACTATGTCATTTTTAGTACTTGTTACATTTTATCACAGCCTTCTCTTTTTTTTATAGCATGGTTGTTGTTTTAATTGAGAAGGGGAAAAGAGGGGAAAAGAAAAGAAAAGAAAAGAAAAGGAAAAGGAAAACAATAAAAAAAAATGAGGGATGGGCATGAGAGAGAGGGGGTGAGGGGTCTCCATTGACCATGGCTTGTCTCCACACTTCATCATTCTCATCTCTTTCCTCTCTCCCTCTCACTTTGGCAGCACTCTCTCCTCCCTCCTCTTCAAAACTCACAAAACACCATCAAAACAACCTCAAAACCCCATCCCCACTTCATTAAATATGTTCACAAGCTCACAAGCTACACTTTGGACCAAGAAAGTTTGCATTTTGGAGACTTGGGGAAACTCAAGAAAATTTTTGAGTTGCCAAATGAGGTAATTATTCCATCATCAGTATAGAATTTCCATTGCTTTAGCTTCCATGCATGTTTATAAGTGATTAGGCGATGTTTAGTGAGCTTTGAAAATTCCTAGTTAGGGTTTGTGGAATTCTTGAGTAGTGATATGTAATTGAGCTTAGTAGAGGCCACACAAACCCCCTAGTGCTAGAATTCAGATCCAAACCTGAGACTTAACCCCGGAACGCGAACTTTGAATTTCTGCCGACATTGAAATTGTGAGAATTGTGATAGGAAAACTGAATCTGCTAACACGCAGAGACTTATAAAATTATTTAGCAAACACAGTGGAGTGTGCAGGCACCTAGTAAGCATCACCCAAGACCCCAGCCCCTATACCCTCACCCAGGCCGTAAATAAATCCCCTCTGGCCGCAATTTGTGGCCAGACCTGGTCCATTTTGGTTCGTATTTGTTCTGTAGCTCTATCTCCAGTAAATTAGACCCCTCCTGTATGCAAAATGTCCAATTGTCACTTGAGGAAAATCTGGAAGTGTTTTACTTAGTTGCTGAAATTGTTTTACGGCCTTTAATGAACTAGAAATTGGTATTTAGGAATCTGGAGTGACTCGGGGACCTGGAAAATTATTTAGTGAAGACTGAGAGTTGTGCAGGTGACCAGAAGACTACCCCTGAAACCCTAGCCCCTAATTCATTACCATGGCCGCAGATTTATTCGTATTGGCCGCAAATTGCGGCCATGTTGGGATGAAAACTTGTGATTTTTTGTCTGTGGCATTGTTATCTGATATCTAGGGCAACCCCATATGCAAAATTTGCTAATTTTACCTGAGACGAAATCTGGAGGTGGTTTTCCCTAGTTGCTGTTTCCGTATTTTGCGATTCTAAGACTTTATTTTTTGTATTTGGTCTTAATTCCATCGTGAGGCATTCGAACGTCAACAACGAGGGTTAATTAGTTGTGTTTTGCATGCGAGACTATAGGTTTTAACCTATCGGTGTTTCGTGCGACCTTTTGGTTTTCATGTGTGATTTCGTTTACAATGTCATGTGATATACATATAGGTACCCTCGAGTGGGTTTGGAGCAACAAGGATGGGCATGGCGACATCGACATCGACATCGGCAAGCAAGAGCAGGTGAGTAAATTTATATCTATGGGGGAAGTCGGGTGGATGGCGTATAGCACCCCCGCAATGTCGTAAGAAATGGTATGATGTGATATAGATTTACTTAGATGTATTATTGAGAGATATGAACACTTAGCAAGAAAAGCTTTAGGAGATCATGGGTTAGTGTTAGCAAGAATTGAAGGAAGGATTTAGTTGGTTTCTTAGTCGTGAACCCTAGAGTAAGGTTGTACACATACATATACATACGGGATTTGGTTTTGGGTGTATACATCATATGTATATATATAGGTTTATATGGATGTTTTAGTGCTTACATACATACATACATACATACATACACGTATACACGAATGTTGAGGATAGTGTATGATATTTGGAGCGAGTCGATATGATCGGGCATGATGCCGTGAGTTGTGATATGTGTTTGGGTCATGATATGAGATGCGGCAGGATATTATAGTGGATCGTTGGGTGATGTGATTTTATTCACACGAGGACATATGTATGATGATATTGGTATCAGTTATACTAGACTTTAGATCAGTACCCCCCCAGTTCGTGATATGTGATGATGATACCATATGGATGTTGTGTTATATGTGATAGTTCATGGTATGTGATGATGATACCATATGGATGTTGTGTTATATATGATAGTTCGTGATATGTGATGATGATACCATATGGCTGTTGTGTTATATATGATATTCGACCTGTACCCTGATTTGGGATGCCGTGCGATGGATTTATTGTACGAGATATAATTATGATGATAGATCCGCACTCTTGACTCGAGAATGCCATATTATATATTGTATCGTACGTAATACTATTGAGGCGAGATCACCGAATACTAGATATTTATATATAAATCGACACGGACTTAGGTGGATTCCCTTACCCTTTTTACTGGGCTCGAGTCATACTCATTTTCAAAGTGGAGAATTATGAGTAATTTAAATACCAAACTGTATGACTCGTATATTTTGGGTAGGTATATTTTTTAGTGTTGCTGTTAGTACATTACTTTCTATATATTCATGATGTTTTATCGCATTACATGCTTGTGCATATGTTATCTGTAATTATCATGAAACCCTGCTGTCAGGACACCATCACCATTACCGATGATGCGTATGTTCCACGTACACCTGCTTGCCGGCTCACACACATCTTCATCGGTAATTGCTATGTCACGTACACTTTAGAAAATATTATTTCATCGACATAGCTTGCTAACTGATAGTTACTGCATGTTATAGCTTTCATATGCTAGTTTAATTATTGCATGATATCAGATGCACCCGTTTATTCATTGGTTATGCAGTATTATGGGGATTTATGCCGGTTTTCATTATTATTGACATGGTGACTTGATGATTTCGGATTCTTCTTGATATTTTCTGTTTTTGGAAACCGCATGTGAAAGTTTTATAAACTGATGAAATATTTTAAAGAGAAAATGCGGTTTTCCTTGATATGTTGAGTATTGTCCACCATGGTGTTTTCTTGGTTCTGAGATGTTTTCGAGACCCGATTCGAGGAGTTGGATGAACCGTCTCGGGTACATGGTGGGCCCGGTAAGCTACCACGGGGCAAGAAGCTCGAGTTGTAGACGATGAGCCCAGCAGGGGCAGACTGCCTACCGGTGATTTTACCTGGCGTGACGGATATCCGGAGGATACCGTTCGTGGTCGTGTGATTTATGATATGGGCCGATCCGGACTGACGGAGCCCGAGATATTGAGATTTGAGACACTGAGATATTGAGATTTGAGACACTGAGATATTGAGACTTGAGACACTGAGATATTGCGATTGATGATACAGGCCGGTCCGGATAGCCGGAGCCTGAGGTATTGAGATACTGGGATTTATGTTTTGTGTCGATGCTGGACACTGTTTTATCTGTCGATTTCATTGATGATACGTGATTTATATACATATAGAAATCTCATTAAAATAAGGAAAACAATTGTCTCATTCATGATGTATTCTGTTTAATTTGTAATGCATTCATGCATCATATATCTGATATGTTGCTATCTGAGGTACTGACACGAGCATGTAGTATTACACTTATACATAGATGGACCAGGATATTTATTTGAGAATATTACTTGATATGACCTAGGATAGCGTCATGCATGCGATTTCTACTCGTAGATGTTCTCTACTCACGAGTTAGCAACTCACCTCCGTTGTGCCACAGTTTCTTGCAGGTTTTGCCGTACAAGTTTCGTTGCGGGTTTGCTGGCACACTGTTCCTTCCGGATGATTGCTTTTGTAGGTGGGTTCTTTTGCATCAGGACCACCATTGTATATTTGTTATTTTAGTTGTATCTAGTAAAACTCCATCAACCAGACTTGTATATTGTTAGAGATAGATGACCAGTGTATATTCTTTCGATCTTAGAGTAGTGCGCTGTATTATATGGTTTTCCTCTGGTTTTCTTGATGATGTTGGATTTTTATCCTGAGTTTGATCCTCGCCTGATTGATACGAAAATTTGTTTGTTTGTAGAAGAACTGCAATCAGAACAGTGTCGCGTATAGCTAGACCGAGATGAGTACGGGTCGTCCTCTGGGAAACGTGGAACCTTTTACTTTTACTTTAGATGTGTTGAGAAAGAGAGGAGGGATAAAGAATTTTATAGAATGGATTCTAGATCTACGTTAAACAAGAATGTAAAATATAGATCTAGATTATTTTAAAGATGTAATTAATATAATAAGAGGGTTTGTAGGGTTCGTTAGGATTTAGTAGTTATGGACGATTAATTAAAAGTTACCCTTTTTATCCATTAATAGATTTAGAACTAGAACGACGGTGATGCGTGTAGATTAGGGTTTCTGGAGGGAAAAGGAATCCCACTCTTAACCCTTATCTCGACACGGAACTCCGTTCATATCTAGCCTTTACCAAAACAATCATTAATCTAATCTCTAATCGCGATCGGAACTAGCAAAGAATTGCTAGCGCGCCCGATTAGGATGTTAATGATTCTTTTGATAAAGTTCCTAAACTTTATAGGAGTTAAAAATGGTTTAATTATTTTCATCGTCCATTAGCCTACCCTAATCGTACGAACCCTAACAAGCGGAGAATTACTCGCGCATGTTGGGAGAAGAAGATGAAAAGAAAGAGAGGGAAAACATAATGTAAAATGCAAAAGAATAAAATAAAACAACTACTTTTCTTAATCAACTTGAGCAATCTACACTTTGATTCCTTAGAAAATGATTACAAAGACTAGTTTGCTTCTCGATCTCTTCCAAGGAGGTAGACGAACAGTTGATGATCAGCCTGGATGCGTGAGCGTCTGGAGCTTCGTGATCGCGTCGGCTTGATAGCTTTTCCAAAAGGCTCTCGGTGCCTTTTTATAGTGCAAAGCCAGAATCTTTTGCTTCAAAAGTTGGTAAAATATAGCAGAGAATCATGCCCCAAAATCTTTCCTTCCAACTCCATAATATTGCGGCGGATCCGCGGCCCAAGGGGGTGTTTGGCCGCGGATCCGCGCTTGAAGGTGAGGATCTCTCGATCAAATTTCTTGGGCTTTCTTCTCGTGATATGTGGCAATCCTAGGCACCTTTAGAATTCAGAAATCTTCTCTCGGTTGCTTCCAGACTTGGTCTCCAAGTTTTGCTTCTTAATTTGGCAAGATTTCTTCAACAGCTTGATTTCTTTGATATATTCTGCATAACAACTTGGAAAATTCTGCACAATAATCTTAAATAATATTTAGTAGACTTAGATCTACTAGGATTTGGTCAATGAATTTATTTGCATACATTTTTCTACCAAATGCTAATTAAAATATATTAACACATGGAAAATGGTGTTTTCACATATAAACCCTCATATATATAATATATTATAATAAAGTCCTTTTTTAATATGAAAATGGTAGGAAAAATGTAATACAAATGTGCAGTTTTATCAACTGAACAAATACCCCCAAACTTATCTTTGATCGTCCCGAGCAAACTATTTTATTTAAGAGGAGAAAAAGAAAGGAGAAAACTAAGCACACTTTCGTAGGCAGACACGATTGCACTGAGCACGTGCAACAAGCCGTTAAACCTCTAGGTGTCCCTAGTAGGAGGAGTGTTGTCTCCTGAGGGTTTTCAGCGGATTACACCCACAAAATCCAATAACAAAAGAAAGACGGTGAAATTTACATATAAAGATAAGAACCATAAAAGAAAGGCCTTGAAAAGAAGAGTTTCCAACTATACTAGCTTTTCAGTTGTTATGAGCCATATCTTAATAGTCATGAAAAAATGTTAGAAATCACATCATCCCTCAATAAAACATCGTCTTTATTCTTCATTCTTACCTTTTATCCAAACATTGATCATATAACCCCACGTGTGTGTAAAGAACATCCCTACACTCGGAGAATTCAATTCAAGCTATCATACTCTTGTCCATCTACCTTAGTACTTTTTAATTTGATGAATATTAAAGATTTGCTCACACATTTTCATGCGACCGTTAATACTTCTTGAGGTACTAACCGACCGATTACTAAAGTGCTTGCTGATTCGGTGATAGTATTTTCCTCGTCTTGCACCACCTAAGGCTTAGCAGTGACTCCCAGACCAGTTGGCCTTAGGGCACTAGGTGAAGAGGCACCATCGCTATATTTTTTTATTGCTGCCTTGGCGATAACAAAACCAGTGTTCATTTTTTTTTCTTTTCATCATTTTTATATTTTCTTCAATTTTTCATTTCCTTCATACTTTGGCTTTTAGACAAGAGCATTTCAAGGTATCCTCTACTATCCCGAGTTTCAAGACGTGTGTAAGTGCGTATAGTAGGGTATCAACGTTCAAATGTTTGGATTCCAGAATAGGAACTATTTCTTAAACTTATTTTTATCCTCAGATTAGTGACTTCTTTCATCTTACTAACCCTTGGGACAACGGCTCATAACTACTTATTACTAGTTCGTATAAGAAAACTTTTAATTTTCTTGGTTTTCTTAAACTATTCCTATCTTTTGGATGTAATGTTTCACTTTCTATTCTTTTGTTATAAAAAAAATTTTAATGCCCGGTATCAAAGATAATTCAGTGAATACAAACCTCCCCCCCAAACCTGTTTTCAGCAGTGTCCTCACTGATGTAGCCTTTTGAGAATATGGACCTGTATACTAAGGGAGAGATACAAGGGGTAAAATAATAGTTAAATGAAAAATTCCCCCAAACTTATTCTTTGACACGCACAGATATTCAATCAAATCATTTTTTACTCACCTCCATTCTTAAAATGTGAAAAAGTTATCAAAACATGGAGGTGAGGCGGAGGTATTTTAGTTTTGATAAAGCGGCTCCTGTAAAAACAGGAGCTCCTCCGCGGGGTCAGCAGAAAAATACGGTTTTAATCTATGCCCATTCACTTTAAAAATCGAACCGTTTTTCAAATTTTCGACTTCAATTGCCCCGTGCGGGTGTACATACCGCACCACAAAAGGTCCTTTCTAACGAGATTTAAGCTTACTCGGATGAAGATGGAGACGGGAATCGTAAAGAAGGACTTGTTGCCCCGATGTGAAGGTTTTTCTAAAAAGATTTTTATCGTGGAATACTTTAGTCCTATTCTTTACTCTCACCGCATTATCGTAAGCTTCATCGCGGAGTTCGCTTAGCTCATTCAATTGCAGCTTCCGATAGCTGCCCGCATGATCAAGATCAAAATTAAGCTCTTTAATAGCCCACATTGCCTTATGTTCGATCTCGACAGGGAGGTGGCATGCCTTCCCAAACACAAGGCGGTATGGAGACATACCAAGATCGGTTTTATAAGCGGTGCGGAATGCCCAAAGAGCATCCGTCAATTTGGTTGACCAATCTTTACGGTTCTTAGAAACCGTCTTCTCCAATATCTGTTTGATCTGCCTATTTGAGATCTCAGCCTGCCCGCTTGTTTGGGGATGATAGGGCGTAGAAAGCTTGTGAGTGGTTGAATATTTCCGCATTAAGGCCTCGAAAGACCTATTGCAGAAATGTGTCCCGTTGTCGCTAATGATAGCGCGAGGGTGTCCGAATCACGAAAAGATAGTTTCTTTAAGGAACTTAATGACAATTTTGTTGTCATTAGTGCGACACGGTATAGCTTCCACCCACTTCGAGACATAATCAACCGCTAACAAGATATATAGATTCCCAAAGGAGTTGGGAAAAGGGCCCATAAAATCAATACCCCAAACATCAAATATTTCCACAACCAATATAGGTTGGAGCGGCATCTCGTTCCTTCGTGAAATCCAAATGCTGACATCGCAGACAAGTTTTGCAATGTTCAAATGCATCTTTAAATAATGTTGGCCAATAAAAACCACATTGCAAAACTTTCTCCGCTGTTTTTCGAGGTCCAAAGTGACCGCCGCACGCCTGATCATGACAAAATGATAACACGCTCTTGAATTCATCGTTAGGGACACACCTGCGATTGATTTGATCGGAACAATACTTGAATAGATATGGTTCATCCCAGTAAAAATATTTTACTTGGGATAAAAATCGAAGTTTGTCTTGTTTCGACCAATCGCTAGGTATAAGTCCAGTCGCAAGATAGTTCATGATATCCACGAACCAAGGTTCGTAGGATACATTCAAGAGCTGTTCATCGGGAAATGAGTCATTTATCGGCACGGTCACTGTTGGCGAAGAAGTGATGCGTGAAAGATGGTCGGCTACAACGTTTTCACATCCACTCTTGTCTTTGATGACAAGATCAAATTCTTGTAACAATAGGATCCAACGTATTAGCCTAGCCTTCGTATCCTTCTTCGATAAAAGATGTCGTAGGGCGGAGTGATCTGTGTAAACCACAATAGGCGAGCCAATCAAGTAGGGCCTGAATTTCTCTAATGCAAATACAACTGCCAAGAGTTCTTTCTCGGTAGTTGTGTAATTTATTTGTGCATCGTTCAAGGTCCTACTTGCATAGTAAATTACATGTGGCATCTTATCAATATGCTGTCCCAAGACAGCACCAATAGCAAAATCTGATGCGTCACACATAAGCTCGAACGCGTGGTTCCAATCCGGAGATGATAGAACGGGGGCTGTAGTGAGTGATTTTTAAGCGATTCAAAAGCAGCCTCACAATCCGAATCGAAGTGAAAAGTAGTGTCCTTGGCCAATAGAAGGGTTAAGGGTCTAGCAATTTTGCTAAAGTTCTTAATAAATCTCCTATAAAATCCTGCATGGCCAAGGAAGGATCGTATATCTTTGACGCAGTTGGGACGAGGGAGGTTATGAATGACATCTATTTTAGCTCTGTCAACCTCAATGCCTTTTCGTGAAATTATATGTCCAAGTACAATACCTTCTTGGACCATAAAATGGCATTTTTCCCAATTCAAAGTCAAGTTCTTATCCTTACAGCGGGTAAGAACAGCGTCAAGATTACGAAGGCAGTCCTCAAAGGAGTCCCCAAAAATGGAGAAATCGTCCATAAAAATTTCTAGAAAATTTTCCACCATATCTGAAAATATCCTCATCATGTACCGCTGAAATGTAGCGGGAGCGTTGCATAACCCAAAGGGCATGCGTCTATAAGCAAAAGTTCCGAAAGGACAAGTAAAAGTGGTTTTATCTTGATCCTTTTCGGCGATGGGGACCTGGTTGTAACCAGAGTATCTGTCCAAGAAACAGTAGTATTCGTGTCCCGCTAATCGTTCTAACATCTGGTCAATGAAAGGTAGAGGGAAATGATCTTTCCTCGTCGCGGCATTGAGTTTCCTGTAATCGATACATACGCGCCACCCAGTTTGGGTGCGTGTTTGGATTAACTCATTAGCCTCGTTAGTGATGACCGTGATGCCAGACTTTTTAGGGACCACATGAATTGGACTTACCCATTGACTATCAGATATGGGGTAAATTATTCCACTATCAAGGCACTTGACAATTTCTTTCTTTACCGCCTCCTTCATAACGGGATTTAACCGTCTTTGTGGGTCTCGGGTTGGTTTGGCTTCATCCATCAGATGTATGTAATGTTCAACAATTAATGGACTAATCCCTTTGATGTCAGCCATTGTCCAACCAAATGCTTCCCGATTCGATCTCAACACTGCCAAAAGTGCATTCTCTTGCTCTAAGGCTAGAGAAGCGGAAATAATCACTGGCAAAGTCTCATTCTCTCTTAAATATGCATATTTAAGATGAGAAGGTAGCGGTTTGAGATCAAGAATTGGCGGAGAGACAATAGAAGGTGGGGTAAGCGAATGATATTCGGACTCACCGAAGAGGTTCAAAACTTGCATAAGATATTGACTCGAAAAGTGCTGCTGACTTTTGCAACGAGTCAACAGGTTCAATCTCAAGGTCGGACTCATTGAACATATCCTCACTATAAAGTGGTGCAAGATCAAACGATGTCTCATTAGTCTTGTCGAGAACATCAAAGCAAAGCCCTCATCATGCAGCTTTCGGAAGCTATCTCGTGGATGGAACAAACATCCAGCAATTGAGCAGAAGGTTCTGATGGCTGACTTCCTAGCTTGTAAATATTAAGGCTCAATTGTCATTTTCCCGAAGGATAAGTTCATAGAACCATTACGACAATTAATCACAGCGTTAGAAGTTGCAAGGAAGGGCTCGACCAAGTATCACCGGGATTTGATTGCGTGGGTTTGCTACAGGTTGTGTATCTAAAACAATAAAGTCCCCTGGAAATATGATTCCCCGACTTTAATTAACACATCCTCTAGTTCGCCCCGAGGTTTGGTGATAGATCGGTCCTGCCATTTGGAGAGTACAATGGGCGGGTTTTACTCTCCAATTCCTAACTGCTCGTAAACTGAATAAGGAAGCAAGTTGACGCTAGCCGCCTAGATCGAGTAAAACACGATTAATATTTTTACCCCCCAATAGAAATAGAGATTGTAAGGACAGCCGGGGTCCATACGTTTCTTTGGTATTTGTTGGGTAAAAAGCTGTGCTTAACATTACTCGTCATGAAAATCTTTTTAGGCACTTGAGTTTTTCTCTTCCTAGTGCACAAGTCTTTAAGGATTCTTGCATAAGATGGGACTTGATGAATAGCATCTAGGAGAGGAATATTCACGCTAACTTGCTTAAACATTTCCACAATCTTCTCCATTTGCGGGTTAGTAGTCGGTTGGCCCTTAATCGGTTTGGAAATGGAGCTCGATCATAAGTTTTGGGTCCAACGTTTGTGGAGAAGACTGTGGCGACGGATTCGATCCCAAAATTGGAGTGGGCATCGACTTAGATAGATTTGGCGAAATGTTTGAGCCTTGGGGAAAATGGAGAATAGGCTCGGACGAAGGTGGGAGATTAGACGAATTAGGGGTAGAAGAAGAAGAAGAAGGAGTATCAAATGTGTCACTATCATCAAATTGCTCACCCACTTGGTTATTCAGCACTCTCCCCGATCTCAACGTAGTAATGGCATTCACATTATGACTTTGTGAATGGCCAGGATTCGGTAGGGGTTGAGATGGGAGTTTCCCTTTCTCTCTCGCACTCATTGCGGCGTTTAACTGTGCGATTTGGTTTTCTATTGATTTAATACTCTCACCATGGGAGGAGGAGTTTTTCGTTAGGGTATCAATAGAAGACCTCATATCAGCCGAAATTTGAATGGATTGTTTCATGAACATATCCAAAGTTTGTGCAAGTAAGTTGTCAGTACCGGCCACTTGTGGTGTAGAAATATTGGCCGGATTTTGGAAATTTTGTGACTGAAAGGGGGGCTGATTCTGTGGTTGTGGTTGCTGTGGAGGAGGTCTTTGATAATTACTTTGTTGGTTTTGATTCCAAGCAAAGTTAGGATGATTCCTCCATCCTTGATTATATGTGGAAGAATAAGGATTATTTCTAGGTCGCTGCTGAAAAGCAGCATTAGCTTGAAACGATGCATTCATAGGACATTCTTCCGTTAAGTGTGAAGGATCTGAACAGCAACCACAGACGGTCTTAGGAAGCGTGACCTGATTTAGGGAGAATGTTGAGAACTTGTTTTCAATAGCATAGAGTTTCTTCTGAATCGCTGCCATTTCGGCTTTCACTGCGATAGAAACATCGAGCTGGTGAATACCTCCCTTAGTTGAAGGTGGTCTTACGCTTTCCCACTGCAACGTGTGTTCAGCAAGGTCTTCCAGATATTTCCACGCTTCACCGTCATCTTTAGACATGAAATTGCATTGACACATTGTTTCAAGCATCTGCTTTGTCGCTTGATTAATGCCCTCATATATAATCCGACATAAATCCCATCTTTGTATTCCGTGATGGGGGCATTGGACAAGCAGATCTTTGAACGTTCAAAGCACTTCCAAAATGGTTCATTGGGAAGCTGGGTGAACTGGTTGATCTCGCTCCTAATATGTGCAGTCTTATGATTTGGGTAAAACTTCTTAAGAAATGCTACGACGAATTCATCCCAATTAGTGATAGAGTGTGCGGCAGTATTATAAAACCATTTTTCTGCCAAGTCGCACAGTGTGAATAGGAGAAGACGTAAGCGCATAGCATCTAAAGTCAATTGTGAAGTACCCATCATTGCGCATACGTTTTCGAATTTGGTGATGAAAACGTCTTTTTCTTCCGACTCAAGCCCGTGAAATTTGGGCAGCAGATTGATGTAGTGGGGTTTAATTTCGAAATTATCCCCGTTAGGTGGTGGAAGAGATAGACAAGTAGGAAGAGGACAACGAATAGGATAGCATCTCTCTTGGAGAGAGATGCGCGGTGGATTCTGCTCACCTGCGGGCGGTGGCAGCGTGGTGTTATAATTAGATGGAGTGCCGTCCATCACGGTCGATGTGATGTGTGGTGGGGGAAAAGAAGATGAAGAAGTACCGACTTCGGCGTCGATAGCAGGAACGCGGACAAGACGGGCACTAGGATCCCGTGTCCAGCCGGGTTTAGTGCAAGTGGCAGCGTGTGTGTGATTTTAAAATTGGCTTGTTTTGAAAAAGTGGGACTCAAGTCAAATCACCCTAAGATGCATAAGCAACCCTAGAACTAAGGTCACCTAGGTCCAGTCTCTAGACCGCTCCTAGACTTCCAAAGGACAAGCCGCAGGATCAATCCTCTACCGCCTCCGTACTACCTTTGTAGCCAGGTAAGTGCCAGGTAAGTGGGAAGGAACCACGTCGTGGGCCTAATTAAAAACCACTAGCCTTTGACACACTTGCCTAGGCACTACAAAAGTAATGCGGATAAACGATAGATTACCCACGACCTTCCTCTGTCCTTATTGAGCGCGACAGTCCTTAGAGTCTGGTCTAGATATTTTTTAAATTCATGAAGGGTTGATCTATATGCTCGGTTTGTGATTTGTGGGGCTTAGGAAGGGTGATGAAATCCCCACCTAATCTTGATTTGGTCTTTGCCCCTTAAAGTCCGTATTAAAAATATGCAAAACAAATCCAATCACAAAACTTTTGCAAAAAGATATTTTTGCGGCGCGATTTTGCAAAGAATCCTGCAGAAGATAGATTTTATTGGATTTGAGAGGAGAGAGAAGGAGTTGAAAAAGATACCAGAGAATTGCGAACCCTAGATCTCCTGTTTCCTCAAGTCCGTGATTCCAGATCTCCTTGCAAAAAATTCACGCACAAATCGTTAAATATGCAATTTGCAGTTTTGTGTTAATAATGATATGACTCGTCTAAGAATTCAACACAAATAGTAAAAATAAAAATTACGCACGTATCCCCGGCAACGGCGCCATTTGATTGACACGAAAAGGTGTGTTTGTTTGTAGAATAACCGCAATCAGAACGGTGTCGCGTATAGCTAGACCGAGATGAGTACGGGTCGTCCTCTGGGAAACGTAGAACCTTTTACTTTTACTTTAGATATGTTGAGAAAGAGAGGAGGGATAAAGAATTTTATAGAATGGATTCTAGATCTACGTTAAACAAGAATGTAAAATATAGATTTAGATTATTTTAAAGATGTAATTAATATAATAAGAGGGCTTGTAGGGTTCGTTAGGATTTAGTAGTTATGGACGATTAATTAAAAGTTACCCTTTTTATCCATTAATAGATTTAGAACTAGAACGACGGTGATGCGTGTAGATTAGGGTTTCTGGAGGGAAAATGAATCCCACTCTTAACCCTTATCTCGACACAGAACTCCGTTCATATCTAGCCTTTACCAAAACAATCATTAATCTAATCTCTAATCGCGATCGGAACTAGCAAAGAATTGCTAGCGTGCCCGATTAGGATGTTAATGATTCTTTTGATAAAGTTCCTAAACTTTATAGGAGTTAAAAATGGTTTAATTATTTTCATCGTCCATTAGCCTACCCTAATCCTACGAACCCTAACAAGCGGAGAATTACTCGCGCATGTTGGGAGAAGAAGATGAAAAGAAAGAGACGGAAAACATAATGTAAAATGCAAAAGAATAAAATAAAACAACTACCTTTATTAATCAACTTGAGCAATCTACACTTTGATTCCTTAGAAAATGATTACAAAGACTAGTTTGCTTCTCGATCTCTTCCAAGGAGGTAGACGAACAGTTGATGATCAGCCTGGATGCGTGGGCGTCTGGAGCTTCGTGATCGCGTCGGCTTGATAGCTTTT